>OY728135.1:223484810-224753805 GCA_963277665.1 Viscum album | reverse complement strand
AAGCTAAAGTGGGGATGGGTCGAAATCCTATCAACAAATAGGATTTAGACAAGTTTAGGGTATTATTGTAACCTTATCAATTAGATTTAACTCTAAGTTAAATAATTTAACTTTTACCGTGTCTTTTTGTTTTCTTTCACTATATGGTTAATACACTTACTATAACATGCCAAACGAACCCCAAATTGTTTATTAGTAATACATATATCCTTATCTAAGTCATTTGGCCGAACCTTAGATTTTTAGGAATAACAATTAATAATATAATATTTGATTTAAAAACTATTTTGTGTCAATTTTGACACTATTTGATATATGATTTTTGTGAAAGTCCTAACAGAATTATATGTTCTAACCAAGTTGATTAAAGCAATAATAATATAGCATAGTAACCAATAAAATTAGTGGAATTCATAAAAAGTCTAAAATTTCATTTATTTTGGTGTTTATAACATCAATTATGTCAATATTTCATTAATAAGATAATTACTGCATCATCTTTGTGTCATAAATAAATTAAATTATTTGATGTCTAAAAATTACAAATAAAATAAAATTATGTAGGAAATCTTTTTAGCTTTCTAATGAATATTTACAATCGAATTTATATTATGTATAACCCTATATTAAAAATGTTTTAGTAAATAAACTTTGATTTTAACTCTTTTAACTCTTCTTTGAATTAAATAATAATAAATGTCCTAATCTAATCCAAGTGGGCCTAAATGATAATATTTTACACTTAAGGTTGTTTTTGGTCGAGATAAACTTGTCCAGTAGAATTAGGACATGTGTTAGGGTAATATTAATATCATTCTTACCCTTAATTGCCCTATTTACTTTTAACCGTGGTAAATAAAAGTAAAAAGTTACTATTCACCAAAAATTATTTTCATCTCATTGAACCACATTTTACTTACTGACATCAACCGTGTCTCTCGGATTTTTGAAATTCCATTCATAGAAGCGGTAAAATTAAGATTTATGAAGAAATTAATTTTTTTAACTACCACTTAGTAGTTTCACTATTCATCAAAAATTGATGTTTTTCAGAACAATGCCAAAATTTCATCCTAAGCTATATTTCATATTCCGAATTCAAAAATGAAGTCTATTTTACCAAATTCATATCATAGAAGTTGCATTAATTAATTTTATAATTAAATCCCGCTGTTAAAACAAAGAGCGTGTTTTTAAGAAACAATATTTATCAAAAGATTGACACTTGTTTATGTGTGGTTTAAATGTGAAATTACATCCAATGACCAACATTGTATTAAATTGTAAAAATATATTCTAAATATACTTTAAAACCACTCAAATTAATAATTTATCACTATTAATTATTTCGATTGAAAAAATTGTTTTTAACTAAAATTTAGTATTTTTCACTATTCATCAAAATATGAAAGTTATCCGAAAATCACCAAAATTTCACCTTAGGCTAAATTTGATACTCCGAATCCAAAAATAAAGTCCATTTTGAGATCTAAAATTTCTAAAATTTTAAAAGGTGGTTATTACTATTCATAACTGCTAGTTATAATAATATTTTAATAGCATATCGTTGTTTAGTGAAACTCGGTATTGCGTACTACACACGCTATCGAGGAAGGTTGTGATTGCATGTAATGCAAGGCAAGTCAAGGATGCGTGTTGTGCAAGCTCCTTTTGGTGTAGCGTAAAACACAAGACATTAATAAAATTAAAAAGAATATTTTTCATAAAATCTTGGGCTGTTACATTCTACCCCCCTTAAAATGAATTTCGCCCTCGAAATTCGTCGGGGTTATAAATGGTTTACTATTCGAAAGTTTCTTTAATAGAAACCCACATCGTAAAAAAGGAATACCAAAACCAATATTTTAAAACAAAAGTATGAAACTTAACGGTTACCCAAATAAACTAATCACTGGGTTTCCACATAGGTGAAAATATGGATATGGAAGAAAAGTCTAACCATCATGTTCTGATGGAGAGTGGTAGAGAACATGGCTATGGAAAAGCCAACAATCACAAATCCATAAATTTGTGACGATCTAAGGTACCATCCGATTCATCAGGTATAAGATCACTAGGACAACATTTTTGGTTTTCAAGATCATTTCCCTAAATTTGATGAATTAAAAGAAATACTTACATGATTTTGGTACAATCTCACTGTTGTTCGTGCCTTGAACAATTTCCACTTCATATCTTAAATAAATGAAGTTGAATTTGTTATTCATGAAGTGTTAGCAGATCATGTGATAGAATGACGGGTCATTCCATCTGTCTCAAACAAAAGGTTAGAAAAAATTATATACATAAGTCGATCTATAGTGAGATTAATCATATATGGTTCCTAAAATGGACTTATACTTCATATACCATACTTCTTAATATAGTAAAACTTGTTTCTACTAAACAGGGACTTCCTGTAGGCCAGTGGTAAGCGATAAAGTCCAGTCGCACTTCGGTTGTGGGTTCGATTCCCACAGCCTTGTCCGACGCGATGGGTTGTCGCCCGTCCTGCAGGTTGTCCTTTTTCCAAAACTATATAACATCCCATCAATAATATCAAAAAAACAAACAATACTAACTTATGTCCAACATAATTCATTCCAATCTTTAGGCTTATCCATAATACTGCAGTCGACTCTCATAATATAGTGAAAACGATTACCAGAGATTTAACACCATCGTCGATCCCATATATCATAAGATATGTTTTTTTGGTCACATTCCAAACATTCAAAGTCCTTAATCGTGTATTCTCTTGAATACCTTAGTGAAAACATGAATGCAGTTAAAAGTTAACACTTTTCACATACCAAAATCCTCAAAATTCTATATACTCAAACTTAGTCCTTATATCAATCATGAGCTCATGAATACTGTTAAACATTTCATTTTCTCGTTTTCCCTTCATTATGCGCATAATATCTCAATCACTTTGAATACCACATTAGACCAATACATAAATATTCCAATATTCCATGATACAACATTATTTTGGAATCCCATTACATAAACACTTAATCATACCACCACATCGTTGTCATATTCAACATTGCCAATAGTGATCGCATGTGACTTCCCTTTGTCCTTTGCCTTCAGTGGTTGCTCATGTTGATCATCACTAACCCTTGGATTAGGGCATTTATTAGCATAATGCCCCATTTCCTTGCACTTGAAGCATTGAAGTGTTGGTGGTGCGTTCTCTGCAGTGTTTGCTTTATTCACATCATTAGAAACCCTTTTTCCATTACTTCGACACTCAGCTGCTCGATGACCTTCTTTTCCACACTTAAAACATTTTCTAGTCCCTTTAAGACAATCTCCACCATGCTTCTTTCCACACTTTGTGCATAAGGAAACATTCATCTTCTTTTCACCATTATTCTGAGATTTCTCCTTGAACTCCATCTTTCGTTTCTTGTCAAAACCATGAGATGGATATGTAACACCAACTTCCATTTCTACCTTGATAGCACAACGCACAATTTCTTCATAGCTACTGAAGTCTCTTATAGCTAATGCCCTTCGAAGACTTGGTTTTAAGCCACTGAAAAATCGATCAACTTTACTTTCAGGTTGGATGATAATGTCAGATGCATACCTTGCAAGTCTTGTAAAATTCGCTTCGTATATACCAACAGATTCATCATCCTTTTGCTTTAGTTCAAGAAACTCATTCTCCATCTTCGTTCGAAGAATACGAGGGAAGTACTTATTGAAAAATAAGTTCTTGAACTCGTCCCATTCCATGGACTCAATTTCATCTCTTGGCCTCGTATTCTTGATAAGATTCCACCATTGATCAGCTTCACCTTCCAAACGATATACTGCTAAGATGACTTTATCATGTTCAGAACATTGAAGAACTGAAAATATCTTTTCAGTAGTACTAATCCATTGTTCAGCAACTAATGGATCAGTAGACCCACTGAAAGAAGGCGGACGCTGCCTCATGAAGGAATCAATAGAATATTGTTCCCTTCTCTGCTCATTTGGAAGTCCAGAATGATTCATAGCTTGTGTAAGTATAGCAATAAGATTTTGCACTCCATCTCCCATAACATTTGTTTGTTCAGGAGGACAATCATTTCATTGTCCATTGCATTGATCAACACGGTTCCTTCGGGTTCCAGCCATCGTCTAAAACCCAAAAAGAATAGTGTGAGAGGCAAAAACCATGCTAGGGAAAACAACATAATAAAGGGAGAGTACCTTCAATATCCAACATCTTAGGTTTAATTCTATGATCGTTAGCATAATTCTAGTACTATAACCTATACGTATACTTATCCCTAGGGACATCCCTAGACATACCTTAGAAATATCTCTAGGGATCTCACTAACGTTTTCGCATCCTAGTTTCCAAAGGTTGACTAAACCTTTCCTCTGATACCAACTGTAGAGACCCGAAACTTGACGTACATGGACATTACATTACTTTTGCGGAATACTTAGTACATAACAAAAACACACACACAAGGATCGTAATAGTTTAGTGTCTTTGGAAACT
The DNA here is from genome assembly GCA_963277665.1 of Viscum album. NCBI lineage: Eukaryota > Viridiplantae > Streptophyta > Magnoliopsida > Santalales > Viscaceae > Viscum > Viscum album. Next base: position 224,749,295 of record OY728135.1, on the reverse strand, counting down.
CGGAATATAATCTTCTAATCGTGGTGAAAGATCTTCAAAATCTCCCATAAAGATCTTCTTTTTTTTTTACCTAAAACCTTTCTTTATATCCTGGGGAAAAGAAAACATAAAAGGGTGAGCTCAAATGCTCAGTAAGGGTATACAAAAGAAATAAAAATCATATCATATCTTTTTGAAAATCATAACCTGCAAAAGAGATCATAATATCTTAACATGGAACAAATCATAGAAGTGAAAATGAGATCCCCATAATCATAACATAAAACTTGAAACTTTGTGACATTCACACATAATCATAGAGAATCATTTCTTGTTAGTCAAGACTCATTTCCAAGACTATCTTAGTGGACAAAGTCCCTTTCTGAATCGAGTAACCCTCGTTTCAGTCCTGTTTCACTGAACCGGTATAACCTACCGTTCCAGCCCTGTCTATCTCATGAGATATGAAATCTTTACCCAATGCATTGGAGGGAGATATAGGTCCCACCCATCTTATAATGAATCCTTTCTTATGTGTGCCACATAATCATAAACCATACATCATTGCATAAACCATGTAATAAAAATGGGATTCTTAAACAACATGACATCATAAAAAAAATCCATATAAGATAAAGGAATTCATAAAAATATTTCCATCACAACATAATCAAATCCATGTAATAATAAGGATAAAAACATAACCATTTATTATCTTAGATGGAAAATAATTTTGATAAAACACTTGAACTCCATTCTTGAGGAAAATATCCTTTCTTCTTCAAAAACATTTTTCCTTTCATAACATGTCATACGACTTTAAAATAAAAGAAGTTGATTAAAAATAAACTTGAAAACTTGTAAAGGAAGATTCTTGGAAATTTTGTTTTAAAAATCCATTCATGCCGTATAAGTTAAAAAAACATTCTTTCGTACTTTTGTCGGAAAAGTCAAAAAGTACCTCGTACGACAAAAGATTCTTTTCATACATATTACTAAAAACTCACCGAAGGGTGAAAATGGATTTAAAAAATTGTAGGTGGATGAAAATAATATTACATTTTGATGAAACATGGATGTGGATGATAAAATACACCCCAGTAAATACTTACGAATAAACAATCTCGGATAAAAATGAGATTGTGATATTTCCCTTACCTTATGTCCGACTTGCTTTGTAAGTGTACGAACCTCCTGTATAATGATTTAAATCATGTTATTGACTTATTCTAGAATCATATTCATTGTTATGATATCATATATGGTTTACTTATGACATTATATTACCCGTTCTTTTGTAAATTCCATGTTAAAGAAGCATTTTGGGTAAAATCGTTTCATTTATCGTAGGTGTTTTGACTTGTTGTTCTTGACATCATTATTACTTATATCATGATTTACTTACTTCCAGAATATAAAATATGATTTATATATCATATATATTCAGTATATATATATATATAATAGATAGATAAATAAAATGAAAAACACCGTTCATGGAGACGGTAGTCCGTACGTACGCATGAACGCTGTTTTACTTTCCTTATTGTCTTGAAATGGAAGTAAGTAGATGACATACATATATATATATATACATAAATCCAGTAGCTTTATAATGTCATATATTTCATTATTATTTCTTATATATACTTTATAATCATTCTTAAATGGTTAACATGGAGAATGAATCTCATCGCGTCGTGGAGACGGTAGTCCGTACGTACGCACGAGCGATGATATCATTTCCATAAATATTGAACTGAATTGAAGTGGATTATACAATATATCAGAATCAATATGATGTTGTAATAACTATGTATAGTTATTCTTTACACCATTATACCCATCCATGTAAGGTGGTGGTGGAAAATAGATTACACCACGGCGTGGAGACGGTATTCCGTACGTACGCACGCGCGGTGTTTTCTTTTTCCGTAGGATGGATAGATAGTGAAATAGGGTTGTTTCACACTTATAATAACATATCAGTATATGAGTGATACTGATGTTATTACTTCATAATGAAACAACCTAAGAAGAAGAAGTGGAAGAAGAAATAAAGATGAAAGAATTGGTAACGGTAATTACCTCTTCTTTGAAGCGCCTCTTTGAGACCTCCTCTTAGGGCACTAAAATCGGTCTTTGAGGAAGACCAGAACCTATAGGATGTTTCTAGGGAAGTGGAGAAGAGATTTTGTCAGGGTTTGGCCGAGCTTGAGTGCTCAAATTGGTGTGAGGAGAAGGGGGAGGAGGTGTCCTTTTATAAAGGAGGAGAGGGGCACCTTAGGAATACCTCAAAATATTATTTTATATTAATGTCAAAATCGGTTTATAATGGTTCCAAATGGTCTTATTTCGAAGCTAAAGTGGGGATGGGTCTAAATCCTATCAACCAATAGTATTTAGACAAGTTTAGGGTATTATTGTAACCTTATCAATTAGATTTAACTCTAAGTTAAATAATTTAACTTTTACCGTGTCTTTTTGTTTTCTTTCACTATATGGTTAATACACTTACTATAACATGCCAAACGAACCCCAAATTGTTTATTAGTAATACATATATCCTTATCTAAGTCATTTGGCCGAACCTTAGATTTTTAGGAATAACAATTAATAATATAATATTTGATTTAAAAACTATTTTGTGTCAATTTTGACACTATTTGATATATGATTTTTGTGAAAGTCCTAACAGAATTATATGTTCTAACCAAGTTGATTAAAGCAATACTAATATAGCATAGTAACCTATAAAATTAGTGTAATTCATAAAAAGTCTAAAATTTCATTTATTTTTGTGTTTATAACATCAATTATGTCAATATTTCATTAATAAGATAATTACTGCATCATCTTTGTGTCATAAATAAATTAAATTATTTGATGTCTAAAAATTACAAATAAAATACCATTATGTAGGAAATCTTTTTAGCTTTCTAATTAATATTTACAATCGAATTTATATTATGTATAACCCTATATTAAAAATGTTTTAGTAAATAAAATTTGATTTTAACTCTTTTAACTCTTCTTTGAATTAAATAATAATAAATGTCCTAATCTAATCCAAGTGGGCCTAAATGATAATATTTTACACTTAAGGTTGTTTTTGGTCGAGATAAACTTGTCCATTAGAATTAGGACATGTGTTAGGGTAATATTAATATCATTCTTACCCTTAATTACCCTATTTACTTTTAACCGTGGTAAATAAAAGTAAAAAGTTACTATTCACCAAAAATTATTTTCATCTCATTGAACCAAATTTTACTTACTGACATCAACCGTGTCTCTCGGATTTTTGAAATTCCATTCATAGAAGCGGTAAAATTAAGATTTATGAAGAAATTAATTTTTTTAACTACCACTTAGTAGTTTCACTATTCATCAAAAATTGATGTTTTTCAGAACAATGCCAAAATTTCATCCTAAGCTATATTTCATATTCCGAATTCAAAAATGAAGTCTATTTTACCAAATTCATATCATAGAAGTTGCATTAATTAATTTTATAATTAAATCCCGCTGTTAAAACAAAGAGCGTGTTTTTAAGAAACAATATTTATCAAAAGATTGACACTTGTTTATGTCTGGTTTAAATGTGAAATTACATCCAATGACCAACATTGTATTAAATTGTAAAAATATATTCTAAATATACTTTAAAACCACTCAAATTAATAATTTATCACTATTAATTATTTCGATTGAAAAAATTGTTTTTAACTAAAATTTAGTATTTTTCACTATTCATCAAAATATGAAAGTTATCCGAAAATCACCAAAATTTCACCTTAGGCTAAATTTGATACTCCGAATCCAAAAATAAAGTCCATTTTGAGATCTAAAATTTCTAAAATTTTAAAAGGTGGTTATTACTATTCATAACTGCTAGTTATAATAATATTTTAATAGCATATCGTTGTTTAGTGAAACTCGGTATTGCGTACTACACACGCTATCGAGGAAGGTTGTGATTGCATGTAATGCAAGGCAAGTCAAGGATGCGTGTTGTGCAAGCTCCTTTTGGTGTAGCGTAAAACACAAGACATTAATAAAATTAAAAAGAATATTTTTCATAAAATCTTGGGCTGTTACATTCTACCACCCTTAAAATGAATTTCGCCCTCGAAATTCGTCGGGGTTATAAATGGTTTACTATTCGAAAGTTTCTTTAATAGAAACCCACATCGTAAAAAAGGAATACCAAAACCAATATTTTAAAACAAAAGTATGAAACTTAACGGTTACCCAAATAAACTAATCACTGGGTTTCCACATAGGTGAAAATATGGATATGGAAGAAAAGTCTAACCATCATGTTCTGATGGAGAGTGGTAGAGAACATGGCTATGGAAAAGCCAACAATCACAAATCCATAAATTTGTGACGATCTAAGTTACCATCCGATTCATCAGGTATAAGATCACTAGGACAACATTTTTGGTTTTCAAGATCATTTCCCTAAATTTGATGAATTAAAAGAAATACTTACATGATTTTGGTACAATCTCACTGTTGTTCGTGCCTTGAACAATTTCCACTTCATATCTTAAATAAATGAAGTTGAATTTGTTATTCGTGAAGTGTTAGCAGATCATGTGATAGAATGACGGGTCATTCCATCTGTCTCAAACAAAAGGTTAGCAAAAATTATATACATAAGTCGATCTATAGTGAGATTAATCATATATGGTTCCTAAAATGGACTTATACTTCATATATCATACTTCTTAATATAGTAAAACTAGTTTCTACTAAACAGGGACTTCCTGTAGGCCAGTGGTAAGCGATAAAGGCCAGTCGCACTTCGGTTGTGGGTTCGATTCCCACAGCCTTGTCCGACGCGATGGGTTGTCGCCCGTCCTACAGGTTGTCCTTTTTCCAAAACTATATAACATCCCATCAATAATATCAAAAAAACAAACAATACTAACTTATGTCCAACATAATTCATTACAATCTTTAGGATTATCCATAATACTGCAGTCGACTCTCATAATATAGTGAAAACGATTACCAGAGATTTAACACCATCGTCGATCCCATATATCATAAGATATGTTTTGTTGGTCACATTCCAAACATTCAAAGTCCTTAATCGTGTATTCTCTTGAATACCTTAGTGAAAACATGAATGCAGTTAAAAGTTAACACTTTTCACATACCAAAATCCTCAAAATTCTATATACTCAAACTTAGTCCTTATATCAATCATGAGCTCATGAATACTGTTAAACATTTCATTTTCTCGTTTTCCCTTCATTATGCGCATAATATCTCAATCACTTTGAATACCACATTAGACCAATACATAAATATTCCAATATTCCATGATACAACATTATTTTGGAATCCCATTACATAAACACTTAATCATACCACCACATCATTTTCATATTCAACATTGCCAATAGTGATCGCATGTGACTTCCCTTTGTCCTTTGCCTTCAGTGGTTGCTCATGTTGATCATCACTAACCCTTGGATTAGGGCATTTATTAGCATAATGCCCCATTTCCTTGCACTTGAAGCATTGAAGTGTTGGTGGTGCGTTCTCTGCAGTGTTTGCTTTATTCACATCATTAGAAACCCTTTTTCCATTACTTCGACACTCAGCTGCTCGATGACCTTCTTTTCCACACTTAAAACATTTTCTAGTCCCTTTAAGACAATCTCCACCATGCTTCTTTCCACACTTTGTGCATAAGGAAACATTCATCTTCTTTTCACCATTATTCTGAGATTTCTCCTTGAACTCCATCTTTCGTTTCTTGTCAAAACCATGAGATGGATATGTAACACCAACTTCCATTTCTACCTTGATAGCACAACGCACAATTTCTTCATAGCTACTGAAGTCTCTTATAGCTAATGCCCTTCGAAGACTTGGTTTTAAGCCACTGAAAAATCGATCAACTTTACTTTCAGGTTGGATGATAATGTCAGATGCATACCTTGCAAGTCTTGTAAAATTCGCTTCGTATATACCAACAGATTCATCATCCTTTTGCTTTAGTTCAAGAAACTCCTTCTCCATCTTCGTTCGAAGAATACGAGGGAAGTACTTATTGAAAAATAAGTTCTTGAACTCGTCCCATTCCATGGACTCAATTTCATCTCTTGGCCTCGTATTCTTGATAAGATTCCACCATTGATCAGCTTCACCTTCCAAACGATATACTGCTAAGATGACTTTATCATGTTCAGAACATTGAAGAACTGAAAATATCTTTTCAGTAGTACTAATCCATTGTTCAGCAACTAATGGATCAGTAGACCCACTGAAAGAAGGCGGACGCTGCCTCATGAAGGAATCAATAGAATATTGTTCCCTTCTCTGCTCATTTGGAAGTCCAGAATGATTCATAGCTTGTGTAAGTATAGCAATAAGATTTTGCACTCCATCTCCCATAACATTTGTTTGTTCAGGAGGACAATCATTGCATTGTCCATTGCATTGATCAACACGGTTCCTTCGGGTTCCAGCCATCGTCTAAAACCCAAAAAGAATAGTGTGAGAGGCAAAAACCATGCTAGGGAAAACAACATAATAAAGGGGGAGTACCTTCAATATCCAACATCTTAGGTTTAATTCTATGATCGTTAGCGTAATTCTAGTACTATAACCTATACGTATACTTATCCCTAGGGACATCCCTAGACATACCTTAGAAATATCTCTAGGGATCTCACTAACGTTTTCGCATCCTAGTTTCCAAAGGTTGACTAAACCTTTCCTCTGATACCAACTGTAGAGACCCGAAACTTGACGTACATGGACATTACATTACTTTTGCGGAATACTTAGTACATAACAAAAACACACACACAAGGATCGTAATAGTTTAGTGTCTTTGGAAACTCGGAATATAATCTTCTAATCGTGGTGAAAGATCTTCAAAATCTCCCATAAAGATCTTCTTCTTTTTTTACCTAAAACCTTTCTTTATATCCTGGGGAAAAGAAAACATAAAAGGGTGAGCTCAAATGCTCAGTAAGGGTATACAAAAGAAATAAAAATCATATCATATCTTTTTGAAAATCATAACCTGCAAAAGAGATCATAATATCTTAACATGGAACAAATCATAGAAGTGAAAATGAGATCCCCATAATCATAACATAAAACTTGAAACTTTGTGACATTCACACATAATCATAGAGAATCATTTCTTCTTAGTCAAGACTCATTGCCAAGACTATCTTAGTGGACAAAGTCCCTTTCTGAATCGAGTAACCCTCGTTTCAGTCCTGTTTCACTGAACTGGTATAACCTACCGTTCCAGCCCTGTCTATCTCATGAGATATGAAATCTTTACCCAATGCATTGGATGGAGATATAGGTCCCACCCATCTTATAATGAATCCTTTCTTATGTGTGCCACATAATCATAAACCATACATCATTGCATAAACCATGTAATAAAAATGGGATTCTTAAACAACATGACATCATAAAAAAAATCCATATAAGATAAAGGAATTCATAAAAATATTTCCATCACAACATAATCAAATCCATGTAATAATAAGGATAAAAACATAACCCTTTATTATCTTAGATGGAAAATAATTTTGATAAAACACTTGAACTCCATTCTTGAGGAAAATATCCTTTCTTCTTCAAAAACATTTTTCCTTTCATAACATGTCATACGACTTTAAAATAAAAGAAGTTGATTAAAAATAAACTTGAAAACTTGTAAAGGAAGATTCTTGGAAATTTTGTTTTAAAAATCCATTCATGCCGTATAAGTTAAAAAAACATTCTTTCGTACTTTTGTCAGAAAAGTCAAAAAGTACCTCGTACGACAAAAGATTCTTTTCATACATATTACTAAAAACTCACCGAAGGGTGAAAATGGATTTAAACAATTGTAGGTGGATGAAAATAATATTACATTTTGATGAAACATGGATGTGGATGATAAAATACACCCCAGTAAATACTTACGAATAAACAATCTCGGATAAAAATGAGATTGTGATATTTCCCTTACCTTATGTCCGACTTGCTTTGTAAGTGTCAGAACCTCCTGTATAATGATTTAAATCATGTTATTGACTTATTCCAGATTCATATTCATTGTTATGATATCATATATGGTTTACTTATGACATTATATTACCCGTTCTTTTGTAAATTCCATGTTAAAGAAGCATTTTGGGTAAAATCATTTCATTTATCGTAGGTGTTTTGACTTGTTGTTCTTGACATCATTATTACTTATATCATGATTTACTTACTTCCAGAATATAAAATATGATTTATATATCATATATATTCAGTATATATATATATATAATAGATAGATAAATAAAATTAAAAACACCGTTCATGGAGACGGTAGTCCGTACGTACGCATGAACGCTGTTTTACTTTCCTTATTGTCTTGAAATGGAAGTAAGTAGATGACATACATATATATATATATATACATAAATCCAGTAGCTTTATAATGTCATATATTTCATTATTATTTCTTATATATACTTTATAATCATTCTTAAATGGTTAACATGGAGAATGAATCTCATCGCGTCGTGGAGACGGTAGTCCGTACGTACGCACGAGCGATGATATCATTTCCATAAATATTGAACTGAATTGAAGTGGATTATACAATATATCAGAATCAATATGATGTTGTAATAACTATGTATAGTTATTCTTTACACCATTATACCCATCCATGTAAGGTGGTGGTGGAAAATAGATTACACCACGGCATGGAGACGGTATTCCGTACGTACGCACGCGCGGTGTTTTCTTTTTCCGTAGGATGGATAGATAGTGAAATAGGGTTATTTCATACTTATAATAACATATCAGTATATGAGTGATACTGATGTTATTACTTCATAATGAAATAACCTAAGAAGAAGAAGTGGAAGAAGAAATAAAGATGAAAGAATTGGTAACGGTAATTACCTCTTCTTTGAAGCGCCTCTTTGAGACCTCCTCTTAGGGCACTAAAATCGGTCTTTGAGGAAGACCAGAACCTCTAGGATGTTTCTAGGGAAGTGGAGAAGATATTTTGGCAGGGTTTGGCCGAGCTTTAGTGCTTAAATTGGTGTGAGGAGAAGGGGGAGGAGGTGTCCTTTTATAAGGGAGGAGAGGGGCACCTTAGGAATACCTCAAAATATTATTTTATATTAATGTCAAAATCGGTTTATAATGGTTCCAAATGGTCTTATTTCGAAGCTAAAGTGGGGATGGGTCGAAATCATATCAACCAATAGGATTTAGACAAGTTTAGGGTATTATTGTAACCTTATCAATTAGATTTAACTCTAAGTTAAATAATTTAACTTTTACCGTGTCTTTTTGTTTTCTTTCACTATATGGTTAATACACTTACTATAACATGCCAAACGAACCCCAAATTGTTTATTAGTAATACATATATCCTTATATAAGTCATTTGGCCGAACCTTAGATTTTTAGGAATAACAATTAATAATATAATATTTGATTTAAAAACTATTTTGTGTCAATTTTGACACTATTTGATATATGATTTTTGTGAAAGTCCTAACAGAATTATATGTTCGAAACAAGTTGATTAAAGCAATACTAATATAGCATAGTAACCTATAAAATTAGTGGAATTCATAAAAAGTCTAAAATTTCATTTATTTTGGTGTTTATAACATCAATTATGTCAATATTTCATTAATAAGATAATTACTGCATCATCTTTGTGTCATAAATAAATTAAATTATTTGATGTCTAAAAATTAAAAATAAAATACCATTATGTAGGAAATCTTTTTAGATTTCTAATGAATATTTACAATCGAATTTATATTATGTATAACCCTATATTAAAAATGTTTTAGTAAATAAACTTTGATTTTAACTCTTTTAACTCTTCTTTGAATTAAATAATAATAAATGTCCTAATCTAATCCAAGTGGGCCTAAATGATAATATTTTACACTTAAGGTTGTTTTTGGTCGAGATAAACTTATCCAGTAGAATTAGGACATGTGTTAGGGTAATATTAATATCATTCTTACCCTTAATTACCCTATTTACTTTTAACCGTGGTAAATAAAAGTAAAAAGTTACTATTCACCAAAAATTATTTTCATCTCATTGAACCACATTTTACTTACTGACATCAACCGTGTCTCTCAGATTTTTGAAATTCCATTCATAGAAGCGGTAAAATTAAGATTTATGAAGAAATTAATTTTTTTAACTACCACTTAGTAGTTTCACTATTCATCAAAAATTGATGTTTTTCAGAACAATGCCAAAATTTCATCCTAAGCTATATTTCATATTCCGAATTCAAAAATGAAGTCTATTTTACCAAATTCATATCATAGAAGTTGCATTAATTAATTTTATAATTAAATCCCGCTGTTAAAACAAAGAGCGTGTTTTTAAGAAACAATATTTATCAAAAGATTGACACTTGTTTATGTCTGGTTTAAATGTGAAATTACATCCAATGACCAACATTGTATTAAATTGTAAAAATATATTCTAAATATACTTTAAAACCACTCAAATTAATAATTTATCACTATTAATTATTTCGATTGAAAAAATTGTTTTTAACTAAAATTTAGTATTTTTCACTATTCATCAAAATATGAAAGTTATCCGAAAATCACCAAAATTTCACCTTAGGCTAAATTTGATACTCCGAATCCAAAAATAAAGTCCATTTTGAGAGCTAAAATTTCTAAAATTTTAAAAAGGTGGTTATTACTATTCATAACTGCTAGTTATAATAATATTTTAATAGCATATCGTTGTTTAGTGAAACTCGGTATTGCGTACTACACACGCTATCGAGGAAGGTTGTGATTGCATGTAATGCAAGGCAAGTCAAGGATGCGTGTTGTGCAAGCTCCTTTTGGTGTAGCGTAAAACACAAGACATTAATAAAATTAAAAAGAATATTTTTCATAAAATCTTGGGCTGTTACAACTAGAGGGCCTAAATAAGAAGGGTGTGAAGTACCTTTGGACAGATTCCCACGATTCATCCTTTCAAGAGATAAAAGGGAGGATGAATTCAGCACCGATACTAGTTTTTTTAGATCCATGCAAGAGCTATACTATTTACTGTGATTCTTCAGGTATCACTCTAGGAGCAGTGCTTATGCAGGGGGAAGGATTCATTGCATACGGGTCTCGGAAGTTGAGGCCACATGAGAGGAATTACCTGACGCACGATCTTGAGTTGGTTTCAGTTGTTTGTGCTTTACGTTGTTGGAGACATTAACTTCTGGGAGAGAATTTTGTTGTGTACACTGACCACAAAATTCTCAAGTATATCTTTACCCATCGTGATCTGAATTTGAGATAGCGAAGGTGGGTTGAGTAACTTCAGTCCTCTGACTTTGAGTTTTCCTACACACTTGGAAAAGTCAATATAGTGGTTAATGCATTGAGTAGGAGGACTCAGATATAGGTAGTTCAGGAGTCTAGTAGTGAGTAGTAACTTATGTCTCTATTCTCTGAGATTCATTTGGAGGTGCATGACATAGAGGCGCAGACATTCCTTTCTTCTGTATTTGTTACCTCTACTCTGCTTGATCGAGTGAGAATGATGCATCTATCAGATGTTGAAGGCCTAGTTCTATGGGAGAGTGTGTCGGGGGAGGAGCCTATTCCTAAATGGAACTTAGGAAATGTTAAGATCTTGCATTTTCATGGGCGTGTATGGGTGTCAGCAGACATACGGGGGGAGATTATGCGGGATTTTCATTCTTCAATTTGGGAAGTTCATCCTGGTGTCACCAAGATGTATCGAGATCTACACCATCAGTATTGGTGGCCCAGTATGAAGAGATATGTTGCTAGTTTTGTGATGAGGTGTTCCACCTATCAGCAGGTGAAGGCAGAGCATCAGCAACCATCATGGATTTTGTAACAGTTACCCATTCCCAAGTGGAAGTGGAATGATGTCGCTATAGACTTCATGACAGGTTTACCAAGGTCTCCTCGATGGAATGATGCAGTTTGGGTGGTCTTTGATAGATTCACGAAGGTGTCACATTTCTTACTGATCAAGTAAACCTTAAACATTGATGATCTTGGAAGGATTTACATCCGATAGATTGTACGTTTACATGGGGTTCCACACTCCATCATTTCATACATGGATTCTCGTTTTACTTCTCGGGTCTAGCATTGACTATATAGGGATTTGGGTATAGAGTTACGTCTAAGTACAGCTTAATATACCCAAATAGATTTCTAGTCCAAGCGTATGATTCAGCTGCTAGAGGACATGCTTTGAGCATACTTCCTAGGTTTGGGAGGTTCTTGGGAGAATCACCTACCTCTGGTAGAGTTTGCCTACAATAATAGTTTTCAAGCAACTATTCATATGGTACCTTTTGAGGCCTTGTACGGTAGACCATGCTGATCACCCCTATGTTGGATAGAAGTAGGAGAAGCAACTATGTTGGGACCTCGTCTTGTCCAGGAGACCATAGAGCGGGTGTAGTTGATTCGAAAGAGGATGTCTACTACACATTCATGGCAGAATTCTTATGTTGATCATCAAAGATGACATCTGGAGTTCAAGGTCGGAGGTCGGGTTTTCCTATGTGCCACACCGAGGTTGGGACACATGAGAATTAGGATACAGGGAAATATTTCACTGAGATACATTGGATTGTTTGAGGTTTTGAAGAGAGTCGGGTCGGTTGCCTATAATTTTTATTTACCTCAAAGTTATCAGGTCATGCACGACGTTTTCCATGTTTCTCATATACAGCGTTACTTCTCATACTTGTCTCATGTTTTTTAACCTGAGGAGGTTGAGTTATTGGTGGATGCATTGTTTAAGGAGCATCCTATCCATATTTTTTATTGAAGCATGAAGGTTCTCTGTGGACGGTCTGTTCCTCTGGTATGGGTGCTATGGAAGCACGGGCGACTATAGGACGAGACTTGGGAGAGGGAGGCTGATGTGAGATCGTAGTGGCCAGAGTTGTTTAAGGATTCTTATTTTGTGCCTCCTTGTTAGGGAAATTCGGGGATGAATTTCTTTAAATGGGAAGTTTGTAAGAACCTGAATCTTCATTTCGAGTATGGATCTTGTTTTTGGGTGTTTTTGAGAAAAAGGGGAGTTTTTTGAATTTTAAGTTGTACACACAATGTAATTAGGAGTACACACCATGGACCCGATTTCCATGGGTAGCCGTGTACTAGATGTGTAATGGATGAGTACATGGCCATGTGAGGTGACCTGGAGACTGCCTAAAGTGAGGCCCGTTAAAGGCCTATACACACCATGTATCCTAAGGGAACATGTCGTGTATTTTTATTTTTAATTGTTAAATCATACCGAGGTTGTGTCTCATTCATATAAATGTCTTATTCTAGTGTCGTCTCGTCTAGGATCAACGGATATCAACAATTCATCTCTAAGCCCCCATTTTTTCATCAATTCTCTGAATCAAACACTGACGATTGTTTTGGAATCACCACGGTGAGTTATTCCTTCTTCTAGATCCTGTCATCCTTATTTCTCTTCTCTTATGAGATATTTGAGGTTGATAATTTTTTATGTTCTTGTAGATATATGTTGTTCTAGGTCGATTCAAGGGCTTAAGTTCAACTATATCGATCATACAATGTTGAGGTAGGAGGTTTGTGCCTTTTCGTAGATTTCATTGAGTTATTTGTTCAAAAATTTCCCAATACCCTAGTTTAGGGTATTGTGTGTTTAGGGAATTTAACCCTATTAATTCCTGCTATGATTTTTTTGCTTGAGTAAGGGTATTTGATTATGAATAGGTTTTATTACCTTGTTATGGATGTGTTTTCCCATGTTTGTTTAATATTGGTTGTTGGGTCTAGAATTTCCTATTAGGTTGTTTTTCTTTGCATGACTAGTGTTGTTAGGATGGAGTGATTATTATATGACATGCTTACTATATGAATTTTAGTTGTTTATCCAAGTATTATTTGAAATTTACTTTGGAATCTGAATATCATTTGTGCACAATTGCATTACACAGGGCTGTGAGAACTTGTTGTAGTTAGACCATAGGGGGAATAGATGTTGAGGGCTTCCCCAGAGTGTCTGTTATACTTTACACATTGCAAGACCATAGGGGGGATGGACGTGAGTGCTCCCTTAGAGTGTCTATAGTTCCACATTGCGATACCACAGGGGGAATTGTACATTGAGTGTTTCCTCAGAGAGTTTGTACTTTATCATTACGAGACCATAGGGGGAATTGACGGTGAGTGCTTCCTCAGAGAGTATTTGTCCTAATTGAACCAGAGGGGTTACTCTGTGAGAACATTCCTAGAGGGTTTCTTGTGTTTTTTTGGTTTAATAATTTATAAATGTAAATGAATGTATCCTTAATTATAGGGTTGGTTACTTTTGAGTATTTCCATGTTTATTACTTCATTTTTCATATTGCTTGCTATATATATATATTCATTGATAGTTAGGCATAGATCTTTGGGTGGTTGCCTACTGGGATTCATCTCACACCCTATTTTGGTCATAATTTTGGGCCCATACAGATTATAATGTTTCAGGTATAGATAATTTCATGTTACCTTCTACTTTAGGTACTTGACTATTGTGGATCTGGAGAGCATGGGACCAAGCTGAGGCTTGTGATGTTGTTGGAGTTGTTTAATTTTTTTCCTTTTTACTTTGTTTTATTAATGTATTCCAGAATTGTGACTTGTTTGGATGCTTTCATAGATACTTGTGACATGAATCATTATTTATATATATGATGTAGTTGTTTATTTATTTTATGTCTTCCACTGTTTACTTATTGTATGGAATTACTTCTTATGCTACTGTTATCTGTTTTTTCCATTGTGTTACTCTGCCAATGAGGTAATAGTTTCCTCATTATCACACCCAAGGCCCTCACTACTAGTCATAATCCTCTGGCATTTGGTGAAATGCGCTTGAGGCCATGTGACCAACCGGGTACAGGGCACCTCTGGGCGGCACCTGGAACCGGGACATTACAGAACCTTCTAGAAAAAAATTAAATATAAATAAAAAATTAAAATTACTTTTCTACCCTAATTTCATTTATATAAATATCTCTTCTATAAAATAAAATCATAGAAGCAAGGGGGATTTGGGAACCTAGAAAGGTGTGATGTAAAATGGGGGATAATGGAAACAATGGGGCAACATAGGCATGAACTTGAGGGAATGTAATGTCAAAGGGGGAATGAAGGAAACAATGGAGATGATTGGGGTGGGAATAATGACTGTGAAGAGGAATAAATGGTGATAGGGGTAATGGAAATGGTGGAACGACGACGTTGACGGTGGAACGGTGAAGGGATAGGGGTGAAAAAAATATAGTTATGGGAGTGTGACAATGACATCGGTGTAAAGACAATGACGATGGTAGAGGTGGTGGTTTTGGGTCATGATTATGAGGGAGAGAGTAGGGGTGGTTGTAGGGGATCAAATTTTCAAATGGATGATAGAACTGTGATGGAACCAAGGTTCCACCCATTTTTAGAGGAACTTGGATTCCATCATTTGATGGAATAATGGGTTCCATTTACTACATACAAAACATCCAAAATAATATTTTCATTTTAATTTCTATTTCCCAATATCTAGTTCTTAAGTACCAAAACTGGCCTAAAAGAATTTAAAATATGAATGAGTAAAAAAGGAAATAAACCCATATATATTTTCACATCTTTTTTTTTAAACCAAAACTCTAAAACCTCTAAAAATTTCCAAATTAAAGGGAGTAATTATAATAAGAGACAATAAGATAGAACTTAGGGATAAAATATATTTAAATGGAGGAAAATGTGGTGGATATGTGGGTATTTATCTATATAAGAGCATGAGAGTTTTCAATAAAAAATAATATAAATCTAAGAATCATGAAATTAATTACACTTGGGACTAGGAATAGTAAAAAATATTCATGTGAGTCAAACTAGAATAACTAAAAATTGTATTTTTTTTAATAATCCAACTTATTTACTTTAGTTGAGAGGGAACCCTTACATGACCTAGATTACCATATAATTACATGACTTGGAGTCCTAGAATCACAAGACCCAATACATGACCTGAAGGTCCAAAGACCTGACTACACTGTAACTACCCCTCCCCATCATCTACTTTATTTATAGCAACTAACTCCCCATCTCGCATGGCTGGTCAGTTGGTATTTATTTGTGTAGAGATGCAAAATGTATCGTCCTAGAGGAATATTTTTCAATGTCCCTATCTTCATTTATAATTCAGTTATATCTACTCTGGTGGCTATTACTTTCTCTGATTTCTCCTCTTGGAATTACTCTTATATGGTCTGACTTGACTAGTTCATGGACCAGAGGCATTGTGGCCTAAACACCGATTGATGACTGAAAATCCCTTAGTTTGAAGGCCTATGGTAGCTTGGAGGCCCTGTAGCTCAAAGTAATTTGGTTTCCTAAAGATCTGATGGCCCGAATTCCCAAATCTATGGCACGCTGTCCCAATTCAAGTGAATATTTTTGCTGCTACAGTTGGTTCTACAATGATACTACAGTAACTTGGAAAATAGATTTGAACTAGGGTCTTTTGGATGTCAATAAAGATCCTATAGAAATTAGTAATGGGATCATTGGAATTTAAGTCAAATTAAAACATTTATTATATCATTCATTATGTTTTTGAACATGAACAAGGCTTATAATTTTTTACACTGCATTTCATGTATTTCATTATTCACCTATATATTTTACTATTTAGGAAAAATTCTAAAACTCCACCCATACCTAATTTAAACATCCTAAATCCAAATTTTAAATCCATTTTATGAAATTTATTTTCTAATAGTGAAAATATTAATTATTAAACAAAACATCATGTGTATTTAAAAATAATGCATTTAGCATAAGATATTTTATTAAACTGTTTTAAGAAATCATTAATATTATAAGAAATTTTCATTAAATTTTATTATGATTTATAGATTCATAAACATTATTAATTAATAATAAATCAATTATTATTAATGTTTAACAAGTATATTTTAATTAATATATATAGGTAACTTTTAACAATCATCTATTGATCATATTAATATTATTCCAGTCATGTTATTATTATAATAATAATATTTTCAATGGATACATTGAACTTTCAACAATAGCATAACTTACTTATCTTCCTATAAATTATCTCATATTTTACTCAGGAACCTTATCTTCCATTCCTTTGATTTTATCTTAATGATTATGAAAATGTATATCAAAGTTCTATTATTTGTCTTACTAGTTACCATGATTATTTTAGCTATGATTATATAAGGAGATGATGAGTAAATAGTTTTTTATTTAATACTCATGTGTTTATTGGTATTTGTTAACCACTTTTTTTTAGAAATTTTTTTAAATATGTATCTTTGATTTGCAATGTTTTATCATAAAGTAATAAATAGTGTTTATTTTATGTTCTAGTGCACACGATTTATCTATTATATATCTCCATACTGAAATTCATCATTTTATAACAAGAATGATATAAACATTTATTTTTTATGTTTTACCATAAAGAAATAAAATAATGTTTTTTCCTTTTGTATGAGTAATTGGTTATCGAAGAAGTTATATTTTTTTCCAAAATGTGTTGGTGAATACCAGATGATTGAAGTGGATTAAATTTTGTAAAACGAAACATTAAGCATGTATTATATGAATAATGATTTTATATTAAAATTTATTTATTTTTAATTATTAATAAGCTACTATAAAATTTGATAACATTGAAAAAACATGGGTTATATTATTTTCACACCATTGAAATAGGCATTATGATATATATATATATAAAGAAAAAATAATTTCTTTGTGAGGCTTCAATGATAAATAGTTTTTCATCTTATTTTAATAGATAACTTGAAGCATTACTACAAATAGGTTAATATTTAGTGCCACCCCTTATCATCACTAAGAAACACGGATAAAGGATATAATTTTATCAATGCTAACTAAAGGCATTAATAAATATATCATTTATTAGTGCTAAAAAAGTGTTGATAAAAGGATAACTTTTTAGTTCTTCTTTTAGTCCTGAAAAAGCGCTCCATTATTGGTGCTTTAGTTGTCGCTTATAAATTTTACCATGAATAATTTATTTTATATACACATATTTATGTATTTATAATATGATTTATATATTAATAAGCATATATATTTATATATATATATATAATATATATATATATTATAAAATATATAATAGAAGATATTATGCATCCACCCCCATGGAATGTACACGAAAATAAAACGCTCTCCAGGATTCGAACTCGAGCGAGCTAACCCCCCATCCTATATATATATTATTTATATTATAATAATTTTATATATTTATATAAATATAATTTATAACTATATTATAATAAAAAAATTATTAACAATTATTTTCATAATTTTAAATATAAAAATTATCAAATTTATATTAATCAATAAAAAAGTTTAATAATATATTTATATAAATTTAAAAGTGTATATATAAATATAATATATTAAAATTCTATTTAAACAAATTTATAAATATATAAATGAATATATTTTTGTTTAATTGTATTTATAATATATGTATATATATAATTTATATATAAATATTTATATATTCTTAAATATGATTTATATAATAGAAAATATATATAATTTTTTTTATTCTTTCATAATTATTTATAATTATATACAGTTATAATTAGACACACATGTGTGTGTGTAAATTAATTATTATTTAAGGTAGAGGGGATTACAAGAAACTAAACATCACACACTCAAACACCCTAGTGGGTCACACCTCATCCCTACCCATAAGGAATAGAAAATACCAACCAGACCTATTTTATTACAATACATGTCATGAAGGCCTAGAGGCATAGATCCCTTAGAACATGGGTAGCCCAAAGGCCCAGTGGCCCAAAGTTGGAATACATGGTTTTCCTCTAAATGAGCATCTTGTATCATGTCATGTCACTAGTCTAACACCACCTCCTCCTCTCACCGGTAGTCATCATAAAAAAATTATTTTGAAATTTTTTTCACCCCTACCAATAATCGTTGCATCATTCTAGCCTCTAACACACCATGACAAGGCACCCCTACATCTCACATTAGATATTTTTTTAGGAAGTGGTTTGGTTGATAGGTGCTAGCACACACATCTCTCTTTTGAGCCACCCACCTTGTAATGCCTACATAGCACCCTACTACATCGCCTTCCAGTTGTGTACCACTATCTGATTGGTCACACTGCATTGATATTCATGTAGTAGGGAACCCATCTATCCCGCATTAGAAATCCATGAAGATGGATGGTTGGTTGATAGTCTCCTTTTTTCATCCCACTTTTTAGGTGGCCTACCTAGTGGTGTCTATGTGTCACCATGATACACCACCTACTTGTTGCGCTGAGTCATTCATCCACTCCCTCTATGTCACCTACTGCCCACTTATGATGGCTCGGAGGCACTTTGGCCCGAAGGAATTTTGATGGATGGATGATCCAGATGCCCAATGTCCTGGAGGCCCATTTTTTAGCTTAAATCCAATTTTAGATGAATAGTATCACTACTACAATACCCAACTATAGTACCAGCACTACTGCAATGCTATAGTACCTGTGGAAATTCGTTTCCACCCAAATTTTCTATGCTAGATTATAGGGTTTTTACCACTTAGTTTCCACTCCGACTACATATATATATATATAGTGGCATGAAATATAAAAATACATTAAATAGATTTCGTATTTGAATTTATATATTTATATTCATATTAATATTTAAAATAGACACATATATTTGTATTTATGTGTATGCATGTGTATATATGTGTAAGTATGAATACATCTGTATATGTATGTATACATATGTTTGTGTATGTGTGTGCTTGTATTTGTATGTATGTGTATATATGTGTATGTATGTGTATGTATATGTATGTATGTGTTGTGTGTGTGTGTTTATGCCTGTGTATATAGATGTATGTGTTATGTATATGTGTATTTATATGTGCATGTGTATATATGTGTGATAGTGTATCTATGTGCATGTATGTGCATGTATGTGTGTGTGTATGTGTATAGGAATGTGTATGTGTATGTGTATGTGTTTGTGTATCTTTATGTGTATGTGTATGTGTATGTGTATGTGTATGTCTGTGTATGTGTATATGTATGTGTATGTGTATGTGTATGTGTATGTGTATCTATGTGGATGTATATGTATGCTTGTGTGTGTGTGTGTCTGTCTGTCTGTCTGTCTGTGTGTGTCTGTGTGTGTGTGTGTGTGTGTGTATGTGTATGTGTATGTGTATGTGTATGTGTATGTGTATGTGTATGTGTCTATGTATGTGTATGTTTATGTGTATGTGTATGTGTATGTGTATGTGTATGTGTATGTGTATGTGTATGTGTATGTGTATGTGTATGTGTATGTGTATGTGTATGTGTATGTGTATGTGTATGTGTATGTGTATGTGTATGTGTATGTGTATGTGTATGTGTATGTGTATGTGTATGTGTATGTGTATGTGTATGTGTATGTGTATGTGTATGTGTATGTGTATGTGTATGTGTATGTGTATGTGTATGTGTATGTGTATGTGTATGTGTATGTGTATGTGTATGTGTATGTGTATGTGTATGTGTATGTGTATGTGTATGTGTATGTGTATGTGTATGTGTATGTGTATGTGTATGTGTATGTGTATGTGTATGTGTATGTGTATGTGTATGTCTATGTGTATGTGTATGTGTATGTGTATGTTTATGTGTATGTGTATGTGTATGTGTATGTGTATGTGTATGTGTATGTGTATGTGTATGTGTATGTGTATGTGTATGTGTATGTGTATGTGTATGTGTATGTGTATGTGTATGTGTATGTCTATGTGTATGTGTATGTGTATGTGTATGTGTATGTGTATGTGTATGTGTATGTGTATGTGTATGTGTATGTGTATGTGTATGTGTATGTGTATGTGTATGTGTATATATTTGAATGTATATATATGTTTGTATTTGTGTGTGTGCGTGTGTGTGTTTGTATGTGAATGTAGTATGTGTATGTGTATGTGTATGTGTATGTGTATGTGTATGTGTATGTGTATGTGTATGTGTATGTGTATGTGTATGTGTATGTGTATGTGTATGTGTATGTGTATGTGTATGTGTATGTGTATGTGTATGTGTATATATTTGAATGTATATATATGTTTGTATTTGTGTGTGTGTGTGTGTGTGTGTCTGTGTATGTGAATGTAGTATGTGTATGTGTATGTATATGTGTATGTGTATGTGTATGTGTATGTGTATGTGTATATATTTGAATGTATATATATGTTTGTATTTGTGTGTGTGTGTGTTTGTATGTGAATCTAGTATGTGTATGTTTATGTAGTATGTGTATGTATGTGTATATATGTGTATGTACATATTTTTAATTTTATGTATGTGTATGTGTATATATATGTATGTGTGTGTATGTGCTTATATACGTGTATATTCATGTATATGAATGTATTTGTATGTATTTGTATGATTAGCCACTAAATGAGGCTAATATTCATTATTAATATACATAATATTCATGTTCTTTATTATTCATAAACACCATTTTAGTGCATTTTACACTTTGAACATCATTTCACATTATGATTGTAATACCTTCTTAAAATGCACTATTATGTGGTACATTTTTTAACATCATTTAAAGTACCCAATGATTCATCTGATTTTAAGGAATCTAATTATACATATTTTAATTTGATATTTTTGGAAATTGATCTACACTTAAATATGAACATGTTTGATTCAGGGATCAGTGGAGAATTCATGGAGGATGATGGAGATATTTGGTAATGAAAGGAAGCAATTCTGGAGAAGGCAGATTGGACACCAGCCCACTGATTAGACTATGGGGAACAACATAACATCCCAATTAATCCCCAATTTCGTGGGATGCTAGACGACATGTATAGGAACAAATCCCTCTTCAGGATCCAATGATAATTCGGCCTCCATGGTGTCCATTTAGGCAGACCAAGTTAGAGATAAAATTCTGGGCTAGATTTTGCGGCCCAGAAAAACAGCCCACTAATATGATCATATCTCGGAATCCACAACTTCAAATGAGCCCAAATTTACAGGAGTCTAGAAGACATATTTAGCTCCATTTTCTTCTTCTATGGCCCACTCTGATTCGGCCATCTAGAAGGTCTTCCAAGCGCGTATGTTCGGTGAAGGAAATATGGCTGCCACCTCGGGTCAAGGGTGGAAAAATCAACTCTCCCTTACTTTCCACCCACCTATGGCCTACCACAATTAATTGAGGAGACTTGGACTGTTGGAGGCTCGACCCAAGGGCTCAAAAATGCCTATTTAAGGTAGTAGTGTTTGAGGATTGAAGAATCTTGGATGCTTTGTTCAATTGTAATGTTATGCTGTAATTTTGTTGTCTCAAATTTGTCTTTCACATGTAAGTTGTTCAATTCACTTTAGTTTCTTAATAAAAGTTCTTCTTCTACTCTTATTCTGTTGTTCTTCATATCACTTTGATACTGTTGGATCAAGGTGTGAATTTATTCACACCAAACCTTGTGAAATTATTCACACAATGGTGGAGTGATCATTTTATTTTTGTTGTTTTCTTTACTTCTCTATTTCCTCCCTCATGAGTCTACTTTCCGCTTCCATTGAAACCATGGGATCAATGGAGGGATAACCCACTTATGGGTTGATCCAATGGAGTAGCAAGGGGCTGTATTGGATGTTATTTATCACCTCATTAATGTATAATCACTTCTTTAATTGAGATTTTTATTTGATGATTTTTAAACTCCATCGTCCTTGTTGAATTTAAGGCCACACACTTCAAGTGCTAATACGAACCTTTACCTTGAAGTGCTCAAAACTTTGATCCTTCAAGTGTATAGGTGATTAGTATTAAAGTTTGTAGGAATTAAACCAGTAAGTGATGATTTTGTTTTATCTTCTTAAATGAATCCATCTCAAATATAAGAAATTTAAATCATTGAAAAGGAAATATGTCCAATCCACCCTAAGTGATAACCTAGGATCAACTCATTATTTTAAATTGAATTCACTTAAATATGTTAGATATCTTTCAAACACATCTAAAATCAATCCAATTTGGCCACTTCATAGCCAAAAATAGTCCATATAATGTACGTGTCTATAGGTTTCTTCTTAGGTCTCTGAGGATTCGATAACCCAAGCTAAACTACAAGGACCGTTCTACCTTCATCTCTTTGGTAAATTGAGAGAGAATCAAATTTTGGCGCCATTGCCGGGGACCCAAGTAATTCATATAAACATCCATTATATTCTCCCCCATTTCTTCTTTTCTCATCCAAATTCTCTTATCTTGTCCCTTTCTCGTTTTTTTTTCCTTTTGGCGCATGTCCGCCTACACCCACGATCAATCAAACCGTCTAGTTAGGGTGGATAGTCCTGGGGTTGGGGAGTCAAGTACACCTTTCCATTAGATCCTAATCTTCCAAACACCCCTGAATCAAAAATTGAGGCCATTTCAATGGAAGGTATTCAAAGAAACAAACTCATAAACCCGGGTGGGAACCAAAATGGAAACCCAAATGAGGCAGCCCCAAACTTGGGGAATGCAATTGATCAAAACTTGAATGACTACCTCACACCTTCTTGGACCAATGCCCCCTCATGGATTATACAAAATTCCCTAGAATATACCAACTACATCTTTAAACCCCATGTACTAAACCACCTTCCCACATTCCATGGAATGGAGTCCGAGATGCCATACCTACATATTAAGGAGTTCAATGACACTGTAGAAACCATGTGTCCCCCACATCAACTAGAATCAGCTAAGATGAGGCTATTTTCTTTTTCTTTAAAGTATCAAGATAAAAATTGGCTAAACAATTTGATACCATCATCCATAAATTCTTGGGACCAACTACAAAGAGAATTCTACAAAATATACTTTCCCCACCACAAAACAATTGCACTTAAAAAGAGTATCCAAAACTTTTTTGAAAAAGAGGGAGAGTCATTCTATGAAACATGGGAGAGGTTCAAAGACACTCTAAACATGGTTCCACGCCATGGTTTTTCTATTCCTAAACAAGTGAGAATTTTCTATGAAGGATTGGGTCCAGGGAATAAACAATTCATTGACATGATGTGTAATGGAAAATTTAAAAACAAAGCCCCAAATGATGATTACGAATATCTAGAAATTCTTTCTGAACAAAACTAAACATGGGGAACTTCACCTTATTCTGAAAAGACACAAAGAAATATTGGAATTCATACACTTAGAGAAGAGTAAATCCTTCAGGATAAACTCGTAGCACTCTCTAGGAAGGTTGAAGAGATAGACCTTAGGAAAGTCCATGAAATCCAAACTGTTGACCCTGTGTGCACAATTTGTGACAAACATGACCATAAAACAGACAACTGCCCAACCATTCCATCCATAAAAGATGTTCTTTTAGTAGGACCCCCAGTGGAATTAAATGATTTGAACTTTCAAAAGACTCAATACCAAAACAACTTCAACCCAAGGTATAATGACCACCCAGGCTTCCGCTGGAATGATAACCAACAACCTAGCCAACCACAGGAACAAAATACTTACCCCCATCATAACTACCAATACCATAACCAGTTCCAAACCCAACCTATCCAATACCAACAGCCACCGGTCCATTTTCAACAAACCATCCCACCTCCAAAATATCCCCCTAGGATAAACCAACCTACTCAAGCACCCACCCAAATTGTTCCACAAAGCCTACTAGAACAACTATGCAAACAAATAGAGAGGATGAACTCGGAGGTATCTTCCCTAAAACAAGAACTTCAAACCATTAAAACTAGAAAGGCACCCATGCCTACTCAGGCGGTTCCATCCTCAACTTCAAGGGGAGAGTCAAGTTGCACTCAAACAACTCATGAACAACTAAAGGTTGTGATTGTTTTAAGAAGTGGGAAATCAATTGAGAAACCAGAACAACTAATTCAGAACCCACCTAAAGATTCAAACTTGGATGAAAATTCAAATGAACCACAAGATCAAACGGAGCAAACTGATAACATTGTCAAGGAAACAACTCTTCAACAAACAACCCCACAACCTGCACCATTTCCTCAACACATGAGGGGGAAACCCAAGCCTGAACTGAGTGAAACATTGAGGGAAATCTTTTCACAAGTCAAGTTGAACATACCCCTTCTCGATTCAATCCAAACCATACCTTCCTACTCAAAGTACCTTAAGGACTTATGCACTTTTAAAAGAAGATTTTCACATAAAAACCAAGTCCTTTTGGCTGCTAATGTGAGTACCACCATTCAAGGGACCATTACTCCTAAGTTGAAATACCCAGGTTTCCCTTACATCAATGTTGAACTATGAGAAAGAAAATTTTTCAAGTCCTTGTGTGATCTAGGTGCTAGTGTCAATCTCATACCCTATGCCATGTAGTTCCAGTTAGGCCTAGAATAACTCCAACCCACATCTGTCACACTTCAACTTGTTGATCGTAGAATTAGGGTTCCAAAGGGGATTTTGAAGGATGTTCTGGTAAAGGTTGAAAACTTCATCTACCCTGCTGATTTCATTGTCCTTGACAACCATCCAAACTTAGGAAATAAGTAACAAACCCCAATCATTCTTGGTCGTCCTTTCCTTGCAACAATCAACTCTGTTATCTGAGTCCGAAACGGGAACATGACCATCACCTTTTGAAACATGAGTCTAGACTTGAACATCTATAATGCAATCTCACAAATAGGGGATGACGAGGACATTCATGAAGTAAACATGATAGGAATCATTGATAATGAATCCATGGAACATCAAGGAATATTTGATGAAGGTTTAAGTCGGGATGGGATTGATTTCCTTTGTTCATATGAAGGAAGTTTATCTCCTTAGATTGAATCATTTTCAAATTTCTCTTATGATGAAGTCTTTGGTCCAACAATCAGTGAAACCTTTCAAGAAACCACTTTCATGGAGACCACTCCAAATTCCTTCCCTAAATCTGATCAAGCTAATCTAGTAGCTGAAACTTCTACATGTGGAGAATCAATCCTATATGAAACTCTAAAAAAAGAAATTGAACATGATCCAATGTCCCAATATTCTGTTGAAATTTCTAACCAACCTGATCTTGAATTGAAGGAACTTCCCACTACACTCAAATATGCTTTCCTAGGGGACAATCAAACACATCCTATTGTCATTTCTTCTTCTCTTGAATCCAATCATGAAAGGATGCTTCTAGATGTCCTTAGGAAGCATAATAAATCCATTAGTTAGACCCTTTCTGATATTCTTGGGATTATCCCACTTGTTGGGACTCATAGGATTGTTCTATAATCTGATTCAAAGCCATGTCGTCAACCTCAACGGTGACTCAATCCTAATCTCATGGAGGTAGTAAGGAAGGAACTTCTGAAATTGTTAAAAGCTGGTATCATATATCCCATAGCTTAGAGTGAGTGGGTGAGCCCAATCCAAGTGGTTCCAAAAAAGTCTGGAATCACAGTGATAACCAATGAGGATGGAGAGATTCTTCCAAAAAGGGTGAGTAGTGGATGGAGCATCTGTATTGACTATAGGAAGCTAAACTCATTCACCAAGAAGGACCATTTCCCCTTACTATTCATTGACCAAGTCCTTGAGAGAGTGGTAGGTCATGCCTTATACTGTTTCTTAGATGGGTACTTGGGGTACAATCAAATTGAGGTCTCCCTATAGGATCAAGGGAAGACTACATTCACATGTCCATTCGGAACCTTTTCTTTCAAACGCGTGCCCTTCGGGTTATGCAATGCCCCTAGAACCTTCCAACGGTGCATGATGGGAATCTTCTCAGACATGGTAGGGGATTTTCTAGAGGTCTTCATGGATGAATTCTCTGTGTTTGGGGATACATTTGAGGGATGTCTACAGAATGTGGAGAGAGTCTTGTCAAGATGTGAAGAAAAGAATCTTGTCCTAAACTGGGAAAAATGCCATTTCATGGTTAAAGAGCGACTAGTTCTAGGACATCTAGTCTCAGGTAGGGGGATTGAAGTTGATAAAGCCAAGGTTGACATCATTCGTCACCTTCCATCACCCAAAACTGTCAAGGAAGTGAGGTCTTTCTTAGGACATGCTGGTTTCTATAGAAGATTCATCAAGGACTTTAGTTCAATATCCCATCCCCTTTGTGCTCTCCTAGTAAAGGATGCTCCATTTGTTTGAACAGAAAGCTTTGAGGGTTTATTCTCAACCCTCAAATCCTCTCTCACCTCTCCTCCCATTATGAAATCTCCAAATTGGAACCTTCCTTTTGAACTTATGTGTGATGCCAGTGACTTTGATGTAGGAGCTGTGTTAGGACAACGTTGTGATAAAACTCTGTATGTCATTTCTTATACAAGAAAATCCTTAAATGATGCCCAAATCAACTACACCACCACTGAAAAGGGTTACTTTCTATTGTGTTTTCCTTAGAGAAGTTTAGGTCCTACCTCTTAGGATCCCCCATCACTGTGTTCACTGACCATTCTGCACTAAAATACCTCTTCCATATACAAGATGCTAAGGCTAGACTGATTAGGTGGGTCCTTCTCTTGCAATAATTTGACCTCACAATCAAGGATAAAAAGGTAGTTGAAAATGTTGTAGCTGATCACCTCTCTAGGATGGAATTCAAAGACAACTCAAATCACCTTTCTGTGTCTGATTCGTTTCCTGATG
This sequence comes from Viscum album, assembly GCA_963277665.1. Classification (NCBI taxonomy): domain Eukaryota; kingdom Viridiplantae; phylum Streptophyta; class Magnoliopsida; order Santalales; family Viscaceae; genus Viscum; species Viscum album. Next base: position 224,721,553 of record OY728135.1, on the reverse strand, counting down.
AACACCTATACTCTGTGAGTGACTGCCCTTGGTATGCCGACATAGCCAATTTCTTAGTTACAAGAGTCATTACAAAATTCTTAGGGACTCAAGATCAAAGGAAATTCCTTTCTGATGTTAGAAACTATGTGTTTTATGATCCATACCTCTATAAGTTTTGCCCTGACCAAGTCATTAGGAGGTGTGTCTGAGAATCTGAACAAGAGTTCATCTTTAAATTCTGTCATAGTGAGGCATGTGGATATCACTTTTCCTCTAAGAAAACATATTCTAAGATTCTTCAATGTGGTCTCTTCTGGCCCACCCTCTCAAGGGACTCCTGCACCTTTTTTCAAAGCTGTCCTAGGTGTCAACAAGTAGGGTCCATCACAAAAAGGAATCAAATGCCACTCACTCCCATCTTAGTGGTTGAAATCTTTGACTGCTGGGGAATTGATTTCATGAGTCCCTTCCCAAACTCTAGGGGACACATCTACATACTATTATCTATTGATTATGTCTCAAAATGGGTTGAGGCCATTCCCTCTAAGTCCAACGATCATCAAGTTGTGATTCGATTTATAAAGAGAACATATTTTCTCGATTTGGAATTCCTAGGGCTATAATCAGTGATGGAGGAACCCATTTCTGCAACCGACCATTCTCTTCACTCATGTCTAAGTATGGTATTTCTCATAAAGTTTCCACTTCATACCATCCTCAAACCAATGGAAAAGCTGAGTTAGCGAATAGGGAGATTAAGAAAATTCTTGAAAAAACTGCCAACCCCTCTAGGAAAGATTGGTCTGAGAAACTCTTAGATGCTCTCTGGGCCTATCGAACCGCATATAAAACCATTTTAGGAATGTCACCATATAGGTTGGTTTATGGAAAATCATGTCATTTACCTATTGAAATTGAGCATAAGGCTTTTTGGGCAATTAAGAAAATGGATTATGACATCTCATTGGCCGGAACAAGAAGGAAATTATATCTCAATGAACTGGAGGAACTAAGGATGGAGGCTTATGAAAATTCAAGGATCAATAAATCTAGAGTTCAAGCCTACCAATCTAGAAATATCAAGGTCAAACATTTTGAACTGGGAAAACTTGTGTTCTTGTATAGTTCAAAACTTCATTTACACCCATGAAAGTTAAGGTCAAGATGGTTAGGTCCTTTCATAGTGCATCAAGTGTACCCCCATGGGGCAGTAGAGATTCGAGATCCCACAAGTGGTTACATTTTCAAGGTCAATGGTCAAAGGTTAAAACCATTCATTGAATCATTCAATAAACATAAAATAGAGGTTGAGTTAATTGAGCCAACCTATAAACTAGGAAAAAAAATTGATAGATTTAGGGTTCAAGTCAAGCTAACGACGTTAAAAAAAGAGTTGCATGGGAGGCAACCCATGGTTTTCAAGTTTCCTATCATTTTGTTATTTTAATAAAATTTATATTTTAATTAATCATTTTTATATTTAAAAAAATAGACTGTTGACTTGTTCTTCTATTATGAGTATGGATGTGTATGAAAGGGGAGCACCATATTCATCTGTGTCACGTGGTGTGATCCTTGAGTAATACCTTACCCAGAAATTTAAAAAGAAGACAATGTATCATCAGTTTATTTTATTTTATATATATACTTATATTTTACTTATATATATATATATATACTCTTTTGTTTTGTTTGTTTTTTTTCTTTTTCCACTAGGGAACTCTGCAAGTGACATGGATATCAAAGGACTAAATTGGAGCAGCAAGAACTTCAAACTTCAACCACCATATGACTTCATTCCATGACCCTCATTTTCATTTTCCTTTTTGAACTTTCATTATCTACCTCTACCCCCTTCTAAATTTTCTTTTATTTAAACACTGGGGATAGTGTTATTTTAATTTGGGGGGAGATAAAATAAACAATTCTTTTGTGTTAAAAAAAATGATAAATGATTTGAAAAAAAATTATGAAAATGGAAGGAAAATTTCCTTTAACTTTAAACATGGTAATACACATTGCACACTTTGAAACTGGATATCAAATAATTTAGCATACCCTGATTCTGATTTTAATATTTGTATAATTTCATGAGCATTGATTTTGGAAAGCGTCGTTGTCCAATGTGATATTTCATCGTTTATATTTTCATCCAAATAAAAAAAAGATCACAATGCACATCCTTTGGATAGTGGGGTATTAGTTTGAGTTCATGGGGTCCCCTAAATAAATAGCATATCTTAGGTGATCATTTCAGTTTAATATGAGTATTCAAAAAAAATTAAAAAAAATTAAAAAAAATTGTGCGTAGAGCAATGAAATGACCTAATGCGTGGCTTTCGGCACTTGGGGATCGTGACTCCATAGTTGTCTGGCCCAGAGTTAGTAATTTTATCTCTATTTTTGGTAATTTGAATTTTTTTTTTACTGAGTTAACTCGAGATGATGCCCGAGTATGTGGGTTTCACTTGGTTCCCTATGGTCTCTGAGCCTGGGAGTCATCAGCAAAGTCTCGCTACAGGGGTTGACTCTTTTGAGTGCAACTTCAATTACCATGGAAAAATTGAAAAAACAAAAAAAAAACAAAAAAAATTATAAAAAAAATGAATACTCATCTTAATATTGAAATGTGATTCCACCTAGCGCTTCTGTAATTTCCCCCTTGAATAAAGATGAACCCCCATGTCTATTGTGATGCACAACACATCCTCATACTTAATTGATATTGGATGAAATATGGCAATGAATTTGAACAAAGGAATGGGCTTGGGATTGGGATCTGCTTATGAAACTATCTTGTATTAAAATATTTTGATGGGTTTCATGATTGTTTGGTATATGGGTTTCTGGTGATCATTGTGTATTAAAATGTTTTTGGAAAAGGGAATTCGAATTTCATATTGTTGAGATATATTTTGATCGGGACTAGCAAAACTCAAGTTGGGGGGTGTGATTAGCCACTAAATGAGGATAATATTAATTTTTAATATATATAATATTCATGTGCTTTATTATTCATAAACACCATTTTAGTGCATTTTACACTTTGAACATCATTTCACATTATGATTGTAATACCTTCTTAAAATACACTATTATGTGGTACATTTTTTAACATCATTTAAAGTACCCAATGATTCATATGATTTTAAGGAATATAGTTATACATATTTTAATTTTATATTTTTTTAAATTGATCTAAACTTAAATATGAACATGTTTGATTTAGGGATCAGTGGATAATTCATGGAGGATGATGGAGATATTTGGCAATGAGAGGAAGCAATTCTGGAGAAGGCAGATTGGACACCAGCCCACTGATCAGACTATGGGGCCCAACATAAAGGCCCAATTAATCCCAAATTTCGTGGTATGAGATAAGACATGTATAGGAAAAAATAACTCTTTAGGATCCAATGATAATTCTGCCTCCATGGTGTCCATTTAGGTGGACCAAGTTAGAGATAAAATTCTGGGACAGATTCTGTGGCCCAGAAAAATAGCACACTAATATGATCATATCTCGGAATCCACATCTCCAAATGAATCCAAATTTTATAGGCGGCTAGAAGATATCCGGAGATCCATTTTTCGTCTTCTATGGACCACTCTGATTCAGACATCTAGAAGTTCTTTCAAGCGCATCTGTTCGGTGCAGGAAATCTGGATGCCACCTCGGGTCAAGGGTGAAAAAATCAACTCTCCGTTACTTTCCACCCACCTATGGCCTACCACAATTAATTTAGGAGACTTGTACTATTGTAGGATCTACTAAAGGGCTCAAAAATTCATATTTAAGGCAGTGGTGTTGGAGTATTGAATAATCTTGGATACTTTGTTCAATTTTAATGTTATGCTGCAACTTTGTTGTCTCAAATTTGTCTTTCACATGTAAGTTGTTCAATTCACTTTAGTTTATTAATAAAAGTTCTTCTTCTACTCTTATTCTTTTGTTATTAATATCAATTTGATACCGTTGGATCAAGGTGTGAATTTATTCACACCAAACCTTGTGAAATTATTCACACAACGGTGGAGTGATCATTTTATTTTTGTTGTTTTCTTTACTTCTCTATTTCCTCCCTCATGAGTCTACTTTCCGCTTCCATTGAAACCATGGGATCAATGGAGGGATAACCCACTTATGGGTTGATCCAAGGGAGTATAAATGGGCTGTATTGGATGTTATTTATCACCTCATTAATTTATAATCACTTCTTTAATTGAGATTTTTATTTGATGATTTTTAAACTCCATCATCCTTGTTGAATTTAAGGCCACACACTTCAAGTGCTAACACAAACCTTTACCTTAAAGTGCTCAAAACTTTCATCCTTCAATTGTATAGGTGATTAGTATTAAAGGGTGTATGATTTAAACCAGTAAGTGATGATGTTGTTTTATCTTCTTAAATGAATCCATCTCAAATATAAGAAATTTAAATCATTGAAAAAGAAATACGTCCAATCCACCCCAAGTGATAACCAAGGATCAACTCATTCTTTTAAATTGAATTCACTTAAATATGTTATATATCTTTCAAACCCATATAAAATCAATCCATGTTGGACAATTCATAGCCAAAAACAGTCCATAGAATGTACGTGTCTATAGGTTTCTTCTTAGGTCTCTGAGGATTCGATAACTCAAGCTAAACTACAAGGACCATTCTACCTTCATCTCTTGGGTAAATTTGAGCGAGAATCAGTGTATGTATGTGTATTTCTATGTGTATATATATGTATATGTGTATGTTTATGTATATATATATGTATGTGTACGTGTATGTGTATGTGTATGTGTATGCGTATGTGTATGTCTATAATGTTTATGTTAGTGTATATGTATTTTAATATATCATTACATGATAGGAAAAGTTAATTGTTTTTTCAATTTGACATATCTCATTGTAATATATACACACACACAATCACATGAAAAGTCATTTGGTTTTTCACATGTAATTAAAGCAATTTTATATAAAAATGTGTGTGTGTGTGTGCATTTAATATTTTTTTAAATCATTTTTTTAATATTTATCTATGCATTTTTAATTACTAATATTTACTATTTTTAATATCTTTTTAAATTATATAATTAGTATTTATTTAGTTTTATTTATATACTTTTGTATTTAAATCAATATACAGTTATTATTTATTCATTTTTAATTAGTAATTTATCATGAATCTTTTGAATTTAAATGTATTTTTCAATATTTATTCTTTTTTTATATTTAATCATTTTTAACATTTTTGTAAGTTATATAGTTAACATTATTTATTGAATTTTTAGTAATATTTGTAATTTATTCAATTTTAATTTTTAAAATTTTATTCACTTTTAACATTTACTCATTCTTAATATTTTTCCATTTTTAAAATTTTATGTAATTTATTCATTTTTAATATTTATTCATTCTTAATGTTTATTCATTAAATATTTTTGTAATGAATTCATTTTTTATAGTTATTTATAAATTTTTAAATGTTAATATTCAATACTTTTAATATATATTTAATTTCAATAATTAATATTTTTTTGTTTGTTTTTTTAATATATTTTTATTTAAATCTTTATTCGGTTATTATTTATTCATTATTAATTAGTACTTTATTATAAATCTCTTATTTTTTTTTAAATCATATTTATTATTATTATTTTATTGTTTATTAATTTTTCATATTTCATTAATTTATATAATTAAAATTATTAATTCATTTTTTAATATTTCTGCAATTTATTCATTTTTTAATTATTTAATTTTATTCATTTTTAATATTTATTCATTTATTATTGTCTATAAATTTTTATTTCCTATTCACTTTTAATATTTTTTTAATTTATTCATTTTTAGAACTTATTCTTTTAATATTTCTGTAATTTAGTCATTTTATTATTTATTTATTCATTTTTATTTATTAATTTGTTATAATTTTTTTATTTAAATGCAATTTTTATTATTTATTCATTTTTTTAATATTTATTCATTTTTAATATTTGGTAATTTATGTAATTAAAATTAGTTATTTATTTTTAATATTTATTCAATTTATATAATTAATATTAATTATTCATTTAGTATTACATATTCTTTTTAATATTTTTTATAATTTATAATTTTTTAACAATTTTTTAATTTATTAATTTTTATTATTTATTCTTTTTTGTTATAGAGTAATTTTTTATTTTTATTATTCTTGTTATATAATTAGCAATTAATATGATTTGTAAATTTAATTTTTAATTTTCATAAATTAGCATTCATTGGTGTTAAATATAAACTATATCTGAGTTCATAAATCTATACTTTATCTATACTACATTTAGTGCTGATAAAAAGCAATTTTTGTTTTAGTGCTGATACAGGTATCTTTTATTAGCGTTTTCTACTAGTGCTAATAAAACTCTTTTCGTTCTTTTAAAAGAACCCTAACAGAGATCTCTGCTACTCTTGTTGTTCAAGCTTGTCGTGGAAGCCGAACCATGTTGCAATTTTGTGGGACATTTTGGATGAATCCATAACCTCAAAAGTAAAAGTATGATATTCGAATCTTGCTTTTGTGTATTTCTCAAATGAGTTAGTGAATACACATCACATTTTTTGTTGTTCTTCCCGAACAGTGGTGCACCCGGCTCCCCTGCTAATCTTCTGGTCTCGTACCGCCATTTTCCACTACTTAAGATTCTTCTTTTCATGTTGTTACAATAGTGTTTCATATTTTTTTTCTTCCCTTGTTTTTTCATGTTGGTCTAGTTCTCATCCCATCATTAGTTTCAAAATATTTTGTTTTTTAATAAAAAGTAATGATTTGGATTTAATCACAGGTATATGTGTTTTTATTTGAAAGGACTAGGTAATCTAGGATGAGATTTTGAAAATCTATTTGTGTTAGAATGTCAACAATTGGGTTTAGAACCCATGGGTCTTATTTTGAGAGTTTTTTTTTGGAATGGAAATCTATAAAATTATGTTTGTGGTATGTGAGGTTGCAAGTTGGACGTTTGAGTTGATTTTTGAAAATTATGATGTATGTAATGAAATTTTTCACTGGTTTATTCTTCTTGTTCTTTTATTACTTCTATGAGTATTTCAAAGTCAAATTTTTCTAAGCTATTTTGAAATGGTTGATAATTTATTAGTTAAAGAACCTAAATGGGTTTTCACCCCTTATGCCTTCTTTGTAATGTGTTTTTATAAATATAAAAGTCTTCATTAAAATGGTTTGTCACACCTTATTCCTTCAAACACTACAAAAACATTGAGAAAAATAAATTATATTGATTTATGTTTTGATAGTGAATTTTTATTATATATACCCCAATACTAATCCAGTTATATAAATCCATATATTTCTTGTGCATTTTGATAGTGACTAGGAGTGAATTATCTCCCTCAATGAATCCACTCCAAAAATAGAATGAATTATTATTAGAATAAAAAACATGTGTTATTATAATTTTCATTCGTATAATTCTTTGTCTTCAAATGTTTTAACAAGTTGTTGATGTGTTAAAAATTTATATCAAATATGATGACTCTATGTGTTTGTGTGAAAGATAGCCTTTTAGGAATTTAAGGTCTTACTATTGCTTTGTTTATTTATTTATTTTTAAATATGAATATTATTGTATCAAACATGATGGATATGAATCAAAAATAGACGGATGCTAATCATATTACAAAATTGTGTGAGGATGAGGTTAAATAGTTCACCAAGTTTGAAAAAGATCATGCATATGACCCTTCTCAAATCCTTTTTTCATGTTTACATTTTTGTAATTCAAGACTAATTAGTCTAGAGGAGTTGGAAGAACACTTGATCTGTCACGAAATAGATCAAAGTTATAAATGTTGGACTAAACATGGGGAATAATTGAATGTATCTATTGACTATGATTACACTATATATTTATGGATCATCTGATATGATTACAAGTATAAATGATGATGCAAATCATATCGATGATATGATTACAAGGATAAATGATAATGAATATTATATTGAGGAAATAGTGATAATAATTAAAGATGAACTTTTTGATTGTCCAAAGATATTTGAGAATTTAAAGAGTTGTTCAAAGATTCTATTTCATGTTGGTTGTACTAAATACACAACATTTTCATCCATACTGAAGCTATATAATTTTAAAGCTAGTAATGGATGGAGTGACATAAGATTTACTAAACTACATTCTCTCTTGAATGATATTCTACCAGATGACAATAAGATTCCTTTGCAAACATATGATACTAAACAAAGTCTATGTTTAATGGGAATGATCTCTAAAGGAATACACGCTTGTGAAAATGAATATATAATATTGTGAAAGGGCTATCAATCACTTAAAAATTACCTAAGTGTTGTGTTTCTTGATAAAACAAATATAAATCAAGTTCTTTGAAAGTTGTATAGTACTTTCCAATCATTTTAAGTTTTACGCACCAATATAGAGGTGAGGAGACTGCAAAGCAATTGGCATGGAATGCATATACAAGAATTCAAGATGTAAAACTTCATCACCCATTATACTCTCCTCAGTGGAATAATATTGATCAAAATTATCTTGAATTTGGAAACAAGTTAAGAAATATCTATCTTGATCTATCTACAGCTTGAATGAATCCTTTAGGTCTAAAAAGTATCACTCATGGTACATAGCTAATTATGTTGGTAAATTATAAATTTCCATTGTGGTTATTCATGAAGTTAAAATACATTATTTTTTCTCTTCTTATATGAGTACCAAAACAACTAGTTAATGATATTGATTTTTATGTGTTTCTATTGATCGAAGATCTAAAATTAATGATGGATTTAGGTGTTACATTCTATTATTCTTATAGAAATGAATATTTCATGTTAAGATACATGTTGTATAAGAAGATAAATTAATTTCCTTCTTATAGAAATTTTTTAGGATATAGAATTAAAGGAATGATAGGGTGTCCCATTTTTGAACAAGGTACACACTCAGTTAGGTTGGAACATTCCTTGAAGACTGTGTTTCTAAGACCCCACAAATTTTTACCCCGATGGCATAAATATCATTCTTGGATGAAATCATTCAATAAGAATTTAAAATAAGTTGCAACATTTTTTCTACTAAAAGTTGATCAACAGTTTAAGAAATTAAAGGATATGGTCACCATTTTTGGTAACCCAATTTCAAAAAACCTTATGAAAACCAATTGGAAAAATATATCTGTTTCTTTTAATTATCATAATGGAATCATTTGTACATGATAAGTTTTCTTGATATCATGCTTGTAGAAAAAAATATATGACATAGTTTCATTGAAACGTTACTAAATACTCCTTGAAAAACAAAGGATTCTATTAAGGTTAGGTTGTATATGATTGATATGGGGATAAAGTAAGAGTTCGTGCCAGTAAAGGGTGAAAGGATTTATTTTCTTCCTCCATAATCTTACACACTTTTTAGGCAAGAGATATGTCAATTTTTCAAATTCCTAAATGATGTAAAGGTTCAATAAGGGAATTTATAAAACATCAAAAATATCATTTTAATGAAAATTTAGAATTTAAAGGGTCTAAAATCACATAACTATCATGTTATGATTCAATATTTAATTCATGTAGCTTTACGTTGCATTCTACCTAGAAATTTTTGATACACATTAAATTTTCTTTTTTTCTTTTTTAAAGCTATATGTTATAAAGTTATAGACTTGATGAAGCTTCCAAATATGGAAATTGAATTTTTTTCATATTAAGTGAATTTGATATGTTGTTCTTATCATAATTCTTTGATGTAATGTTTCATTGTATGGTTCACTTAGTTTGATAGATTTGACTTTGCTCCCATATACATTATAGATAGATGTACCTCATGAAATGGTATATGAATATTTTTAAAGGGTACATGATTTTATTATTGTATGGTAGTGAAAAAGCTTCAATTTATTTTTTCTAGTGCAGTACAGTGGCTGATCAAGTTCATATCACTTGAGAATATTTTTTAGTTCAATAACTTACTATTCCTAATTCAATTCTTATATTTTTTGGCCTTTTATATATTTTATGAAAGAAAATAAATGTGGGGGTTTTAGATTTTGGAATGAAAACTAAGTCTATTAAATAAAATAAAGTAAATATACAATGAAAATGTAGTAGAATGAATGAAGTTAGTAGGAAAAATATCCTCCCAGGTGAACCACCTAGAATGAACCATCATTGCCTTAAAATTATCTTCACATTTACTAAATGAATAAACTACATCATATTTATGAACATCCTCTTATTCCAAAGTTTTGAACATATAGTGCACTCAATGATTTCCAAATACACTACACATCCACCTTATCAATCGAAGTAAAATAATATAGAAGAAAAATCTAAGTCTCTAGTGGAAAGTATGAAGTGACCATGTGTAGTTTCTTTTTTTGTCAATTGGAAAGTTTTTCATGATGATGAAAAACTATTGATATGTGTTGAAGCTATAGAATCATATTTCATGCTTGATCATTCATTTAAGTCCATAAATTAGAGAAGTTTCTATCATATTGAATGGAAAATTTAATCCTTCATGAGAAGAAATTGGATTTCATGCTTGATAAATAATCCATGTAAGTCTATAAGATATGTGATTGAGGGTTTTTTGCATCACACGGTTGATATACCTACCACATGAAGACTCTACAAGATATCACATGAACAAAGGCGGACCTACCATACAACATGACCGCAGTCGACCACATGAGTAACTCAAGATATTATAAGATTGAAATGAACTAACTACATTAATTTTGATGTATTAACTATATGAAGAGACCGCAATCTTCCGCATGGAAAAATTTGGACCTTTCATGTGTCATGATTTCAACCGACTACATGTTGAACTCAAACTACTAAAATCTTGAATAGACCAACCATGTGAAGGGTATCCAAGATACCACACATATAAATCTTCGCCTAAAACATGAAGAAAAAGAACTGATTATAGGATTATTGAACCTACCACATGATGGAGCATAATTACCATCATGATGATCGAACCTACTACGAGATTCACATGGTTATACAATCGACTATGAGATCAACCTACTGTGAGCGTCATGTGGAAAATGAATTAGCCACATGTTCACCAAGTCATCGAGAGTAGTGTAAGTGATCATAATGTATACATGCTATAATGAGTGTGATGACTGATTGAATGATGTTATAATATCAACCAAGAGTTTTCACCTTAAAATTAAGTCAGTCTTGATAAAAATAGAGGATGAGTCTAATATTCCAAGACAAGTATGGCATTACCCTTTCATGCTTGTTATTTAAGTGTAATAAGGAGTTCTCATGCACTTTTTACTGTACTGAAAAAAAGGCTTCAAAATATGAAGTATATAGTGAGCTTGTGTGTTCTCTATCACATAGAGAAGAAGAGTGTATTCATTTAAACCTTAATACACAATATCTTGAGAATCTTAGGAAGAAAAATTAAAGATTCATGCAAGAAATAGTCATGTATACTACCATGCAATATTTCAGGATCATCATTAATTTATGCATGTTTTATTACATGAATATATGGATGAATTATGAAGAGATCAATCCATGTCTATAATTATTTCATGAAAAAACATGAATTTCGCATATAAGTTTGATACTACAAAAATTTGATGATGCATTTGTTGCGATCTTTTAGTGAAGAATATCATGATATATGTATCATGATTCATGCAGTGTTTTATATAGGAGATAATTGTGGTTATTTATTAACTATGTAAAGAAGGATAGTAAGACCAAAGACATTCAGTTATTTTAAATGAAAAGATAATTTGGGATCAATTGAATGGATTAAAAGAAAAAATCACTGCTTATAGTTATATGAAGTCGTGGAGAATAAATCGTGGGTGAATTGATCTAAATCTTATAGGATTTAGATTCAAATATTTATGAATTTTTTATTAAAATTTTTGAATTTTTTGAATAACTTCATATACAAGAGAAATATATATTCATACAGGAAAAGGTGTAGATTTATGTTCGAAACTTGAGAATTCTTTTTTGATATAATTCATGGAGCACTTTTTTAGAATTATAAGAGTTGATAATACAATTGTATCAAGGCGAGATAAGGAAGCAGAGAACCTGGATTACTCAAGATCTGGTGAAGATTTTTGAGACCATCATTGTTACTGAAGTTCTTGAAGATTGTACATGACAAGACTTGTTGATTCAGCCTTCTTGTGGATGAATATAAAATGAAAATTGGTGTAGAAAAAACCCAGATCATATTGAGTTCTTTCTATCATTAGAACAAAACTGAATGAGGTTGTAACTGAGGTATATAACTATTTTATAGGAAATTATAGTTGGGGTTTATAAATAACTATTGATTTTATAATTTTGGGGTGTATAACTAAGTTCAGGTGTATCCACATGGATATTTAGTGGAGAATCTATGTTGGGTGTATAACCAACCTAGAAAAGAGTAGGGTTTTATATTGAAACTTGTAAATATCATGTGATGTGTTACCTATTTTTATTACTAGATGTTAAGTGTAATTGAGAGATAACATTGATTGTATTGAGAAATCTAATAGGTTTAAGTGGTAGAATTCAAAAGGTAAAGAATTTATAAAATAAAACCATAGATCCCCCCCCCCTCAGTGGACAAACTATCCTAGGGATTAACAAGTGATTTTAGATCCATGTTCCCCTCTAATGATCCAAGAAGGATTCTAAGACATGGAAAATCTTAACTTAGTTAAAAACTAAGGGTTCCAACATTCGATGGGGAGAATTATCATGAATGTGGTAATAAGATGTTACCCTATCTCATATCACTTTTCCTGGAGGTTATTTATGCAACCACATTTTGGTTTCCACCCATTTTTTAAGGTGTTTCTATGAATCAAGATGATAAGAGAAACATGTAGTTAGATGGAAAGTCTCAAAATTCCATTTTAATTTCTCTATTTTAAAAGGTATATACAAAGTCCATAGGTCTTAAAACTATAAATGAAATATATTAAAAAAATAGAAGGTAGTTTTGAAGGTAATGTCAAAGTCAGATAAGCCAAGATATGTGTCTAGATAATTCAATTTGAAGATATAATGATGACCAATGATGAGACTATTGATGAATACTTCACAATAGACTACGATATTGTGAGATATATTTAGGGTTTTGGTGAGAATCTAGAAAAATTAATCATTGTTAAAAATATTGATGAGTGATTTTCCATATTAATTTGAATAAAAAATATCATACCTATAATAAAGATAGGATTTAACACTATATGAATTTCATAATATACTCATATCTTATTAAATGAGGAAAATTATAGATTTCAATAAGAAATAAAAGGATGAGGTGTCCTTTAAATCAATGATAAAAGGAAAAGGTAAAGAAGAATAGATTATTGAAAGAAGATATATGGATATTGTGGGTGATGAAGGAATTAAGGAGATTATTGACCTTATATCAAGAGGGTTTAAAAAGTTAAAGTTGAAAGTAAAAGGCAAAAAATTATAAAAATGTATAATTTTGAAAGCATTGGGAATTTTTCCAATGATTATTTAAAGAAAAAAACTATTGAATCTGAATATGATGAGAAAGGTGAGAAATTTGAAAAATAGAAGAAGGATAATAAGAAGAATAATATTTTCAATATTAGGAAAAGTATTTTGAAGATAAATCATGAGAAACACAATTATCCTTAAATTATATATTCAGATGATGAGGTTAATTTATTTACTAAAGTTTAAAAGGGGTTTCATTCATCAAGCAATGATGATGATCAAGAAAAAAAGGACAGAGATAGAATAGAAAATGAATCATGAGTGGGAATCATTTTTTGAGGATATTAAAAAGCTTGAGAAAGAAAATAAAATGTTTCTAAAGTAAAAAAAAATAAGGCTATTGAATAAAATTAAGATCTAATAAAGAAGGAAATATATTTTTTGATGATATTAAAACAAAAAATCTAAAGGTGGCTAAGTAAAAAAAGATGGTGTGTGGTCTTAATAAAAATTTAACTCATAATAAAGAAGAGTTGTTTGAGATAAAATACATATCTATCGAAATTCATATTAAGTTAAAAAAGGATAGGGAATACTTCAATAAATCATTAGAAGTTAATGATGAATTTTCTCAAGATGTTTTCATGAAGTGTTCTAATAATAAGGTAAAATCAGGTGCCTATTAATCTCAAGATAGATTTTTTATAACTAAAAACACAAGTCTCAAAAATAAACCTTTAAAAATTTAGACCAAGAAGGATGTTGAGAAACACTATTCCCCATTAAAGTAATAATGGAGGCTAATAAGGGCACGTTCCCCTAATAAAAAGGACTACATTGAAATAAGACATCAATAACATAATAATGGATAGTTTTGGAATCAATATGGAATATCACAATTCAGAGGATATTATATGTATTTTGTAAGGTGTTGACTCAAATACTATACTTTTTGGTATAATATGTATCTTATGGGAATGAGTTATGAACTAAGAGGTATTTTTGGTTATCAAAAGAGATAAAAAATTCAAAGGAAGAAAGATTTTAGATTTACCCCAAATATATACACCCAGACTTCCTAGAGAAATTTCCCATTATATGATTAGGAAAAATAATCAAAAAATTAAGGAAGTTCAATCAATTCATGATATGGTTACAAAATAGTCAAATAATAAGCCTAATAAAATCATACGATTCAAGAAAGAATGTTTGATTATTTGGCCTGACAAATTAGCCACATTTAAAATGATAGAGAAAGAAAAAACAATTTTTTATTCTAAAGCAAAGAAGGTGATGGTAGAAGAAAATTTTGAAGCTCTTGAGAATTCATCAGCAGGTGGTGGCTAAAAAATCCAAAAGAGGATATGTAAAAGGTGTAAGCATACTAAACATGATATGAATGATTTTATTATAATTATTCATGACCAAAATGAATTGATGAAATTTTCCTTGAAAGCATAAGAATAGGAGGTTGAATTAATTTATAAGGAAAAGAATAATGTATCTCAAATGGAGACAAATCATAGATATAAAATGAAATAAAAATATGTTAAGAATGTTGATAGGAAATGAAGTTTTGATATTGGATAGAGAGAATGTCCTATGTTGAGAGGAAACTCTCACCCTGAATTCTAATTCTGAAGAATCAAATAGGACCCTCCTTATTCCCCTTTATTTGAGTTAAATTTTTCTAACATGCATGAAATTGTAATTTGAGGCTTTTAATACTGGAAATCATGGTGAAGTCATTTTTCATGGAGTCTATAGTCCACCATGGAATTAAAAATGAGAATTGAATTCCTATATGGGGGAATTATTGAATAGAATATTTCATTATATTGGATTCTAGTGAATCTGTAAATTCTAGTTAGATTTCAAAACTAGAGTAATGAGGTATTTAAAACACACTTCCATACCTTAATTATAATAGTATTTAATGCACCTATCAAGGGGGGTTGTTTATTTATAAAAGTATAAGTTGAAGGGGAGGGTTATGACTTTTAATTGTACTATTTTAGTGTTTTTTTGAAGTGTTTTTAGTATTGTACTTGTATTATAAATCTGATCTAAGAATCCCCAGTTTTGAGATTTTATACATGATATCACATGCATGGTTGTGTATGTAAATCATAGACAACCTTGGTTGTATCTCTCTTGTTTTATACATCAGTCTAGCCCATGTAGACTTATATTAGACCAAATAAAGGATCTTTTCTAATATAACCATGTGGTATCATCCTTCTCTCATATATAAAAAGGGGTTAAGAGAATATGAGTTCCTTGGAAAGAAAAGATAAGACATGATAAGTACCTCACATTAGTCTTTGCATTTAATTTTCAATAGTGTGGAGAAGAAATTCATGGAGACACACATATTTATCTAGATGTGTATTGGTATAGAAAACAAACACAAATGGGGATATTTAAGTGCCCATGTGTAGTTGTATTTGTTTTCAATTGGAAAGGTTATTGTGATAATAAAAAGGTTTTCAATATATATTGAATCTATGGAATTGGATATCATTCTTGATCATACATTTAATTCTATGAATTTAAGAAGTTTATTCCATATTAAATGGAAAAGGTAATCCTTAATGAGAAGGAATTGGATTTCTTGCTTGATAAAGTATACATGTAAGTCCATAAGATGTGTGATTAAGGGTTTTGTGCACTGCACAGTCCATGTACAGATCGCATGAATATTTTGTAAGCTACCACATGAAAAAAATACAAACCTACCATGTGGCATGGCTGAAAATGACCATATGAGTAACTCAATATACCACAAGCTTGAAATGAACCAATTTCATGAAGTTAAATGTACCGGCCACATGAAGAGGATGCATGTTACCTCATGAATAAAGGAAGACATACGGTGTGGCATGACTGCAACTGACCACATGAGGAAATCAAGCTACCACAATCTTGAAATGAACTGACCATATCAAGTACATCCAAGATACTGCACATAAAAATTTTCACCTACCGCATAGAGAATCATAACAAACCATAGGATAATCAAACCTACTACATGATTAAGGATACTAATTACATTATGATCAAACCTACTGTGAGGTTTACATAATCATAAAGATGACTATGAGATCTATAAGAACCCGGATTTTCTACGATGTATGGAACCTTTATATTTGGGTTTAAATTATTTAATTTTATCCTAATGGAAGGTCACAGAGGTTACAAGGGTGTCTGGGGATTGATCAGAGCCTAGATACCCAACTTTTGGAATAAATAGGTGGGTCGTATGGTTAGTATAAACCTTGCATCCCAATATGAATGGTTTGTTTAAACTATGAAAGGTTGTCCAATGCACTATCTAGGGTTTCATGGTTTTTCCTAACTATGCAACTCAGACTTCACGGTTGTGCAAGTGATGCAAACCTCATTACGAAGTTTTTTTTTCACGGGTTGTGCATTGTTAGTCAAACAATGTGCCTAGATTGTGAGAGGGGTGTCTTTGGGTAGTTCTTGGAGCATGGTTGGTGCATGGTTTGGCCTACCGTACATCCAAAAAATATGACCCATTTTAAAGGGTGATTTTATATTTTTTTTCCCTCCTTTATTGTTAACTCCTCCTTATTTTTATTTTCTCTTACACACACAGCAGGCCCCTCATTTTAGATCTCTCCCATGGAATCCTCTTAGAAATTGAAGATTATCTTATGTCCAGAATCTGATTGGACCATCTTCTATCATATTTGATAGCCATCAGTTATCTCTCCATTCATCTTACACCTTTTTTCATTTATCTTGTTGTCAATGGAGTTATTTTGGTGCAACCTAATATGACCTATCTTCAAGTAATTTCTCTATTTACTCGATTTCTTACATTTTAGATCAGATTAGAGGCCAATGGTGGATGAGAAGTTGAATACCAAGCTAATTTAGGTGGTCTTGTTCTTTTTCCTTAAAGTCTTGGTGTTTATGTATTGCATCATTGTGTCATGCACTGGATTTTCTGAGAAACTCTTGTTAAATGGAATTTTCCTTAAATTAAATGAATAGGCATAATATATATAATCCAAAGGACCCATTTATATATTAATGGAGGTTAAAAACCTTGAATTGAACCCCCCTGGGTGTGATGCTGAATTAGATAAAACCATCATGGGCGGCCTATGGATTTGATTCACCTCTTAAGGTGTGATATTTTACCAATACTTTTGAGATGTTAAATGAAATGATTGAAATATAAGTTGAATTAAATGAAATAGGGGATGGAATAACTTGTCCTTATTCCCTTGGATATCATCCCTTCTCACTTAGTCTTGAGATGGTATTTAAAACCAAAATTCCAAATTAAGATGAATGGTAGGATTCATGGAAGGCTGGGCCTTCTAATCCTAGGTTGTGATTTGAGACACCTTCTAAGTTAAATTAATTGTGTATATAAATTTTATGTCCAAATGAATTAAATGTGAACTTAAATGTTATGGTTAGACATCAGGCCCATGGCCATTCATATTTCTATTCTGAGATTCATACATGGGTTCCGACTTAGAACACCATGAATGGACTCGTCAAGCTTATTTAATTAAATAAATTTTAAATGAAATTATCATGTTTCATGGGTGACACAGGGGTTATCATATGAATTCCAAGAATATACTCATGTGGAATATGGATTATGTATGCGAAAAGTGATACTTTGACTCCCTATGTGGACTTCCAAGGATGGACGTGGATGGAAGATCATTATATACAATAGTAGTGACACTTGGGATCCCTTTGTCAAACGCCAAGGATGGACTCAAAGGGTGGTGAATTTATATAACAACTAGAGCGATAATGGGGTTCCTATAAGGAATTCCTAGGATGGTATTGTAAGGTTATGGGTTCATTTTATTCCTATATCAATATCTCGGTTCCAAATTAGGAATGCCAAGGATGGGATTAGGTTTCCTTCAAATTAAGTAATAAATTAATTACACGATGTGACTTCCAAGTCAAAGAACATGCTTGGATTAATTTAGATCTTTACCTTTTATGATGGATTTATTTTGCATATCCTACTCAATTATGATTCATGGGGGATGCCTTGGCTATGAGCTGAGTCTCGATACTTTATTATAAATTAAATCTTGACTGATTGTTTACTTATAGATTTTCCAGCTTAGGTCGAAGCAGGTAGAAGATAATGGGTATTCCATGGGAACCCAAACCTATGTGGGTTATAAATTTAACAAATTTCATTTACATATTTTACTATTACCTGCATATTTCTTATTATATTCTCATAGACCGGATGGCATTAGACACCACTGGTGGTGGACTACTGGGTATATCTCACACCCTATTCGAGCTACCATTGGGTACCTGGATAGACTTCATGGATGCAGGTAGGGACAAGGGAAAGTGACCTGCCATGGATACTTGATTACTGTTCTAGGATGGTGTATGGGGGAAGAGGGTTGATCCTGTTTTTGAGATGCTACTAGATATAGTCTTTGTTCTTTTGTTCATTTTTGTATCGCATGTTGTATATTACTATTTCCCTTATCCCTCTATATTTCCTTTTTTTATAGCATTCCATAATCATCATTTTTTGTATATTAAATTGATGAATGTGATCACCTAGTTATTTATATGATGGATGATTAATCTTCCATTTTTTGGTTATATTTTATGCTCCCATGGTTGATTTATATGTATATAGCGTTGTGTTACACTCTGTCCATGAGGGTATAGTCTCCCCACCATTCCACCAAAGACTCTCACTGTTATTTGGCATCTTATAGAATATGGGGATGTATTATTGAGTCCATGTGGCCAACTAGGTTTGTCTAATTATAAGTGAACTAGGTTTGAGACATCGCAAAGTGATATTAGAGGGTTATTATTTTATTTTCTTTTCTTTTACTTACATTAATAATTGGGATGGTAGAAAGGAGAAATGTGATGTTTAAGGATTTGGTCATGAGCCTATGATTGGGGGTAGCTAACCCACATACAGTGAAAATCCAAATTACCTAGGATGGGACATGTTGATCTAGATTGTGCTGATTACATTTTCCTTAACTTATCCATTGGGTGACATACTTGATTTTTTATGTTCCTTATGACTATGGATTTTTACTCTTGGATGATATGGTAAGGAAGTATTGCTTCATGAATTATTATAGGGACTTGAGGATTTATATTTCATGCATATTCAATGCCATGTTTATATTACTACCAATATTTCCTACAACATTTTTTGGTGCTTTGATTTCTATGTCCATGAATTCTTGCTAACATTTCATGTAGGTATTGGATAAATAATTGGTTTTGATTAAATGGACACCACATTTCAATTTATAAAGCATATGGGCCTCTATAAATTGGAAATTTTAATCTATATAAGTCAACTATTTAAAAAGTTTTACTATGTAAATGGGTAATAACTAAAAAGAAATTGAATTCTCAAATGAAATTTTTAGTGTTAAATGGGGATGAAAATTGAAAATTAAAGGGTATTTTACTCTATAACTTGTAATTGAAACTCTGTATACTATGATCTTTGACTTATAGTGGATAAATTGGCCCTAATCTAACCTTATTAGTGGGAAGTAGGTAGTGTCTCTTGAAATTATTATGATCTTTATGTCACCTAGACATAGATTTATGAGTAGAAATAGGGGTGTGGCTCTTCTATATGAAGAATTGTACCTATCCTATTCTAAAATATGTTATTCTAGAAGTTATCATATCTTATATTAAGGCATGTGTTTAGAATTTGTAGAGACATTCCACCAAAATGGCCATGATTTTTTCTCCATGAGGGTTTTGATGACCATACTGTGGAGGTGGTGGTCACTAGGCCACCAGTAGAACCTCTAGTAGTGACACTTGTGGAACCCCCAGTTGTACCTGATATGGGAACTAATTCCTAGTTTCAAGAGGGTTTCCTATGCTTTATGCAGATTTTTTAGGGAGATCAATAACCTACCCTGACTAAAGAAGAGTTTACACATGAGTTTTAGTAGCATCATCCACCCACATTTTCAAGGGATGGTGGTCTGTGGGCTACGAAGTCATAGCTAGAGGCCATTCTATCAATTTTCAAGAATCTTAAGATGCCTCCTAAGAGGAGAGTGAATCTCTCTACATATATACTTCAGGATTCTGCCATGATATGATGGGATGTTATTACCTAACTGGATCATCATTGGGATTTGTATTGGATGTATTTTTAAATAGACTTATATGATTATTTCAATTTTGATACGTTGAGGTACAATAGATCCAAGGAGTTTATGCACTTTAAGTAGGGTGTTTTATCATTCATGGACTATTCTACCTATTTCACGGAGCTCTATCACTTCACACCTATTCTATTAGGTGATGATTTATCCTGAGCTAGTCAATTTGAGGATGGTCTCAGGTATGAAATTTGATCATAGGTGAATGTATTTTGGATTATTACCATGTCTTGGATAGTGAATCGGGTGCTTATCACCGAGCATACCCTGAGAGAGGCCGAGGGTATGAGCTAGGTCAGCTCGAAACCTATATATATAACTACATCAACCAACAGCAAGAATCATCATTTAGTGATTCTAAATGGTGATATTAGAAGCCACGGTGCGTACTCAGGTAGCTAGGTGAGGTGTCATCGGTGTGGTAAGTCGGTACATACAAACCCACATTATACTAGGGACCTAGTTGAATGTTGATATTATTGAAAGATGGGTCATATTAAATAATTTTGTAGATGTTTTCTTCTAGTATCTAGTGAGGTAAGGTCTTTACCCACTCCACATCTAGGAGTGGGGTCAACAGCTTCTCATTAGGTATGGAGTGGGAGTGCGACTGGTCGATTAGGCCAAGGTGGTGGTCATGGTCAGGGTAGGTAGACACTAGACATACAATGCCAAAAGAGTAGGCCAACCCAGGGTTTCTAGGCTATATCTTAGGCATAAGGATTAGGCCAAATATATAAAGTGCATATGATACCTAAGGACCATAATGTCAGACCTTCTATGTTGAGAGGTACTATTCTAGTATCCTCTACTTTAGTATCTCCCTTTTTTTGATATAGGTGCTTCTCATTACTTCATATATATTTCTATTTTGGAGAGACTTGGGCTCGATGCTTCAATGCTTAGTTTCCCTATGGTTTGATGACACTCAATACTCCATTGGAAATTCGATCTGAGGGTGTATACTAGTGTTGGGAGTTCCCCCTCGAGATAGGTGGGTGTCACTTCATATGGGACCTCTTTGTCCTCAAGATGAAGGGGTTTGGAGTCTTTCTCAGGATAGACTGGTTTATTACCTATCATGATTATATTGATTACTATCATTGAAGCATGACTTTCACATCACCATAGGGGGGAAATTTTATCCACATGAGTGAATGGGATATCCAGGAAAGCTGAGCTGGACCCGAGCATCATGGTTCGGGTCGGATGATAACACAAATTACTAGATTTTATCATGATGATTAGGGAACACATCAAGAAGATTTCCCTCTAGTGGTTGATTATTTTAGGGATATTTTCTTGGATAGATTTTTAGGGATACCTCCCAATAGAGAGGTAGAGTTTTCTATCGAGCTAGTTCCTGGAGCTACACTGGTATCCATTCCTCTTTATAGGATGGATATTACTAATTTACATAAGATAAAGAGGTAGTTAGAGGGTTTGTAAGATAAGAGTTTAAATGACCCAATTCTTCATTGTGGGGTTCACCGATCCTTTTCACCAAGAAGGTGGATCGTACCCTCAGGATTTGCATGGATTACCTTCAGTTAAACCTACTTATGCTAAAGAACCACTATATATTTCCTTGTATAGATGACCTCTTTGAACCACTATGGGGAGAAAGGTTTTTCTATAAGATTGATCTGAGATTAGGTTATCATCAGGTTCATGTTATACCATAAGATATACCATGTACATGATTACATAGTTGATATTGTTTTATGAGTATGTGGTCACGTCATTTTGTCTTATGAATGCGCTAGCAGTTTTCATGGGATTGATAAATCAGATTTTCCACCCATATCTGGATTCGTTTATGGTGGTCCTAAGGGAAGATATCATGGTGTATTCTCACACTCAACATGAATATAGAAAACATATTTAGATTGTATTGAATACACTGAGAGAGCATCAGTTATACGTTAAGATCACAAAGTGACACTTTTAGATTGATAAAGTTAATTTTTTAGGTCACATTATATTAGAGATAGGAGTTTCAGTTGACCTAGAGAAGGTAAGAGCTATTGTTTCCTAGGAGTAGAACAAGAACATATTTGATATAAAGAGTTTATTGAGGATATTTGGTTATTATATGCACTTTATTCTAGATTTATCATAGCTTGCATCACCACTAACAGATTTCACCAAGAAAAATTTCAAGTTTATGTGGTCTAAAGCATGTAAGGAGTCTTTCTAGGAGATGAAGTGTAGATTGAACTCAATACCAATTTTGGTCCTACCAGAGCCTAGATAATATTATATAGTTTTCTGTGATGCATTGGTCATCAGGCTAGGAACTATTCTGATATAGGAGGATTGAGTCATGGCATACGAGACTCATCAGTTAAGGCCTCATGAATGGAACTACCCGATGCACAATTTCATGTTATCCGTTGATTTTTTGGTGTATATAGAACACAAAATCCTCAAATACATATTCACATAGTGTGATTTGAATCTTAGGAAATATAGGTGGTTCAAATATCTTCATTACTTCAACATTGATATGGCTTATACACCTAGTAAAGGCAATGAAATTTTCGATGCTCTAAGTAGGAAGACTCAAACATAGTCATTTATGGATTCCATTAGTGAGTGGATGTTTATGGCCTTGTTTTCAGAGATGCACTTGGAGGTTCAGGACTATCATGGATAGTTTTTACTTGCATCATTGTTAGGTACCTCTTTACTTTTCAAGAGACTGAAGATGACATGACTATCAAATTTCTAGGGATTTTTACTATGGGAGAGCATTATAGGTGATGACCTGCCACCTGGTTGGGTTGTTGATCAGAATGAGATCTTGTACATTCATGGATGCATCTGGGTTTCTACAGACATTTGAGGGGAGTTTATGTGATAGTCTCATGATTCTATATGGTCATTACATCCTAGTCTTATCAAGATGTATTGTGACTTAAGCTTACAATACTGGTGGATATGGATGAAAAGGAAGATAGATGGGTTTTTTACTCAATGTTCACCTATTAGTAGGCGAAGACAAAAAAACCGCAATCGGTGAGGATTTTACAGCCATTAACTGTTTGGAACATGCATCGTGACACATACAAATTTGAAAATTTATTAAACTACTAAATATTGTCAAAGTGGTGAGCAAGGTTGAACCACGTAGAGAATGTGAGTAGATTCTAAAAATATCCTCTAAGAAGAATGTTTAGAAAAATGAGTTTTGAAAGTGATTAACAACTAAAACTTACAAAAACTAAAAAAATATTTAAAAAAGATTATTTAAATTAACTAAAACCATATAAGTGAACTAAATTGAGAAATGGAAGAAAGCAGGTGGAGATAGAAGTGTTAGAGTTGTGACATCCATTCATGTGTATGCAATGTCAATTATTTAATTTCCACATCTGAATAATTATTCATTTAATTATCACTAATTCTAAATTTAATTAAAATGTTATCAGGTATCGTTCTTTGATGTTATATAGAATTCTAATTTTTACACAAATCATTCATCATTTTATTCGATGTCATAATGAATAATTCGTGCGTCATTGTGGAACCGAACCATTAGGTGAAATACCATAACTCGTTTCTCATAAAGTTGAAATATCTATCTTCGTCGGGTTAACTCATATGAGATTATTGATTAAGTATCACTCATGTAAGCTTTAAAGAGAATGCACACAAAATATTAATTTTTCAATTAATATATTTATCTATTATGAATTCTCTCATACGCGATTTATGATTCTCTCATGCATGTGACCAAGTTCTAGATAAATAAATTCTCCAATGATCTCCCACCTGTGATTATTTATTAGGTATCACGCGAACGAGTGCCAAATCATGTGTGTAAATTACAAATGACATTTAATTAAAATGTATATATAATCAATTAAATAAACATCCAATTAAAATTAATTAATTTAAAATTCAATCAAACATGGAAATAAATTAAAGGCATGCATACGCCGTCACGTTTATTGCAACTCCAACACCAAAAATATTATCCTTCCATGACAATGACACAACACATAAAATAATAATAGGATATCATTGTGTTTTTGTTGTCATAGAAGTCACCACAACCTACCGTATATGATCGCAAAATAATAATCTTCACTTCATTGATCACCATAATATCGAATAGAACCATTACGTGTGTCAAAAACGTGTGTGAATAACCGACAATTGCTAATGTGAATAACTGTGTGTGTTGCCTATGTCTGCAATCCACCATCAATTATGGCCAATATAAACACATGAAAAGTGGATTAGAAGGTAGCTTTATGTACATAGGCGTACATGTAAGGACTCGAGATGCGCATATGGGTGTCATGCTAAAGGAGGGGTGCGTGGCTGATGTAGAAGGATGGTTGCAGTGCTGGTGGTGGTTTCACAAGCTAGAGGAGGAGGCCATCGATGACTCGCGTGATGATGCAGTAGTGGATGAGGAACTACGTGGAGAGGGGTGGTCTTTTGGGGGAAGAATTTGTTGTATAGGTTTTTTTATTAAAATGGGTGTAGGTTAGATGTAATTAGGAAAATGGGTCAAAGCACCACTTGAAGTGGTGCTTGACTGAATTCAGAAGCATAGTGCCACTTGAAGTGTAAGTAGGTAATTAATTAATTATAAGACGGTAATTAATTAATTATAAGAAGTTAATTAATTAATTATAAGGAGGTAATTAATTAATTATAAAGAGGTAATTAATTAATTATAAGGGGGTAATTAATTAATTATAAAGAGGTAATTAATTAATTATAATGAGGTAATTAATTAATTATCGTTGGGAACTTAATTAATTATAAGGAGGTAGTTAATTACCGTTAAAAATTAATAAATTACTATTAATCAATTAATTAATTACTGTTAAGCAATTAATTAATTATAATGTATTTAAGTAATTAATTAATTATAAGATGGTAATTAATTAACTATAAGACGGTAATTAATTAATTATAAGATGGTAATTAATTAATTATAATTAGGTAATTAATTAATTATAAGGAGGTAATTAATTAATTATAATGAGGTAATTAATTAATTATAAGGAGGTAATTAATTAATTATCATTAGGCACTTAATTAATTATCGTTAGACACTTAATTAAATGTGATTAGGCAACTAATTAAATGTGATTAGGCAACTAATTAATTGTGATTGAGCACTTAATTAAGTGTGATTGGTCACTTAATTAAGTGTGATTGGGCACTTAATTAAGTATGATTAGGCGCTTAATTAAATGTGATTAGGCACTTAATTAAATGTAATTAGGGAATAAATTAAATGTGATTAGGGAATTAACTAAATGTGATTAGGCACTTAATTAAATGTGATTAGGCACTTAATTAAATGCGATTAGCGAATTAATAAAATGTGATTTGGGAATTAATTGAATGTGATTAGGGAATTAATTAAATGTGATTAGGGAATTAATTATATGTGATTAAGGAATTAATTAAATGTGATTAGTCAATTAATTAAATGTGATTAGGGAATTAATTAATTCTAATTAGGGAATTAATTAAATGTGATTAGAGAATTAATTAAATGTGATTAGGAAATTAATTAAATTTGATTAGGGAATTAATTAAATGTGATTAGGAAATTAATTAATTGTAATTAGGGAATTACTTAATTATAATTAGGCAATTACTTAAATCTAATTATCGTTAAGTAATTAATTAATTATCGTTAAGTAATTAATTAATTATCGTTAGGCACTTAATTAATTATCGCTATGCACATAATTAATTATCATTAGGCACTTAATTAATTTTCTTTAGGCACTTAATTAATTATCATTATGCAATTAATTAAACGTGATTTGACAACTACTTAAATGTGATTAGGCAACTAGTTAAATGTGATTATTCACTTAATTAAATGCGATTAGACACTTAATTAAATGTGATTAGGTACTAAATTAAGTGTGATTAGGCACTTAATTAACTATGATTAGGCACTTAATTAATTGTCATTAGGCACTTAATTAACTATGATTAGGCACTTAATTAAATGTGGGTATGCACTTAATTAACTGTGATTAGGCACTTAAATCTAATTAGGCAATTACTTAAATCTAACTAGGCAATTACTTAAATCTAACTAGGAAATTACTTAAATATAACTAGGTAATTAATTAAATATAACTAGGTAATTAATTAAATCTAACTAGGTAATTAATTAAATATAATTAGGTAATTAATTAGTGAAGTAGTTATATTAATTAGAGAAGTAGTTATATTAATTAGAGAAGTAGTTATATTAATTAGCGAAGTAGTTATAATAATTAGTGAAGTAGTTATTTAATTAGCGAAGTAGTTATAGATTGCTTCTAGAATATACCCTTGCATTACATTCTAGGTATGAAAATGAATTTAGTTTTCCATCTACCTTGACCTCAATTTTTAATTGAAGTTATGAACTTAAATTTAGTAGTTGAATATATTTTTTTCATATTAATTGTTAGAGTTGTGATGAAATGAATGCTCTCTTGAGTAAATTATCCCCGGATAGAGGGGCTTTGGTTCAGACCACATACTTTCCCGGAGGCTTGCCTTGTCTAGGAAAGTGAATGGGGTTGGTTATCTATCGCTCCAGGCTTACTCATTTAGAGTTTTTCAATTTCATATAACTCTATGATTTTACATGACTTGTTCGTGTACCTCATGCATATAATGCATGTGGATATGTATGAATATGTTTAACTTCTATTTTCGGGTAAGTAACACAATCTTGTGTGTTGTGTAAAGAGTTACACATCAATATGGTTTGAACATATTTATTTGGTGGAGAGATTAGGATTCCAACCTAAATTACTAGAAGCATTCATACATAATTTTATTCTCTAATCAGATTTAATTTATAATGCTGGTTTATTTTAGATAAAAAATGTGGTTGTATATATTTATTGCAACATTCAAATAGTGGAGACAGAACAAGAATGTAGTTATAGTATACATCTAGAAGCTATTGTGATTCTTGGAGGATGTAATACTTTGGAAGCTGTGCAAAGGAAAATTCATCGAAACTTAAAACTGGTGAGGAATAAACTGATAGAGTCTATCATATTCAGACATATTCAATATATAGATAGGTTTTGGCATGTGGCATATTCAGTAAATGATGATGATGATTGGGAATATGCACTTTCATTGGTTAAGTATCTACCTGAGAATCAAATGATGGAGTTGTATGTCTCGGTAACTACAATGGAGGTTCCATCGACATTGGAAGTTGGACCATCTCAATGTCATGAGACTGTGTTATATGATATTACAAATAAAGAAGTTCCATCAGCATTAGTAGTTGTTCCATTATTTCCCTCGGCCACAGTTTCAATGGATAGTCCTCCGTATACCTTAGATGCATTGGTCAATGACTTTTAGGATGATGACAATTTCGAAGATGAAGATGAAGATGAAGATGAAGAAGAAGAAGATCATGCAGAAGAATAGTCTGTGACCACTCATGTGAGGTTCAACCGACCATTTAACCATCCTCCACTATTGGATTCATGGTCGACTGAAGGCATGAATCGCTTTCCATAATTTGATTGGTCAGTTATTACACCCAGTTCATAATATCCAGGAATCGTTGGGGGCACAAATAGAGTATCAAATGAAAGTGTTCTGTATATTGGAAGAGAGTTTGATAGCAAAGAAGCAATGAAAAATGTGATAAAACAATATCACATCGAAAGACATTATTCTTATGTTGTAGAAAAGTCAAAGAGGTCTTACTATTTGATTCGTTGTGAAAAATATGAATCGAACTATCAAATGCATCTGCGAGCTAGAATTGATAACACTTTTCACAGCTGGCACATCACTAGATTTACTCCACACACCTGTGTGAAGCCAAGATTGTCACAAGAACACTCTTCGTTAGATGTTGAGTTTGTTTCAATTATTATTATTTAAATGATTAGATCATGTCTATATGTTCATGTGGTTCTGGTGATGGGGCGAATCAAACAACTTTTTGGGTATCAAATCTCTTACTAGAAGGCATGGGCGGCACGAAAAAAGGCTATTGTGAAAGTGTACAGTGATTGGGAAGACTCTTATAGAGTTTTAACATTACTTTTGGAGATTTTATGCCACAATAATCAAGTGGTATATCAGTTACATACTACTGAATATGTTAACCAACACAACCAAGTTGATCATTCAATGGTTGTGTTTGATAGATTATTTTGGAAATTTTTACCATGTGTGGCGGCTTTTAGACATTGCAATCAGTTTATATAGATTAATGGCACATTTCTGTATGGAATGTATACAAGAACTTTATTAATTTCTGCCACACAAGATGGAAATCAATCCCCTCTACCTTTGGCATTTTCAATTGTGGAGAAATAGAACTTCTCATCATGGATCTGGTTTTTAGCATGTATTCGAGAGTTTGTTATGGATGCGGAATGGATTTGTCTTATTTCAGATCGACACCGTGTAATCAAGGAGGTGGTACAGTCTTAGGGTCTTACATGGAGACCACCCTATGCCCATCATCAGTACTGTATTTGACACATTGCCAGCAATTTGTGAAAGAAGTTCAAAAATGAGTCGATGAAGAAGGCAATCTTAAAAATCGGTATGAACATCCTTTTGTGTTTTAAATTTTTTTGTCGTAGTAATTTTTATATCTATTTAGATGAGTTCTTGTTTGATAGCATATGAACCTCAACAAAAAAGTATGGAAGAGAATCTTCAAGATATTCACAGAGATAATCTGTAAGTGTATGATTACATGATGTTAATTATAAATCAAAAATGGTCATTGGCATATGATGATGGGAGGAGATATGGTCATATGATTACCAAAATTGTAGAATGTATAAATGGAGTTTTCAATGGAGTTCGAAAATTACCTATCATAGGTAAATATAAATATTTTATTATATGTTACTCAGAAGATCTACAATTATAATATAATATTAATCTAATGTCGTAAATTTAAATTATATGTTTGGTACTAGAGACCTTTTATCGTAGTGTAAAGTAATTTCTAGAATGAGGAAAGCAGGCTGAATAGGGCTTGAATAGAGGGATGTGTTATGGACACCATTTCTTGCGCGAGCTAGATACGGTTCTTCAGGAGGCTGCAACTTACCGTGTAACTACATTTAATCATCCAAAACAACGATTTGAGGTCGCTGAGCCTGGTGATGTTGTGTCTTATAGTAATGGTTGTGTGTGAGTTTTTTTACTAGGGAAGCGTTACTGTGAATGTGGAAACTTTCAGGCACTGATATATCCTTGCAGCCATGTGATTGCAGCATGTGCTTATGTACACGTATCTTGGGAGCAGTTCATTGATCCAACTTATCGGCTCGAGAGCATCAACTCTTGATACAGTACTCCATGGATGCCAATCGAGGAATATCAGAATTTTCGGCTATCTGATGACACACCCATGCTTTTACTGAACAACACTAGACTTCGACCGAAAGGGAGGCCAAAGTCTAGTCGTATTTGGAATGAGATGGATTCACCTAATGAACAAACAGCTGGATGAAGGTGCATTATATGCCGCCAGGAAGGTTATACGAAGACACGTTTCCCTAAACACATAGGGAAATAATTTAATGGTTTAAATGAATCATGTACTCTATCAATTGTTGTAAAATTTTGTACATGTAATCATTTTTATCAGTATGACCATTTATAATCATATTTGTCTTATTTCTATATAGGGTAACCTTATAAAATCTACTTATATATTATAAACATTTCAAACATTGGTTAATATAATTACATAAATAAAAATTATTATATACATTCAAAAACAATCCAAACTGTCAGTGTTACCATGATTTAAATGAACCTGCACACCACGCCAAAATGTTTTCTTATATAGTTAGATTCATTTTTTTTGAGTTAGTGTTATTTGTTTAAATCTATTCATGCAGTGCTAACCATTTAAAGGTTCACATTCAAAAAAATAAAACAAAAGCGAGGAAACTCTGAACGTCTTCACCCCAACACCCCAACATGGGAGACAACATAAGTTACACAATGTGTTTCTACTTCTTTCAATCAATATATGATAAATTTAATACCTTACATGATAAATGTCATATCTTACATGAAATTAATTTTTTACTGTTTGTAAATTCAGATGGAGAAACCACTATTATCTACCCAGGAGATGCACGTGTCGCGCGATGTGTTAGCGCGACGACCTGTCAGACATCTTTCTATTCAGAGAGCACATCATTTCCATCATGAGGCACCCCCAGTATCTATTTTTACATACCTTAGATGTACGGGATTTTATGGAGTCACTATGTGCGACTTCAAAACAATTGATCATCATTTGATTGCTGCAATAGTTGAGAGATGGCGGCCATAGACACACAGATTTCATCTCCCAGATGGGGAGATGACCATCACTTTAGAGGATGTCGCCTACATGCTGGGGTTACCCATCCATGGACATGCAGTTGCAGGTGCTAGTAGTGGCGACTGGACTGTAGTCATATAGAGGCTACTAGGAAATGATGTCATCAGTGCACGAGGTGTTCTCTAGGGTTCGCGCTTGTGCATGAGGTGGCTTGATTAGAATTTTGACGTCATCCACGATGATGCAGACGAGGAGACGCTTATTCAGCACACACATGCATACATTTTGCGGCTTCTTGGAGGCGTCTTGTGCATCGACTACTCTACCGCTTTGGTATACATGATGTACCTCCCATTACTTGAGGATCTAGATCAGATGGCTACATACAGTTGGGGGTCCGCTGTATTAGCACATCTGTACATATCACTTTGTACCAGTTGTCAGGAAGATTCACATCAGATTGTAGGTTGCATGGTGTTAGTATAGATGTGGGCCTAGGAGCATTTTCCACTCATCGCTCCTCGATCCATCGCACCACTTGCAGAAGATCTATTTCAGGACTGTCCTCGGGGACGATGGTATGTTTGTGTCATTAATTTCAGTTATTTAGTACTTTTGTTATTTTTTTATAAACTTACTGTATATTAATCTTTTTTAACCAGGTGGAGTCAGTCTCAGAAGTATGTACATACTCCGAGACATAGTGTGCACAACTTCTGACAGATATTCAACGCCATGGTTCCAACTGATGTAAGTTAAAAAGTACTTTTTTATAGTCAAATTTGTTTTGTTATCACTATTTTATGTTATTTCAATATAATCTCAGTAACAATTTCATGCTAATATATGACTTATTTTTTTTTAGTTTACATTTCAGGTTTCATGGACTCCATATACCAGTCATGTCTACCCATCACTTCCACCTTACTGCACAGCTGGGGTTGGAGATCGTACTGCAGTGGTTCCACTCATCCACTTCCACATCATTGAGTGGCACCATCCAGACCGGGTCATGCGCTAGTTCAGTTTCATATATCATATCCCCATGCCATCAAAACATCCTACCAATTTACATAATATTGTGCTTACAGGAAGACAAACGACAGACTGGTGGCAATTTCATGCATCTTATATCAAGTTGTGGGACACACATGCCATATTTAGTATCATTCCATTTGGATATACCATAGCACACAATCAGTTATATACTCCAGGGGATTATGCATACTAGTATCGACATCACACCATCATGCACCTTACACGCCATGGGATTGGAATTCAGCAATTGGTATGTTTACTAAGAGTTATTGTTTTTATTTAACTCATTTTTGGTATTAATTTGAATGTTATTTCATTTCCAAGCAGACCCCATTGGTCATATTTCACATACCACACAGCCTTAGGAGGATTCATATATTAGGCGGGATGTAGTTCATCGAGATGTGTTGGATCTCCTCGATCATCTCTGGTTGATACGTGACAATATTTTTGATGAGGAGCCACAGGAATATCATGATTCATATCCTCCAGCTGAAGCTCCTGAGGATGATGATGTACCTGCTATGCCTACTGAGGATGATGCACCGCCACCACCACCGCCAGCTAGACGACAGAGACGAGAACATCAGGAGGGGTAGAGGCGATGACATCGACATCCGAGAGCGGCTCCTGTAGATGCCACTGCACCACAGAGAGAGGATATGGCCTAGCTGACTGATGATATTGCACTGCAGGGAGACGATTATATACCACAGATTCCATCTCCGCATATTACTATGGACTTTGATCTGGGTGTAGTCACACAGCTTATGTCGGCCCCCTCTCCTGACGAGGCCTTCTTTAGTGCCTCATTTCTACCATTTATAGGAGCTTCAGAGCCATATGGCGCCCCATATGATTTTGGGTCATCCTCCTCATATGGTTTTGGTCAGTCCCTTACACAGCACCATGTGGAGGCACCAGAAGCACCGGAAGAGGAGGAAACCGCATCTAGGACACCGGAGCGACATGAACATCGGACGTAGAGAGGACGTGAGATTCAGACACCGCATTGTGGTACCGGGGGGCATTGTCGTTGATGTTTCGGATGTCATGTTGTATATATTAAAAATCATATTTATTATGATAAGTAATTGTTGTTTAAGACAAATCATAAGAAAATCAAAAATATAGTAAATACAAACTAATTTAAATTAACTATTAATAATTTATATATTTTCAAAGTCTCATAATTGTAACATTATTATGCTTCATGTATGTGACTTTAAAAGCGTATAAATTATACATTACAAGTACAATCTAAATAAAATTTGTCACACAGACTAAATATATAATAATTTATTGAAAAATGAAAAGAAAAATAAACATATAGTGAATAAAAAATATTTTACATGACAACTTAAATATTTAAAAATATTAAATTTATAATTATATATTTTTCAAAATATTTATAAATGTAAATTACTAATTAGTAATGAAATAATTAATAATTAACCATCAATAATTAATAATTATAATGATGAATAATAATTAATAATTATATTACTAATTAACTAATTAAATATTGTATAATTAATAATTATATTAATAATTAACATATTAATTATTAGAAAATTAAAAATTATATAATTAATAAATATATTACTAATTAACTAATTATGTATTAAATATTTCATATATGTTTAATCCATATTTTAAGTTTCATTTATATTTAGTTAATATTTTATAGACTTTCAATGCCACGTTCTTAAAACATTTTTATCTTTCAAGTTGGTGGATTTGAAATCTTATAAATTATTTCGGAGCAACATTGTTTATGAATTTCTTTTTATTTTCAACTATTTATTATATGTTTAATCCATATTTTAAGTTTCATTTATATTCATCTTATATTTTATATTTTATATTCTTACAAAGTCACATACTTGAAACATTTTTAAGTTTCAAATAGGTGGATTTGAAAGCTTATAAATTATTTTGGATGAACATTGTTTACGAAATTCTTTTTATTTTCAACTATTTATTGTATGTTTAATCCATGTTTTAAATTTCATTTATATTGTTCATATAGTTTATATTTTATAGGCTTTTAAAGTCACATACTTGAAACATTTTTAAGTTACAAGTAGGTGACTTTGAAAGCTTATAAAGTTTTTTATCAACATTTTTTACGAAATTCTTTTTATCTTCAACTATTTATTATATGTTTAATCTATGTTTTAAGTTTCATTTATATTTCTCTTATAGTTTATATTTTATAATCTTTCAAAAACACTTACTTGAAACATTTTTAAGTTTTAAGTAGGTGGATTTGAAAGCTTATAAATTATATTTAGTCAATATTGTTTACGAAATTCTTTTTATTTTCAACTATTTATTATATGTTTAACAATATTTGAAATTTATAAGCTTTCAAATAATACTGTTGTTATTAACAATTTATTATATGTTTAAAAATATTTCAAATTTATTTATAAATAAATACTTATAACTATATAAATATAGATTAGTAATTATAGATTTAAAATTATATATATATGTAAAAATATATAAGTATAAATATATAAGTATAAATATAATTAAAATAAAATTATACATATATATATATATATTTACATATGAATATTAAATATATTTATAAATAAATTATAAATATATGTTTAACAATATTATCAAAATTATATATTTGTAAATATATTTATATTTATATAATTATAAATATTTATCTATAAAGATAGGTTTATAATTATATAATTACAAATATATTTTTTATTTAAATATATAAATAAAACATACACAAAATCAGCCAAAAAATAGGACAAACACAAAGCACCACTTGAAGTGCCGCTTTGTAATTTTATACTTATTAATTATTTATACTTATTAATAGGTATAATTAATAAGTATTTTTAATTAATAATTATAATTAATAAGTATTTATATATAATAAGTATAATAAATAAGTATAAATAATTAATAAGTATAAATAATTAATAAGTGTTAGTTATAAATATATAAGTATTTATTTATTAATAATTTATAAATAAATATATAATTATAAGTATTTATTTATTAATAAATATATAAGTATTTATAATTATTTATAATTATAAATATAATTTTTATTTAAATATATTTATATAAATATATTTATATAAATATATTTATATTTATAAATATATATTTGTAATTATATATATACATAATTATATTTATTAATTATAAATGTGGAGAGCCGAGAGGAGGGGTCACCACCGGTGTAGGAGATCTGAAAGGAAGGGTCGATCATCCTGGGCTACCTCACCACTAGGTTTTCCCCACCCCTATGCGTGAAGATGATAAGGGCCTCTACCACTTTTATCTGCACACCGAAAAAACATAATTTGAAAATAAAAAATCCAAAAATTGAAAATTGAAACTACTAATTATCTAAATGTTAATAATAATAACAATAATAATAGAATTAAAATTACATAATAAAATATTATACTAATTATATAAAAACAATAATTAATTAAAAGAAAATGTAATAAAGGTGAATATATATAAATATATATAAATATTTATGCACGTGTAATTAAATACTCTAAAATATAGATATAATAAAATTATAATAAAAAAATATTACCACTATTAAATATAATATATTAAAAATAATAACTAATAATAAAAAATACTACATTAATTAATATTATAAATATATAAAAGAATAAAATATAATACTAATATAGAAAATTAATATAAATGCTAATTAATATAAAAAAACTAATAATAAAACTAATGTTAGCGAAACTAATAATAATAAAAATATATTGTTAAATATATAAAATTAATATAACTAATAAAAATACTAAATTGCTAATATTAATATATCAATTAACTAAAAATTACCAAAATATATAAAATGCTACAAAACTACAAAAAACAACTTAAAAACGCTAAAAGATGTTAGAAAAATAATTAAAATTAAATATGAATATCATAAAAAAATCCATTTACATCATTATTCCTGATTGGAATTGGGACGACGTCACCATGGATTTTATTATGGGATTTCCTAGATCACATCGGGGTAGTGATGTTGTATGGGTGATCATAGATAGAATGAAAAAGGTCACCCGTTTCTTTATTATTCAGGAGGCCTTTCAATGGATGAGCTTGGGCGGCTCTACATTCTTGAGATAATACTCCTCCATGGAGTTCCATATTCTATCATATAAAATAGAGAGGCTCACTTCACATCGCAGTTCTAGAAAGGGTTATAGAGGTCATTGAGTTCACGAGTACTACTGAGTACAACCTATCACCCTCAGATTGATGGTTAGTCTGAGCATACAATATTGGTTTTGGATGTTATTCTCTAAGCATTCGTCCTTTATTTCATAGGTTCTTATGAGTAACAATTACCTCTCACTGAGTTCGCTTACAATATCATCTTCCATGTGACCATACAGATGGATCCTTATGAGGCCCTATATGGAAGGTTGTGTTGTCCACCCATATACTAGTTAGAGGTAGGATAGGTAGTGTTATTGGGTCCTCATCTCATTTAGGAGACTTTAGAGCACGTTCATATTATTAGGAATCGAATGTCTACAGCTCATTCAAGGAAGAAGTATTATACCGATCATCGCCATCGACCACTAGAGTTTGAGGTGGGGAGTTAGTTTTTCTTACACATTTCACCTAGACTGGGGCATAAACATATTCGAAAACAATGGAATTTATCACCTCATTATGTTAGGTCCTTCGACATTTTGGAGAGAGTTGAGTCGGTAGCCTATTGGTTGTAGTTGCCTCAGAGGTACCAGTCTATTCATGATGTCTTCCATGTATCTCAACTTCACTGATATCATTCATATCCATATCATATTATTCATCCCGAGGAGGTTGAATTAGAATTTGATGCATCCTTTGAAGATCACGTTATTCGTATTGTTGAATGCGGAATAAAGGTTCTCTAAGGCCAGTTAGTTCCTTTAATATGGGTGTTATGGAAGTACGATCTTGTACAAGATGAGACTTGGAAGCGGGGGGCTAACATATGTGCCCATTGCCCCAAGTTATCCTCAGATGATACATCACCACCCTTATAAGGGTAACTTGAGGATGAGTTGCTTTAAGGGTGAAGACTATAAGAACCCGGATTTTTTATGAGGTATGAAACTTTATATTCATGTTTAAATTCTTTAATTTTATCCTAATAGAAGTTCCTAATGAGGTCATGAAGGTTACAAGTGTTTCTGGGGCTTTTTTGGATCCTATATCCCCAACTTTAGGAAGAAACATGTGGGCTAAATAGTTAGTATAAATTGTTCCACCCAGCCCGAATAGTTTTTTGAAACCATGCAGGGTGGTCCAATACCTAGGGCCGCATTGTTTGTCCTAACAGTCATGTGAGTTCTATAGACCTTATTGCAGATGTTTTTTTCATGGGCTATGAATAGTTAGTCAAACCATGCACCTAGCTCATATGACAGGTGTCTTGGGGAAGTTCTTGGAACATGGTTTGTGCATGGTTTGGCCAACCGTGCAGCCAAACCGTGTGACCCTTTTTAAAGGTTTATTTTATATTTTCACCCTCCTTTCTTATTAAATCCTCCCCTCTTTTCATTTTCTCTTCCATGTACAGCAGGCCCCTTATTTTGGATCTCTCCCATGGAATCCTCTTAGGCATTGAGGATTCTATTCCCTCCAGAATCTGATCGGACCACTATCTATCGCATTAGATAGACATCAGTAATCTCTCTATTCCTCTTACACCTTTTTTTATTTATCTCATTTTTTATGAAGTTATTTTGGTGTGAGATAATATGTACTATTTTCAGTAAATTTTTCTATTTACTTTTTTCTTCCATTTTATCCCAGATTAGAGGCCAACAATGGATGAGGAGTCAAATTCCATGCTATGGTAGGTGTCATCATGATTTTTCCTTAAAGTATTGGTGTTTATGTATTACATCATTGTGTTTCACACTGGATTTTCTGATCAAAACTTGTTAAATGTAATTTTCCTTAAATTAAATGAATAGGAATGACTTATATAATCGATGGGACATGTATATTTCTTAATGGAGGTTAAGGACCTTTAATTGAACCAACCCTTGGGTCTATTTCTAAATTAGATAAAACCATCATGGGTGGACCATGAATTTGATTCACTTATTAAGGTTTGTTCTTTTACCCCTTTATTTTGGGATGCTAAATGAAATGCTTGACAAGTAAATTGAATTAAAAGAAAGAGGGAATGGAAGACCCTATCCCTGCTCCCTTGGCCATCATCCTTTCTTTTTTAGGCTTGATATGGTCTTTAAAATCAAAATGACCAATTAAGAAGAATGGGAGGATTCATGGGAGTCCAGGCCTCCTAAGCCTAGGCTGTGATTTGATCCACCTTCTGAGATGAGTTAATTGCGTATATAAATGTGATGTACAGTTGAATTAAATGTAAAAATAAATGGTGTGGTTAGACTTTGGTCCCATAACCATTCATATTGTCATGCTGAGAGTGATACATGTTTTCCAACTCGAAACACCGTGAACAGACTCATTAGGGTTATTTAATTAAATAAATTGTAATGAAATTATCATGAGTTGTGGGTGATGCAAGGGTTATCATATGAACACCATGGATAGAATCACTTTGCAGCTTGATTATATATGTCATGAGTGATACTTAGACTCGCTATGTGGACTAACAAGGATGGACTCATAGGGAGGATCATTATATACGCCACAAGTGACACTTGGGAACCCTTTTTGGACCTCTAATGATGGACTAGGAGTGCATTAAATTTATACCACACCTAGATAAATACCAGGGTTCCTATGAAAAATTCCTAGGATGGGATTGTAATGAGATGGGTTCACATTGTCACAATTACCATTATATAGCAGGATCATGCTCATCTTTACATTTTAAAAAACAGTTTAGAGGTTAAATCATATGTTGAAACCCAAAACATAATTCTTAGTAATTTGAATCCATCAAGGTTTGAAATCTATATATCAAATACACACAATTTAAATTTTATAAGATGATTTCAAGACCATATTTCTAAGGAGTCATCTACAAATTCGAATTTAATTTTAGAAAAACTTTGACGGCTATCCAGGGGACCAAGTATGCATGTATAATCTTCTAATGGTTATGTAATTAATGGTTACACATTTTATACAAAGGAAAATCATGGGTGCAGTACCATGAAAAATAGTGGATCTACTCTTATGGAGGAAGAAATGCATGTATCTACTGCCAAGTATAGAAATCCAGTTTACATGAATATGTCATAATTTGTAATTATTGAAAAAATATGAGTGTTTGATTATATAATATTCCAAGTGCTAAATTTTTAATAAAAATGGGTTGATAACAGAAGTGCAGTTAAAATCTATGAATTTGGATTTATAAAAGTGTATTTCAGTAAGGAAGGTTACACAGACGAATAATTCATAATGTCATCATGGGTAGTACAAGTATTTTATGTTTTTAATCCTACAAATAAGAAGTTGTCAATTGTTCTATTATCAAAAAAACCACTATAGGTTCATATATCAATTCAATTTAGGATGAACCTTTAATTAGGATGTCATAATCATTTTGTCGTGGTCTCAATGTAGAAGGGGGATTATATGTAATATGATACCATGAGGAGGGGATTTGGATACTCGATAGAGGGGCCAAATATATTCAACCTTCAATGAAAAAAAAAGATAGTTCAATAATTAGGTTAAAGTTTTTTTAATATAAATTGTGTGACCTCATAATATTATGTGTTCACTACTATATTTATGTAATGTAAATTAAATTTTCTACTACTTACATAGATAATGGATTCTCCATATGTTGATTCCCCTGGTCATGAAAAATAATTGGTTTTTCCACATATTGATGCTACCAACCCTAAAGAACAACATATTGACAATGATAAAATTGACGAAATGATATAAGGTTAACAACATACGTATAAGAAAAAAAAGTTTCATAGCATGGTAGTCTTAACACAAGTTATTAAGGTGATAAGTAAAGGCATAAAATATGAGGTTGGATGGAATGCACATGACCAGTATGTTGACCCCAACAAGTCCATTTTCATTAGTTTAATTGGTGTCACTACTCGAATACACATGTTGATTGATGTAGATACATGTCAAAAAGGTTTTTTTGTGTTAAAGTAACTAATTTGGGAAGATATTAGTTTAAAATCATGATATAATTCCTCTATGTTTCTAAAAAAATAAATAATTAAATGTTGATTTTATCTCTATTATCCCTTGAAAATTCCATTTATATTAGATAACTCTCAAATAAAATTTGTCTTAAAGGTCATGGGAAAGGCTCGTAGAGACTTCCAAAAAATTATTATGAAGCATCATCTCAAAGATGCTAAAGAGAAAGTAAACCCCCATCCAACACACATATATATATATATGCACACATGATAAACCAAGAAACATGGAATGTGTTTATTGGTCATCGTATGGAGGCATAATTTTAGGTATATTATAATTGGTCATATTATACTTGGAAATATATTGTATTAAACACGTATATTAAGAATTATTAATTTATAAAACAAAAAATAAGTGTTGAAAATAAGTATTGTGCATCAAAACCAACAGACCCCTACCGTAAACCAAGGATGGGTATGCTTCATTGGAAAAAATTGTATGTATTTCAAATCTCTAGTAATATATTTATGTGGAATGAAAAAACAACATAATTATGTTTATTTGTTCATATATAAATTTATAAATCAAAATCCAAAGTCATTTTCATCCCAAATCATGTGCTATAGAA
This sequence comes from Viscum album, assembly GCA_963277665.1. NCBI lineage: Eukaryota > Viridiplantae > Streptophyta > Magnoliopsida > Santalales > Viscaceae > Viscum > Viscum album. Next base: position 224,680,756 of record OY728135.1, on the reverse strand, counting down.
GGAGGATTTTGTAAATAAAGAGGGAGTAGTAGTAGATGAAAACACACAAAAATTATGGAAATCATGTATAAGTATGACATAATAAAAAAATCTGCTTTAAATTGATAATACATAACAATGAATACTTATTTTAAAATATTATTTATTTATTTTAAACATAAAAATCATCATCGACTATACCCAATGAATGACTACTTTTAGCTGCCTTGAAGTGGTCAGAACAATATGGCCACGTCACAGGTGTAGGTTTTGGAGTGTCACCTCAAACATATTTTGAGAAAACAAAGGCCTAGGGTAACACTGATGAGAGAATAAAATACATGGAGGAATAAATAGATTCTCAAAACAAAAAATTTAGTTGGAATTATGATTTGATAGAACATTTAATGTGAAAGGATTTTTTTCCTACAAGGATGTTTATTTCTTTTGGACTTGTAGGATCTTTTTGGCCAGTTATTTAAGGATTTTTTACCTTCTTGTAATGGGTTTCCTCTTTCCGAGTGCTAAAAGAGGTTTCTTTTCATGTTCAATAAAGGGGGCTTGACCCCCAACCATTTATAAAAAAACAACAATTCAACAACTAGTTTTGAGTCTAAGCATTCCCCTAAAAGACCTACCTCACCTGTGGTAATTGATTTTGTCATAAAAATTTATACTAAATATGAATCAAACAACTAATGATACCTTTATTCTAATATTATTCTAAAAATTGAAATTGATTCTGATTTATATCTATCAACACACTCTCATATCCTTGTTGTGAGGGGTGCATTATACAATATCAAAGAAGATATTATACACAACAAGTAACTTTCTACAAATAATTTGAGAGTAGGGATTTACATAGATCATGAGATGAGCACTAAGCTACCTATTCTCTTTTATGATATTGATGTTTATACAATAAAACCTGTTATTGAGAATTGTATAGCATGGCCATTTAATCTTGTAAAAATATATGATGATAATGAGGTTTGTATTTTCTGATTTATTTTTTATGCAAAAGCATTGAAAAATAATGAAAAATGGTTTGAACTGAGGAATTTTATTATAGATGGAGAAAAGGAATGGCAAACAGAGGTTCGAATCAAAACAATCTAAAGGATCAACCAATAAGTTGAAAAGAACTTATGAGAGTACCTTTACGCCGCTAATTCAACTGCCAGATTTACTAATATTAAAAGTTCATATGGATACAATGTTCAAAGATAAAATATGAACTTAATTGATTTTTAGTAACAAGTATACGTATAGGCCATTACATGAAATATTGGTATTGAGAATGTAAATGAGATTATCAAGCATGGGTGGTTGTGAGACTCAGTTGTAAATGTATACATGAGGTATGTTTTCATAATTTTGTTGTCTAATAGTTGATCTACTATATTAATTACTATTAAATAATATTTATTTTTTATAAGTGTATATATCATTACTATATGAAAGGAAAAAACCTGTGAATAAAAAATTGACTCATTAGTCCTCACATCACTTCTACAGGAAATGATTCATTGGAAAAAAAAATGAAATTGAAAAAATAACGCAGCAATTGAGCATAGTGTTTGAAAAGAAACTTACATAAGACATACTCTTCTTAATACCCATAATGTAGGTGTAAAAATATATAATATAATCATATAAAATATATTTTTATTTCTTTCATTACTTATTTCTTTTTTTATGAAGAATTGGTTGCTCATTGTAATCAATTTGGATACTCCAAAGATTTATTTTTTGGTTTAAAAGCATGGATATCTAACAAATTTACTACACATGATGACCTTTATCAATTTTTAATACTAAACATTCAACATTTTACAACTAGACTTCAAGTTATACATTTTATATTACGTTTTAATGTAATTTTTTTGATAGGGTGGTGTTTTAATATCATCGAAATCATGGTATGAGGACTATCCCTGGGAACAAGAAGCCTATTGATTTCTAAAAATGGATAAGTATTAAGGTACATATAATAAGATTTCACTATCAAAACATATATCAAAACAAATTACTTATTTTTCTTTATGTTTCTACACTACTCGAAACAAAATAATGACAACGATTGTGGTTATTATGTTTGTATGTTTATGAAATATATTTTAATCCATTAACAAACTAGCATCCCCAAAGATTTATTTCTGATGATAATTACAATTACATTTAAAATATTTATTAATAATTTTTTATTTATATTTTTTCAATATTACCAGATGTTTTGATAGCCTGTATATTCAAAATAGGTATTAAATTAGTTTAAAAAGAGTAGCAAGAATGCATGGTATCAAAATATTTTCAAACATCAGGAAGAGGTGGTTTCCTACTACTTATTTAGTTAATTTTCTTATCGTTTTATCTATTGTTTTTTACATAATCTTCCTATCATTTTTATCTAATACTTATTTAGTTAATTTTCATAGAGATCGTGAAGAAGTGGATTCATTGAGAATTGATTTTTCTCCAACCATTTTTTACCTTTCATAAGAACAAAATTCTTAGAGAGAAATCAATTATCAGTGAAGGCTTCAAAAGGGATGATGCACTTAGGAACTATTTGTTCTCTCTATAGATTTTTTTGTTCTTTATTTAATTTGTTTATGTTCAGTAATAATGAAATTCATTCCCTTTTGGGTCCAAGAACTTTTAATAACATTCTTTTGAGACAAATTTTTGTTTTACTAACAGAAAAAATATATTATTTTTAACATACATGAATCAAACGCACGTCAATATGATACACGATGTGACCGGTATGACTCAAAGTGTGTGATTTCAATTTAAAATACATTTTACTTAAAAATGCATGTCATTCACAGAAAACCAATAAAACACACTCGTATTAGCCTGATAATTTAGGTAAACAATACATAAGTCATTTTTTATATGTAATAATTAACTTCACGTCAATCTGACATGTGGTGTGCTTGGTATGACTGAAAGTGCATGTTTTTATTTAAAATTGAAATTTTAGTTTGAAACACATGTGAAATACTCAAAAATAAGAAAATGTGATTGGATTGTATTGAGATATTTAGTATAATGATCCATAAATTATTTTTAACATGTAGTAATCAACTGCATGTCATTCCGACATACGGTGTGCCCGGTATGACTCAACATGCATGTTTTCATTTTAAAAGTGGTATTTTATTTAAAAACATGTGTCACTCATTGAAAAACAATAAAATGAATTCAAATTATTTTGATTATTTAGAAAAAATGATCCATAAGTCATTTTTTATGTGTATCAATCAACTATACATTAATCCAAAACATGTTGTGACTGGTAAGACTCAAAGTGCATGTTTACAGTTTAAAATGGAATTTTAGTTAAATATGTGTGTCACTCATTGAAATTTGAGAAAACGCACTCATATTGACTTGATATTTTAAAAAATGGTCCATAATTAATTTGTTACATGTGGGAATTGACTTTACGTTAATCTAATACATGATGTTCCCAACATGACTCAAAGTGCATGATTTCAGTTTAAATGTGACATTTTTGTTCAGAATACATGTCACTAACTGAAAACTAATAAAACTAACTTGGATTGGCATGATACTTTATAAAAAAAATATAAGTCATTTTTTGTCACGACCCGTCCCCTGGGGACCATTTCGTGACATACCCCAAGCCCGCCTCCTGAAGACCAGGGGTTGGTGACTAGCCCCGAAGGCATCAACCTACAAGTGGGAGGTATTTGCCTGAGTACTTGTATGCATGCACACACAACCATGTCCCAAAGATGGAAAAGTAGACATGCATGCCACTAAACAACCACTAAGTAAAAGTACAAACTGTAGGTCAAATGGGCCAGAATAAAAACCCAACAAAGGATGAACTGAAAATAGTAAAATATAAGGAAACTCTGAAATTTGTCTACTGAAAACCCCACCTGATGGGAAAGTACATAGTAGGTGTCAGAATCCGTAGAAGTAAACCCCACCTACCGGGTCTCACTGGGCGCCACCTGGTCCTGGGCCACCAAGTCTTCCACCAAGTCGTCGTCATTTGAACCAGACACAACATGTGCAGGCGAAGCCCATGTAGGGGTGAGTAAAAAAATACTTAGTAAGGACCCCAAAAAACTAAGGACCAAAACACAATCCACAAAGAAAACCAAAAATCAATACATCTCGCACCATGTATAATCTAGAGTATTGAAAGTAGGACCATCAGTCATATCATCGAACACCTTGGGATGTTGGAGAACTCCTCCACAATGAGTACAGTGGGTCTGCTAGGTCACATAGAATCCACTTCCCACTAACCTTGGACCGTTGTGGTACTCATCCCTGATGAGTACCGTGGGTATGTTCGATCACATAGAATCTGCTCCCCACCGTGGGCATGTCGGGTCACACAGAAGCTACTTCCCACCTTAGCCATACTAAGGTACTCCTCATGTCGAGTACCGTGGGTTTTCCAGGTCACACAGAGTCACTCCCCAACATGGGCCTGTCTGGTCACACATAATTCACTTCCCACTGGTATATCGTAGTTGATCCATACAGGGTCTCTTGTCAGCATTCTTCAAGTCTCAACCAACTGAAGGGTTTCCGCATGTTGTGCACTGGATTCCGAGAGAACCGCTCCTCAAGTCATTCGTTGAATTTCAAATTCCATGAAATCCTACATAGATTATGCCAAAAGATCCACCTTGTCGTGAGGGTTCTAGTGCCGCAAAAGGCTTGTCAAACAGACATCTGGTTTGAATGATATTTACATTTTTTCAAAAAGGGGCCAGTTGGGTCCGGGTCTGGTCCAGGTCCGATCCGGACCATTGGGCCGTGGGTCCGGCCCGCTAGGGTAACTTGTGCCCTTCCTGGTCTTCTATAGGATGAACGGTTATGCCTGGCCGGGATGCAGCTAGAAGCCATGTTCGGCTCCCCCTCACCCTGCAGGTCGTCTGTGGGGCCAACGCCTCCACCGTTGTTGGTTGATCGCGTTTGTGGTGCGCCGACACGGTCGGGTGGCCGCGTCCACCCATCTCCACCCACCATCATGGAGGTCGATAGCTCCTATCATGGTGCTCCTCCTGGCGCGCCGCCACCCGCCCACGGACCACTTCCGGTGGGTTTTTCTGCAGACCATCGGGTCCGCTCTGGTGGTCCATTCTTCACACTGCTTGTGCCTACGACCTCCTAGGGATTTCATCTTCCCTACGATGGCCTTGAATCTCATTTGCCGCCACATTGAAGATATAGTCCCAAAGAACACACAAAACATACAAAGCGTAGGAACTCAGTCCTTGTTCGTGTCGGCCTGTGCCCTTCACATTAGAGGTTTAGAAAAACATGGGATAATGATTTGATCTTCTATCACAAAATAATTAATACTGGCATAGAAAACCTAAGAAAAACACCCTCCCTCAAGAACGAGCGATCCGTGGATCAACCTGTTCATGGGTTGATCTGTGTTCGTCATTTTAGAACGAAGAATGGGGAAACTTGAACAAAATAAACCCATACCTTAATGGTGTTCGTCGCTGAAGCAATTCGCCTACGAGGATTCAAGTTCTGTTCGAAACCATTAACATTTTTCGCCCTCCGGTCCCATTCTTCGAGAAGTGTTGACGTCGCCACGTCATTACGTTGTTTCATTAATGAAACAACATGTCTGCTTCACTTCTGTTAAGGAGTCTCATTAAAGGAGTTCATCGTCGGACCATAGTGCTAGCGTGCCACCGCTCAACGGTGAGAAAAGAAAATAACATAACTTTTTAAGTTATTTTATTATTTTCCAAAAACTATGAAAACTATCTTTTCTGATCAGCCCTCGCTAGTTAAAGTTAATTCCATTCTAGGTGAATCTCTAAGTTCTATATTCAATGGTGCCCTCTAATTTTTGATTTGAGCACTGGTTTAAAAGTTAGAAAAACCTACTTTCATGTTTACTTTAATGAACTTAAAAAAATAAAAATTTCTATTCTATGTTCACCGGGCCTCGGAATCAAGTGTCGTCAGAGCATCTGGTCTCAGAATAATTTCATATAATTTAAAAAAAATACATGGAAATTCCATAACATTACATTACTCTCCCCTTTTTGGGCTTCATATCCTCGTAATCCAAAACAGGGCTAAACAAACAAATGGGGGTACTGAGCGCGAATCTGAGCCTCTCGCTCCCTTGTTCTCTCCTAGAAGTTCTCATGATGCCACCGAACATGCACCAGAGGAATCGACTATCCACGAAGGACCCGCTCCTATCAATCCTTTATCTCCACCGGGAACTCCGCAAACATCGTCACATCATCAATGTCCATCCCACCCCAATCGATGAAGTGTGATTGATCATGCACATACCTCCTCAACTATGACACATGAAAAACATCATGCACTCAGTGCATCTGTGGGGGAAGAGTTAGGCGCTATGCCACCTTTCCAACTCTACTCAGAATCTGGAAAGGTCCGATGAACCTCAGAGATAACTTGATGCCCCGTCCAAATATTTGCAAACCCCATTGGGGTGAGACCCAAATGAACACATGTTCTCCCTTCTCGAACTCCAAGGGTCTCCGTCTCCTGTCAGCATATGATTTTTTCCTGCTCTTTGCAGTCCTCATCCACTCCTAGATGATCATCACCTTCTAAGTGGCCCGTACCAACTCTGGACCCATGAGTGCTGACTCCCCTGGGTCTATCCAGCATAGAGGTGATCTGCAAGGCCGCCCATACAAAGCCTCAAATGGTTTCAGGAAAATGGTGGAGTGATATATATTTTTGTATGAAAACTCCACTAGTGGCAGGTGGTCCTCCCAACTACAAAAAAAAATAAAGGATGCAAGCACGAAGTATGTCCTCCAAGGTCTGTATGGCCTGTTTCATCTAACCATCAGTCTTTGGTTGAAAAGTTGTGCTCAAGCGCAGCTGATTCCCGAACACCTCTTGTAATCCCTTCTACAACCGGGATTTAAATTGAGCATCAAAGTCTGAGAAGATCGTTCAAGGCACCCTGTGTAGCCGCATCATCTCCTGGACTTATAGGCGTTATAATCCCTCTATCGATCCCTACTCTCAGATGAGTAGGAAGTGATTCGAGTTGGTGAGTCGCTCAACGATCAACAAGATAGAATTGTGGCCCCTAGACATGCGTGGTAACCCCGTCACGAAGTCCATCGAGATACCATCCCATTTCCACTCTGGTACCTCAAGTGGATAGGCCAAGCCTACTAGAACCTGATGCTCAGCCTTCACTTGCTGACAAGTGAGGCATCATGAAACGAACTTTGCCACTTCTTTTTTCATCTCTGGCTACCAGTACTGACATCGAAGGTCCTAGTACATCTTCTCAACACCATGATGTACTGCCAAAGGGTATTTATAGAAATCCCTCAACACCTCCTCTCGTAACATCACCAGTAATATGGTGAATCCTCCGAAAAGGATAACATGCTCCCCACCTATTGAAAATCCATCAGGTGCTTTTCCTGAGGATAATTGAGCACGTCGGGCCTCACAGTCAACATTCACAAGCTATGCCTCCCTGAATCAATGTAATAGTGAAAGAGTGATAGTCATCGACTGAAGGTAAGCTGCTCAATCATCATCCACAAAGGATATCTGCATTGCGGCTAGCTGCTCTATCGCCTCACTCAGTAGCTGCAAACCGGACCTCCTTCTGAGTGCGTTAACCACCACGTTCCCCTTCCTAGGAGTATAAACTATCTCAAAGTCATAGTCCTGGAGGAACTCTAGCCATTGTCTTTGTCTCATGCTCAGGTCCTTTTGTGAGAAGATATAGCTCAGACTCTTGTGGTCAGAGTAGATGGTAAACCATTCACCCATCAAGTAGTTCCACCACATCTTCAAGGAAAAGACCTTTGCTGCTAACTCCAGGTCATGGGTTGCATAGTTATACTCATGTTGCCTCAACTTCCATGATCCGTAGGCAATCACTACTCACTCCTGCATCAGGACACAACCTAGTCCAGTCCCTGATGCATCGTAGAAGACTACATACACAACACCCTCTCTGGTAGCCTCAAGATGGGGGCACTTTTTAGTCTCCACATTAACTCTTGGAAACTCTTCTTGAACTTCTCCATCCACATGAAGGGTTGTCCCTTCTTTTTAAAAGACAATAAAGGTGCTACTACTCTGGAAAATTCGGGCATGAACTTTCGGTAGTATCCAACCAATCCTAAGAAACTTTTCACCTCATTCATGCTCTTGGGTGGCTCCCAAGTAAGCAATGCCTCTATCTTCACTGGATCCACTACAACTCCATCCTCTGAGATGACGTGTCCCAGAAAGTGGACTTCCCGAATCCAAAACTGGAACTTCGAGAGCTTCCCATAAAGTTGGTGCTCGCAGATTGTATCCAGGACTATCCGTAAGTGTGTAGCGTGCTCCTCCTCCAACGTCGAGTACACCAAGATGCCATAAATGAAGACTACGACGAACCGGTCAAGGTAAGGCTGGAAGATCCTGTTCATGAGTCCCATGAACACTACTGGGACATTGTTCATGCCGAAAGGCATCACAAAAAACTCATAGTGGCCATAGCGGCATCTAAAGGTTGTCTTCAATATATCCTCATCCCATACCCGAAGCTGATGATAGCATGGTCTGAGGTCGATCTTCAAGAACCACCTCACTCCCTTCAACTAGTCGAAGAGGTCATTAATCCTTGGCAGTGGATACTTGTTCTTCACAGTCACCTGGTTCAAGCGTCATAAGTCCAGACATATCCTCAAGATCTCGTCTGCCTTCTTGGTAAACAACACTGGGGCTGCCCATGGTGAAACGTTGGGCCTCACGAATCCCTTCTCATGCAAGTCCTCCAACTGTACCCTCAATTCATGAAGCTCCGCGGGAGCCATCTGATATGCTTGTGTGGATATCAGTGTTGTCCTGAGGAATAAGTCGATGTCGAAGTCTACATTCCTATGAGAAGGTAGTCCCGGAACATCCTCAGGAAAGACATCCTCATACTCTTCCACCGCTACAGGAAAGCTTGGACTCCTATCATCCACCGCACCAAGGGTGAGGCTAGCCAAATAGTGAGTGATCAGATTCACCCTCCTTTGAGAAATTCCGTCTTGTACTACAAAATTTCCCTTATCATCGGTGAAGGAAAACCTAGTCCCATCCCCACAGACCCACCACACTTTACGCCTAAAACAATCGATCTGAGCATGGACTATAGATAACCAATCCATACCCAAGATGACGTTATAAGGACTTGACGCTGCTACTAGGAGATCCCAACCAAAGCTCTCGCCTCCTAGAGTAATCTCACACTATTGGCACTAGTGTGTAATTGTCGAATCTCCTCCTATGGGAGTCTCTAATCGTAAGGATTGAGCCAACAACTCCACCAGAATATATGAGCCTTGAACGAGGTCTGTGGCATGGAAAGAGTGACTAGCACCTGTATCTCTATGAACTACAGCTAAGGTGGAGAAGACACAGATCGTACCTCTAATCATCTCTGGAGCACTGTGGTCATAGGCATCCATCGCCTGAAGCTGGCCTTACCCCTGTCTGTTGGCTCCCTGAGCCCATAGTGGACCACCTGGGGGGGTGGTGGTGGTACCTCGAACCGTCGCCCACTGCCTGCTGCTCAGCCTGCTCCCCTTCCACGTCTGTTGCCCTGCAGACCACCTCACTTGAACCTCTGATGCTACCTTAGTGGTCCCTCGACCGTCTACTGATCATCTATGTGGTGAGTCAGGTAGTCATGATCCATGTGTCCCTGACCACCGCACAACAAGCACATCCTAATTCCCTGCTGACCCCCTCTACTCTAGGAGCCCCGCACTGCTGACCCCGAGTCCTGGGGTCGTCCCCTGAAAGATCAGACCCGCTTGGGTCCCCTCGTCCACTATCTGCTACCCACCACTGAAGACTTTGTTGCCTGCTATCTTCTGGTGGCTCTGGCTATCGGTTCCTTCTCTACTAGGATGCTCTCCACAAGAAGGGCTCACTCCAGTACCCCAGTCTAAGTGGGGATGTTGAGAGACACCATGGATGCCCTGATCTCCCGTCTAAGTCCCTGCTCAAAGGTTTGGGCCTTGAAGAAAGGGTCTTGCACCATGTCGGTGAAGTAGCGAGAGAGGTCTATAAACCTCGCAGAGTACTCAGCCATTGACATGTTGCCCTATTGTAGGTGAAGCATCTCTTGTATGTGCACTGATCGCAAGGTCGCAGGGAAGAACTACTCCCGAAAAAGCCGCTCGAAGTCAACCTAGGAGAGGATTGCCTCGTCATGAGTCTGAATCGTCAAACTCCACCATCTCCCTGCCGAGACCTGAAGAAGGCTCGCGGCTAAGATCGTCATCTGGTCGAGTGGCATCCTCACTAAGGGGAAGACTTACATCACCACCTCTAGCCAGTCCCCAGTGACCTGAGAATCTGTCTCTCCCCTGAACCTGGGAGGTCTCTATCACTAAAACTCATGTAAGGCGCCGAGCCTGCGTGCGTCCTCTACCGGTAACACCGGTAGTAACTACCGATCAATGGGTGGTGGTAATGCTGGTGCATCACCCAGTGGGGCCATCTCTAGCATTGGTCCCTGAAATGACACCTCATCAATAGGTGGGTTGTCCTCACGGTCACACATCGGAATCCGAGTAGGTCGTCCATGTGGAGGCATCTTGAAATGGATCAAGATGGACCACAGTCAATAGATTATACCTGGTGAGCTGAATCTTATTCAAGAATAACATAATGAAACACTCAATTCCTATATGATGCATGAAACTAGTGTTTTTTATGTATAGATTCGAAAAACAGAATTCAAGATCCCGGTGTGTGGATATGTCAGTCGCCGCACCAACACTGGACTCCCCAAATTTGAAAGTCGAACTCGAAACATTTAACATTGTTTCCCAAACACAAAACAACAGACTCCTGGTATCTAAGGTAGAACCGACCACCTTTGATATCACTTTGTCATGACCCGTCCCCCAAGGCTCGTTCCATGACATACCCCAAGATCGCCTCCCAAAGGCCAGGGGTTGGCGACTAGCGTCGAAGGCGTCAACCTGTAAGTGGGAGGCATTTACCTGAGTACCTGTACGCACGCACACACAACCACGTCCCGATGATGGAAAAGTAAACATGCATGCCACTAAACAACCACTGAGTAAAAGTACAAATTGTAGGTCAAATGGACCAGAATAAAAACACAACAAAGGACGAACTGAAAACAAGAAAATACAAGGAAACTCTGAAAGTTGTCTGCTGAAAACCCCACCTAATGGGCAAGTACAGAGTAGCTGTCGGAATCCGTAGAAGTACGCCCCGTCTGCCTGGTATCACTAGGCACCGCCTGTTCCTGGGCCACTATGTCCTTCGCCAAGTCTTTGGTCGTTTTCACCAAACACAACACGTGCGGTCGAAGCCCGTTGTTGACACTTCCTTCCGTCAAGGAGTTTTAAAAAAATTAATGAAAAGGGGAAATACCTTAGAAAAAAGAGGGGGAAACACATGAAGAAAATCAAGATTTGCAAAAGGCATGAGCTTTGAATAACCCTAATCGGACCAAGGGGTCGTTGGTGCGCAACCTACTTGTGCACCCCCATCTGAAGCGCATCCTACTTGTGCGTCCAATTTCATTTCACCTAGGGTCCTATTGTTTTCTATAAATAGACCCTTGGTGCCTTCATTTGTATGGAAGAATTTACCTGAAGCCTAATCGCTGCTCTAGTCGCCCTAGTGCTTCTCCCAAGTCCTCTGAAACTTTCAAGGGAGTTCTTTAACACCTAAAACGGAGGGATTGAAGGAAGATCGTAGGACTTAAGTCCTTTTAGTGTTTGAAATCCATAACACTTGCGTGCCTAAAGCGCCCAACCTCCCTAAATCAGAAACACTTGTGCGCCACCTATTCCTTTCACAGGAACTTGAGTGCCCCACTTTTGGGAATACCTGTGAATACTCTTGAAATCTTGAGTCAAGTCTCGCCCAAGTATTAACATCTAGGTTGTTCATCGCTTATGTGAACATCAGGTCGCCCAAGCCTACTTGTGTGCCCATACTTGTGTGCCAGTACCTACTTGGGCGCCCCTCTTTGATTCACCTATTCTCTTCAGTCTACAAGCCATTAATCTCTTCTCAAAGCCATTCATGGCAATGCTTCTTCTTCATTGGATCACTTGACTGAAAGAGATTCTATTGAGACCTTCACCAAAACCTTCTGACTTAACAAACCCTTTGGAAAGGCACATCAGTGTGTCTCCTATTTGGGTTTGTATATCCACAGTCAGAGGTTTTCCACATTTGTTTCACAATGGGGTTAGGATTCATGGAGTTTCTGTGGGTTTGTATATCCGCAGTCACATGGACCTTTCTCCCAGTAACAGTGTTAGGGAGTTCCCAGTTTGGAGGATTGGGGTTTGGGTTCTGACCTCCCCTTCTCGTCTCTAAGACTCAGAACCTCAGGTCACTATTAGGGAAGGTACGGTTCACACTTGATTTTCCATGCAAGCAAAAGAAAATTCTCCCTCCCCTGCCCGGATCAATTTTAGGGTAGACATCCTAATGTAAGCCCCTAACCTTTCAAGTAGGAGGTTGCAGTCATGTTCCTCTCTTCTTCCTTCACCTTCACTCCTTCCTTACATTGGACAAGGGTCCAATGTAAAGTGAATAGAGGGAAGGCTCGTCGCCTCGTCCTCTTATCAGGTTGACTCGACCTTGTCCACCCTAGCCGCCATAGGCACGCCCTCTTCCACCAGTGGAGGAGGAAAAGTGTGGGTGTCTTTGTTGAATCTTTGACATCCTCTTGTTTCTCACACCGAGCATGACTCGCGTGGGTTTAGAGATTTTTCATGATCACAACATTTTCACAAATTCTTGAACTATGAGAACTCTGATTCCTATTCAAACTATGATACGTAGGATGCCAGCTTGAAGGCCCGAGCTCAAAAGGGTGCCCTTCCAAAAGGGTTTACCCAATCATATCCCCTCCAATGGGAAGCTCTTATGCATAAGCCCCAACACATCGAATGAATTACGAGAACTTTGATTCCCATCATAATTGGGATATGTAGAATGCTTTTTTAGGGCCCGAGCTCATTAGATATCCTCTTCAGAAATCCACCCCTAATTCCCTTAATCTGGGCATCCTCCTTAGGAATACACCCCAAATTAAACCCCCTAATCATCAAGGAATCCTTTTCAAAAAGTAAGCCCAAACTCATTTCTCTCAAGGGACTATACTCTCCTATAAGACTAATTAAACCATGTGGGCTTTGATTCTCATCTAAATGGGATACGTAGGAAGGCTCCTTGAGGTTCAAACTCAACACTTCAAATCAATCATGTTCTCCTTATGCTATATTGTTAACATGGTCTAATCTTACTTGGGAACCCATATTCTTTCGATGTTCTTTGGACTGCTTCGGCATAAGTCTCACACCAAACTTTGACTAAGCACCTTTCGCTTAGATGTCCGTACCACATGACATTAAATTGTATGACTAAGTCCTTATCACATGACCTTAAAAGGTATGATGTGTCTCGTTAAGCGGCATCGAACTACGAAAGTTCTGATTCTTTCCACAAGGATACGTAGGTAGCCCATTTTATGGGTACGATCTCAATATCAAAACAAACCTTCGTCTCCCTGGACGACAATAAATTTCAAAGTTCCCCACTGAGTGACTTAAAAATCAGTATCATCATAACATGATTAAAAGAATATCTAAGAAGTATAAGAGAGGATACAATTGATGAAGAACCTCGAATACATACGAACATCTCCATTAATGAAAAACCTCGAATACATACAGATAATTCTAAATTTCACACGTGTTAAAAAGTGATTGCAAATTCCAAAAGAAATCTATGTTATAGTTGGTGGATTAATAAAGATTTATGAAAATATCTTAAATTTATAGTCTCAAAGTAGACAATAATTCCCCCCAAAAGGATGTGATGAATCTGACCTTCCATCCTCTCGACCAATGCATGTTCTCAAGTATCGTAAAATTCAATCTTAACAAACGTCTACCTTTGAAAATCAGGTCCTATTTGGATAAAGAACTGTTGAATATTTCCGGTTTTATGAATAAATCCAATGGAAACCGACTGGAAGTAGTGATTCTTAAACTAGAACACGTTTCAAAAAATTACGAAACAACGATAATAAAAATCATTCCAAGCAATGATAAAAAATCGATTTGTGGTAGTAAAATGTAAGTGATGATATGCCTATTTTCAAATTATTAGAGCTTACCGGAAAGTGAAATTTTGTAAAATTAAACACACAACACATATTATGGGAATAATAAATGTTTTTTTTAAATTATTTATTATTATTTATTAGATGCACCTTCAAAATGACATACACGAGGGGCTTCCAAGAAACAAATTTTCACTCCACCAAACACACCGTTATTTTTATTTATTAAACCTGACTTTATTTCAACTTCCGTCAGACAGCCTGCGCTCCTCCCTTCTCAGTGCACCTCAAGCTTGGGCGGAAGCCACGTGGCATACCATATCAACCACGCGCGCGCTGTAGCCCCACTCATTGTCATACCATGAAACCAGCTTTACGTATCGGTCATTGAGAGCAATCCCAGCCTTTGCATCAAAAACGCTGGACCTGCCAATCAACAAAGTCACATGGCCTGTGGGAAGGACACGTGTCTATCTATTATCATCAAGAGGAAGAGTCATGGGGCTCACCTGCTGTCTCCCACAAAGTCACTGGACACCACATCTTCATCAGTGTACCCCAAAATCCCCTTCAGTTTTCCTTCAGACTCCTCCCTGACCAACATAGATAAGATTGGAGAGTTCTTGACAAGATCTAATGGTGTACATTCTGCCAACAAGGTGAACCAATCCCACCCACTAAACTGTGTCCCTAGATCAAGGACCCATCTTGGTCATCAAAATAATGAAGTGTCCAGTGACCATTTTTAGTTCAACTTAGAGTGGAATTGTACTGGAAATTTCCAACCAAGATTAATATCAGTCACTTACTTGACAATTCGCTTGATTTCCTCATAAGAAGCTGCCTTCTCCAACCTCACGGTAACGTCGACGACCGAGACATCAATTGTGGGAACCCGAAAGGACATTCCGGTCAGCTTCCCATTCAGTGCTGGCAGCACCTTCCCGACCGCCTGCACCAAGGAACAACCCTGTTATCAAGCTTTCTCAAGAACCATGAAAGAAGAAAGCAACATTACCTTGGCAGCCCCTGTGCTGCTGGGAATGATGTTAATGGAGGCGGCCCTTCCACCCCGCCAGTCCTTTTTTGACGGCCCATCAACCGTCATCTGGGTTGCTGAATTTTTAAACAAAGATGACAACTTTTAGTTTAGCAATGGAGAATGAATCAACTCACAACTCACCAGTTGTGGAGTGGACGGTGGACATGAGACCCTCGACGATACCGAATTTGTCGTGGATGACCTGCAAGTTTCAGATTATCAAGGCATGGGGGGTGGATTAACACAGTTAGATGGCTTAAACTAGAAGACTATACAAACCTTGGCCAGTACTGCAAGACAGTTGGTGGTGCAGCTGGCATTGGAAACAACATCCATGTCTGGCCTGTAATCCTTCTCATTGACACCCATTACAAAAATGGGTGCATCCTTGCTCACTGCGGAGATGACAACCTTCTTTGCTCCACCCTACTCAAAGGATTAATGTCGATTAAACCATTAGTGTCATACTACAAAACATATTTCAAAGCAATGGCAATAGTTGTGCTAGTTATTGAACAAGTTCCTCCACCCCAACAAGAACCATAATCATCTCTAGTAAAATTTCAGTATCAGAGAGGCAAGTACCCATTTTTAGTTCAATTTTCAGTAAAATTGCCATAGGAAGTTTCAAACGGAAAATGGGGTATTTGTCTCTCTAGCACTAGAATTTTACTGGTGAAGATAATTTTCACCCCAACAGAAGAATAGATGTGACAAACATTAAGCTCTAACATCAAATTTAACTGCGGAGATGACCACCTTCTTTGCTCCACCCTACCCAAAGGATTAATGTCCATTAAACCATTAGTGTCGTAATACAAAACATATTTCAAAGCAATGGCAATGGTTGTGCTAGTTATTGAACAAGTTCCTCCACCCCAACAAGAACAATAATCATCTCTAGTAAAATTTCAGTATCAGAGAGGCAAGTACCCATTTTTAGTTCAATTTTCAGTAAAATTGCCATAGGAAATTTCGACCGGAAAATGGGGTATTTGTCTCTCCATCACTAGAATTTTACCGGTGAAGATAATTTGCACCCCAACAGAAGAATAGATGTGAGAAACATTAAGCCCCTAGCTCCATATACATAAGTGCAAATCAAGCAAAGAAATGTCATTGAATGGGAATTGTGAAGGTCAATACATTTGGGGATGAACCAAGTTATTTGAATAACAAAATGAGCAAACCTACAATACGAATCTTTCTTATAAACGAACGAGAAAATGACAAAAGAGGTGCTCATCACCTTCAAATGAGCAGCAGCTTTGGCCTTATCAGTGAAGGCTCCAGAAGATTCTACAATGTACTCAGCTCCAGCCTCGTGCCATGGGATCTCTTCAGGGTTCCTGTGAATAAAGCCCCAGCATCAACAAATCACTCAAAACTCAAGCTATATATCTCAAAAGAATCTGGAATTGATGGCAGAATTTACTTAATGCCAAAAACTTTGACCTCCTTCTCAGAGAAGAGAAGGGTCTTCGTGTCCTTGACCTCAACCGTGGTGTTCTTCCACTGCCCGTGAACGGTATCATACTTAAACATATATGCCTGCGGCATCGGGTTCAATCAATCAGAAACAGTGCAGAAAGACGGACTGAGATAAGGAGTGATGAATGGAAAGAATGGGAATCAACATTACCATGTAGTCAGCGTTGATGAACGGATCATTCACAGCAACCAACTCCACATCGCTTCTCTGGAGAGCGTTTCTTGCAACCAAACGGCCAATTCTTCCGAACCCTGAGCACATTGGGATTAACTGGTTTCAGAGATCGATCCCTGAGCTGTGCTATGTAGAATAAGGAGAATAGATACAAACAAACTAAACGAGTACCGTTGATTCCGATCTTAATCTTCGTCTCAGAACCTGGGCAGAATAAATCCAGAAACAAGAAATAAGAAAAGGGTTTATCATGGATAAAATTAAGTCGTGCAGAAGGGGGAAAAAACGGTGATTACCCATGATTCGAATAGATGAGAAATGGAAGAAAACAGTGGAAAACTGTAAGTGAGCAATTCGAGCGGGAGATCGAAAGAGAAACAGAAAACAGTGATGCGGGGGAACGATGCGTAATTCGAGTTTTGGGGGGTGTTTAAACAGCCTCGAGCCTAATTATTTATTTATTTCTAGGCGGCTGGCGCCTTCGTATAGAAGAAAGTTCAAAAACCGCGGTCGCAAGCTCTGCGGTAGAACTGTGTGGAATTGGACTGTCCAGAAGTCGGGATTTTCACGCACTGCTTTCATGCTGATTCGCAGGAGGGCGGAGAAAGTCAGATGCTGGCGGCGGGAAGGCGGCATTGGTTTTGTTTTGAGACTTTTGGGGGACGCCTAGAGTTCCAGTCGTTGGTTTTGAAAGTTTGAGGCTTCGGACGGAAGGAGAGAGAAAATGATAATCCACAACCAAAACACACATTTAATTCGAGTTTGGGCCAAAACCATGATAAAACGTAAAATGAGGACAAAAAAGATTATAATTTTTCAAATTAAATTAGATTTTACTTTGATTTAAAAAGAATCTGGTTCTTAACTGGGATTAAGTCCATGTTTTTGTCTTTAAATGTCATTGCACCCAAAAATAAACTGGGGAAAGGTAAACTCAACAAAAACAAGTAAAATATATTCACAAAAACAAACAAAAACGCACAATATTTATTAACAACCTTCACAGTTTTGGTCTTACTCGCGGAAGAACACTCGGGTAAAACAAGGAAATAAAGGATTATGGAAAGTGATACCAAAAAATAACATAGATCATTCAAAACATACTCACAGAAGAACACTTCGGTAGTATAATGAGATGTCGGTGAATCCTTTTTAGGATACAATGGTGACTTGCCACTACACTAGTACTAAATTGAGAGTGGCCTTTGAATAAACTTTGGAAATGAGTAATAAAAATATTTTGTTGTTGCACATCAATAAAAATTCTTTAATGCTTTAGAGGAATCTTAATTTGTAGGAAGGATTGGAGTGGTTGAGAATGGTTGAAATTCATTTTCTCATCCAATATGGACTCCAATTTATAAGCATGTAAACACTCATTCGAATAAGACATCATACCCTTTGGAATTGGATCGATACCTTTCCTAGAAAGTAATGTCCTTTCCAGATTTAATCATGTTTATCCAATCACACATGGTCGATTAAGTGACATAGATTGCACCTGTTAGTGAACGAATATGTCTGCTAACGAACATACATGTCCATTCCAATCCACGTCGGATTCCAACAAAGTCTTCCCTTTTGAAAAACTTAAAATAAAACAATTTGAATATTTTAAAAACTATTTAAAATCTAATAATCCCCACCATTTTAAAATATGTTAAACCACCTTTTGAAAATCAAGCATCATACTCTTTTGGAAAGAACTTGTATAAATAAAGGTATCTCTCGATTTGAACCTTTACATAGTAGAGACAAATCAAAGTTGAATAGAGAAACATGTGGACACTATCTTGAACATGTAACTCTTGTCATTAGCTTTATTCATCCTACACAAGTCTGTTCAAATTTCTCAGTTCTTCATCTATTCCTAGACATCATTATGGTCATGTGTCATTTATTATTTCGTTAATGTTTGAGAGTCAAAGTCATAAACTCTTTAGGGCGACCCCACTCCTACATTTACATGGGTGAACCAAAAAGTGTTCCCATATTTCAACACTTGTTTGATATCTTTGGTTTGTTAAGAGTTTTACATTCACCTTCCTTTTTCCCATGGACTCCAAACCCAATTTTCCTAGGATGTAATATAATTTTGGTGTTTCCTTCACAAATATGACGAAATTTCCTACATTGAACTTATAAATGCGAGGTTATCACATGTTAAGTAGAGGTCTCATCATTGATGAATTTTTGATAAGGTCTTTAAACCAATCCCTAAGGAAGTTTTACATAAAAAATTCCTTGAAAGTTCATTGTGTAGTGAATCAGCCAAATTTTTTGCTTGATTTAACAAAGTCCACAATTTTGATACCATCATGTATCAACTGCCTCACATAGCTATGTCTGAGACCAATGTGTCTCAATTTTCTATTATAAGTATTATTGTATGCCCTAGCCAATGTTACTTGACTATCACAGTGTATAACAACTAGATACATCGACATAAACCACAATGATAGATATGATATAAGAGATCTAACCCACCCCACTTCTTTTCCTGTAGTTGTTAAAACAAAAAACATAGAAGTCATTGTGGAGTCAGTTATACAAGTTTGTTTCCTTGATCTCCAAGAGTCCACTCTACCAATCATGCTTAAAAAATCCAACCACTCATAGATGAGTGATCCTCTAGATTAGCTATCCATCTCACATCCGAAAAACCTTCCAATACCCTTGAGTTTCTACTATAACATATACAGTTATTCATCATACTATTTAAATACACGAGTAATCTTTTAACCGCATCCCATTGTGCATAACCCAAATTACTTGTATACCCGCTCAACTTTCTAACAACATATATAATATAAAGTCTTGTGCAACTCACAGAATATATGAGACACCTGATAACCCTTTCATATTCCAGCTGAGCAACCGACCTACTAGGATTTGGTAGCATCCTACTCCTAGAAGCATATGGGGTAGAAACTAGTGAACAATCAAATTGTTCAAACCTCTTTAAGACCTTTTCTGTATAATGAGATTGGAAAATAATAATAGAATTCTTATTCCTAACAATTTTAATTCCCAAAATAACATTAGCTTCACCTAATTCATTCATATCAAAGTTTCTAGATAAATTGACTAAGCCTTATTTACTTGATTTATATCAAATTCCAAATATAAGCATGTCATTAATATATACACAAATAACAACACCATGGTTATTATGGAATCTAACATAAACACATTAATCAGCTTGGTTAACTACAAAACCAATGGATAAAATTACTTTATTAAATTTATCATGTCATTATTGTAGAGATTGTTTTAGACCATATAGGTACCTTACCAATTTACAAACATTCTTTTCGTTACTAGGTACTATGAAACCTTCAGGATGTTTCGCATATATTTCTTCATCTAATTCATCATTTAAGAATGTTATTTTAACATCCATTTGGAGAATTTTCAAATTATATAAGGAAGATAAAGTGAGAATAATTATAATAGAAGAAATCCTAGCCACAAGATCATAAGTATTGAAATAATCAATTACTTCTATTTGAGTAAATCCCTTGGATACCAATCTAGCTTTACATTTTTTCAATTGGAATGTTGAATTTTTTTCTTCTAAATACCCACTTATAACCTATATGTTATAAAACTTGAGGAAGATATACTAATATCCAAGTATTTTTCCATTATAGAGTCCATTTCATCATTTATGTCTTCCTTCCAAAGTGATGCATCAGAAGATAACATAGCCTCTTTGAACGTTTTTTTGATCAGACTCTATATTGAGTAAAACCTGAGTTTGTGTAACAATACTATTATTGGTTCCTTGTAAAAAGTACATAAATAAATCATATCCATATATCTTGGGTATCTTAGGTCATTTATTTTTATAAATCTCCTCAATAGTATCTTCTTGAGATGCACTTTTATTTGATCCAGATTACTCTATTTGGACTTGATTGGGTGAAGAGGTAAACCTAGATTCATCAAGGATAATATCTCTTGATTCAATAATTATATCAATAGATACTAAATCATTTTATTATATAACCTTAATATATAAGCTTTTGAATGCAACACATATCCAAAAAACATGTTATCAATACCACTTTAACCCAATTTTTCCCTTTTAGGTTCAGACACTCTTACAATTGCATGAAAACCCCAAAGCTTTAAATAATTTAGGTTTTGTTTCCTATGCTTCCATTTACCTTTTTTGAGAACCCTATTTAGGATGTGACAAACGATAAATAATGCCTCTCCCTAAAACCCTTTTGAGAGACCTTATATCGATTTCGTGGAATTAACCATTTCCATTCATGTTCTATTCTTTCTATTAGCTACACCATTTATTAAGGTGTATGGGATCTTTCACTTCAAGTGTGATCCCTATGAATTCAAACAAAGAAGGACTATAATATTCTCCTCCCCTATTAGATCCGATATTTAATTACAAGACCGCATTTTTTTTCAACCTCATTTCTAAAGATGATAAATTCATTTATAAGTTCATCTTTATCATGTAAAAGATAGAAATAGAAAAATATAAAATAATCATCAATAAAAGTTACAGAGTGCCTTCTATTACTTATGGTGGGTACAACATAAAAATCACATACATCACTATGATTTAATTATAATAAGTTCCTTTTTACTTTTGATAGTTGGAAATGGTTTTATAACTATTTTAGTTTACATGAAAGTCACAAATTTATGATCATTTTTATCCATGCTAGGTAGTATTTCCATTTCTGAAATGTCATTCATTTTATTAAAATTTATGTGACCTAAAAAATTACAGTATAAATCCAAAGACTCTAGAGAGTAAGAAGAAACAATATCTTTATTTAATTCGAATAATCCATCACACAAGTGACCATTTATAACAAATATATAACCTTTGGATAGAATAAAGTTATGTTCCTCAAATATAAGCTTAAAAACATGATTGTTTAACAATATCCTTAAGACTAAGTTCCTATGAACTTATGTCATATACAATAGATCATTTAAGGTGAGGATCTTTCCTGAGTTAAAATCCAGACTAACCACTCACTTCCCTTATACGTTTATTACGGTAGAGTTCCCCATGTAGAGTGATGTCCCATATTTGATTGAGACCATTTTATTGAAGAGAGATTTTTTGTTTCACGTGTGTTGTATAACACTAGAATTGATCCACCAAGAATAGTTATCCTCAGGAACATTTTATACGAAGATCATAGTTATAAAGTTCCCTTTTGAAGCATTGTTGCCATATTTCTTATTACGGTGGTGACATACCCATTTGAAGTGTCCTAGATTGAATCAAAAGTAGCATGAACCATTATTATTATTGAATCTAACCTTTCTTTTTGAAGGATGGTTTGGAAATTTTTACCCTTTGAGAACCTGGAAGGATCCACTCCCTCTACCATGAGAACCTTGTATTGTGTAGGTAATGGGCGCAGTGGAATCACATTGGTGGCTGTACCAAACTTTAATTTTAGCGTTAACAATGATCAATCTGAGATCCGTCACAATAATAAAATGCCAGATCTTCGGAATAGAATGAAGAACGAAAAATAAAGAGGGGAGTCCCGTAACCATATATAGGATCATCATATGTTGGTTATAATTAATTTAATTAATTGACAAGAATTACCTTGATGGAAATCTTTTTTCGTTGATGTCTTCGGTCACGATATGATTTGACCCGTCATTATGTCATAGAATCCAAGTGTAGGATTCCTCTAGTGGTGATCCACACATGCTCCACATATCTCTAGATGTCACCGAAGGGATCTCCGGGTGATAGCACAGAAGATCCTTCACTTTCAATGTCCACCTTCGACCGCCTTGATCCGGTGGAGGTGGATCTCTCTCTCGTATCTTGAGAGCGTTCTTGGTGGAAAAAGAATTATCTCTTGGCTTGAGAGATTTTCCAAATCCGTTGTGCACAACCCCAAAAAATGGCTAGGCTAATGAGAAATATATAATTGGGATTTTTAATTACATAGAATAATAAAATGAATTAATTACCCGAAAACATTTATTCATTTCATTTATTTCTTAGTAATACCCCATGTCTAATAATAACAATTGAATATTATTATTACTTGATATGCACCCAGCGAATTAAAACTAATATTATTTAATTAAATAAATAATATTATTTCTCATAAATTCCCAGAAAAACTACACTACGTGTATATATTAATATACACGGTGTGTATTTTTATTTTCCATTTTTCTTAATTTCCTCCACCACATTTATTAGACATTGAATAATGAATATTTATTTCTCAAATAAATGTCACTGCATTACTCGCTAATAAATATATTATTTTTCCCACAATATATTCTCTCAAATAACTAGTGTCGAAATAAATGTGATCAGACATCCTTGAATAATTATTAAACCACAGTCGGGAATAATCTTTATTCAACTTGTTAAATTAATATTTAACTGAGATACTTGGACACACTTAGTGTGTGACCCTATAGGCCTCTTTCTTAGTGGCATTAGGCGAAACCTGCCTAAAGTCCAAGTTTAGCGTCTTGCAACACACAAAGACACCCATAGAGAAAGAAGTTAACGTCGCGACTGAAGGTTCTGGGCGTAGTAGAAGCTCGTGGGTGGATGTGCCCACTTAGCTTTTTGTCATTAGCAATGATCAACCCGGGATCAATATGACGATAAATGCCAGACTCCACGGATCGAATCATAGAAATAGCCAAAGAATAAGAATAGTCCTAGAACCACAAACAAGGATCGTCACAGGTTGATTATAATTAATTTAATTAATTTACAAGAAGTACCTTTTACGATGTTCTTTCTTCATTGATATTTTTGATCACGTTCCGATGTGATTCGTCGTTGCGTCGTAGAAGCCAAGTGTAGACTTCCTCTAGCGGTGATCCACACGTGCACCACGTATCTCTGGACGTCACCAAAGGAGTCTCCGAGTGCTAGCATGGAGAAACATTTTCTTGCATTGTCTGCCTTAGATCGTTTTGATCTGATGAAGGAGGATCTCTCTCAGTCTTGAGAGCATTCTTGGAGGAATGAGTTCTTTCGGTCTTGAGAGAATTCTCCAAAATTGTTGTGCACAACAATTAAGGAAAAGTGTTGGGGTTGTGAGGATATTTATAATTGGGTTTGAGGTTATAGAGTTATGACAATAAATAAACGTGTTACACATTTTATTTATTTCATTAACTCTTATTGAAAACCCCCATGTTGAATCATTAATTCCTTAACATGTGCCCATGCTGATTATAATAAATATAATTTAATAAAACAATATTATTTCCTCAAAATCCTGACTGAAAAAACTACATGATGTGTAATCATTAATACACGACGTGTACTTTTTTTCATAAAACTACACGGTATGTAATCATTAATACACGGTGTGTACTTGTTTTTTATTTCCTTTCCAAAATAAAAACTACACGACGTTTAATCATTAATACACGGTGTGTATATCTTGTTTTCATTTTATTCTTCCTCCATCATTAAAATGATTTAGGCTTTATTGAATAACTATTAAACCACATACGAAAATAATCTTTATTCTACTTGAGATACTTGGATACACTTAGTGTGTGACCCTCTAGGCCTCTTTATCGTTGGCATTAGGTAGGCTTGCCTAAAGTCCAAGATTACTGTCTAGAAACGGGTCAAGGCACCCAAGAGAAAGAAGTTGACGCTGCATTGACATGTTACCTCATAAGAACGCTTATCGTGTAATTTAATCCCTTTTTCTCAATATCTCATCAAGCAGATTTCATAGCAGTGTCATAAACCTATTTGCTTGATCTGTCATTCTTTGACTTACAGAAAAAAACTCGTCGTTACACCATGGCCATGGAATTTGGGCAACATTTCTATTTCAATCAAAGGGCCCGAGATATCTACTTCCATAAATATGGAAGGGACAAATCCTTCCTTGACTTATCCATTAACAACATGTCATTCGTGACTCACGCAACGTGACCTACTTCCCACCAACTGTCTTCGTGACGGTTTTCATCAGCAAATATAAGTGCGTGAGTCATGAAATGAGTTAATTATAATCTTCCAGTCTAAGGACCATTACACATGCTCGTAGATAGAAATGTACGATGACACCAATACATGCATAATTACTACTGGCGGGTATGTTATCATAATCTCCCATCTTAGAGATTATTAAGTGTGAACTCCATGAGAGAGAGTCTCGTCTTCTTACGATTACTTACACATGATGGTCTGTATACTACGTGTCCTATCATAGTATGTCATCCAACCGTATAACTTTATTTAAGAATATTGTTATAGCATTTCAAGGTTCTCATCATAGCGGGGATTTTCCATGACCTTATTAATGCAACAAATATTCTATGACATTATTATATTATAGTCATGCAGAAAAATGAATAGTATATAATAAGTGTACATTCACGTAATCAAGGTATAAACAGTTGGTTCTCAGGACACCAACTCTAACAGCAACGACGTGTCACCTCCTATGAATTCTTACCATGTAATGTAATCCCTTTGTCACGATATCTCAAATCAAGCGGGTTGCATGCTAGTTCCATCAACCCATGTGTTCGATTATTCTTTCTTTGACTTTTCGGAATTGAACTTTCCCATTCCTCACCATGGCCATGGATTTATTTAGGCTATATCAATTTCTTCAAAGGGCCTGAGATATCTACTTCCGTTATGGAACAGAAGGGACAAATCTTTTCTCGCATTATCTATTAATGCAGTATCACTCGTGACGCACCCAATGTATCCTACATCGCTGCGAACAGTGTGTCGTAACAGTTTTCGTCAATACATCTAAGTGTGCGAGTTGTAATACCCATTAATAATAATCTTAAAGTCTAAGGACCAATACACACGTCCGCAGATAGGAACATCCAATGACACTATGAAATGTGGATTTCCTACTGGCGGGTCTCGTTCTCATAATATCCTTCTGAACATTACCAAGGGCGCACACCATGACAAGGTGCCTAAAATTTTTATGAGTCCTCACCCTTAATGGCCTATATTATTTGTGTCCCTCAAATAACATCATTCGGACATAGAACATATATTCAAGAATAGTGTTATGGCACTTCCGGGTTCTTATCATAGCAGGGATCTGCTATGACCCTTTAATGCAACAGCTATCCTTAGGACATTATCACATGCATTGTCACACTGAAGAACAATCAAGATGTGATAAGTTATTTATTAATAAATAAAGTACAAAGTAGTTGGTTCTAGGCCACCAACACTACTGGAAAATGGACCTATCCCCACGGTTCTCCTCAAAACCGTGGGGATAGGTACCCCTATACCCACGGTTCTTGAAAACCGTGGGTATAGGTCAGTTTTCAAGACCTATCCCCACGGTTTTGGAAAACCGTGGGCATAGGGGGGTCTATCCCCACGGTTTTCCAAAACCGTGGGGATAGGTCTTGAAAAGTGACCTATACCCACGGTTTTCAAGAACCGTGGGTATAGGGGTACCTATCCCCACGGTTTTGAGGAGAACCGTGGGGATAGGTATAAGATAAAAAACCTATACCCACGGTTTTTCAAAACCGTGGGTATAGGTTTCCCATGTGTGCGCGGGAAAAAAAAATTTTCCGCGGGAAAGATTTTTTTTTTGGCGGGAGTCCTATACCTACGGTTCTTCCCTCTATACCCACGGTTTATATAACTATATTTAACTAAATAAATAAATATATACACATAATTGATAGTAGGGTAGTGGTAGACGCGGTACTTTGCAGCGAGGAGGTCGTGGGATCGAAACCCGCCTGCGGCTTTATTTTAGGATCTATACCCACGGTTTTGAAACCGTGGGTAAAAGCCATTAAAACCGTGGCAATTGGGAATGTTTTGTTGACACGGTGGCAGAACACCTATACCCACGGTTTTGGAAAACCGTGGGTATAGGCTGGGGACCTATACCGACGGCGTTCCAGCCCACGGTTCCCAAAACCGTGGGTATAGCCTATACCCACGGTTTTGGGGGCTATACCCACGGTTTTGAACCGTGGGTATAGGTCTTTTTTCCAGTAGTGCAACTCCAACATACTCCCACCTGGACTAGAGCCAACTGATAACAACCTTTAACCCACTAGCTCTCACATGATATTCATGATTCTGCTGAGATAGGCCTTTAGTCATGGGGTCTGCCATGTTCTCTTCTGTGGACACTCTACTCACTGCTACTTCACCCCTTTGATAGAAATACCTCAATAGGTGATACTTCTGGAGTATGTGATTTGTCTATTGATGTGACCTTGGTTCTTTTTCAAGAGCCACCACTGCAGTATTATCACAATACAATGTGATAGGATCTTTACTACTAAGCACCACATCAAGATCCTGGACAAAGTTCCGAATCCATACGGCTTCCTTGGCTACATCAGAAGACGCTATATATTCAGATTCCACTGTAGAATTGGCGACAACTAGCTGCTTTGAACTCTTCCAGCTCACAACTCCTCCATTGAGACAAAAAACATATCCAGATTGCGACTTCATATTGTTTTGATCTGTCTGAAAACCAGCATCAACATACCCTATGATGACAAGCTCATTATCTCCTCCATACACTAGGAACATATCCTTAGTTCTTCTTAGATACTTAAGGATAGTCTTAACAGTAGTCCAATGATGTTCTCCTGGATTGACTTGATATCTTCCTACTATGCTTAGTGAATAGGCAACATCAAGCCTGTTATATAACATGGCATACATGATGGATCCTATAACCAAAGCGTATGGTATCTTACTCATTATATCTTTCTCTTGTTGTGTCTGAGGACACATTTTCTTAGAAATATATAGGCCATGTGACACTGGAACCAATCCCCTATTGGATTATTCCATACTAAATCTCTTTAGTATCTGATCAATGTATGTACCCCGAATTAGTCCATGCAGCCTCTTAGATCTATCACGAATAATCTTGATCCCTAAAATGTAGGCTGATTCACCCAAGTCCTTCATGGAGAAACACTTGTTCAACCAGTCCTTAACTAACTATAATAATGATACATCATTTCCAATAAGCAATATGTCATCAACATATACTACTAGGATAATGATCGCATTCCCATTAAACTACTTATAAACACATGGCTCGCATTTGTTCTTAATGAAACCAAATTCCTTTATGGATTCACCAAATAGAATGTTCCATGACCTGGATGCTTGATTTAATTCATAAATGGATTTCTGCAACTTGGAAACCCGTTTGGCTTCACCTAGTGTCACAAACCCTTCTGGTTATGTCATATAGACATCTTCATGAAGGTTCCCATTAAGGAATGCTATTTTGACATACATTTTCCAAATCTTGTAGTCATGGTAAGATGCTATGGCAAGTATGATTCTTATGGATTTAAACATGGAAACCAGTGAGAAGGTTTCATCATAGTCAATTCCTTGATGCTGTCTGAATCCTTTAGCCACTAGCCTTGCTTTATAGGTGCTAACTTGACCTTCCATGTCCAGTTTTCTCTTGAATACTCATTTTCATCCAACAGGCTTTACATCAACTGGATCATCGACCAGAACCCAGACTTGGTTCTGATACATGGAATCCATCTTAGAATTCATAGCTTCTAGACATCTTGTAGCTTATGAGATTTCTACTACTTCCTTGTAGGAGAGAGGTTCATCAGTGTCTAACAATAATGATTCACCATCCTTGGTGACTAGGAAACCAAATCTCTCTGGTTTCCTTACCTCTCCTGAGCTCCTACACAATACTTGTGTTTTTGGAAACTCTTCCAAGGGGACTTGTGGAACTTGTTCATGTACCAACTCCTGTGTATCTTGAGCATCAACTTTTTTGAAGTCAATCTTTCTCCTACTATCCTTTTTGAGGATATGATCCCTCTCGAGAAAGACAGCTTGTCTGGCGACAATCACTTTCTTATCTGAAGGGTTATATAGGTAATATCCTTTCGTTTCCTTGGGATATCCTATAAAGATACACTTCGTGCCCTGGGATGCTAGTTTTTTGCTTGAGAAGTCCTTAACAAATACCTCGCATCCCCATACATGTGTGTGCGATAAAATGAGTTTCTTTCCATTCCATAACTCGGAGAGAATTCCATTTTCCACCTTAGTTGGTACCCGGTTTAATGTGTATGCTGCATTCTGTAATGCATACCCCAAAAGGATAATGGAAGATATGCATGATTCATCATCAATCTCACCATGTCCAATAAGGTGCAGTTCATCCTTTCACTAACACCATTCCACTGTGGTGTATAAGGAGGATTGAGCTGAGATAGAATCCCAGACTCCCATAGAAGATCGATGAACTCTTGGTTCGTATATTCTCCACCTCGATCCGATCAAATCTTCTTTATCTTCTTACCAAGATAATTCTATATGTCATTCTTGAATTCCTTAAATTTATCTAAGGATTCTGACTTATACCTCATTAAGTAGACATATCCATATCTACTTAAATCATCAGTAAAAGTAATGAAGTAAGAATATCCACCTATAGCTTCTACTAGAAATGTTCCACACACATCCATGTGCACAAATCCTAGAATCTATGTGGCCCTTTCACCCTATCCACCGAAAGGAGACTTGGCCATTTTACCTTGTAAACAAGCGTGACATCTATCAAATTGTTTTAGCTCAGTAGAGTCTAAATAGGCTTCTTGGAAGAGCTTTGTCAAGCACTTCTCTTTTACATGACTGAGACAGTGATTCCACAACTGGGTGATGTATGAGTCATGTGAGTTTTTTTCATTATCAATTGCCAACACTTGGTTTTCATAATTTAATACATACAAACAATTATTTAAATGTGCCATACCATAACATACATTGTTATTATAAAAGAAGAAACCCTTATTTACAAACTTTAAAATAAATCCATACATATCCACACATGATACATAAATTATGTTTTTGGTAACACTAGGCACATAATAACAGTTATATAAAACCAAAATCATCCCAGTTGGAAATGAGAGGTGGTAATTGCCAATGGCTAATGCAACCAACCTCGCACCATTGACATCTCGAAGATCCACCTCTCCTCTGGAAATATTTTTAAATCTACTTGGTTCCTGCATTTGAATATAGATGTGAACCCCACAAGCTGTATCTAATACCCAATGTGAAGAAATGGAAAGATTACACTCGATAATGAATGCACCTTTAAGATCCCCATGCTTCGGGGTGCAGTTCCTCTTCCAGTGGCCTTGATTGCCACATGAAAAACATACCGCCTCCAGTTCCTTGCCCTGCCTCTGGATCTTACCCTTCTTGGAGGGATGATGCTCAGGGGCTTCAGATTGTTTATAAGTCCTTTTCCCCTTTGCCTTGTCCTTCCTTTTCTTATTCACCATAAAGACTGTGGGTTTGTCACACCCCATGTCCTTATCTACCTGGATAATTAAGGTCATAAGTTCCAATAGACTCTTCTCATTGTTTCTCATGTTACAGTTGAAAATAAATCTAGAGAAGGTCTTGGATAGTGATGATAGGGTGAGATCTGTACGCAACTCATCTGGGAAATTAATCCCTAAGATGTCCAGGCGTTCAATGTATCCAATAATCTTGACTACATGAGGCCCAGCTGGCTTAGACTCTCCAAGATTAGTTGTAAACAAAGCATTGGAGATCTCATATCTCTCCTATCTTGCCTTCTCTTGGTAGAGATCCTTAAGGTGAGACATCATGCTATACGTGTCCATGTTTTCATGTTGCTTTAAGAGATCATTAGACATGGCCTATAACATGAAACATTAGACATATATGGTATCATCCATATGTTTCATATAGAGAGATAGTTCCTCATCACTGGACTCTTTCCCAGGCACAGCTGGAACTGACTCTTCCATCACATACAATTTCCTCTTGTGGCAAAGGATGACGTGTAAACGCCTCTACCACTCTTGGAAATTGGCGTCGGTGAGAAGGTTTTACTTCTCGAGTATGGTTCACAATGATATGTTTGAAGTCATTTTCTTTTAATTTCTACAAATTAAGATGAGAAAAGGTTTATTACTTTATTATGATAAAATTGAGACAAATAAATAAATTAATACTTATTAGTCTCCCACTATTTTATCGAAATCCAATAGCCCTCACCATTTGACTTTAGAATATTCTATTGCCTAAATATTATAGTGGTAAGGATCCATATTTCCCTTCGCATTACCCCAAATAGGGTTGGTCAAGAAACTTTAACGGTTTTAGGTAGGCATTCCAAATTCCAACTGCATTAACTCGCAACTCCTTGATCCGTTGAGTGGACCCCCCAATCCTGAAATCCTTTTATTTTGGATTTCCTCAACCTTTGCCTCTTGGTCACACCAAGTCCTATTGTTGCAGTCAACCCTTGATAGGAAGCAATTCAAGTCAACCCAAAACCATGAATTAGAATTCCCTGATAATTGAAAGCACCCCAACTAGGGTTGGCCAAGCACATTGAACTATGGTTCAATTCAAACTAAGATTATGGAAGGATATACCAACTTAATATTTCTTTGAGGGATTTTATGCTTATACGTAAATTTCTATTTTATTATCTTTGATTACATGCTTTTTAATATTAAGTGGGATATACTTAAGTGATTAACCATGTCTAAGATAATATTTTACGCATAAGACGATCTTATTTTACTTCCATCTTGAATGCTTGTTTAATTCATTAATTGTGTGATCATGAAAACACACCCACAATAAATAAACCATGCAACTGACAGAAATAAAATAAATGGTATGATAATGAGATTGTTTTATTGGTTAGTTTATCTAGCGGTTGATAAACTAACCCAAGACCTAGGGGAGAAACACCTTGAACCTTTCAGGTTTGTGTTTACAGCTTTCCACCTGTCCACCTTTGTATCTCCTTGGATTGGTTTCACCTTAGCTCCTGAATTGAGCCACCTCAACAAGCTTGGGAGCTCCATTCATTACATATGCATTTATCTCACATGCAAGTGAGGGGTAAAAGGGGTTTTTACATAAAAGAAACCTTGGGCATGTAAGCCCTACATATTAATGAGGAGAAGGCTCACAGGACAACAAATTTAATTTAATTAAATAAATTAAAAGAAACCATTAACATACAAAGGTCTTGGTCTAGCTCATGATCATCCATACATGCAATGATATTTACGCATAAATAAAATTATCATTCAATTCATTAATCATTCTTTTTTAAGATAAATCATGCTCGAATAAATTAATTATCTTTAATTAATCAATCCTTTTATCTTAAACTCTTTTCTAAATTTACTTGAGATTCTTATCCATCGTAATTTTAATCAAATAAATTTATTTAAACTTATATTTGTACTTAACTTGTACCTTGGAGGTAACTCAGTGAATTCCTATTCATAACTACCCAATGAGTAGAAATGAACATTACACAGATGTTAAATTAAACACATATATACAAAAAACCTATCACATGTTGCGACTCAACTTTATGCCTGCACTATGGTACACGTCTCAAGGGTTTGTATAATATAATAGTAAATTTTAATAAATCTGCGTAATTTGGATGAGTACACGTTGTGTAGTTCTGACTACACGACATGTACTTTTGTTTACCATCCATCCAAAGTATAGGCCCAGGGACATGGCGTGTAGATGTACTTCGGAAATTTTCAGAGTACACGGCGTGTTCAATGGGACACACGTCATGTAGTATCCACGTTACACGGTTTCCAGCCGGGCAATCCATGTACGAGGTACACGGTCCAACCCTAACCCGAAGGGACTACACACCGTGTTCCATGGTCCATACGGCGTGTAATCCGGAAACCGTGTGCCACCTGTTTCTGGTCAACACATGGAGTCTTAAATACTTAGATATGATCCATTTACACGACCTGATTTGGTGGACTAGTCCAATGCATTGAACTAGACCACACAGCGTGTACTTCCGAATACATGCCATGTATTTTGGTGTTGTACATCCAGGAATGTTTGGAACCTCCGAATACACACCATGTTTCTTTGTCACGATATCTAGAATCAAGCGGGTTGCATGCTAGTGCCATCAACCCATGTGTTCAATTATTCTTTCTTTGACTTTATGGAATTGAACTTGCCTTTTCCTCACTATGGCCATGGATTTATTTAGGCTATATCAATTCCTTCAAAGGGCCTGAGATATCTACTTCCGTTATGGAACAGAAGGGACAAATCCTTTCTTGCATTATCTATTAATGCAATATCACTCGTGACGCACCCAACGTATCTTACCTCATTGTGAACAGTGTGTTGTAACAATTTTCATTAATACATCTAAGTGCGTGAGTTGTAATACCCATTAATAATAATCTTAAAGTCTAAGGACCAATACACACGTCCGTAGATAGGAACATCCAATGACACTATGAAATGTGGATTTTTTTCTGGCGGGTCTCATTCTCATAATATCCTCCTGGATATTACTAAGGGCGCACACCATGATAAGGTGCCTCAAAGTTTTATGAGTCCTCACCCATAATGGCATGTATTATTTATGTCCCTCAAATAACATCATCCGGCCATAGAACATATATTCAAGAACAATGTTATGGAACTTCCGGGTTCTCATCATAGTAGGGATCCGCTATAACCCTTTAATGCAAAAACCATCCTTAGGACATTATCAAATGCATTGTCACGAAGAAGAACAACCAAGATGTGATAAGGTATTTATTAATGAATAAAGTACAAAGTAGTTGGTTCTAGGCCACCAACTCCAATATATTGATCATCCTTAGGCTCATTTTACTCCTTGTTCTTTTTATATTCCTCCTCAATTTATCGGTATATGATCATCTCATTAAGGGAAATATCTTCCTTCTTATTATTTAGAGAATGTTTAACATTATTCCAAGAAGGGGGGAGCTTATTAATGATAGATGTGACAATGATAGCATCATCTATATTCATCTTGTTTTTCTTAAGGTGTTGTAAGATGTGTTTTATTTCATAGAATTTATCCTTGATAAATTTAATATCTGCTATTTTTTATGGAATAAACTTACTCGTAATTTCTTTCTTGCCACATCCTTGGTGTTTTACTTTTTATCCAAGTAATTTCATATCTTCTTTACAGTGGGAAAATAATGATATGTGTCAAAGAGGTTATAGAATAAAGTGTTGAGTATGTGTCATTGAAAAATGAGATCATCATCCTCCCATTTTTTCTTATATAGAAAACTTAAAGCATATTATTTTTCGAATGTGGGGAGCTTCAGAGTTGATAACACATAAACTAATTTGAGAATTACAAGTAGTAAGTGCATCATCTTTTTCCACTTCTTGAAAACTTTTCCATCAAATTTCACCACCTTCATCACATTATTGAGAATCACCATATCCATTTTTATGAAAAATAATCTCAAAAGTTTTTCGCATATATTAGTAGTAAATTGATATGGTCTTTACTTTGGATGGTAGTAGAAGGAGTTCATTGATGTACGTTATGTTTCTGCTCTCCATAATAGTAGATTTTCCCCCACCAAATAGGTAATACAATGGGTTGCTGGTGAATCCTCTTTATGATACAATGGTATCTTGATACTATATACTAGTATTAAATGAAGAGTAGACCTTGAAGAAACTTTGTAAACAAGAGAGTAATAAAAGGATTTTGTTTTTTCACACCAAAAAAATTTCTTTGATGCTTATTGAAGGATTTTAGAGGATTATCAATTTATAGGAAGGATTTGAGTGCTTGGAAATGGTTGGAATATATTTTACCATCCAATGAGGACTCTATTTTATAAGAATAGAAGCAAACATTTAGATAAATAATCATACCCATTGGAATTGGGTTGATAACTTTCCTAGAAAGACATGTCTTTTCCAAATTTAATCATGTTCATCCGATCACACCTGATTGAATTAAGTAGCCCAGATCGTACCCACCAACGAACAGAATATGCCCGTTAGAGAATAGGAATGTCCATTAAAACCCATATAAGATTACAACAAATCCTTAATATAATATACTGATATTTAAAAATGAAATCCAATGTTCGATAACATACAATATATCCAACATTGAGCGTAAATGAACAGTTAAATATTGTTATTTAGATGCGATTGTTATAATCTAACTGTTAAATTGAAAGGAATGAGTAGTATTAAGAAAATTATGATATATATATATATATATATAGGTTATAATCAATACAAATTTATTGATTAATGGTTAGGAAATAAGCACTCAATTTTTAGTAAAGCTATCCTATTCTTTAAAGATATTTTTTTTCAAAAATGGTTTTTATTGCTTTTTGTGAGAGAATATTATAATTAATATCTAGAAAATTTATAAATTATATTTGATAAAATAAATATTTTTTTAAATAATCACATCAAAATTATCCCATGGTTAAATTTTGAAATTTTTATGAAATGTTTGATTTTTTAATAAATAGAGAAAATGCTGCTTTTTATTGAAAACTATATTTTCTTTTAAAGTATTTATAAAGTAAAATTGTATTTTAGATTATTTTTAAATTTTAATTTGTTAGATTATATTTAAAATGATTAAATTATGGGTTTAAAATGAATTTTATACTTGAATTTATTATAAAATCATTTTATATTTAAAATGAATTTTTTTAAAAAATTATTTTTCATTACGTTTTACTATTTTAATTTTAAATTAAATTCTGACACTTATGTTTTTAAATTTTTAAAAATGGATTTAATATTTGGAATAATTAGTTCTAATTTGTTAAATGGTTCCTTTTTATTTTTGGTCAACATGAGTAGTAACCTTAGTAATTTTTGTTATAATGATAAAAGGTAAATTGGGAAATCAAAGTTAGAAATAAAATGACAAGGACTACAAAATTACCCTAAATCTTGCCTTAATTTTATTGGATGAGTTGATTTCATCCAAACTCGTCCAATATTAGGTTATATGAACTTTTTTTTTATTTTGATATGATTATAAACTTTATAATATTTTATTTAAAGAAAAGTAAAAAATGCCATACTCTTGTTTTTAAAAACTATAATATTTTTAATATAAGGTTAACTAGAGGTTATGTTCCATTAAAAATATTATTTTAAAATAAAATTGATTTATATTAATCATGGAAGTTCATTTTTAAATTTCAGTGAAGAAATAATTACCTCAAGAATTTACACAACGTTTGTGAAATAAATATTCAATTAATAGAAAAATAAAATAAATGATATTAAAAATATTAAAAGTAATATAATTTGAGATAATTAACGCGATAAAAGAATTTTATAGATGAAAATTAAATTTTATGCATGTATTGAAAAATTTGGTTCTAATTTTACTTATTATCTTGTTGTTATTAAAATCAAAGCAATGAATAATTCTAAAAACTGACAATAATGATATATTATAATAAATAATATTTTATTAAATGATATAAAATTCAAAAAAATATTAAATTAATACAAGTGGTTATGATATGTTTTATTATATATACCATGGTCTATTTATGAGTTGTTTAACCATTTATATAAAAATATATTGACCCTCAAAATGTAAAAATCCTTGTCATGGTAAGTGTGAAAGAGGTTAACGAGGGGTTAAAACAAAAAGATAAGTGTAAAAATGTGATAAAAACTTGTCTAAATTTTATTTTATGAGATTATTTTGATCCATAATCATCATATATTAGAAATAAATCATTTTTATCCATTTTTAATTGAAAATTAATTTATATTAATTTAATATTTTGAGAAATTTCAAGAGTGCCCCTCCCCTCTCTTATAAAAGAGAATCTCTTATTACATTTAATTCACACTTAAAAACACATTTGGATTATCCATTATATACCCAAATAAAATTTTAACATCTATAATAACATTATATATTTCTTATTTATGGGAAAATACCAACCTTAGTGGCCTTAAGTTGTTTAGAAAAGGAGGTTGTCTAAAGAAGAGGTGTCGTTTTTAATCGAGTGTTTCTATTTTATTTCTTCTTCCACCTCCATAAAGTATTACTTAACCATGAATATATATTAACACAATTATATTCAATATAATGATATGATTTTATATTTATGTAATAACCTATATACATCTCCTTTTCCATCAAATAGGAAACAAAACCATCATTTGTGTGTATGGTGAACTACCACCTCGTGAACTGATGTAATTAATTTTCCATCACCATCTATAATGGTTAGATTATAATGATGGAATTAATTTTTATATATTATATTCATGTAATATTTATCATTATTAAAGGATAATATATTATTTACCTTCTTATCTTTCCATTCACTAAAAAATGATAACGCCGTTCGAACGTACGTGTGGACTACCACCTCCCCGAATGATGTGATTTATTTTTCATAAAAAAATTACATGGATGATATATATAAGTATATTTAAATAATTAATATGATATTTATGATATTATGATAATTTTATAAAGATAAAATAATACTTACCTTCTTTCTATAATTATCATAAAAAAATAGAAACGTTACTCATGCGTACGTATGACCTACCATATCCAAGATTATAACATAGATCATTTTTAATAAACATATTTAATGGTTTAATTTAAAAGAATAATTGATGTATAAAAATGATAATTATATCATGATTATTTTTTATAGATTATGGGATAATTACTTCTTTGACCATAGTCAACCTATCGAATTCATTTTGGACTTATGGACTGAGTATCATAAAAAACATCTGACGTGAACTTAAATGATTAAATAATTATTATAACATGGTAATAAGTGAAATAAAAGGAATAATAAAATTGAAAATTTTTATCAATCATAAAAATAATTAACATAAGTTTATTATTCCGGAAGATAAATAATGTATGTGATGATTCAGACTCAAGTTAAAGGGATTTATTTTAAAAATCATCTTTTAAAGTTTACCTTAAAACTATCTTTTTAATCCACATCCATATTTTTAAAGTTATTTTACATATGTTTTTATATATAAATAAAATATTTATAAAGGAAATTTTATTTTTCTTTTGAATTTCTTCCAAAGGTTTTCAAAATGAATCTTTTATAGAATGTTTTGAATTTCTTTACAAGAGACAAAAGGAATGTTTTATTTTAACGTATATGGTGAAAACAAATTTTCCCACCACCATAACTATTATTTGATGTTTTTTCCTATAAAATATTTCATGTTTTCTTCAAAGAAAAACACACTTTTACTTTTTCTTGGTATTTTGGTATTGGAAATGGGGTTTTAAGAAGAAAGGGTATTTTGATATCCGAAATGTTTTGCACATGGGTCTAAAAGAGTTTTTCAATGGTTTAATTTATAATATGGTCCTTGGGAATTGTTTACAAAGGTTTGAGCACCATTATAGCTCAAAAGTGATCCCAATATAGCTTATATGATGGGTGTGCCTAAATAGTATTAGGTGCACTAGTTATAACTTATATGATGGGTGTGTCCAGATAGTGCTCCAATGCATTAGGTAATGATTATGTTCTATGGAGAATTATATTAGAAGTGTGCCACATGTTAATTCTAATTTTTAATTTACTTTTAAGATTTTTAAGATTATAATGTCCCAAGTCACCTACATGAATATTCTATGCCTTCTAATGAATTTATATGGAAATCGTTTGATTTCAAAAGATGTGATAATGATATTTTAATAAAAAGGTATGTTTTTAAGAAAAGTTTTTCATGGGTTTTCATGTTTTTCACTGTACTAATGAATTTATTATTTTTTATGTATCTTAATGAGATTTTTTATGCTCATACCATGTTTAAAAAAAATCATAGGTTTTTACTGATGAATAGGGATAAGTATTAGGTCAAGATGAAAATTATGAAGATGTTCCATGGAAAGAAATCTTGTTATATCCTAAAATATTTGTTTATAAAAAAATGGGTAAAGAGTGAAAGTTTTCACTTTTAATGTAATGCTTTATTATGTAAGAGTTTTTCCTATTTATTTAAAGCTATAAACCTAAAAGATATTTGGGAATGTAAGAAAGTGAATTCTATTTTAAATTCATCAGAATATGTAATGTTTAAGGCTGGGTCCTTACACTCACCCTTTAAAAAACATAAAATAAAATAATTTAAATATTTTAAAACAATTTAAAATCCAATACAATCTTGAGGGTAGACACATTTCCCGCAACTCCTCTTAACAAACCATTTTTTAATTAAGATTACACTAACACATATTTGAGGTTATTAAAATGACTCATCTATGCCAAACCATATTTATGAGGAGGTATAGATTATGAAAAAATTATCTAAATTTTAAATGAGTATAAACAATAGGGTAGAAAACCGTACAAGTTTAAATGGGGTGACCCCAACATATACAGGTCTCTCTGCAGGTCATTAATAGTTTTTAATTTTTTTACTTTATTGTTATTATAGTTTAAAATACCCTTATTATGAAGAAATTATGTTTTTTTATATATGTGATGAATATATATAAATATATAAACATTCATGTGATAACTATTAAGTGTTTAATGTATGACCTGAGCTTTGATTATAGTAAGTAAACACCTCATCCTGAAGAAATTTTAACATGATATTATTCCAATATCACAAAAATTTATAATTTAAATTTAATAAAATTAAATTCATTTTTGGATTCTTCATTTCAAATCCAACTTAGGTATTTTTTGGGATTTTTCTAAAAGGTTTATTTTTAGGTAAATAGTGAAAACACTGTTTTTACAAATTTTTTCATAGTTATGACATCATTATTATATAATAATGACTTGAGAGATTGTAAAACCATTTTTATTGACCAGATATATATTTATTAAGTAAAATAAAGAATTTAAAAATATTATGTTAAATTTAAAAACCTATGTTTGACTTTTAAAAATCTAAATGAAGTTTTATTCTAATAAAAAACCATTTTCAATCCTTTTCATTAATTAAGAAATTACAATGTTGAATTAGTTTAATTGGTTTAAAAGTGAAATAACTATCATTTTTTATTTATAAATCAAAAAATTTCATGAGATTCAATTCTATACATGATTTTGGTATAAATTCATTTTTGTTCTTAAAAGACATTTTTATAACAAACTGCTTTCCATTGGATTTTGTGTAATTATATTAAAATTAATCTTTACCAAAGAATTTAATATTGAAAAATATATTCCATATTTGGAATCACAATATTAAAATTATATAATAAGTATCATTTCATATTTATTCATATTAAATAGTTTCCATGGTAAAAGTTTGTCACTATAGTAAGGGAAAAAAGATTAATGGGGGGGGGGGTTAAACTAAGTGAATCCTTAAAATATCAATAAAACTTGTCTAAATTTTATTTATTGAGTGGATTTAGACCTTAAATTATCCAATATTTGAAACAATTTCTATTTGGTTCAAATTTACCCTAAAAATAACTGTATATTATTTAAAAGTTAAGGGTATTTACAGGGTGCCACTCCCCTCACTTATAAAAGGTCCCCTCCTCTCTTAACTTATACACACAACCAAATATCCCTTAAATAGAAAAATATATAATGAAATACCCTATCAAAACCCTTATAAATGACCTAGAGGTTTTGGTATTCCAAAAAGATCCATCTAAGAGGCCATAAAATATTTTTTAAATGAAATTTTCCAAGGAAGAGGTATATGTTCTTACTAGGCTCTTTCATGTTTCTTTATTCTTAAATCTATTAAAAATATTATATAACTATATTAACATAATTAAATCAATATATTTACTGTAATCAATTTTTTTAATGGTAAAACCATTTTCTATATCCTTTTCATCCAATGGAAAATGAAAACGTCACCCATGCATACATGCAAACTATCTCCTTCTTGAAGCGATGTAATTCATTTTCATCACCACCTCACATTTATGGTTATAAAGATATATTAAATGAATATATGTGATATTTATGAAATAATTAAGGTTTTGGGTAGATAAATCACCATCTACCTTCTTTTCTTTCCATCTGCTGAAAAATTAAAATTTCATTCATGCGTACGTACAGCCTATTGCCTTCATGTATGAGGTATTTCATTTTTCAATACAAACTCACATGGATGGTTTTAAAATTCCATTTAATGTTTAAATATGATATATATGGAATGAGTTTTTTAGGTGATGAAACCATGATCAAGGTGCAAGAACAAGAATCACTAAATCAAAACATGGATAACAATTAACAACCAAATAATTGATTTTAACAAAGAAACTCATAGAGTTGTTTGATAGTGGTAGTTTTTTATTCTTGGTTTGTTTGATTCTCCAGAATTAGAATCATTTTATAGGTATCTAAAGTATTTATATGGAACTTGACCTCTAGTTACATTGTTTATTTTATCTATTGGAGGTGTCGATAGGAGGTTGGAGGAATGGAGGTGGAGTTAGAGTTGATTTATATGCCGTCAAGAGTATATCATGAAATGTCCATGGGTATCACAACATGAGGATTTAAATAGATGTATGTTGGGTGGTATCGTATAGAATAACGTGTTGCAAGAAAGATTAGTGGTTTGGAGTTGTAGACAGTGACTATTAGTAATGATGTTATTTTAAGGATAAAGTCAAGTCATGGCTTGGTGGATGTGTGTTGTATAATGAAGGGGGTTGAGGAGGTTTTGTTTAAATCCATGAGATTTTAGAATAAATATATTCCTATAAATTAATACTATATTTGATGGCGTAATTCACATGCAAGACCAAACTACATTGAGACATGACCTATTAGATGAATATTATTAGGAAATTATATGAATGATAAAACCACTAGTAAATAAAATGACATTACTCAACTAAAATTTATTTTTTTAGAGTTTAAATAATTAATATGATTTCATATTAAAAAGGATAGTTCTTTCTCAAAATACTATTTTTCTAAATGTGTTGAGTATTTTATCATAATATATTAAATAATCCTATTTGAGAATATTATTTTCATAATATATAATATTTAAATATATGAACTAAAATATTAACATTATTTAAGTAAGGAATTATTTTCAAATAGTGTTACAAATACATAATTTTTTAAAAGGGAAATTTTCAATAATAGAAAATTATCTTTCATTTTTTATGTTTAATTTAAAAGATAAATTTATAAATTTTATAATTTTAATTTTATAAAATACTTATTTTTTGGTTCTATTTATCAAAATAAACCTAAAGTTATTTTTTAGTATTGTTCTAAATACTTTATTTTTAGATAAATAGTGAAAAATAATGATTTTGATTATAGAGACACTTTTATGATATTATTATAATAAAAGTATGAATGAAAAGTTTTTTAAACCATTTTTACATAAAAATATATATTTATAATGTAGAATAAATCATTTGGAATACAATTCTAAATTTATAATACCTATTTTAAAAATTTTATAAACTAAAGTAATATTTCACTCTAAAAATTTGTTTTTATTTGCTAATTTTAAAAAAAGTTCCCATTAGTTAAAGAAATTAAATTAAAAAAAATTAATTTTATATTTTAGATCATTATTTTCATATTATTTATTAATTTAAATTTCATTTTTATGCACAAAAGTACAATTTCTAAGATCAATATAAAAAACCATGATAATGGTGAAAATAGTTATTTTCAAATAATTTTTTTATTTATGTTATGTAATTCCTATATAGTAAAATAAAATTATATATTTTATATAATTAATTTTATATGTTTTTTACTTATATATAAAAATATATTGCAAATACTTCAACTGGTTATAAAATTTATATAAGATCTTAAATGTGAAAATAACATTTTTTTTCTACAAAATAAAATTTAAATATATTAAATGATTAAAATTAAAATTTTATTTTATTTTATATTAAAAAAGATATATATTATGAAGATTAATTTTTTTATAACATTAAATTTAGTTATAAGTGTTACCTTAAAATTTTAATTAAATATAAATGACTTGTGTAAAAACTTGTTATTGATGTAAAACCAAAAATGTTAACTTGTAAAATTATAGTGGTAAATGAAATGAATCAAATTCAAAAAATGTGTAAAAATTGGTGGTAGTGTCTTTATAGATCTTATCATACCCCAAAATTTATTGTTAACCACTTTTAGAGTTATTGACACTTGAGTACTATCATTCCATCATTGGACACATAATTGGTATTTACAAACATGTCATTTTTTCATTTATAAGAGGAGTTCACTTAAACCAAATTTATCCACCCATTAAAAAGTGTTAGATCTACCAATAATATTCCCTATTATATCTTATACCCTATACAAATTTCATAAAATTCTTTTTGTTTTGAAATTACAATGATAACCCACATTAAGGTGTCACCCAAGGGAGAACATCCAATGAGAGAGGTAATGTTTTCAACCTAGGTCTCATATTTATTTTATTCTTCTACTCTAATAAATATTATATATCCATGAAATTATGATAAAATCATTATTATTATTTTAATAAATTATTACACTAATGGTATATAACTTTTCTAACTACCTCTAAAACTATAAGAAAAATGAATATGTTATCATGCGATTATGTGGAATACTGCCTCCATTAATGGCATATTATATTTTTCACAACTACCTTACTTGACTAGTTCAAAAGAGTAATTTAATGAAATTATATAACACTTAAAATATGATTATGATTATGAAATGATAGATATATTATTTTTATACCCCTACATTTGTATCTGAAATGTGAGCGTCACAGGTGTGTACGTGCATACTACCCTCTCCACAGAACATCATATATCATTTTCTATTATCTCATAACATTGATGAAAATAACTAAGTTCTTAATGTATAAAAATTATATTTATGAAAATATTAATAATCAAGAATGAAAATATTTTAAATTCTATAAGAAATATTAACAATAAATTTTCATAGTAATCTTAACTCACATAAATGAACATATCGGGGAAAATTTATAAATTTGAGTACCTTTTGTGAAAAGATAATAAATTGTAAATTTTTTTTCTAATGTACTAATAAAAAATAAATATCTATAATTAGTGATATTATGAATCTATTTTACAACACATTTGGCTATGATTATTATACTAAGGATGTTTCAT
The DNA here is from genome assembly GCA_963277665.1 of Viscum album. NCBI lineage: Eukaryota > Viridiplantae > Streptophyta > Magnoliopsida > Santalales > Viscaceae > Viscum > Viscum album. Next base: position 224,636,957 of record OY728135.1, on the reverse strand, counting down.
GGAAATTAACCGAACTACATCACATAACTGCCAAAAGGGATAACTATTAAAAATATAAACAAAAAATACCAATAAGTTTAACTTATAAAATGAAATATAGATAGATAAGGATATATATAATGTTTTTAATAAACTTAATTTGAAAATTTGGGATGTTATCCACATGCATGTAATGAATCAGGACCTGAGGTTAGAGTTATTTTCTCCATTTTTAGTTCTGTGAGACATGTTTCATATTACAAACCATATCATCTTTTATATGTTGTTTTAACTACACTATTTCTTTAAGGAATAATGAATATATTTCATATCATGATATTTTAATCTATATTTAATGGTAACCCTCATATTCATGTTTTACATCACTCAAATTGATTGTTTTATTGACCATAATCACCAATAATGTTTCTAATCTTTTCAATTAAGTGAATTTTAGTCATTAATAAGATATTTAGTTTTATAGTTATTTGGGATTATGAAAGGAACATAATTTATTTTAGTATCCATGTTTAAAATACCATACAAGCTTAACTCACTATCTATCATGTGGAGTGTCACTAGCCAATTGGTGACACTGGAAAGAACCAACAGAGTAATAGGAAATCCATTGTCTACCCTGAGTAACTCACTGGCTAACCTATGAAATCTGGATAGTGCTAGTTTTCTATATGTATCTCATAGGACACTCAATTTAATCCATAAGATACCCGGTAGAGTATACAATAGATAATAAGTCTAAAATAGCCACCATCTAGCCAGTGGCCTCAAGCGGATAATCGGTGGCACCAAGTATCCACGTCAAATGGTGAAAATATTATGGTCTTTAACAACTATAATAACCTCAATACACCTCCATCTCAACATTTATAACACTAAATACTATAAATTCAATCCATTGGAGTCTCGTAAATCTATAATTTTGAAATATAATGAACACCATTTATCTTTTGAAAATGAAAATGAGAAGTGGATAAAAAATTGCTTCCTTGTTCATGCACCTAATATCTATTTATACTTCTTTCCTCAAACACATTGATCTCCCATATATTTATATCTCATTATCTCAATTTTATATTTCCAATTACCCCAGAAAATTGAGAGGTTTTCATCAAAATGTTTCCACCTATGTAAATCTCCTCTTTATCTCTCTTTTAGGTTTTGGGTAAATAGTTAAAACCTTGGTATTTCTCTTTGAGTTATTGTAAAGTAGCTAAAACAAAGTATTTTATTATGGGTTTCATATGATCAATTAAAAATTTATTCTATATAAAAAACCATAGATTTTATTTAAGGACACTCAATTGGTCATTCCCATTTCTCTAATGGAAGTGACTATAGTTATGAAAAAACATTCATGCCTAGTTTTTTAGGAAGTATATGTTTTTATTTTCAGAAATTATTATTCATTGTTACATAGAAACTAAAAAATTGAAAGGAAAATAGGCTCCTGATGAAATTACCACATTTAAACTAGATAATTATTCCAAACAAATTCTATATTGTGGTTTATATATAAATTAATTTAATCATATATCTAGTTGTAAATATACCCATGATATTTTTAAATTACCTGAAGTTACTCATGTCACTGCTAATAATGTTAATGATAAAATACATGACATGTATAGATAATATTTCTAGTATTTTTTTTATTAAATAAATTTTAAAAATATTTATTTACCTAAGGTAAATTTAGAATTTAAGAAAAATTTCTTGTGAGTATGATTCTACATAAACTCTTTTAAAGAAGAGACATGAGTATTTGCTGGTTCTTGAGATCTCAAGGTAGCAGTGATTCAAGAAGCTAAAGTCATTATGAAAATTTTGGTTGAAGAAATTTTTGGTTCTCTCATAACATATTATATCACCATGAAGTAGTAATAAAAAAAATAAGAAAAATAATTTAATGAATAAATTATTTTTTAAGGAAATCGATAATGACATTTCTATAAGCGATACTAAGGTAGCTCATCATGCAAATAGAGTAAACCAATTCACGGATAAGAAGAAGAAACCCTTTCACAATGATAAAAAAGAGAATCAATATGATAAAGTTGAAGTAACTTGTTACTATATCAAAAAATGGAAACATAATACCTGATTTCCCATAGCTTAAAAATTAGAAGATGAAAAGAAAAAAATATCTCAATGTTTATACTTGGAGTGTAAGGGATTATTCTCTCTCATCTTCCAACATAAGTGATGCAACTACAGAATGTATAATTTACTAAATTAAGGTATTTGATGAAGATAATTATTTTTATAATTCTACTTTTAATTCTTCCTCCCCTTCTTATATATCGTGGAATTATGATTATGAAGAATTATCAAATAGATTTTGTGAACATACCATAAAATTTACAAAACTAAAAAAATTATAATCATTTTGTTTTTGAAATGAATAAACCCTATAAAGAATATGATGATTAATATTTGAAATTAATTGGGAAACATTATTTTAAGAAACCTAAATAAACTATTAAGGATATCAGTAATTCTCTTTCTATGAAAAAAATTTAAATTAAATTATTTGTTCTCAACATTATTTAAGAAATAATTCAATAATTGTTTTTTCAAAAAAATTTACCAACTCTAAAAATTATATTTTTACAAGGGTTCTTACAGGATATATTTTTCAATTATTGTAGAAAAACTAGGCATATTAATTATGATAGTTATTATAAAATGATAATTATCATAGGCCTATGTCAATTCATTACTATTATAAGGATTTTTTTATAAATTCTAATGGTAATTAATATTTTTAAAAACAATGGAATCTAAAATCTAATTTAGCTAACATGTGTGAACCAAAACTTGAGGTTCTAAAATTGTTATATTCTTTATTATTTTCTAGGAAAAGTTTTTTCTGAGAAATACCCAAATAGATACATGGTTTATGGATAAATGGTGCTAGATAAAAGTGTACAATGACCACTCTAAGCCCAGTATTCATGAAAAGATCAATGTGGACACATCAATTTTTGTGATAACTCAAGAAGTATGATAATTAGAGTATGTACTATTAGTCATTAAAAATATTTTACTATTAAAAATTATTTATATTTAAAATGTTTAAAACATAATTTTCTATGTATTAGTAAATTACGTGATAATGGTATTAATGTCGCTTTTGATTTTTTTGTAATGTCTTTGATTCTAAATGAAAACATTTATTTTTAGTTTCCCATTTTAAAAATATTTATATTATTTATTTAAAACTTATTTTAATTCAAAATACTATTTGTTTAAGTGAAAAAGATAGCAGTTTGGGATTTTAACTTAGGAATATTTATCATTATAGTACTCAAACCCATTTCAAGCACAAAAGAATCATCTATAATGAGATTTACCAAAATTTAATTTTAAAAGTAACATTATTTGTGAACCTTTACAACATGGTAGGAAATCAAAAACATACACTGAATCTAAAAAAAAAGAATCTACCTTGAAGGATCTTGATATTCTTCATATTTTTAATTTTGGACTAACCCAAGTTGCAAGTATTAAATGAAAATCTGACATTTTTTGCAATCATTAATGATTATACAAGATTTAAATCAATTTATTCATTCTCTAAAAAACAAACTTGTAAATAATCTACTAAATATTCTAAGCATATTGAAAATGCAAAGGCTATAAGATCATATCTATTCTGAGTGATCATGGGGGGAGGGTTTAATGATAATCATATTGATTTTAATCATACTTTACAAGGTTATAATAATTCTTTTTACTCTCTAAGGACCCCACAAAAAAATTTGGGTTGTTGAGAGAGGAAATCAAACTCTTTAAGAAATTCTAAGAACTCTATTAAAATAATTTAAACTAAATCAATATTTTTAGGTCTAGGAAATTAGTACCCCTTGTTATAACTTAAACCATGTTCTCATAACACCCTTCTTTAAAATGAGCCACACTGGACATCTGAAAAATAATTTTAATGTGGTATTTTTTAAATAGTTTTATGTAAATTCTATATTCTTAACACTAGAGACAACCAAGGAAATTTTAATCCCAAATCTAATGAAGGTATTTTTCTTAGCTACTCTAACTCATATAAAGAATATTGATTATTTATTTAATGGAAGTTGAACATGGAAGAATCAATTCACATCAAATATGATGAAAATTTTCCTTTACCTCATATCCAAATTGATGATGTTTAGTTTGAAATATAAAATTTGACCTTAAATAATACACCTATATCTAATGAAATTGAGGTTGTGAAAGAACCACTATCTTGATCATTACTTAAATCCTTTATGAAATATGAGGATCGACACATAGAAAATGTTATTTAGGATTCAAAAGATGATACTTGTACTAAATTATTAGTTTTAAAGGATATTTGAATATAATACTTTTCATTCACTCCTAGAACCAATATATATTTATGATTCCCTTAATGATGAGTATTGGGTAGTTATAATGAAAGAATAATTGAAATAATTCACAAGGAATAACATTTTAACTATTTTTGAAAGACCCAATGATCATACCATTATTTTTACTAAATTGGTTTTTAGAAATAATTTAGACGAGCAAGGTGAAATCAATTATAATAATTCTAGACTCGTATCCAAAGTCCATAATCATGATGAAGGCACTGATTAAAGTAGTAATTTTCACATGTTTCTATGCTTGAATCCATTAGAATCTTATTTTTATTTTTATTCATTTATATTTAATTACTTTTCAAATGTTTTTTAAAAGTTATTTTTTAAATGGTTTTATTTACAAAATGGGTTTTTTAAAAACCTATGGGTTTTGGGAATTTATAACTTCTAATTCACAATTTTAGTTTAACAAAGGGTAGTTATGGTCCCTCAGTCTTAGTAAAAATTGTAGACTAAATTTATTTTAGAAATTTTTTTTAAAATGAGAAAATATTAGTAAATGTTTTTTTTAAAATCCATTTCAAATGATTTATTAACTGATTTTTTTATCAATGGTGTTACTTTATATTCAAGAAAAACCCTCTTTTTATAGAATTTTATAATTTAATGAAAAAATAATTTCAAATAATTTTTATGGGAGAACATAAGTCTTTTATTGGTTGATGAATTTCTTAGAATAAATACCAAAATTTTCAATGATAAATAAGATATAACAATGAATATTTAAATAATTCTCACACAGATCATGTAAAGTAAATAATTAAATCTATGAGAACTTCTTCTAAGATAATGTTGGATGAAGTTGGTAAATTTGTTTACAATAAACATTATAGAGGTATGATTGAGAGCCTTATATAACATTCTATGACATGCCCAGACATCATTTTAAATGCTTGTCTTTTTTATTATTTAAAATAAAATCCATAAGAATCTTATATGAATTATCCTAAAATAATTTTTTGATATTTAAAAGGTTCAAAATTTGTTTTCTATTTTATCCAAAAGAAACATCTTTGAAACATACACAATTTTCAGATGGTAATTTTAGTGGATGTTAATTAGATAGTAAAAGAACAATTATGGCCTGCCAAATAAATTGAAAATCCATTATCTCTTGGAGTAGTATGATGAAAAGTTTTATTACTCTATCTAAAGTCTTAGTAGAATATATATCCGTGGGGTACCTTTTCAACAAAAATATTTAGATGAAAGAAACTCTCTCAGATTATGGAAAAAATTAGAACAATGTTCATATTAATTACAACAACAATAGTGTCATTATTATTTCTTGAAAACCTATTCGACACTCTCCCAAAATTAAAATTGAGCTTAGAAACAAATTTTTGAGAATTGACTTCCAAAATTTTGATATATTTATTCAGTCCATTAGAACCAATCTTTAATTAAGAGATATCATTTCTAAAGACTTTTACTTTAGATCATTATAATTTTTTATGGGTGGGTTAGATATGGTATACATGTGACACTAATTTATTAACATTTTTAGGCTTCAGTTTTTTCAAATGATTAATATATTTTATTATCTTATTTTTTTAAAAAAAAGTATATTATTTTGAGAATTTAAAAATATTAATTTTGGTGAAGTAAAGTGAATTTTTTATTCCTAGAAAATAAATTCATGGATAGATACAAACAAGTGAATATGGTTTTGGTGCAGATAAACGTAAAGGTCATAACTGTAGGTTTCGGGTGCAGTGGAAGCACGGTTGGGACAACACCCAAATTTAATTTATACCATGATCAATGATTATTTTGGGATCAATATGATGTTGAACGCTAGTATCCACCGAATAGAATCAAATATTTAGATAAAGAAGGAAGAGGCCTGAAACCTTTATATAGGATCTTGCACATCATGTTTATAATTAATTTAATTAATTTCATAAAGAAAAGAATACATGGATCTTCTATACTCTCTTCCTTGATGATGTTGATCATCCAGAATGACCCTTATGGATTATCTCATTTCACTTGCGAGGATCCAAACCAGAATCCCTCTAGTAGTGATCCACATGTGCTCCGATGGCCTCCGATCGACACCACTCGTTCTCTGGGTGCTAGCGCGGTGAATCAAGTGTCTTGTGTCGGTCATTCTTGATCAATTATTCTTAGGTCTTGAAGAATGTCTCTTGTTCTTGAGAGGGGAGAGAAGAGGATTTGATAGAGAAATTGTTTAACTCAACAATTCTCAATTTACCGGGTATTCAGTTTGATATATAGCATAATAGACATACATATCTATTTATCGACACGGGTCTTCAATTATAATATTTAATTACATAAAAAAATTAAATAAATTCATAACCATAGAGAAAACCCATTATTTTAATAATAATACCACATCATTATTTATGGTGCATCAACTTGAACAAAATGAAATTATAAATAAAATTCTACATCACAAAATAATAGTAGAATTATTTTTATTTTAACTTGTGCCAACTAGTTTAATAATTATTTACCATCTTACAAATAATTATTTTACTATCAGACCAGCCTTGGTCTGCTCAAACTCCACTTCCATTTATTGAACACCAGAATAAATAAATTAATAATTCATTATCTTAAATAAATATTTTATTTACAAACTAGTAAATAAATATTTATTAAATGTTCAATAAAATAAATAAATATATTTTACCCACAATTCGGTGAATAAATATTTATTTAATTTATGATATCATTTTAACTTGAATAAAATTATTCCACTATCTTGATAATAATATTTATTAATTAAATTCAAATAGAATTTAACCAAGACCACCAGAAACACTTAGTGTGTGACCCTCTAGGATTATTTCTCGTTGGAATTAGGCAGGATTTCCTAAAGTCCAAGAGTATTGTCTAGAAACGGGCCAATGAACCCAAGAAAAATAACTTAAATTCGCAAAAATGACATCTATATACGAATGATCACTATGTAATATAATCTCTTTGTCTCAATATATCATCAAGCAGGTTCATGATAGTGTCATCAACTTTTGTGCTTGATATGTCATTTTTTGACTACCTATAATAAACTCATCATTACACAATGGCCATGGAATTTCATGTGACGATTATATTTTAATCAAAGGGATAAGATATAAACTTCCATAAATGGAAGGGATAAATCCTTCATTGACTTATCTATTAATAACATGCCACTCGTGATGCACCCAACATACCCTACTTCCTGCCAACTGTCTGCATGATAGTTTTCGTTAGTAAATCAAAGTGAGAAAGTCGAGACACATATTAATGATAATATTAAAGTATAATTACCATTACACACACTTTAAGATTGGAATATCCGATGACACCAAAACATGCGAAATTCCTACTAGTGGGTTTTTTCTAACAATCTCCCATCTTGGAGATTACCAAGTATGAACTTCATGAGAGGAAGTCTTATCTACTTATGAATACTCAAACTTGATGGTATGTATACTATGTGTCCCATTATAGTATGTTATGAAACCAAAAAACTATATTTAAGAATATTTTCATAGCACTTCAAGGTTCTCATCATAGCGGAGAACTGCTATGACCTTATCAATACGAAAAATACTCCGGGACTTTATTACAATATAGTTATGAAGAACAATGAAAAATATGTAATAATATGTTTAATATTTAAATATATTAAATATTCATGTAATCAAAGTACAGCTAGCTGGTTCTAGGAAACTAACTCTTACAAAGTCCCACTTGGACTATAGCCAACTGCCTACGACTTTCAGTCCGCTAGACCTCACATGATGATCATGTTTCTGCTGAGTCAAGGCTTTAGTCAAGGGGTCTGCCATGTTGTATTCTTTTGAAATACTAATCACTGCAACTTCAAATCTCTGAGAAAAATCCCTCAAGAGATTATACTTCTGAATTATGTGCTTCATTCGCTGATATGACCTTGGCTCTTTTGTGAGAGCCACCACTGTAGTATTATCACAATATAGTGTGATGGGATCTTTATTGCTAGGTATCACATCCATATATTGGACAAAATTTTTCATCCAAACTGCTTATTTAGCTGCCACATAAGCTACGATATACTCGGACTCTGCTGTAGAATCTACAACCACACTCTGCTTTGAGCTCTTCCAGCTCACTACACCTCCATTCAAAGTGAATATGTATCCTGTTTTCGACTTCATGTCATCTTGATGAGTCTGGGAACTAGAATATGAATATCCTCTGATGACTAGTTATTTATATCCTCTATAAACAAGGAATATATCCTTAGTATGGCTCATATACTTTAGGATAGTCTTGACTGCCATTCAATGGCGGTTACCTAGGTTATCTTGATATATTCCTACCACACTCAATGCGTAGGCGACATCCAGCCTAGTACATATCATGACATACATGACTAACCCAATCGCTGATGTGTATGGAGTCCTTACCATTATATTTATTTCCTCATGCATATGAGGACACATTTTCTTGAAAAAATGAATGTCATGTGATGCTGGAAACAATCCCCTCTTGGATTATTACATACTGAATCTCTTCAGTATCTTATCAATGTATGTACTTTGACTTAGGCCTAGAAATCTCTTAGATCTATCATAATGGATCTTGATCCCAAGAATATATGCTTCCTCACCCAAGTCCTTCATATAGAATCATTGATTCAACCATGCATTAATAGACTGTAAGACTGGTATCTCATTTCCAATAAGTAATATGTCATCAACATATATTATTAGTAAAATAATTGCACTCCCACTAAATATTTTGTAGACACAAGGATAAAATTGATTCTTGATAAAACCAAATTTTGTTATGGATTCATCAAAACGAATTTCCATGACCTGGATGCTTTATTTAATCCATAAATGTATTTTTACAACTTTCATACCTTATAAGCATCCTTTGGAGTCATAAACCCTTTAGGTTGTGTCATGTAGACATCTTCCTAAAGGTTCCCATTAAGGAAGGCTATTTTGACATCCATTTTCCAAATCTCATAGTCATGGTAAGTGGCAATGGACAATAGAATTACGATGGATTTCAGTATTGCAACTGGTGAAAATGTTTTTTTGTAGTCAATGCCTTGATGCTGCTTGAACCCTTTTGCAACCAGTCATGCCTTATAGGTACTGACTTGTCATTCCATGTCCAGTTTCTTCTAGAATACCCATTTGAAACCAACAAGCTTTACATCAACTAGAGGATTTCTAAAATCCAGACTTGGTTTTGGTACATGGAATCCATTTTAGAATTCATGCCTTCTTGACACTTTGAAATATCTATGACACTTATTGATTCCTTGTAGGTTATAGGATCATTATTATCAACTAATAATGAGTCACCATCCTCAGTAACTAGAAAACCATACCGTTTCGATTCTCTAACCTCTCTTGTACTCCCATGTAGTTCTTGTGTATCTGGAACAGTTCTTTCTTCCATAGGGATTTGCGGAATCTGTTCATGTACCAACTTTTGTGTACCTTGAGCCTCGACTTCATCGAAGTGTATCTCTCTCCCACTATCTATTTTGGATATGTGATCACTCTCAAGGAATATGGCATGTATTTCCATTATAACCTTTTTTATGAGGGTTTTTATAGGTAATATACCCTTGTTTCTTTGGGGTATCCTATAAAGGTACACTTTGTGCCTCAGGGTGAAAGTTTGTTACCTGAAGAGGACTTAACAAACACATCGCTTCCTCACACATGTAAATTTGATAACATGGATTTCTTTCCACTCTAGAAATCATATGGAATACCATTTATCAATTAAGTTGGTACTTGGTTTAGTATGTGAGCCACTATTTGTAATGCATATCCCCAAAAGGATAATGTAATACTTGCATGACTCATCATTGATATCACCATGTCCAACAAGGTACGATTCCTCCTTTCGCTCACACCATTCCACTAGGGCGTGTAAGGAGGAGTGAGTTGGGATAGGATCCCAAACTCTCATAAGTAATCAATGAAGTCTTGATTAAGATATTCTCCACCTCGGTCTGAGTGGAGTTTCTTAATCTTCTTACCAAGTTGGTTCTCAACTTCATTATTGTATTCTTTGAACTTATCAAAAGAATAAAACTTATACCTTATTAAGCAGATATATCCATATCTACTAAAATCATTAGTAAAAGTTATGAATTATGAGTACCATACTCTTAATTCAACTATAAATGGTCCACACACATTAGTATGAACCAATTCAAGAATCTCTTTAGCCCTTTCACCTTTCCCACTAAATGGGGATTTGGTCATTTTGCTTTGTAAACATGCATGAAATACACAAAATGGTTTTAGTTCGAAAGAATATAAATGTCCATATTGATGTAACTTTTTCAAGCGTTCCTCATTTACATGACCTAGTCGGTGATGCCAAAGTTGGGTGTGGTATGAGTCATGTAAATTATCTTTGTTATTGATTTCCATTACTTGGTTTGTGTAATCTGACATGTAAAGACCATTGTATAAATGCATCCTACCAAAAAAAATTCTATCTTTGTAAAATAAGAAACATTCATTTACAAAATTTAAAACAAATCCATCTATATCTAATCTGGATACAAAAATAATGTTTTTAGTAACAGATGAAACATAATAACAGCCCTTTAATACCAAGATCATCCCAGTTGGAATTTGAGGTGGTAGTCCTCAACAACTGCAACAACGAGTCTAGATCCGTTGGATGCTTGTAGATCTACCTCCCCTCAGTTAATCTTCTTGAATCTACTTGGTTCATGTATTTGGATACATATGTGAGCACCAAAAGCTGTATCTAATACCAAATTTTTATAAAAAGATAGATTACGTTTGATAACAAATGCACCTAAAGTTTCCCCTCACTTATTAGGATGGGTACAATTCTTCTTCCAATGGACCTTCTTGCCACATACAAAACAAATAGCTTCATATTCCCTTAGAACCCCTTTGATCTTCCTTTTCTTGGAAGGGCGTGAATAATCTTTGGGATTAAAGCTCTTTTCCTTCCCTTTCCTCTTATTCACCATAAGAACAGAAGGATTTTTAGGTTTCATATATTTTTTCACTTAGAGAATGAGGATAAGAAGACCAGATAGAGTATTATCAATGTTTTTCATATTTAAATTAACAACAAATCTGGAGAAACTATGAGGGAGTGATGCAAGAATGAGATCAGTACCCAGTTATTCGGGGAGTTTAAACCCCCAAACCTCCAAGAGCTCAATGTAGCCAATGATCTTGACTACGTGAGGCCTAGCTGGGGAACCTTGTCCAAGATTACTCTAAAAGAGTTCCTTGGATATCTCAAACCATTCCTAGAAGTTACTACCAGTGAGGATGTTGCATTTATCCAGAATTGATCACAGGGATAGTGTGGTTAAATAGTTTGTCATTTTATTCTACAATTAAAAGAGCATATCATTAGTAATTTCTTGATTGCATTTTATGAGAAATAATAAATTAATTTTATTAAGTCTCCCACTATTTTATCAAGTCCTAATGGACCTCATCATTGAACTCAAAATATTCAGTTGCCTTGAAATTCTAGTGAAAAGGATCCATATTCCCCTTTGAATAACCCCAAAAGGGTTGTTCAAGCTATTTGAAGGTATTTTGGTAGGAAGTTCTTTTCCAACTACGGGCTTTCACTCATTGATCTATTGACTGGACTCCCGAATCCTGAAATTCTCACTTTGGATTTCCTCAACTCTTGCCTCCAATATTACACCAAGTCTAGAAAGGGCTACTCCTCTTGATGTAATAGAGTTAAGTCAACCCGAAACCTTTCATAAGGTATTACTGTATAAAAGTAAGTGTCCCAACAAGGGTTGGTCAAACACATAGTTTTATTGAGTTTTTTCCTTAATCGAGTAACAAAATTCTTGGTCTGACTTAATATTTTATTTGAGTGATTTTATCTCTTATGTGTGAATTGATTATTATCATTATCACATGCTTATTAATATTAAGTTGAACTTACTTAAGTGATTAACCATGTCTTAATAATATTTACGCATAAGCTTGTTTTATTTTAGTTCCATCTTGCATGCTTGTTTAAATCATTAATTATGTGATCATGACAATACATCCATAATGATAAACCATGCAACTGACAGAAATAAAATAAATCAAAGGGCATGATCATGATATTTTCTAATGGTTAGTTTATCTATCAGTTGATAAACTGACCCTGAACTAGGGGAGAAACACCTTGAACCTTTTGGGATTGTGTTTACATCTTTCCACCTGTCCACCTCTGTATCTCCTAGGATCGGTTTCATCTCAGCTCCAGCTTGAACCTTCTCCACTATCTTGGGATTTCCATCAATTACATATGATTTTAAATGCACAATCAGTTGAGGGGTAAAAATGGGGGTTTACCTAAAAGAAATCACGGGCACACATGCCCTACATATTAATGAGGAGAGATGGATAGTAGGCCAACAATTAATTTAATAAATAAATTAAAAGGAAACTAATCACCTACAAAGGACTTGGTCTAGATCATGATCACCAAAATATATGCAATGAGTTAAGTATTTACTAAAACTAGAATTCAATTCTTTAATCATTCTTGTTTAAGATAAATCACGCTCAAATCAATTAATCATCATCTTTATACTACTGGAAATACAGTCTTTCCCAACGGTTCTGAACCGTTGGGAAGGGCTGCAGAACCGTTGGTATATATTATACCAACAGTTCTGCAAACCGTAGGGAAGTAAGTTGTTGGGAAATCTTTTCCCAATGGTTTATTGTGAACCATTAGTATAGGGTGGGGGAAAGCCTAACCTATCCTAACGGTTGTGCCAAACCGTTGGGATAGTTTTTCCCAACAGTTTGGCTTAAACCGTTGGGAAATCCCAAGGATTCTCCTCTTTCCCAACGGTTTAGAAACCGTTGGGAAAGGTTTTTTACCAACGGTTCATTGAACCACTGGTAAAAAAAGCATCAGAGATGCTATGCCAATGGTTTGAAATCGTTGACATAGCCTATGCTGTGCAAATTGCACAACAACCTGCAATTTTCATAGCAGCTCTTCAATTTGGATAGCATGACTCATTTTGTGCATTCCCTCCCATTTTCAATCCAATTATTATACATGAAATAAACTAACACATACATATACAATTATTGTACCTGCAATAACCAACTAACACATACATATAGAGAAAAAATTCATACACATTTAACATATAATGCATCCTGGAACTATACAAATCCATAATTAAATTAGAATTCATAACGTAATTATAAACATACATAATTCATTTAGAATTCAATTTAAAATTTAGATGAAAATTATATGTGGAATCAAGAATTAAATTTATTATTTGATCGTTTTTTTGTATACCATATTTTTTTACCTGAAATGATGTCCATTTTAAACAAAATACATACACCTGGAATGATACCGGCCACACCATGCCTCATATTGAGGTGAGGTTAACTCTTACACGTCACAAATGACCCATCGATCGTTGTCCTAAAGTATCAACATATTCCGAAAGCGTTTGCTTAGTTTTCCATATGCCAGTTGATGTTTTTCAATTGAAATGACGTCCTTTTGAAACAAAAGACAGACACTTTGAGTGGTGTCGGCCACACCGCATCTCAGATTGAGGCGGGGTTGATTCGTACATGTCACATATGACCCATGGATCGTTCTCCTAAAGTTTCAACGGAAACCGAATGCGTTTGGTCAATTTTCCGTATGTACTTAAAATGGTGTCCATTTTAAACAAAAGAGAGACACTTAGACTAATCCCGGACACACCGCAACTCAGATTGAGCTTGGGTTGGCTCTTATAGGTCACATATGACCCATGGATCATTCTCCTAAAGTTTCAATGGAAACCGAATGCGTTTTGTTGGTTTTCCGTATTTACTTAAAATGTTGTCCATTTTATACAAAAGAGAGCCACTTAGAGTGATTCCGACCACACCGTGCCTCAGATTAAGGCAGAGTTGACTCATACACATCACATATGACCCATAGATCATTTTCCTAAATCATCAACACATTTCAAATACGTTTTTCGGTTTTGCGTATGTCAGTTGTTCTTTTCACTTATAATCCTGTCCATTTTAAACAAAAGAGAGACACTGTGAATAGTGTAGGCCACACCGTACCTCAGATTGATGCAGGGTTGACTCGTACACGTCACATATAACCCATGGATCGTTGTGCTAAAATATCGACACAATCCGAATGCGTTTGGTCGGTTTTCCGTATGCCAGTTGATGTTTTTCAATTAAAATGACTTCCTTTTGAAACAAAAGACAGACACTTTGAGTGGTTCCGGCCACAACGCATCTCATATTGAGGCGGGGTTGATTCGTACACGTCACATATGACCCATGAATTGTTCTCCTAAAGTTTCAACAGAAACCGAATGCGTTTGTTTGGTTTTCCGTATGTACTTAAAATGGTGTCCATTTTAAACAAAAGAGAGACACATAGACTGATCCCTGACACACCACGACTCGGATTGAGCCCAGGTTGGCTCGTACAGGTCACATATGACCCATGGATTGTTCTCCTAAAGTTTCAATGGAAACCGAATGCGTTTGGTCAGTTTTACGTATTTACTTAAAATGTTGTCCATTTTAAACAAAAGAGAGCCACTTAGAGTGATTCCGACCACACAGTGCCTCAGATTAAGGTAGGGTTGACTCATACACATCACATATGACCCATGGATCATTTTCCTAAAGCATCAACACATTTTAAATACGTTTGTTCAGTTTTGCGTACGTCAGTTGTTCTTTTCACTTATAATCCTGTCCATTTTAAACAAAAGAGAGACACTGTGAATGGTGTTGGCCACACCGCGCCTCGGATTGAGGCGGGGTTGACTCTTACACATCACATATAACCCATGGATCATTGTGCTAAATTATCGACACAATCCGAATGCGTTTGGTCGGTTTTCCGTATTCCAGTTGATGTTTTTCAATTAAAATGACGTCCTTTTGAAACAAAAGACACACACTTTGAGTGGTGCTGGCCACAACACATCTCAGATTGAGGCGGGATTGATTCGTACATGTCACATATGACCCATGAATCGTTCTCCCAAAGTTTCAATGGAAACCGAATGTGTTTGGTCGGTTTTCCGTACGTACTTAAAATGTTGTCCATTTTAAACAAAAGAGAGACACTTAGAGTGATTCCGGACACACCGTGCCTCAGATTAAGGCAGGGTTGACTCTTACACTTCACATATGTCCCATGGATCGTTTTTCAAAAGTATTGACACAATTCGAATGCTTTTGGTCAGTTTTCCGTATCCCAGTTGATGTTTTTCACTTAAAATGACGTCCTTTTGAAACAAAAGACAGACACTTTGAGTGGTGTCAGCCACACCTCACCTCGGATTGAGGCGGGGTTGAATCGTACACGTCACATATGACCCATGGATCGTTTTTCAAAAGTATCGACACAATCAGAATGTGTTTGGTCGGTTTTCCGTATGCCAGTTGATGTTTTTCAATTAAAATGACATCCTTTTGAAACAAAAGATAGAAACTTTGAGTGGTTCCGGCCACACCGCGTCTGATATTGAGTTGGGGTTGATTCTTACATATCACATATGACCCATGAATCTTTCTCCTAAAGTTTCAAAGGAAACCGAATGCGTTTGGTCAGTTTTTTTGTATGTACTTAAAATGTTGTCCATTTTAAACAAAAAGAGCCACTTAGAGTGATTTTGGCCACACCGTGCCTCAGATTAAGGTGGGGTTGACTCCTAAACATTACATATGACCCATGGATTGTTGTGCTAAAATATCGACACAATTCGAATGCGTTTGGTCTATTTTCCGTATGCCAGTTGATGTTTTTTACTTAAAATGACGTCCTTTTGAAACAAAAGACAGACACTTTGAGTGGTGGCGGCCACACCACACCTCGGATTGAGGCAAGGTTGACTTTTACATGTCACATATGACCCATGGATCGTTTTTCTAAAGTATCGACACAATAAGAATGCGTTTGGTTGGTTTTCCGTATGCCAGTTGATGTTTTTCAATTAAAATGACGTCCTTTTGAAACAAAAGACAGAAACATTGAGTGGTGTCAGCCACACTGCTTCTCAGATTGAGGCGGGGTTGATTTTTACACGTCACATATTACCCATGAATCGTTCCCCTAAAGTTTCAACGAAAACCGAATGCTTTTGGTCAGTTTTTCGTATGTACTTAAAATGTTGTCTATTTTAAACAAAATAGATCCACTTAGAGTGATTCCGGCCACACCATGCCCCAGATTAAGGCAGGTTTGACTCATACACGTCACATATGACCCATGGATAATTGTTCTAAAGTATCGACACAATCCGAATGCGTTTGGTCGGTTTTCTGTATGCCAGTTGATGTTTTCTCACTTAAAATGATGTCCTTTTGAAACAAAAGACAGACACTTTGAGTGGTGGCAGCCACATCACGCCTCAGATTGAGGCGAGGTTGAATCGTACACATCACATATGACCCATGGATTGTTGTGCTAAAGTATTGACATAATACAAATGCGTTTGGTCGGTTTTCCATATGCCAGTTTATGTTTTTCAATTAAAATAATGTCCTTTTGAAACAGAAGACAAACACTTTGAGTGGTGCCAGCCACACCACATCTCAGATTGAGGCGGGGTTGATTCGTACACGTCACATATGACCCATTAATCGTTCTCCTAAAGTTTCAGTGGAAACTGAATGCATTTTGTCAGTTTTCCGTATGTACTTAAAATGTAGTCCATTTTAAACAAAAGAGAACCACTTAGAGTGATTCCGGCCACACTGTGCCTCATATTAAGGTGGGGTTGACTCGTACATGTCACATATGACCCATGGATAGTTGTTCTAAAGTATCGACACAATTCGAATGCGTTTGGTTGGTTTTCCGTATGCCAGTTGATGTTTTTCACTTAAAATGACGTCCTTTTGAAACAAAAGACAGACACTTTGAGTGGTGCCGGCCACACCACGTCTCAGATTGAGGCGGGGTTGACTCGTACACGTCACATATGACCCATGGATCATTCTCCTAAAGTTATAATGGAAACCGAATGCGTTTGGTTAGTTTTTTGTATGCCAGTTGATGTTTTTCAATTAAAATGACGTCCTTTTGAAAGAGAAGACAGACACTTTGAGTGGTGCTGGCCACACCACATCTCAGATTGAGGCGGGGTTGATTCTTACACATCACATATGACCCATGAATCGTTCTCCTAAAGTTTCAATGGAAATCGAATGAGTTTGGTCGGTTTTCCGTATGTACTTAAAATGTTGTCCATTTTATGATAATCCTCATGTGTCTATTAGTGGAATGGTATTTACTTAAAATCTTGTGGAAATTCATATAAAATATTTTATATCATTCTTAGTATGGATTATATTTTAGTTTATCATGCTATGAAACATTTCGGAGCTAACAATGTCATTCCCAATGAATACATCTCTTTTATAACATACCAAGAATCTATGATATTGATTAGATGTGTAAATGTGATTTAAATTGATTGTCATGATGAAAATAAGTAAAATATATATTATAGATTTTCTAGTATTAAATGAAATCAAGGAGGGTGGGGGGGGGGGGGCTGTCCGGCGGGGCTGTCCGGGGGCTGTCCGGTGGGTGTCCGGGGGGCTGTCCGGGGACCAAAGAAGAGGGTGGGGGGGGGGGGGGCTGTGCGGGGGGATGTCCGGGGGGTGTTCGGGGGGTTGTCCGGGTCCAAGGAGGAGGGTGGGGGGGGGGGCTGTCTGGGGGGCTGTCCGGGGTCCAGGGAGGAGGGTGGGGGCTGTCCGGGGGGCTGTTCGGGGGGCTGTCCGGGGGGTGTTTGGGGGGTTGTCCGGGGTCCAAGGAAGAGGGTGGGGGGGCTGTTCGGGGGGCTATTCGGGGGATGTCCGGGGGTGTTCGGAGGGTTGTCTGGGGTCCAAGGAAGAGGGTGGGGGGCTGTCTAGGGGGCTGTCTGGGGGGCTGTCCGGGGTCCAGGGAGGAGGGTGGGGGGGCTGTCTGGGGGGCTGTTCGGAGGGCTGTCTGGGGGCTATCCGAGGGGGGTGTCCGGGGTCCAAGGAGGATGGTGGGGGGGTTGTCCAGGGTTCAGGAAGGAGGGGGGTTCCCAAACACACAACCAATAAAAGACAATAACATCCATAAAAACAGATAATATATAAAAACAACTCAAATCCAATACTATACTACGAGTCTAGATAAAACCAATAACTAGAATAGATTAAATATCAAATCTCAGTAATATTATTCAAAAATGTAATGGATCAATTTGTCCCACATCACCATCACCATCATCACCATCATAATCACCCTCGTCCTCGTCCCCATCATCGTCCTCGCCCTCCTCAGCATCCTCCTCCTCACCCTCGCCACCCGCCTCGCCCTCCTCCTCTCCCTCCTCTTCCACATCAGACTCCTCGCCATCATCATCATCAAGCTAGACATCGTCCTGACCACCACTAGAACTGCCACCTGGTGCACCATATATAGAACGTATCGACGACATATATTCATCAAAAGCTGGGCTGGCCTCTGTTGGAAGTGTTGGACGTAGAACTTCAATAAATTTCATAAACGCATTGTTTGCCCTTGCAGACTATTCTGCCGTCTCTGTGGCCCTTTTCTCAGCCTGTTCTGCCTGTGCCCTAACTTGCTGCAGCTCGGTGGCACTACAGCTCGTACCTGAGGAGGGCCAATACCTCATCGGGGATATCCTAGGGCGGCAGCGTACTCTGCCAGAATGCTCCACTCCCAACACCTGATGTAAGTGATCTGTTGGCCCAAAATTGTCTGGTTCTTGGGCATCGAGGGCCTCTAAAGCAGCCTGTTACAAAAATAAATATATCATTAAGTTACAAAATATATATTAAAATATAAATTCAACAGATTAAAACTTAAAATCTGCTGCTGAGTCACTTCGTTGACGACACTTCCATCCTTTTTCCGTCTACTCGAGCAAAACAGTTTTGATCGAGGCACACATCCTTCAATATTTTGTATTTTCCTCTAAAATGACATTGAAAACTAAAGTTATATGAAAAATTTAGAAAAACTATTAAATAATTGAGGAAACAAAAGAAAGTGTAAGTCGTAAAGAAAACTTATAAATAATTGTCATACCTACTTCCTCTCATGATCAGGCATCATAGTGCGTCCCAGTGTGTGGAGGTATTTTTTTTTGCATCAATGTTATTTTTATTTTTTCCAGATGATTCCTAAATAAAATTAGAAAATGCAGCATATAGTATTAATGGAAAACATTAAAGTTATTATTTAAATACCTCAAATGTCATTAATACCTTAAACTAGGTACTTGTCTAATGAGTAATCATCTGACGATACTGCTCTATAGGAAAATCATCCACCACTGGTACCACATCTAACTCAGTGCCAACTCTAGCAACCCGGCCAATATAAAACTCATGCTTGTAGGATCTCTAAAGCTTGGCTAAATCCTTTAGACGTTCCAGTCGTGCACCCTCACCATCGGAAAAATTAAATCGAAGATGACATCAAAATATTAATTCATATAAATACAAAAATAATTCATGACATTAAATAGAACAGATTTTTTTACCCATATCTCTGGGCCCAAGCTCTATCCTTGACCTCATGTGGAAAATGTCTCCATGATAGCGGGCTGACGGGAATGTTGTCGGAGTATTTGGAAAGCGTCTCCAAAAAACTCCGACATTGCTGCCTTGTTTTCTCAACCATTTGGTTGTATTCATTATAATCCACCATAACCTGTGTGCGGCGGTTCCACACTGAACGCATGAATGTACGCCCCCGCCCATGCCTCCTGTTAGTAGATGTATCTGTCATGAAAGAAAAACAAATATTTTATTAAAAAATGTTATAATGAAAATAAATATTGCTATAAATTTTTTTTAGGGTTCTATAAATATACCTGTGCCGGTATGATCGCTGAGCGCCGCTGGATCCACATAAACTGATGGAACACCCTGTGGTGGAACAGGAGTCGAAGACGATGGAATATAGAAGCTCGGAGAGACATAAGTAGAAGGAAAAGAAGATGAGACAACTGTCTGATTGGATGCTGACTGGGGAGTGGGAATCATCATGGGATGTGAAAATGATGGGTTAGAAGATGCAGAAGGTAGCAAAAACATGGGAGGCCTAAATATCCTGTGTGTCCCTAACGACACACCGGGATCAAAATGTGGGAAGGATGACATGTCAGTGGGAGGGGCAGGGTCTAGTCGGGTACGCGCAGTTGCTCGTCCACCTCTGGTACGAACCCTCCTTGTACCACCGGCCTGAGTACTAGGACCAGTACTAGGCTCCTCGTCGAATAACTGTCGACGTATAGGTGGATCCTACAAAAATGTTTACAAAAAAATTAATCACATGACATTATATATTCTTTAAATATATCAATTTGAAATAAAGTACTCACTACAAGCACTAATGATGGAATTCTTAACTCCGTCATTCGACGATTATTCTCCATCATTTTTTTCCTTCGTCTCTCTTCAATTGGCTTCATTTCCTGCTTTTGAAAACAAATATGTAATTAATTAGAAAAAGGAAACTAATGTGTAACCCAAAAAACTAAATATATGAGAGAATTGGGGGATTCATTGGTAATTAACTATCAATTGTTTTAGAAGAGCTTGAATGGATTTAATAAATCATACAAGTTGTAATGTTCACCAAGTTAGAAATATTGTTTGAGTATGTTTGAATACAGTTCAATTCGAAATTAGAAAATGAAATTCAAATAAAACTGCAACCAATAAACATTGAAAATTCACATAACGCTCAAGTCAGCTATCAATTGTTTTATAAGGGCTTGGATGAATTTAATAAATCATACAAGTTGTAATGTTCACCAAGTTAGAAATATTGTTTGACTATGTTTAAATACAGTTCAATTCCAAATTATAAAATGAAATTCAAATAAAACTGCAACCAATAAACATTGAAAATTCACATAATGGTCAATTCAGCTATCAATTGTTTTAGAAGAGCTTGAATGGATTTAATAAATCATACAAGTTGTAATGTTCACCAAGTTAGAAATATTGTTTGACTATGTTTGAATACAGTTCAATTCCAAATTAGAAAATGAAATTCAAATAAAACTGCAACCAATAAACATTGAAAATTCACTTAACGGTCAAGTCAGCGAAAACATATTTGTGATCAATACTAAATCAATTTGAATATTACCAACCTTAACAACCCAACTCGAGGTAAACCAAAAGAATTGAGAACATGGATGAATGATTCTATATATTTTCAACCACAACTTCAGGTTCACAATAAACTATGAAAATTGAGCTATTGGAGTCATCAAAAGAAATAAATGGATTGGTTCCAATGGAACTAGGGACAGTGTCAATTCCATCATCACCATCATCAAAAATATGTCTTGGAATTACTTCAACTATGACACCAAATTCAGGTTGAAGTTGGTCTTTGACATAAAAAACTTGTTTAGCCATTGATTCCAACACATATGGTTCTTCGGTAGCAAGATTGTGAGTCCCATTAATTACTCTAAATCCACAATCATCAATAAATGTGCCATGTCTCGTCATCGAATCAAACCAATGGCATTTCATCATTGTGACTCGTCCATGAGAGTAATAATCCAATATTATTATTTTCTCAAAAACTCCATAATAACCCACATTTTCAAATCGCAGTCTACTATTTGATGCACTGGAATAAAAATTTGTTGTGGCAGTAACCATAAAACCATCATGTTGTGTTCTCATGTTCTTTGCTCATTCAGTGATAATAAATTTGTACCCATTGATAACAATTGATTTATAGTCACGGACCACAGTATTAGGACCAAAAGTCAAAGCTCTTATTTCCTTAGAGACAGAGTCAACAGATAAACTCAATACCTGCAATATAAATGACTATTAAACTTAACTAAATATTGATATAATTATTTTAAAAATTAATTTTTTTACCTTTAATTTTAACCAAGTAGAAAACTCTTTGCTATGAAAAGTCTCTCTCCTTCTCAAAGATAAAGAACGATTCTTCCTATTTATCATTATTTTATGTTCCCTATAGATAAAAAATATGAATAGTTTAACAGATATACATGTAAGATATACATAATCAATTTAGTTACCTGATATAGTCATCGAACAAATCACAGTTGAACAAAACTGTGCGATGTGCCATCTCCCGCTCTTCATGGCTTAATGTCCTTAATGTATATGATCCAGAAATTCCTCCTGTTTGAGGAAGTGATGGAAAACTGGGTTCAATTTTATCATACTGTTCTTCTTCATTTCTCATTGGTCTATTCAATCTTGTAGTAAGATCAGACAAATACATCGAGCATAAATCCATACATTCTTGATCCAAGTAACCGTTCACGATAGAACCTTCGAGATGATTTCTGTTTCGGACATAAGACTTTAATGTGAACATATTTCTTTCAGTTGGATACATCCAACGAAAAGAAACAGGTCCTCCAAGAAGTATTTAAGTGGGAATATGGACAGTCTGATGCAGCATGCATGTGAAAAATGATGGAGGAAATATTTTCTCCAACTCACACAAAATTAATGGGGCATCTATCAACATTTTTTGTAAGAAAGACTTGGATAACTTCTTATCACAAAGATCTCTAAAAAAATGGCACAACCGAATAACAACCACCCTTAAATTATTGGACAAAAGATGATGGATTGCTATTGGAATCAACTCATGTAGTAGAATGTGATAATCATGAGTCTTCAAAGATTTTAGCTTCAACTCTCTTCTGTTGACCCGTTTAGATATGTTTCTTGAATAGACATCAGGAACTCTAATAGTATCTAATACTTCCAAAAATTGTTTTTTTTCTATAGGTGTCATCACATAATAAGCACATGGAAGTTTCCATTTATTTTCACTGATACGCACAAGATGTAATTCTGGTCTGATGCCCCAATCCACCAAGTCACGCCGAGATCGTAAATCATCTTTTGTCTCCCCCTTGACATTTAGAAGAACCGAAAGCAACATTTTGCATATATTCTTTTCAATATGCATTATGTCTCAACAATGACGTAACAAATTGGTTGACCAATAAGGAAAATCAAAAAAGATACTCCTATTCCTCCAATTGTAACAGGTTTCAGTGGAAACATTCTTTCTCTTTCCAGATTTCATTTGACCCTTCCCGAATGAAAAACTGAAATCTTTCAATTCATTAAGCACGTCAGTTACATACATACACTGAGGTGGATCATAGGTCTCTATGGTATTATCAAATCTTAGAAGATTCATTCTATATGGATGATCCTTTGGCAAGAATCATCGATGTCCCATAAAATTGAAACTACAACAATGTTTCAGTCTTCTGGATCGTGTATTCTTCATACAAACTGGACATGAAAATTTTCCCTTCGTGCTCCATCCAGACATCATTGCATAAGCCGGAAAATCATTGATCGTCCACATAAGCGCAACACGCATCTGAAATATGTCCTTCTAACATGCATCGTATGTGCTCACACCCACATCCCAAAGAAGTTTCAACTCTTTTATTAAAGGTTGCATGTATACATCAATATCAATGCCGGGATCAGAAGGACTAGATATGAGTATACTTATGAAAGTGAAAGGTTTTTTCATACACAACCATGGGGGAAGATTATAAATGTGTATAAAAATTGGCCATGTGTTGTGCGAAGTAAGCATCTTTCCAAACAGATTAAAACCGTCGCATGAAAGACCCAGCCTCATATTATGCACGTCAACTGCAAAATCAGGATGTCGAGCATCAAATCTCTGCCATGCAAATTCATCTACAGGATAAACCAACTCATCATTAGTATTCTTTCTCTCGGTATCATGCCATCTCATTTTTATTGATATGTCATCAGACATAAAAATATTCTGGAGTCTGGGGATCAATGGAAAGTGTCACATTACTTTTTGTGAAATGTGGGATGGTGTTACATCAGATTTTGACTTCCAGCAGGATGTGCCAAATTTTATACAATCATTTCATTCAGTGGTTTCCTCCCAAAATAAGCTACAATATTTTGGGCAAGCATGAATTTTGTTTCTTGAAAATCCAAGTTACTCAACTAACTTCCATGCCATATAGTGGTTTGAGGGAATATCTGCATCATCTGGAAGTAAATCCTTCAAGAGGGTAAGAATGTAATCGATTGCTGTATTAGAAATCCCATACATAGTTTTCCCATGAAACAATTGGATTAAAAATTCCAACTTTTTTATTTTATCTCATTGTCGATATACTGGAGTCGTGGAAGCATCATTCAATTTTTTCACCCTATAAATATCATCATTTTCACTAGATGCATCAGCTGTCCTCATATCGAAGTCTTCTTGAGTAGAAATCCTTTCTTTTTCATGATGACGAATAAATGGAAACCGATTATCTAACAAATTCTCCATTCCAGTCCTTTCATTTCGATCATCACCAATTTTAGATTTCATTTTCTCCCCATTGTGATACCAAAAAAAGTAGTTTTCTTGAAAACAATTTTTGGTTATTTGGTAGCTGACTTCTTCACGACTCAACCAAGGTCTACCAACACAATTGGAACATGGGAAGTGTATGCGACCACTATCTGAAGCATTGTGAAATGAAAAATCTATAAAGCTCTCCAAATTGTTTTGAAAATAGCTTGAGATCCGATCGGTTTCATACATCCAACTTCTGTCCATTCTGTAATTTTTTTTATATAATTCATAACAATTCAATAGGATTGAACATTAATAGAAAATATCTTTCAAAATCTATTTTAAATAATAAAATCCCTTTAATCATTTTTAACAAATATTTGGAGTATTCTCAAGGAACCCCCATTTGGAAAAGTCACATTAAATGCCCAATTTCCACGCTAAACTATTGAAAACAATTAACATGAGACAATCATCGACCACAAATAACTTAACTGTAAATTAAAAAAACAGAAACCAAATGTGATACGGAATTTAATGTTAAGTTAGGGGAAATGAGATTAAATAGAGACAACAACATCATAAATGGTTCCAACATCATAACTTCTGATTAAAACCACCCATAATAGGAATGGGAATTACTCATACACCTAATACCTAATAAAACAAACCAAATCTCCAATTAAAACATTGAATTTAGGGTTTCCACCCCACTTGGACAACCCTACCCCCACCCCACCCACCCCACTTGGACAGCCCTACCCCCACCCCACTTGGACAACCCAGCACCCCCCACCCCACATGGAAAACCCTACCCCCACCCCACTTAGAAAACCCAGCCCCCCCCCCCCCCATACCTGGACACCCCTACCCCCCACAACCCACTTGGAAAACCCATCCACCCCCACCCCACCTGGAAAGCCCTACCATCACCCCACTTGGACAACCCATCCCCCACCCTACCTAGACAGCCCCCCACCCCACCTGCACACCCTCCCCACCCCACTTGGACAACCCTTCCTGGACACCCTCCCCCACCCAACCTGCACACCCTCCCACACCCCAAACAGCCCTACCCCCACCCCATTTGGACAACCCAGCACCCTCCCCCATCCTACCTAGACAGCCCCCTCCCCCACCCTACCTAGACAACCCCCTCCCCCACCCTACCTAGACAGCCCCTCCCCCAACCCAAACAGCCCTAACCCCACCCCATTTGGACAAACCATCCCCCTCCCTAGCCTACCTAGACAACCCCTCCCCCACCCCACCTGCACACCCTCCCCACCCCACTTGGACAACCCTGCCTGGACACCCTCCCCCACCCAAACTGCACACCCTCCCCCACCCCAAACAGCCCTACCCCCACCCCATTTGGATAACCCATCCCCCTCCCCCACCCTACCTAGACAACCCCCTCCCCCACTCTACCTAGACAACCCATCCTTCACACCAAACAACCCTACCCCCACCCCATTTGGATAACCCATCCCCTCCCCCACCCTACCTAGACAGCCCCATCCCCCACCCTACCAAGACAGCCCCTCCCCCACCCCAAACAGCCCTACCCCCACCCCATTTGGACAACCCATCCCCCTCCCCCACCCTACTTAGACAACCCCCTCCCCCACCCAACCTAGACAGCCCCCCCCCCCACCCCAAACAGCCCTACCCCCACCCCATTTGGACAACCCACCCCCTCCCCACCCTACCTAGATAGACCCTCCCCCACCCCACTTGGATAGCCCTCAACATCCTCCCCCACCCCATCTGCACACCCTCCCCCACCTCAAATTGAAACATAAATTCATCCAAATCAAAATCCAAATTTCAACTAAAATAAATTCCACCAAAAGTATCATATCACCCCACTAAACAAACCCTTTACCATGTTTGAAGTGTATAACAAAAAACATAAAACAAATCCAAGGGTTCCGTAGACAGAAACCCTAATTTAGCCTAAATCAAAACACCAAACACCAAAAAAATAGAGAAATAACGCTAAAACTAAGGTAAAACTTACTAATTTGAAGTGTGAAATAAGATTTTGTTTGATTGAAGATGGATCTTGGGTGGAAAGAGTGTCGTGGTCGAGAATAATTCAAGATCTCGATTAGGTTCTGTCTGCAATCAGTCTGCAATCGGGCTGGGTGGGGGTTCGGCTGGTCTGTATTTGGGGGAAATCTTTCCCAACGGTTTTTAAAAACCATTGGGAAAGATAGAGTTTTCCCAACGATTTCATTAAACCATTGGGAAAACTGATTTTTTCCCCATATTTCCCAACAGTTTGATAAAACCGTTGGGAAAACTAATTTTCTTCCAATCTTTCCCAACGGTTTCATCAAACCGTTGAAAAAAATCAATTTTTATAGATCAATACCAACGGTTAATGTAAACCATTGGTAAAGATCACCTATACCAATGGTTCAAAAGAACCATTGGTATACAACTGTTGGGAAAACCATGATTTCCAGTAGTGTTAATTAATCAATCCTTTTATCTCAAACCATTTTTCTGAATTTCCTTGAAATTCTCATCCATCATAATTTTAAATAAATAAATTCATTTAAAATTATCTTTGTACGTAACTTGTATCTTGTAGGAAACTCGGTGAATTGCCGTTCATAACTACCCAATGAGCAGGAATGAACATTACACAAATGTTAAATTGAACACACACATATATATAAAACACCTATCATGTGTTGTGCCCCAGCTTTATGCCAGAACCATGGAACACTTCTCAAGGGTCTGTATAATATAATAATAAATTTTAATAAATCTTCATAATTTGGATGAGTATACGGTGTGTAATTCCTACCACACGATGTGTACTATCAATCACCGTGTAGTATCCGCACCATGGTACATGTCTCAGGGATACAACGTGTATATGTACTTCGAAAATCCTCAAAGTACATGGCGTGTCCAGTGGGACATACACCATGTAGTATCCACGTTACACAGTCTCCAACTGGGCAAGCCGTGTACGGGGTACATGGTCCAACCCTAACCCGAAGGGACTACACACCGTGTCCAGTGGGTCACACAGTGTGTAATCTGGAAACCATGTGCCACCTATTCCCTGGTCAACACACAGAGTCTTTAAGACTTAGACAAACTCCAATGACACAACTTGGTTTGGAAGACCAGTCTTGATGCATTGAACCTTGATACACGGCGCGTGAATCCAACTACATGCCATTTATTCTGGTGTTGTACGACCATGAAACTTTGGGACCTCTGGATGAGATCCTCTATTTCATTTTAATAAAAATTAAATGAAAAGATCATTTATGTTAGGTGAATGTGAAACTAAAGAGGAGGAACATATCTTGAGATTCATATTTTCAAAACGAGTAACATGAATTGAAAAACTAAATTATTAAACTGTAAATCATCAATGAATTATTTAAATAATTATAAACTATGATGTAATCTCTCTCTGATACCACTTGTAGGTTCTGGGTGCAGCTGAAGCGTAGTTAGGATGACACCCAACTTTAATTTTTACCATGATCAATGATTATTACTAGATCAATATGATGATGAATTCTAGTATCTAAATAATATAATCAAAGATTTAGATAAAGAAGTATGAAGCCCAAAAACTTTAGTGAGGATCTTGCACATCATGTTTATAATTAATTTAATTAATTTCATAAAGAAAATAATACTTGGATATTTGGTACTCTCTTCGTTGATGATGTTGATCATCTAGAATGACACTTCAGGAATGTCTCATTGAACTTGCAAGGATCCAAACAAGAATCCCTCTAGTGGTGATCCATATGTGCTCATATGGCCTCCGATCGATACCACTCGTTCTCCGAGTGCTAGCGTGGCAAAGCGAGTGTCTTGTGTCAGTCGTTCTTGATCGCTTGTTCTTTGGTCTTGAAGAACACCTCTCATTCTTGAGAGGGGCAGGAAGAGGATTTTAGAGAGAAATAATTTAACTCAATAATTCTCAATTTACCAGGCGTGCAGTTCAGTACACGGAACAATAGATGTAAATGTCTATTTATTAACATGGGACTTCAGTTACAATATTTAATTGCATAATAGAAATTAAATACATTCATAACCTTAGATAAAACCCATGATTTTAATAATAATACCGTGTCATTATTTATGGTACGCCAACTTGCACAAAACGGAATTATAAATAAAATTTCGTGTCACAAAATAATACCAGTGTTATTATTATTTTATCTTATGCCAATTAGTTAAATAATTATTTACCATCTTGTAAATAATTATTTTACTATCGAACTGACCTTGGTCTGCTCGAACTCCACTTCTATTTATTGAATACTCAAATAAATAAATAAATAATTTATTATCTTAAATAAATATTTTATTTACACACTAGTAAATAAATATTTATTAAATGTTCAATAAAATAAATAAATATATTTTACCCACAATCTGGTGAATAAATATTTATTTAATTTATGAAAGAATTTTAACTTTAATTGAATTATTCCACCATCTTTTGAATAATATTTATTAATTAAATTCAAATAGAATTTAACCGAGACCACCAGAAACACTTAGTGTGTGACCCTCTAGGATTATTTCTCGTTGGCATTAGGCGATCTTTCCTAAAGTCCAAGAGTACTGCCTAGCAACGAGTCAAGGAATCCAAGATAAATAACTTAAATTCTCAACAACAAAATCTATATACGAACGCTCACTGTGTAATATAATCCATTTGTCTTAATATCTCATCAAGTAGATTTCATGATTGTGTCATCAACCTTTGTGCTTGATACGTCGTTATTTGACTACCTGAAATAAAATAATCATTACACCATGGCTATGGAATTCCACGTGACAGTTCTATTTCAATCAAAGGGTCGAGATATCAAATTCCATAACTAGAAGGGACAAATCATTCCTTAACCTATCCATTAATAACATGCCACTTGTGACACACTCAACATACACTACTTCCCGCCAATTGTCTGCATGCTAGTTTTCATTAGTAAATCAATGTTTTAAAGTCATGGCACGTATTAATGATAATCTTAAAGTTTAAGGATCATTACACACGATCGCAGATAGGAATATCTGATGACACCAAAACATGTGGAATTTTTACTGGAGGGTCTATTCTCATAATCTCTCATCATAGAGATTACCAAGTAAAAACTTCATGAGAGGAAGTCTCATATTCTTATGAGTACTCACAATTGACGGTATGTACACTATGTGTCCCATTATAGTATGTCATCCAACAACAGAACTATATTTAAGAATATTTTCATAGCACTTCAAGGTTCTCATCATAGTGGGGAACTGCTATGACCTTGTCAATACGACAAATACTCCAAGACATTATTACAATATAGTCATGCAGAACAATGAACAATATGTAATAAGATGTTTAATATTTAAATATATTAAATATTCATGTAATCAAATTACAACTAGTTTGTTATAGGACACCAAATCTTATAATAACCTCAAAATGGTATGGTTGGATTTTTAATCCAACCATCGACCTAGGTACAAGTTGCGGTCCTTCACTACAAAACTTGTTTGAAATTCTTAGGAAATATATTCTAGATTATTTACATAAACATTCTTCACATTAATATGGATCTATAATTTATAATGTGAATAATTAATTTTATATTCTCTATTTTTAAATGTATTCTTATTTTAAAGCTTTCTTTTCTAAGTTTTTCATTGATTTCAAATCATTTTATTCATCTCTTGAATTTCAATATATTATGGATCACTATTTATTCATCTCTTGAATTTCAAAAGTTGTGGGTGTCATGTTCTATATCCCACACAGTCTAGATTCATTACCAACCTATTGGAGTGTCATCATCTGGGCAAGCCCCTGTACAAAACTAGAAATGATACTAAAAGGACACCAACTACTCATAGGAACTCACAAACCACCTAATAAGATATGGATGGAATTGGTTTTATAAATATATTTCACCAGATACCCTATAAAATAAAATAGATACTCGGCGGAGTCAATAATAACTTCGAATCCTATAGAAATCCCACCAACTAGCCAGTGGATTCTAGTGGATAGTCATAAGAATCATGTTAGTAAGTAAAAGGGATCATTTATCAGGTATGTAAATGACTCTATTAACCCCATTACACCTCCAAATAAACCCATGTATCCCCAAATATTATAAAAACAATCCATGGGAGGCTTGGAAAGCTATAATTGTGAAACAAATTGATCATCATTGATCTATAGTGATAAAAAATGAGTATTGCTTATAAATTGATTCATTTTTTCTTAATTGTGATAATGATTTATGCTTTTTTCCTCAAACACTTTGATCTCCCAAGATTATCTCTCTCTCTCTCTCTCTTTTATTCTCCCAATTTCAACATATAAATATTTCTAGATAATTGAGTGAATTTATTCAGAGGGTTTGAACCTAATAAAATCTCTTCTATCTCATTATTTTTGAGTTCACATTAAACTTCTAAACTAGGATCCTTCTCCTTGGGTTCCTAGTAAAATTATAAAACTAATATTTTTAGGATTCATAGAAACAAAAAATCCATATGTTTGTGCTACTTTTTGGTATCATGGATATCACTAATTTCAAGGTCTATGAATTCATAAACCCTCAAGAAATTGGGGTGGGAGACATAGGAGATCTTATTAATCTATTACTGATCTCCTTTATCAAATTCCATGGATTTTATTTTATTTAATTCCCATATAATTTTCCTCCTACATTATTTCATTCAATTAATCAATAAATAATTAATCAAATCACTATTATAATCTCATAACATATATAAATCAATCCCTCCATTAATTAATTCATTATTTCTAAATTTTTTATTATTTTGAATTTTGATTCCTTTATCATTTCTATTATGCTTAATTTGATTATTTAAATCTATTAGTCAACTGAATAGTTGTATAAAATTATTTCATTTAATTTTTTAAAATTAAACACATTCTCCCATCCCACTTCACATCTTACACCGACCAACAATTTCACACTACAATTTCCATAGGGGTCTTTGGAAACTAAATTCTCATTCAATAAGTGATGTTCTTTTTGAAATTATTTCATATATGATGTGAAGATTATCTATTTTATTTTATTATTTTGTATTTTTTAATTTTTTCTTTGAATTTATATTTCCACCACATGAACCTCTTTCTAAATGTAACTTACTTCAAGAATTATGAGGCCCATACAGGATTTGGTTAACTCAAATTTTATTTCAATGAGTTAAAATTATATTTGTAAAGATCCATTCATATTTTATCTTTATGTAAAATAAAGTTTTCAACATGAAGTTCTTTTCTTGATGAATTTTATTTTCCTAAAATTGTATCATTTTTATGAAAAAAATATCATCTTCTTTAAAGAGAGTTCTCTTATGTTTCCATGTTTATTATTCCCAAATATGTTTTCCTTTATTAATTTGAAATAAAAATATGTTTTTACACATGTGACATTACAAATTTGTCATTGAACTTTTTGAAGGGAAGTTCTATTACATCTTTTTATGATGTGGGTTTTTAGAAAAGGCATTTCAGATGTTTAAAAAGATTTTCCATCCTTTCAAAATATAATTTTTTATCATCCTATACACATACCATTTTAGTAAAATTTTTATACAGTCAGTATATATTATTTATGTTTTCTTTTAAAAAGAAAATTTATTCCAAATTCATCTCTTAAATATTTGGAAAATTACTTTTAAAAGTGACTGTGGCTTCTTATTTTATGCCAAAGATAAAATCCTTTTCAGAAAAATCTTTTATAGTATCACTACAATTATCCCCTTTATCTATAATTACATAGTTTGATTATAATACATTATTTATTGTAACACCCCACACCTCCTTGTTGTCTTGAGAAGGTGGAAGGATGTTACTTGGACTTAAGAGACATCCCTAAGATGCCAAAGGATGGAAATAAATGCTAAGGGATCCATTAACTAGTGGGGGATGATTTTACCTTAGAGAATAAACAACCAACCAAACATTCCATAACCACAGAAACAACTATATAATGCATGATAACATTTAAAGATAACTTAAACATTCTATTTATATCAAAACCAACTACAAAGAGTACCACAACAGAAGACTAAAAAACAACCAAGTATGTAGAGAAAGACTTGAAAACCAACAAAACTTAATGAAAACTACATAACTCCAAAGCCCCAATAAGATTCATGCTCCAACTCCACAAACAACCCATGTATCACCAAGTCCCACTAGAGAAGTGTGATACTTTACCTTTAATAGTATACTCATAGACAATATCCGAAAAAGAACAAAAGTTCCAAAGAAAGGGTGAGTAATAAACTAAGTAGGTTTTCCATAAATTAATTATGTACTCATGCCACTAGGATAGAAAAATATAGTACTTTTATATAAAAAAATTTAGATAAAATAATTGGAAAATAGTTCAACAATTTATCACAAATACAAACAATTTTATACAAATGTAGTTTTCTCAAATAAACCAATTTCTAAGGAAAGAAACCAAACTTTTCATTCTAACCATTTCATAATTTAATTGAAAATTACCCATTACATATCTTATAGCCACACACACCCACATACAATCTTGGTGTTACCATTATGTTGGAACTTTATGTCTATAAACTCTTATATTTCATGGTGGTACTTCATAACCAATATCCATCCATTCCACACATGATTAACCATTTAAGCTATATCAAATGACAATAAAACTGTTTCCACACAATTCAATCAATTTAATAAACCACACTTTTGTTGAAAACCATAATCGCAACCTAATTCAATAAAAAAAACCTTTTATTGAAATCAGTTTTACAACAAAACATTTCAATAAAACTCATATTTTATTGAAAACCTTTTTCCATGCATAAAAACCAAATAACCATTTTAAAATCATCATTTTAAAATCATTTTACCAAATTCACCTTTATCCAACACACCCAATGATTTCAAAATAGATTTCGCAATCTATTTCACACAAAAAATATAATTTGAAATCAATAATTCAAGTTATGAATAGAGGAGTTGAGAGTGAAGCCACCTACCTCAGGATTTATGGTGAAAATGAAGAATGAAACTAAAAATCCAACAAAACCGGGTTGAATCTCCAAAAACCCACCTTATACCTCTTCCCATAACATAAAAAAATCTAAATCTAATCATATTTGGAATCAAATACTTTAGATATATCCATATGAAACATAGATATAAGAAACCGAGAGAGATATAGAGAGAATAAGATCTAAGGAAAACCATAAAAAAAACTATAAATGATGAATTACCATGATAGTCAGGCTTCAATGCACCAAGAAATGCCTTTAGATTACTTCCAAATTGATGGAGAAGGTTTCTCTAGCCTTAGAGAGGGAGAAATCTCAAGTCAGGTTTGGTTTGGGAAAAAATGTGGGGTAAAAACATAATCCTGACCTAGATACACCTTTTATGGATCTTGTTTTTAAACCACGCATAGTTAGTCACACAATTAGGAAAACCGTGCACTAACCGTGTGCCCACCTCTACCTTAAGGAGGATCTCACATGGTTGTCCTGCAAAGTTAGACAAACTGTGTGCTAACTATTCAAAATCCCAATGTCCCAAGTTGCATGGTTTATCCTAGGAAGGCGTACTGTTTGGAAAAACTGTGTGCTTGATCGCACGCCTTCCCTTATCCCATATCTCATTATGCATGGTCTTATGTAGGTGTTTCATAGTTTTCACTAATCGTGCACCAACTATGAACCTTTAGAAAAGACCAAAACATTCCAAAAGTATTCCGAACCCTCCCAAACTTCACCCAAACACTTTATATACTTAAAATAAATAAA
This sequence comes from Viscum album, assembly GCA_963277665.1. Classification (NCBI taxonomy): domain Eukaryota; kingdom Viridiplantae; phylum Streptophyta; class Magnoliopsida; order Santalales; family Viscaceae; genus Viscum; species Viscum album. The sequence continues at coordinate 224,602,341 of OY728135.1, read as the reverse complement.
TAAAAGGTTATTTACTTGAAATAGGGGGTGATACATTCTCCCCACCATTAGAATTTCCATCCCCAAAAAGTAGAAAACCATCATTTCCCTGAAAGAGTTCTGGCCATTACTCTTTCAGTTCCTTCTCCCATTCCCAAGTCTCTTCCTGAATCTGACCATGTCCCCACAAAACCCACACTAGAATGATGATTTTACCTCACAAGACTTTCTCTAACCTATCCATAATATGCACTGATATTTTCACTAATGAAGCATTTGGATATAGGTCAATGTGATCCCATCTGAGCACATAGTCAGGATCAAGCTAATACTTTTTCAACTGGGATATATGAAACACATTGTGAACCACACTGAACCATGGTGGAAAAGCCAACTGACATGCCATATCACCAACCGATTCAAGAATATCAAAAGGGATTATGTATCGAGGAGATAACCTGACCTAATTTCCAAAACAACAATGTCCAAGACTTTAAGAGATTATCAAGAACACACGATCACTCATCCTGGAGGACAATGACTATCGACAATGATCTGCATATGATTTCTGATGACTTTGATCCATCTCTATCTGTTTCCTGATCAACTAAATCTTCTCCATTGTTTCTTGGACAAGGTTCTTCTCAAATAGTTAAGTCCCACCTATTTCCAACCAATAAAGTGGATAATGACAAGAACACTAATACAATTATTTAAAAGGAGACAAATGTATCGATACTTGATAACTGTTGTTATAAGAGAACTCCACTAATGGAACACGCTCTTCCCATGAACCATCAAAATCCATTTCATAATCCCACATCATGTATTCCAATATTTGTATCATCTGTTTGTATTGTTCGTCCATCCCAGGATGATACACTGTACTCATAGTCAACTGAGTCCCAAGAGATTTCTGTAAGGATCTCCATAAGCATGACGTAAACCTCAAATCTCTATCTGACACTATTGAAAATGGTATGCCATACCTCTTTACCACTTCTTAGATATAATTTTTTAAAAAGTCCTCCACTGTATGAGATTCATGAATATGGATGAAATGGAACAAATTTGTGAGATGATCCACTATCACCCATATGGAATCTTGTTTCCGAGCCATTCTTAGGAAACTTGTTACAAAATCCATAGCTATATTCTCTCATTTACAAATTTGAATAGGTCAAGACTACAACATACCTTCTGCTTATTGATGCTCTGCCTTAACTTGATGAAAAGTTAAGCATCTTGAAACAAAATCATCCACCTTTCTTTTCATACCAACCCACCAAAACTACACTTTCAACACTTTATACATCTTCTATATTTCAAAATGAATAGACCATCTCGAATGGTGGTAAGCATAAAGAATTTTTTCTTGATAATCCATAGGTAAAACCATCCAATTTTTGAACCACAACATTGAAATCTCATCCAACCTCCAGCCCTTAATGGTCTCCCCACCATTGAGTTTTGAACTCATAGCCACACATTTTGAATCAGATGTCTATAACTCTTTAACTATCTCCACTACATTAGAAACAAACAAAACTAGAATGAAGATCGCAACTTCACCTTGGTCATCAAATTCCAAGTGCATGTCATCTAGGAATGACATCAACTACCACTCATCTGAAGCTTCTTTTGCTAACTGAGCATATGAATTTATTCTTAATGCATCCACCACTGAATTTGCCTTACCTGATGTATACATTAAGTCAAATTAAAACATTTTTAGATACTCCATCCATCTTATTTTCCTTATATTAAAATCCCAATGTGAGAAAATATATTTCAAGATTTTATGATATGTGAACATAGTAAATTTATCACCAAATATATAATGATGAAAATTCTTCAAAGCATGGATCATGATAGCTAAATTAAAATCATGTAATGGGTATTTATTCTCATGAAACCATAACTACCTTGATCCATAAGTAATAACATGATCTCCCTGCATGAGAACACATCCCAACCTGGATCCCGAATCATAACAATACACCACACACCCTTCTCCTGATTTTGGAAAGATCAAAATTGGTACTGATGTAACGAAAACTTTAAGATATTTGAAATAATTATGTAATTCCTCGTCCCATTGGAATTGAACATTATTCTTTTTAAAAGATATCATAGGTGAGGCTATTCCTGAAAAATCATGAACAAAGCATCGTTAATAACTAGATAGACCAAGGAAACTGCATATCTTGAAGAAATTATTTATCAGTTTCCAAGAGATAAACATATCTATCTTTTCTGGATCTATAGAAACACATATTTCAGTGATTAAATGGCCGTGTAAACACACCTCTTGTATCCAAAAATCAAACATTGATAGTTTGGAATATAGATGACGATCACTCAATATTCCAAACACTTTTTTCAAGTGTTTCTCAGGGTCAACCCTTTTCCTTGAATACAAAAATATGTCATCCACCAACACCACCATAAAATAATCTATATATCATTGAAATATATGATTCATTAATTCTATAAAGATCGTTGGTGCATTTTTAAGATCGAAAGGAATTAACATATATTTATAATTTCCATATCTACTCTTAAAATATGTCTTCTGAATATCCTCATTTTGATCTTTCCATTAGTGATATCCAAATCAAAAGTCAATTTTGGAGAACCACTGTGCTCCTCTCAATTGATTGAATAGTTCATCAATGCGTGTGAGTAGATACCGATTCTTTATCATAACTTGGTTAAGATTATGATAATCCAAACAGAACTTCCCCTTCTTCCTCTTCCTTATGAATTACCTCTTTCTCTTTTTCCTAGTAAGTAGGTTATGAAGCACATTCCTTAGATGGAGGATAAGAGTCGCCATTTAGACATATAGAAGATGAAGCAACCATTTAAAGCCCACTTACTGGTATGGGGATTTCTTGGATCTCTAAAGAGGAAACAAAGTACTAAGGATAAAATTATTCATTTTCTCTTATTTAAATAATAACTTATTTCATCCCATATGGAAAAACAAGGTTTTTTTGGAGATCAGGTGATGGAATGAAGATATTTTTATCTAGGATTTAATTATTTCTCGGAGATCTAATATCTTCTCTAATGCTATCAGGATCAGTTATTATGATTTAAATCATGAAATTTGTTGGAGTGGTTCTCAAATTTAAATCCACCTCTTAGATTTGGTTACTGGGGATTACACACTTTGCACCAATCTGTTTTAAAGGATTGGATAAAATCATCTACAAACCATTTGGGCATTGATCTGAGTGTCATTATCATCCATGGACTATTTACCTTCCTTATGGTAGAATCCCACTTCAATATATTTTAACACACAAGATTTTAATTGGTTATTTTCACCATACAATGTCCCAATTTGACCAGTGATACATTATTTGAGGCATTGGTGGTATGACATGGGGATAATAACATAATGATGTATTCAAGGTCTTCACAATATAACATTGAAGGCGGTATCCCTTTTAACAACCATTAATTATGTGTCAAACACGAGATCCATGAACTGAATCCTAAGTTTAATTTCATAAAAATGATTTTTCTCATTATTTTCATAACATTGTAACATTAGGGTAGAGGGGGACAAGTGGGATTTATTGAAACCTAGTTGGAAAAGTGTTCAGATTGGGATGAGGTTGACTCTTGGGTTGTTGTCAATGAATGCTCATAAGATATCAATATCATTTATCCCACCATATATATACAAGGGTATTACGTGACCATGTATTATGACATCCTCATACTATTCCATGATATAGATGACCATATGGAATTATACATGATCATTCTATGCACGATGCACTTCGGCAGTAGCAACTTTGACTTCAAATTCCTAAGGTCTTGACAAGGCCTCGATAAGTGCTTCTCAGAGATCTTTTTATAGACTTAGGGAATCTAGGATTTCAAACATGTCCAGAAAAAGGCTAATTACTTCAAAACATCATATTTCTGGTCCAAAGGTATGCACTTCCCAACATAGATATGTTCTTTAGTAGGTGCTTAGGGAGGTAATGTTCCTGATGTAGATGGACCATCCCTTGTAATAGAAGCTAAAGGTGATTCTCCTCTTGGTGGATTAGGCTAGATAAGTCTTCCTACATGCCAAGGTTGATTGGGTAGTGGTGTATCCTCTAACCAATCTTCCAGGATGATCATGTTAGGGAAAACCCTATCATGTGTGGTAGAACTTTATTTATCCTGCTAATCTCATCAGAGATCTCTCCCATGAGTTTCGGCTACGTAGATAGTTTGAGTAGGGGTGTGGTTAAAGTAGTGACTCATGGAATGACCGCATCTTCCCCTATATCCTCAAATATAGAGGCCTCTTCCCCTAGTTCCCCAATCAAGTATATGTAATTTGGGTTCATAATCATGCTCTTCATCTAAAAAGGGATTTATTAAGTGAATAACATTAATGGAACCTATAACGACCCAATATTGATGTACATGGACATTAAATTTATTTTATGGAATAATTAATACAATACACAAATAGATGCCCAAGGACCGTATTATTTTAGTGTATTCGGAAACTTGGAACATATTATTATAACTTGGTGAAAGATCTTTAACATCTCCCATAACAATCTTCCCCTTTATTTTTCCTACCTAAAACCTTTTTTTATATCTTTGGTAAAATAAAACATAAAAAGGGTGAGATCAAATGCTCAGTAAGGGTAAACATAGATAACATCATATAAAACATAAACATAAGAATGTAAAAACATGAACATAAATTTTTAATATCAAAATATTGAGTCATGAAATAAATCTTGGCATATTTTAAGGAATACATCACATTGGAATCATGAACCATGATAAAATTGCATTGGTATAAAACATGGAATTATGGAAAACACATAAGCATAGAAAATAATTTCTATATTAGCCAAGGCTCGTCGCCAAGACCATAATAGTGTAAAAAGTACATTATTGAACCGTGTTCACTCCTCATTATAGCCCTATATTACTGAATTGGATTTACTTTCCTTTCCATCCCTATATTACTGAACCAGATTTACTTCCCATTCCATCCCCGTATTACTGAACCATATTTACTTGCCGTTACAGTCATGTATATCTAATGAGATATAAGTATTTACCCAATTAATTGGATGTAGATATAGTTCTCACTCATCACATAATAAAAACCATACATATGTGTTCTACAAAAACATAAATCATTCATCATAACATAACCCAAGAAATAAAATGGGTTTCTTAAACATCATTTCATCATAACATAATCCATGAAAAAAAATTGATTTCATAAATATAATTCCATCATAAACATAATCAACCATAAGAATAATATGGATATTATACTTGAAAAATATACTTAATCTTAGATGTAAAATAATTTTTATAAAACACTTGAAATTAATTCATGAGGAAAATATCCTTTCTTCTTCTAAAACTTTTTTTCCCTCAAAATGCCGTGAAATTTTAAAAGAAAATAACTTATTTGAAAATAACCTTGAAATCATTTAAAGAAATATTCATGTAAATAAGGCATTATTAAAGTGTAAAAATTTGTTCATGTTTTATAAGTTAATAGAGAACATTCTTCCTGTACTTTTGTCAGAAAGTCAAAAAGTACCTCGTACCAAAAATGACTAAAGATTCCTTTTATACTAAATAAAAATTCACCACTGGGTAAAATTGACTTTAAAAAATTATATAAGGATAGAAATAATATTTTGGAATAAATATTTATGAAACATGTATGTGGATGATAAACATACCACAGTAAATACTTACGTATAAACAATCTCAGATAATAATGAGATTGCAAAATTATCCTTTACCATAGGCCTGATATCCTTTGTATGTATTCAAACCTCTTGTATAATGATTTAAATGAGGTAATTGACTTATTATATAGTCTTATTCATTTTCATGATATCATATTTGAGCATATTAACATACGTTGGGTAATAAAATTTCATTATTACTCGTTATTCAGGTATTAACTACTTCATTCTCCTATGCATGTTTCATTGAATAAGTTTTGGTTCTCATTATTAGTTCATAGTTATATCATTAAAAAATGATATTAAAATAATATATCTCATATATATTCTTTCCATACATTTATATAATCACGTTTTAATGGATATCATGTAGAATGAATCACAGTGCATCGTGGAGACAGTAGGCCATACATCTGCACGAGCGATGATATCATTCATTTAACTATGAAATGGTATCGAAGTGGATGGTATATATTTTGTTCTAGAATACATATAATGTTATAATAATAATATATAGTTATTATTTCCATCATTATACCCATCTAAGTAAGATGGTGGTGAAAAACAGATTACACCACAGTGTGGAGACAATAAGCCGTACGTATGCACGCGCAGTGATTTCATTTTTCATAGGATGGATAGAAACTGGAATATGGTTGTTCCATAACCATAATAAAATCTTAGTATATAGTTTATATTGGACTTATTAATTTATAATGGAAACAATAAAGGAATATTAAGTAAAAGAAGAAATTGATCTTGAGAGAGTCGGTAAAGGAGATTACCTCTTCTTCGGTGAGCTCCCTTTAGATCTCCTCTTAATGGCACTAGAGTTGGTCTTTTGAGAATACAAGTACCTATAGGATGAAAATAAGTAAGTTTATAAAGGAAATGGGTAGGGTATGGATGAAATTTAAGGCTAAATGAGTTATGAATAAATGAGGGAGGAGGTGTCCTTTTATAATTGAGGTGAGGGGCACATTTGGAATCCCCACTAATATTAATTTATAATTAAATAAAACCACATCAAAACCCCCCAAAATTCCATATTTTATAATATTGGATGAGATAATGTTGTAATATCATCAACCAATAAATTTTAGATAAGTTTTTCTGTCCATTTAAACTTTATCATTTTAATTTAACACTTATTTATTCTATTTCATTTTAATAAGGGTAACAATTATTTCAATATTAAAAGGGTAAAATATTTACTTATTTGATGTAAATTAAATCATAAATAAATAACTTAGATCATTTTATACCACATAATACTTTAAAAAACATGTTTTATGATTTTTAAATAATTTAATAAAACATTATTTTGATAAAAAAACAATAATGCTAGTTTTGGCAGTATTTAATTCATTGATTTTTAAAAATATTAAGACAACAAGTTAACTTCGAACCAACTATTTTATTATATTACTAATAGTTCAAGGTAATCTATAAAATTAATTATACATATTAATCATCCCAAATTATATTTATTTTAATATTTTTAATAACATTTATTTGTTATCTCTTTTTATAAAATAATTACGACATCAATTTTGTGTAATTATTTAATATACTTATTTTTTGAAAAAAAATTAAAAATAAAATATTATTATGAATATAAATATACTATATTTCATAGGAATATATGTAGTTAAATTTATCTTATGGAAAATCCAACATTTAAAATTTTATAATTATTAAATTATGAATGTGAAAACTTTAACATTACTTTAAATAAAATAATATAAGTGTCGCAATCTCTTCTATAAGCCTAAAAATGGTCACTAACTCTACCCTTATATGATTATGGTCGATATATACTCGAAAAATAATATTAGGGAAAGTGTTTTGAAATTTTAATATTTATTAGCATTTTAATAAAATTATTTTATTGATTTCATCAATTAAATAATTTCTCCATCATCAATTTAAAAGACTTTAAGGTAATTATTTATTTCCTAAAAATTAAAAATAAATTACCATGATAAATAAAAAAAATTATATTTCAAATGACTATTTATATTTGAATATAGATTCTATATAACCTTATTTTAAAAATGATATATTATTTAAAACATGAATGTGACATCTTTAAATTTTAATTAAATAAAATATTATAAATACCATAATATCTCCCAAATCGCCCCAAAACATCAAAATAAATTTAAATTAGGGAAATATTTTTATTAAGTTAAGAATTACCACTTATATTCATTAATACCACCCATATTTCTATATTTGGACACATAATAGATATTAAAGACCATGAAAATGGCACATGTATCTTTCATTGTTTTAAATATTATTTAAGTCATTTTCAAAGAAAAGTGTCCATTAAATGAAATAATTTAGATACTAAAGTGTTAAGTGTCGAATTAAATTTATCAAATAATTTTTTTTCATTTTTTTGGTCATTTTATAGTCATTAAAATTTTATTTTTAATCTAAATCACCTAATTTACCCTTTACTGTGGTAATAAAATTTACCATGGATACTATTCATATTGGTCAAAAATAAAAGGGACCTCCTTACCAAATTTGGATCTCATGAATCCAAATTTAAAATCCATTTTTCAAAATTCATAACACATAAGTTTCAGAATTAATGTTAAAATAAAAGTGGTAAAATGTCACGAAAGACAATTTTTTGGAAAAATACCCCCATTTAAATATAAATTTTTTATAATAAATTCATGTATAAAATTATTTTCAAAAAACATAATTGGATAAAAATGAACTAATTAAAAATTAAAACCAAATCAAAACATAATTTTATTATGTAATGACTTTATAAGAAAATAATGTTTTCGATAAAAATCAGTATTTTCACTATTCATCAAAAAATGAAACTTATCAAAAAAATACCAAAATTCAACCAAAGTAAATTTTTATATTCCGAATTAAAATAAAAATTTTATTTTTTTAAATTGAATATAAAAAAGATTCAAAAACAAGATTTAAAATGGGTGCACCATCAAAAGGCGGTAAAACTGCATTTTTTTGGAAAAATACTTCTTTTATCCAAAAAAATGAATTTGTTCTTATATCATATCTAGAAAAAATATAATATTAATTTTAAACATTATATTTGATATATTATATATATTTCTCATTAATAAAATACATCAAGAGTGATTTCATTATTTTATAGATGCACTTATTTGCATTTAAATAGTTTTTCAAAAGAAAGTTAATGCTATTCATACCTGTCAATATAATGACTAGGTTATAATATTTAGTTGTTCAATTATACTTGGTGTCATGTGAAATGAATTATTTAAAAATAAATTTAAATTTTGTTTAACACAAACCAAGCACAGTGTTGCGTATACCACAAGCTAAGCCGATGTTGCGTATAACGCAAGCTTATCTTGGTGTAGTGTACAACAAAAGTCATCAAAGAAATAATAAAAAACATCTATCTTATAAAAATATCAAGGAATTAGATTCAACCCCCCTTAGAATGAATTTCTCCTTTGAAATCAATCGGGGTTATAAAATGTTTAATACTTGAAATTTTCTTTCATAGAATCCCACATCGTAAAAAAGAATACTAAAACTTCATTTTAAGAAGGAAATTTAGAAATATAACAGTTACCCAAAGTAACTCATCACTGGGTTTAGACATAGTAGAACATATATGGTAAGTGAAAACATGGATATGGAATAAAAATCAAACTATCAAGTTTTGATGGTGAGTGATAGAGAATATCATTAGGAGAAAGTTAACAATCAAAATCCATAAATCTGTGATGATCTAAGGAACCATCTAATTCCTTAGATAAGAAGGTACTAGGATGAAATTTTTGGTTTTAAAAATCCATTTCCTAAAGTTTGAGAACATGAGAATAAATACTTACTTGATTTCAGTACAATCTCATCGTTTGTTGTGCCTTGAACAATTTCCACTTCATCTATTATTAAAAGAAATGAAGTTGAATTTGTAATTCCTGAAGTGTTAGTAGATAATGCGATCAAAAAATTGAATGATAGGTCATTCCATCTATCTTTATCAAAAAAAGTTTAGCACAAGTTATAAAATATGCATAATTACACCTATGGTGAGATAAGACTTTATTCTAACAAACATCATCTGAAGTTTAACTAAACTTTCCCTAAATTTATAACCTTACAATCCTTCTAAAAGCTAAAAATCCAAAACTTTAGTTAGAGGTGAATTAAATCAGTTTAAAATTTATCTCCCATATCTCATAAGGAAGTTCTTGGTTCTCACATTCCAAACATGTGAATAACTTAATCATGTATTCTCTTGAAACTTGTTAATAAAATGAATTATCGTAGAACCTTAGTGAAAATATGCATTCTGTCAAACATTAAATCTTACAAAAAATCACAAAAATTATATATACTCAAACCATGATATCACTTTGTACTTATATCATTAATTAGGTTATTAATACTATCAAACATATCATTATCTCATTAACCCATCATTATGAACATATCATGTGTTTTCCAAAAATATCTAAATAACTTTTCATGGTTACCGATACCATTCAACGTATACTTTCAAATAATTAAGGAAAAACAATAGTGTAACAATCCTTAGATGTTTCTTTATTCCATAATACTATAAAATTACTTATACAAAATTATTCTTGATAAAAATTCAATCATTCCACTATCTTTTTAAACCATTGACCGAGCTTCATTGTTTTATTACTTAACACTTCTTTCATCTCATATATCATTTGTAGTATCTTCATTGTTAGAAATATAAATACTACCCATATGAACATGCTGATTCTCTTCATGAGATTTTACCTTAGGTAATATATTTTCATAATGCCTATACATTCCACATTTAAAAAATTTAAAACATTTAACCATCATTTATGCCTTAACAATACCATTATCCTTGTCTATTGTGTTAACTGAACCATTTCCTTTGAAATTACTGGCTTTATATCCTTCTTTTCCACACCCAAAGAATCTTCTAATTCCTTTGAAACATTATCCTTAATGCCTCTTCCCACATGATTTACATGAGAAAAATTGAACTTTCTTTCCTCTGTGTTTATCATGAAAATCCATCTTTCTCTTATTAGGTGGTCCATGAAACTCACTAAAGTTGAGATTATTGATCATATTATGAGATTGATTATTATGAATAATAACGATGTTTTTCCTTCCAACTATGATTTTATTTGGTTTCTCATGAGAAATATCATTCCATTTTCCATCATATTATCCATTAACATGAATCCTCATTTTTCGAGCCATTTTATAAAACCCAAAAATAATAGCGTGAGAGGAAAAATCATACTAGGAAAACAACATAATCAAGGGGGAGTACTTTCACTCTCTAACATGGTAGGTTTAATCCTAGGTTATTCATGATCTTTACCATAATTATAGGATAATTACCTATAGTTATACTTATCCTTAGGGACATACCAAGACAAATCCTTAGAAATATCTCTAGGGATCTCACTAAAGATTTCACATCCTAGTTTCCAAAGGTTAACTAAACCTTTTCTTTGATAACAACTCTAACTACCCAAGCTTGACATATATAGACATTACATTTCTTTTGCAGAATACTTAATAAAATACAGAAATAGACACCCAAAGACTATATTAGTTTAGTGTCTTTGGAAAATTGGAACACATTATTCTAACTTGGTGAAAGATCTTCAATATTTCCTATAAATATCTTCTGATTTAGTTTTCCTACCTAAAACTTTCTTTATATCCTAGAGAAAAGAAAAAATAAAAAGGGAGAGCTCAAATTCCCAGTAAGGGTAAACATGGAGAACATCAAACAAAACATAAAAATAAGAATGTAAAAACATGAACATAATTTTTGAATATCAAAATCTTGAGTCATGAAATAAATCTTGGTAGTTTATAAGGCATAAATCATAATAGAATCTTGAACTATGAGAAAATAGCATTGGCATAAAACATGGAATTTTAGAAAACACATAAGCATAGAAAATAATTTCCATATTAGATAAGGATCATTTCCAAGACCATCATAGTATACAAAGTCCATTAATAAACCTAGTTCACTCCTCATTCCAGTCCTGTATTATTGAACTAGATTTACTTATCATTCTAGCAATGTATTACTGAACCAGATTTACTTGCCGTTATGACCTTGTATTTCTGAACCATATTTACTTGACATTCCAGTCAGGCTTATATCATGAGATATAAATATTTACCCAATAAATTAGAGGGAAATATATGTCCCACCTGTCAGATAATAAAAACCATACATATGTGTGCCACAAAAACATAAATCATTCATCATAACATAACCCAAGGAATAAAATGGGTTTCTTAAACATCATTTCATCATAACATAATCCATGTAAGACAAATAGATTTCATAAATAGAATTCCATCATAAAAATAATCAACCATAAGAATAATATGGATAATATACTTGAAAAATATCCTTAATCTTAGATGGAAAATAATTTTGATAAAACAATTGAAGTTAATTCTTGAGGAAAATATCCATTCTTCTTCTAATTTTTTTTCCTCCAAATTCCATGCAATTTAAAAAATAATAATTTATTTGAAAATAAAATTGAAATTTTTTAAGTGAATCTTCATAAAAATAAAGCATTATAAAAGCGTAAAAATATGTTTAAGCCGTATAAGTTAATAGACAAAATTCTTCTCGTACTTTTTTAGGAAAGTCAAAAAGTACCTCGTACCAAAAATGACTAAAGATTCATTTTATACCAAATAAAAATTCACCAATGTGTAAAATTGAATTTAAGAAATTGTATAAGGATATAAATAATATTTTGGAATAAATATTTAGGAAACAAGGATGTGTATGATAAACATACCTCAGTAAATACTTACGTATACACAATCTCAGATAATAACGAGATTACAAAATTATCCCTTACCTTAGGTCCAATATCATTTGTATGTATCCAAAAATCCTATATAATGATTTAAATTATTTCATTGAATTATTTTATAATCATATTAATTTTTATGATATCACATATGATCATATTAACATCTGTTAGATAATAAAATTTCATTATTAATCGTTATTCGGGTATTGACTGCTTCATTTTATTATGTATGTTTAATTGAATAAGTTCCCGTACTTCTTATTAGGTCACATATATATCAATAAAAAATTATATTCGCCTAATATATCTTATATTTATTCTTTATATACATTTATATAATCATTTTTTAATGTATATCATGTAGAAATAATCGCATCGCATCGTGGAGACGATATACTGTACATACGCACGAGCGATGATATCATTTCTTTAATTATAAAATGGTATGGAAGTGTATGGTACATATTTTGTTCTAGAATAAATATGATGTTATAATAATCATATATTTATTATTTCCATCATTATACCCATCCAAGTAAGATGGTGGTGAAAAACATATTACACCACGACGTGGAGATGATAAGCCGTACGTACGCACACGTGGTGATTTTATTTTTCATTAGATGGATAAAATGTGGAATATGGTTGTTACATAACCCTAATAACATCTCAGTATATAGGTTATACTGTAGTATTACTTTATAATGGAAACAATAAAGTAATAGTAAGTAAAATAAGAAATGATATTGAGAGAGTCTGTAAAGGAGATTACCTCTTCTTCGGTAAGCTCCCTTCATATCTCCTCTTAACGGAACTAGAGTTGGTATTTTGAGAATACTAGAACCTATAGGATGTAAATAGGGATGTTTATAAAGGAAATGGGTAAGGACTTTTATAAGTTTAAGTCTCAATGAGTTGTGAAGAAATGAGGGAGGAGGTGTCCTTTTATAATTGAGGCGAGGGGCACATTTTGAATCCCTAATAATATTGATTTATAATAAAATAAAACCACATAAAAACCCTAAAAATATCATATTTTAGAATATTGGATGTGATAAGGTTGTAATATCATCAACCAATAAATTTTAGATAAGTTTTTCTGTCCATTTAAACCTTATGATCTTAATTTAACACTTAGTTATTCTATTTCATTTTAATAAGGGTAACAATTATTTCAATATTAAAAGGGTGAAATATTTACTTATTTGATGTAAATTAAATCATAAATAAATAATTTAGATAATTTTATACTATATAATATATTTTTTAAAATATTTTATGATTTTTAAATAATTTAATGAAACATTATTTTGATAAATAGATAATAGTGTCAATTTTTCCACTATTTATTTCATTGTTTTTAAAAAATATTAAGATAAAAAAGTTAACTTCAAAAAAAATATTTTATTATATTCCTAATAAGTGAAGGTAATATATAAAATTTATTAAACATATTAATTATCCCAAATTATATTATTTTAATATTTTTAATGACATTTATTTGTCATCTCTATTAATAGAATAATTACTACATCAATTTTTGTGTAATTATTTAATATACTTATTTGTTGGATAAAAATTAAAAATAAAATATTAATATTAAGATAAATCTACTATATTTCATAGGAATATATGTATTTTAATTTATATTCTAGAAAATACAACATTTAAAATGTTATATTTATTAAATTATGAATATGAAAACTTTAACATTACTTTAAATAAAATAATATAAGTGTCACAATATCTTATATAAGGATCCAAAATGGTAAATAACTTCACATTTGGATTACTATGGTTGAGATATAATTGAACAATAATATTGGGGAAAGTGTTTTGTTATTTTAATATTTATTATCATTTTAATAAAATCATTTTATTGATTTTTATCAATTAAATAATTTCTACCCAAATGTCCCGAATGCCTTCATTTTTATTGATTTTTGATAACCCCCATTTCAAGGGATGAAGGGGAACCCTTACAAGGCCCGTAGACTTAGATATTACATGGCCCGTAGGCTTAGGAGATTACATGACCCGAAGGCCTTAGGGAATTCAACCAGACTATCTACAAGGAACTACCCCTCCCCAGCATCAACATCATGATAGTAGCTCTCCACCTTCGCATGGACGTCTGGCTAGGATTTTCGTGCAAGAACAGGCTGGTACTAATGGAATAGCCACACCCTCTCATTCTGAAAAACCCATTTGGATCTACTCTGGTGAGTGCACCTGCTCTGAATCATCTTCTAGGGCTGCTCCTTTTTTGTAGAGTTTGTCTCGGAAAACTGCATGTGGCCCGAAGGCCTTGAGGTGGCCTGAAGGCCTTAAAGGTGGCCCAAAATCCCTACTGACCCAAAGTCCTGGGTGGCCTGAAATCCTTAAGGACTCCAAGCCCAAACCGGTGGTCAAGGTGAATAGTTCCAACTACTATAGTACCGAACAATACCTGCTACTGTAACTGCTACATTGACTGCTTCAGTACCGCATAGTGTACAATTCTGCTACAGTACTGATACAACACCTACTACAGTACTACTACATTACCCTTTAGAAATATGCCTCTACCTGGATTTGAACCTGGGTCTCGTGGATGCACTTAAGGATACCTCACCAACTGGGCTGAGGCTCATGCGCAATTAAATAATTTCCGCATCATCAATTTATAAGCCTTTAAGGTAATTATTTATTTCCTAAAAATTAAAATTAAATTACCTTGATAAAGAAAATTATTTTATCTTTAAAATTATTTTTATAGTCGAATATATCTTATGTATAACCTTATTTTAAAAAAGATATATTATTTAAAACACGAATGAGACATCTTTAAATTTTTATTAAATAAAACATTATAAGTACCATAATAACTCCCAATAGACCCAAAACGTAAAAAATAAATTTATATTAGGTAACTATGTTTATTAAGTTAAAAATTACCACTTATATTCATTGATACCACCCATTTGTCCATATGTGTACATGTAATAGATATTAAAGACAAAGGAAATGACACTTGTGTCTTTTTTTGATTTAAATATTATTTAAATCATTTTCAGGGACAAGTGTCCATTAAATGAAATAATATTTATCCTAAAGTTTGAAGGTTATAATTAAATTTATCAAATAAAATTGTTTCATTTGTTTTGGTAATTTTATAGTCATTATAATTTTATTTTTAACCAAAATTACCAAATTTACCCTTTACCGTGGTAACAAAATTTACCATGGTTACTATTCATATTGGTAAAAAATAAAAGGGAGATATTTAAAAAATCAATACCTCATGATTCCAAATTTGAAATCCATTTTTCAAAATTCATAACATAAAATTTTCAGAATTGATGTTAAAATAAAACCAGTAAAATGTCACCAAAAACGGTTTTTTTTGGAAAAATACCCCTTTTTAAATAGAAAATGTTTTTATAATAAACTCATGTATAAAATTATTATCAAGAAAAATAATTGGATAAAAATTAACTAATGAAATTTTAAAGCCAAATAAAAACATAATTTTACTATGTAATGAATTTAAAAGAAAAGAAAATTTTCAATAAAAATCAGTATTTCCACTATTCATCAAAAAAATGAAACTTATCAGAAAAATACCAAAAATTAAACCAAAATAAATTTTTATATTATGAATTAAAATAAGAAGTTTATTTTGTCAAAATGAATAGAAAAAAGTTTCAAAAACTAGATTTAAAATGGGTGCACCATTAAAAGGCGGCAAAACTGCATTATTTTTGAAAAATACTTCTTTTATCCAAAAAATGAATTTATTGTTATATCATGTCTAGAAAACATATAATAAGAATTTTAAATATTATATTGAATATATTATATATATTTTTCATTAATAAAATCCATTAAGAGTGATTTTATTATTTTATAGACTCAGTTATTTGTATTTAAATAGTTTTTAGAAGAAAGTTAATACTATTCATACCTTCCATTATAATGACTAGGTTATAATATTTAGTTGTTCACTTATACTCGATCTTATGTGAAATTAATTCTTTCAAAATAACTTTAAATTGTGTGTAACAAAAACCAAGCATAGTGTTGCGTATACCGTAAGCTAAGATAGTGTTGCGTATAGCGCTAGATTATCTTGGTGTAGCATACAATACAAGACTTCAATGAAATAAAAATAATAATTTATCTCATAAAAATATGAGGGCATTACAAACCGAAGATCAAATCCTCATTTAATGGATATTTCACCTAGTGGGTGGACCCTTATTGTACCATTTGGCGGTATGGTTCCCATACTTTTGAGATCGTCGACGTGAAGTACACTAAGGTTAAGGATAAATTTGTTCTTGACACAGTCTCATATTCCTAAATTTTCTTCTCACCCTTTTATCCCTGTCGCTTTTTGGAGGACTGGATTTCAGAGGACCGAGATGTCGATGAAGTTGGCTGTATTATAGCGTAAGCCGCTAGAGGAACTTTCAACTGCTACAACTGTTCTTAGAGGATAACATGACTTCAGTTGATCATTTTTCTTACCATCCAATCACTGAACTTACGCATAACCTAGCTATTGACTTCATGAAATTTATTCTTTTCCTTTAGATCAGTGGTGAGACATATTCTAATCGAGTAGGTGAATATTCTAGCTTCACTTTCTAGGAGTCCACCATTTTTTGAAGGAAGTATTTAAAAAAAACACTCCTGTATGTTGTTCCCCAATACTTTATGAAAGGACTTGGCTGTGTCCTTATGCAGAATGATAGAGTTATTGCCTATGCATCACGACAGTTGAAAATTCATGAACAAAACTATCCTACTCATGATCTTGAGTTAGCAGCTGTGATCTTTGCTTTGAAGATATGGAGGCACTACCTCTATGGTGAAAAATGTGAGATTTATACTGATCACAAGAGTTTGAAGTATATTTTCTCACAAAAAGAACTCAACATGAGGCAAAGGAGATGGCTTGAATTACTCAAGGATTATGATTGCACGATACACTACCACCCGGGGAAGGCAAACAAAGTAGCAGATGCTTTGAGCAGAAAAGACCATGGAGTTCTGAACATGATGAGAATTGAAAGGGATCCAATTTTCATGGATCTAGTGAAGATGGACATGGGAATAACCAGGGAAGGTGAAACATCAATGCTTTTTCAAATGGTTGCCAAACCATCTTTACTAGAAAGGATTAAGAGTTCTCAGACCAATGATGAAGAATTCCAAAAGAAGATTAAAGCTGTGAATGATGGGAGATTGAGAGACTTTGTGTATGAAGGTGGAATTTTGAAATTCGGGAAGAGACTTTGTGTTCCCAATTTACCTGATCTGAAAAGGGAATTGTTGGATGATGCTCATAGTTCCAATTTCTCTATACACCCTGGGAGCACCAAAATGTATAGAGATTTGAAGGAACATTTTTGGTGGGACAACATGAAGAGGGAGATTGCTGATTTTGTGTCAAGATGTATGGTTTGTCAACAAGTGAAAGCTGGAAGGCAACAACCTGGAGGAGTCATGCAACCTCTTCCCATACCGGAGTGGAAATGGGACAATATTACGATGGACTTTGTCATGGGGCTACCAAAGACTCCTAGAAGGAACGATGCAATATGAGTTATTGTTGATCGTCTTACCAAGTCAGCACATTTTCTTGCTATAAGATAAGATCTACCCCTGGAACGTCTAGCAAGACTATACATTAATGAAGTTGTGAGACTTCATGGAGTACCCCTATCGATTGTTTCTGATCGTGATCCCCGTTTTACTTCAAGATTTTGGAAAAGTCTTCAGAAATCCCTGGATACTGAACTTCATTTGAGCACTGCTTACCACCCTCAGACAGACGGACAATCAGAACGGACTATTCAGACCTTAGAAGACATGTTGAGATCTTGCTCACTTGATTTTCAGGGTATGTGGGATCAATATTTACCACTAGTAGAATTTTCCTATAACAATAGCTTCCATTCGAGTATTCAGATGGCACCATATGAAGCGTTATACGGAAAGAGATGTCGTACACCAACCTGTTGGGATGACGTTGGTGAAAGAAAACTTGTAGGCCCAGAACTGGTGGAGGAAACGGTGGAAAAGGTGAAGGTAATCCAAAATCACATTAAAGCAGCTCAAAGTAGGCAGAAGAGCTATGCCGATAATCGAAGGAAGGATTTGGAATTTCAAGTCGGTGATCATGTTTTCCTGAAGGTATCTCCGTGGAAGGGAGTCATACGTTTTGGTAAGAAAGGTAAATTGAGTCCCAGGTACATCGGACCTTTCGAAATTCTAGAACGAATTGGGGCTGTAGCTTACCGATTGGCAATGCCGCCAAGTCTCTCCAAAGTTCACGATGTGTTCCACGTATCTCTGTTGAGGAAATACATGCCTGACCCAACGCATGTACTCACCTATGAGGAATTAGAACTGGAACCCGATCTTTCCTATTGCGAAGAGCCCATCAAGATTCTTGATACGAGAGAACAAGTACTGAGAAACCGGACGACGCGTCTGGTAAAAGTTTTGTGGAGGAATCATAAGATGGAAGAGGCAACGTGGGAACCCGAGGAACTTATGATGAAGAACCACCCGAGTCTTTTTATGCAGTAATACCCTAGAAATTGCGAGGACGCAATTATTTGAAGGAGGGGAGAATGTAACACCCCAAGCTTCTACGGTACGTTTCCCTTCGAATAATGCGATAGCGTGTGTTGTACGCAACCTCGAGTTCTAACACACACCACAACTAATTAAACTAGCCGTTGTGAATAGTAATACATACTTTTTGAAATCATATATATTCTATATTTCAAAATGGACTTCATTTTTGGATTCGGAATATCAAAATTAGCCTAGGGTGAAATTTTGGTACATTTCGGATAACTTTCATATTTTGATGAATAGTGAAAATTTCTAAATTTTAATTAAAAACAACTTTTTTAATCAAAATAATTAATAGTGATAAATTATGAATTTGAGTGGTTTTAAAGTATATTTAGAATATATTTTTACCATTCAATTTAATGTTTATCATTGGACATAATTTTACAATTAAACCGAACATAAACAAGTGTCAATCTTTTGATAGTTATTATCTCTTAAAAACACGCTTTTTGTTTTGACAGCGGGAATTAATTTTAAATTAATTTCTGCCACTTCTGTGTTTTGAATTTAGGAAAATGGATTCCATATTTGGAATCAGGATGTTCAAATTGTGTAAATAGGTAACTTTTATTTTTACACATTTTGAATAATTACTGCGGTAAATATTTTATTTACCATGGTTAAAGGGTAAATCCGGTAAATAAGGGTTAAAAAAATAATATTATAATAATACAAAATTACCCTAAAACGTGTCTTAACCCTATTGGTTGATACATGGTCGACCATGGGCATCTTTGTGTCAATTTTGGGACCCCATGGATCCACTTGTAAGTGATAATGACACTTTATTTTAATTAAGTTAAAATGAATACAAAAATGACACAAGCATATATCTTTTAGACGAACAATTTTTACATAGGGTTATACATGTTTGATTTTCGATTGTAAATATTCATTAGAAAGCTAAAAAGATTTACTACATAATGATATTTTATTTATAATTTTTAGACATTAAATAATTTATTTTATTTATGAAACAATGATGATGCAGTAATTACTAAAATAGTAAAAAATTAACATAATTGATATTATAAATACCCAAATAAATATAATATGAAACTTTTAATGAATTAAACTAATTTTCTAGGATAATATGATATATTAGGATTGATTTAATGGACTTTGTTCGAAGTAATCAATCTGTTATGAGTTTCACAAAAATCAACTATTGAATAGTGTCAAAATTGACATAAAAGAGTTCTTAAAACAAATATTATATTATTAATTGATATTAAATTCCTAAAAATCTAAGGTTCGGCCAAGAGACTTATATTATGATAGGTTAATCATTAATGGACCACTTGGGGGTCGCTTGGATGTATATAGTAAGTTTATTAACCATATTATATAAAAATACAAAGAGACATTGTAAAAGTGAAACTAATTAACTTAGAGTTAATACTTAAAGATAAGGTTAATATAAGTACCCAAACCTGTCTAAATTCTATTGGTTGAGTGGTTTTCGACCTATCCCCACCTCATCCTTTGAATAGTCAACTTTGGAGCCTTTGTAAACCGAATATGAATTTATTATAAATTAATATTTCTAACTTTTCCAAAGGTGCCCCTCACCCCTCTTATAAAAGGGCACTCCTCCTTCTCATTTCTTCACACCTTCAAAGCCTTTTGGTTCGGCCAAAATCTGCCCAAATAATCTCCCAACATCCCTCACTACAACCTAGAGGCCTTAGTTTGATCAGAAAGCCAACCTAAGGAGCCCTTTTGATCAAATCAAAAGAAGAACCCGAAGAAGAGGTAATGATTTCACCACCCTTTTCTAAGTTCATTTCTTCTTCCACTTCTTCTTCCTTTGTTCTTACCATTCTGAAATAATAACTCCAGTATCTCACATATACTGTGATGTTATTATAAATATGGTACAATCATATTCAGTATTCTATCCACCCTTTGAATAACATGTCACCATACGTGCGTACGTACGACTTACCGTCTCCACGTCGTGGTGTAATTGTTATTCAATATAATATTATTTGGATGGGTATAATAATGATGTGTAACTCATGTAAATAATAAATATAACATGTTAATGATTCTGTATATATGATATACCATCCATTTATATATTATTTTAATATCAAAAGAATGATATTGTCGCTCGTGCGTACGTACGAACTACCGTCTCCACGAACGCGATGAGATTCATTCTCCATCGTAACCATTAAAGCGTAATTATCATTTTATGATTTAAAAATGATGTTTAAGTACTTGATATCATTCTGGATATGAATAATATACAACCTATCCTTTACAAACATGTCTTACGTAACAAAACATATGAAAGAAAACAAGTAAGTTAACACCCGAAACAACGATAATACTAAGATATTATTATCAAATCAATATTAAAAGATCATATATGATATCATATTAATGTATATGATTCTTGTATAATTTAATAACAATTATTTCACCATTATACAGGAGGTTAACCTACCACAACCAAGGAAAGGTACAAGGTAAGGGTTATTTCACAATCTCTTCATTATCCGAGGTTGTTTATACGTAATAATCTACTGGGATATCTTTATCATCCACATCCATGTTTCTTAAAAATGTATTTCAAAACATTTTTTTATGGGTTAAAGTCATTTATACCCTTGTTTGACTTTTTATAAGAGGTTTATAAAGGAATCTTTCCGTCGTTTTTAAAACAAGGTCCTTTTTAACCTTTTCGACAGAATTGAGGTAAGAATGTTTTTTTTAACTTATACGGCGGGTACAGTTATTTTCCGCCGTTATAAAATCGTCGAAGCTTTCCATACAAGCTTATAAGAATATTTTCAAAGAAAATGTTTTATTTTATATGGATCTTAAATGATTTCAAAATAAAAGGAGATACTTCTTTAAAAAGAATTTTGATTTCATCTATGTCAACATCCTTTGATGGATTTTAAGATTATTTGAAGTTGATTTATTATGATACAAAACTTCTATATTGTATTGAAGGTTTTGTGATATGTTTGACTGTGGATGTGCTATTTTTATACCATTCATAGTTTATTGTGAAAGTATTGACATTTCGTATGCTAGTTTTAATACGAATGTTTATGTTATGTTTAAACCTTTTCATATGGGAATGCATTGGACTTAATAAGTGACGGGTGGAGCCCGCTATAGCTCCTCGATGCATCGGTAGGTCTCATGAGACAAACTAGTGTCTTGGAAAAAGGCCTTGACAAAATCTTATTTGTAGTCTTGGCACGAGGCCTTGGCTATGTGGTTATGATAGTCTGGCATTATGCATTCCAACATTATGAAAGTGGTTATTGATTTTTGCATGTGATTATTCGATTAGTAGAATATCCATGTGAATAAGTAAATGGCATTATTTCATTTTATTTATGCCATACCATGTTGAAAGTTCATGTTTAAAAGGCTTTTGTTTTAGTTATACATTGCCTTAAATGTTTATTCTTATTGATGAAAGTTTCCGCTATATTGTTATCCTTACTGGGCATTTGAGCTCACCCCTTTTCTATGTTTTATTTTTCCCAGGAAGTGAAGATGTAAGTTATGAATGACCTGCAGGGATTTTATGAGGGGATTATAGTGTGGACTGTGGAAACATTATGTTGTTGTAGTAGTTTTTCATTTTATGATGTAATGTAAAACTTATGAATATATCTAGTGTTTCCAAGGCTACTAAACCAATCGGTCTTTCGAGATTTGATCTTTCTTGTGATCATGCCAATGTTACGAAGTAATGCACCGACTCTGGGTAGCTGGGGTCGGGGCGTTACAGTTGGTATCAAAGGAAGTTTAGTACAAACCTTGGAAACTAGATTTAGATAAACTCTGATTAGAGCACGTAGACCTAAGATGAACTTTGAGGATTAGTATAGAAGAACTTCCTAGAATTTTGGTATTGTAGAGACTTTGTGAGTTTTCCGAGCAATACATCCCTGTCTGGATACGAGCAGGTAGAGGCGGCTCTGGCACAGATGTACCTAGGGGTAAAACCCGAAAACACCGCTTTGAGCTAGACTCGAACGGGAACTGGTGCACGACAACGGGCCTTGCTGCACTCTTGGTTACGACACTCCCGGGGGATATGCTTAGGATAACTCTCACTTTCTTTACAAATCATTATGAAGGGTTTATGAGTATATACTTCCTCAAAGAAAACATATTTATGATTATGGATTATATCCATAGATAGTTCAATTTATGTTAAGTGTTTTATAAGTATGGGATTATGTTTTTTGATTCATAAACTGATCTAGTTTATGCCATTGTTTAGAAATGGCGCCTAGTGGAAGAAATGGAAACCGTATCAATGCACGCACTCCATGTAGGGATTGCCCTCCTGCTCAAGATAATTATAGTGGGGCTGGTGATGCAACTGGTGCTGATCAGCTAATCACCGTACTGGGACAACTTACTCAGGTTATGAATAATAACCTTACCCGTATGGAGCACCCTGATCCGCAGCGTGGAGGATCAATGTTAGATCGATTCATGAGACAACAACCACCAACGTTCAATGGGAGTACAAATCCCTTAGTAGCTGAGCAATGGATATTTTCCCTAGAGAAAATATTTCAGGCTTTGGGGAGTAGTGAAAGGGAAAAAGTTACCATGGAAGTTTACCGCCTCACTGGAGATGCTGATCAATGGTGGTCATTGATTCAAAACATGAAGGAAGATGATGAAGTATCAAACATGGAATGGAGGGAGTTCAAAGATCTATTTTTAGAAAAATACTTTCCTCGCGACCATCGAGCAGATATGGAAAGGCAATTTCTGAGTCTGAGACAAAAGGAGGATGATAATGTCACAAAGTATGAGGCTAACTTTACAAGGTTAGCGAGGTACGCTGGTGATTATATTCGCAACCCAAGAAGTAAGATTGATCGTTTCTTTGATGGGTTAAAACCATTTCTCCGTCGAGCATTAGTCTCACAATCCTTTTCATCGTACGAAGACATTGTCTCATGTGCTATCAAGACCGAAAAGGAATTCTCTAAGTCTTATGACTTTAAAGCAAAGCAAGAGAAGAAGAGACCTGCTGATCAATCTGGGAATGGAAATAAGGGGAAGAAGGGAAAGGTTGAATATCCATCTTGTGGTAAGTGCGGGAAGAAACACCCCGGTGCTTGCCTGAAGGGAATGGGAGTCTGTTACAAGTGTGGTGAAAAAGGCCACCAAGCTCATGATTGCAAGGGGAAGAAGGAAGCTACCAACGTTCAATGCTACAATTGCAGGGAGATGGGGCATTATGCAAATGCATGTCCTAAGCGTCAGGAGGACTTACCTCAGAAAAGGCCAAGGGATCAAGGCAAGGCTTATGCTATCACTACTGCTGAGGTAGAAGCTCCGAAAGATGTGGTGGCAGGTAATTTAATGGTTTCCTCAAGTTTAGCAAATGCATTATTTGATTCTGGATCATCGCATTGTTTCATATCTTCCCAGTTTGCTAAGAAAATTAGATATTTCCAATTTGATTTAATAAGGGAGTTGTCAGTTAAAACTCCTAAGGGAAGTATCATTGCAACAAAGTTTTGTGAATCAGTTCCCATTAGAGCACATAAATTTTCTTTATCTGCTGATCTCATCGTCATACCTATGATTGAGTTTGATATAATCCTCGGTATGGACTGGCTTTCGGACTATGATGCGAATATTTATTGTAAGAAGAAAGAGGTTACGATTCTTGATGATAATGATAAGGAGCACCTTATTTTTAGAGCAGAATCGTCACCACCTAATTCTTATTTAGATCCACCCCCTGTAGCTCAACTTAATTCAATTATTGGGGAGGAAGTGAATGAAATAACTGTCGGCGAGGAAAGGAATGTTCAAATAGAGGATGTACCTGTTGTGAAAGAGTTTGTAGATGTATTTCCGGAAGATTTACCTGGACATCCTCCAGAACGAGAAGTAGAGTTTTCCATTGATTTGATTCCTGGATCAAGGCCTATATCGAAGACCCCTTATAGAATGGCCACTGTAGAGTTAGTCGAACTAAAGAAACAACTAGAGGAATTGAGTAATAAGGGATTTATTCGCCCTAGTGTTTCTCCATGGGGAGCCCCTGTTCTTTTTGTTAAAAAGAAAGATGGATCTATGAGGTTATGTATTGACTACAGGGAGATCAATGCTATAACGATAAAGAACAAGTATCCCCTACCTCGTATTGATGATTTATTTGACCAACTGCATGGAGCTCAATACTTTTCAAAGATTGACCTTCGATCTGGATACCATCAGTTGTGTGTGAAGAAGGAAGACATTCCGAAAACAGCATTTCGAACCAGGTACGGGCATTACGAGTTTACTGTAATGCCGTTTGGATTGACCAATGCACCCTCTGTATTCATGGATCTGATGAATAGAGTTTTCAAGGAGTATCTCGATGAATTTGTGGTAGTATTTATTGATGATATATTGGTATACTCCAAAACCTATGAAGATCATGAAAATCACTTGCGCATTATCTTGAAGACTCTGAGGAGGCATGAATTATATGGAAAGTTTAGCAAGTGTGAATTCTGGCTTCAGGAGATTTCTTTTCTTGGCCATATTGTCTCTAAAGATGGAATCTCTGTTGATCCTTCTAAGACCAAGGCAATCCAAGAATGGCCAGCACCTACGAGTATAACTGAGGTACGTAGTTTTATTGGTTTGGCAGGTTATTATCGACGTTTCGTCCAGAATTTTGCCCGATTGGCAAACCCATTAACGAAGCTCACACGTAAAGGGGTTAAATTTTTTTTGGACAAAAGAGTGTGAAGAATGTTTCGAAGAACTGAAGAGAAGATTAGTCAATGCTCCTATATTGACTCTACCATCGGGGAATGATGGGTTCGTTATTTATAGTGATGCATCAAAGAAAGGACTTGGCTGTGTCCTTATGCAGAATGATAGAGTTATTGCCTATGCATCACGACAGTTGAAAATTCATGAACAAAACTATCCTACTCATGATCTTGAGTTAGCAGCTGTGATCTTTGCTTTGAAGATATGGAGGCACTACCTCTATGGTGAAAAATGTGAGATTTATACTGATCACAAGAGTTTGAAGTATATTTTCTCACAAAAAGAACTCAACATGAGGCAAAGGAGATGGCTTGAATTACTCAAGGATTATGATTGCACGATACACTACCACCCGGGGAAGGCAAACAAAGTAGCAGATGCTTTGAGCAGAAAAGACCATGGAGTTCTGAACATGATGAGAATTGAAAGGGATCCAATTTTCATGGATCTAGTGAAGATGGACATGGGAATAACCAGGGAAGGTGAAACATCAATGCTTTTTCAAATGGTTGCCAAACCATCTTTACTAGAAAGGATTAAGAGTTCTCAGACCAATGATGAAGAATTCCAAAAGAAGATTAAAGCTGTGAATGATGGGAGATTGAGAGACTTTGTGTATGAAGGTGGAATTTTGAAATTCGGGAAGAGACTTTGTGTTCCCAATTTACCTGATCTGAAAAGGGAATTGTTGGATGATGCTCATAGTTCCAATTTCTCTATACACCCTGGGAGCACCAAAATGTATAGAGATTTGAAGGAACATTTTTGGTGGGACAACATGAAGAGGGAGATTGCTGATTTTGTGTCAAGATGTATGGTTTGTCAACAAGTGAAAGCTGGAAGGCAACAACCTGGAGGAGTCATGCAACCTCTTCCCATACCGGAGTGGAAATGGGACAATATTACGATGGACTTTGTCATGGGGCTACCAAAGACTCCTAGAAGGAACGATGCAATATGAGTTATTGTTGATCGTCTTACCAAGTCAGCACATTTTCTTGCTATAAGATAAGATCTACCCCTGGAACGTCTAGCAAGACTATACATTAATGAAGTTGTGAGACTTCATGGAGTACCCCTATCGATTGTTTCTGATCGTGATCCCCGTTTTACTTCAAGATTTTGGAAAAGTCTTCAGAAATCCCTGGATACTGAACTTCATTTGAGCACTGCTTACCACCCTCAGACAGACGGACAATCAGAACGGACTATTCAGACCTTAGAAGACATGTTGAGATCTTGCTCACTTGATTTTCAGGGTATGTGGGATCAATATTTACCACTAGTAGAATTTTCCTATAACAATAGCTTCCATTCGAGTATTCAGATGGCACCATATGAAGCGTTATACGGAAAGAGATGTCGTACACCAACCTGTTGGGATGACGTTGGTGAAAGAAAACTTGTAGGCCCAGAACTGGTGGAGGAAACGGTGGAAAAGGTGAAGGTAATCCAAAATCACATTAAAGCAGCTCAAAGTAGGCAGAAGAGCTATGCCGATAATCGAAGGAAGGATTTGGAATTTCAAGTCGGTGATCATGTTTTCCTGAAGGTATCTCCGTGGAAGGGAGTCATACGTTTTGGTAAGAAAGGTAAATTGAGTCCCAGGTACATCGGACCTTTCGAAATTCTAGAACGAATTGGGGCTGTAGCTTACCGATTGGCAATGCCGCCAAGTCTCTCCAAAGTTCACGATGTGTTCCACGTATCTCTGTTGAGGAAATACATGCTTGACCCAACGCATGTACTCACCTATGAGGAATTAGAACTGGAACCCGATCTTTCCTATTGCGAAGAGCCCATCAAGATTCTTGATACGAGAGAACAAGTACTGAGAAACCGGACGACGCGTCTGGTAAAAGTTTTGTGGAGGAATCATAAGATGGAAGAGGCAACGTGGGAACCCGAGGAACTTATGATGAAGAACCACCCGAGTCTTTTTATGCAGTAATACCCTAGAAATTGCGAGGACGCAATTATTTGAAGGAGGGGAGAATGTAACACCCCAAGCTTCTACGGTACGTTTCCCTTCGAATAATGCGATAGCGTGTGTTGTACGCAACCTCGAGTTCTAACACACACCACAACTAATTAAACTAGCCGTTGTGAATAGTAATACATACTTTTTGAAATCATATATATTCTATATTTCAAAATGGACTTCATTTTTGGATTCGGAATATCAAAATTAGCCTAGGGTGAAATTTTGGTACATTTCGGATAACTTTCATATTTTGATGAATAGTGAAAATTTCTAAATTTTAATTAAAAACAACTTTTTTAATCAAAATAATTAATAGTGATAAATTATGAATTTGAGTGGTTTTAAAGTATATTTAGAATATATTTTTACCATTCAATTTAATGTTTATCATTGGACATAATTTTACAATTAAACCGAACATAAACAAGTGTCAATCTTTTGATAGTTATTATCTCTTAAAAACACGCTTTTTGTTTTGACAGCGGGAATTAATTTTAAATTAATTTCTGCCACTTCTGTGTTTTGAATTTAGGAAAATGGATTCCATATTTGGAATCAGGATGTTCAAATTGTGTAAATAGGTAACTTTTATTTTTACACATTTTGAATAATTACTGCGGTAAATATTTTATTTACCATGGTTAAAGGGTAAATCCGGTAAATAAGGGTTAAAAAAATAATATTATAATAATACAAAATTACCCTAAAACGTGTCTTAACCCTATTGGTTGATACATGGTCGACCATGGGCATCTTTGTGTCAATTTTGGGACCCCATGGATCCACTTGTAAGTGATAATGACACTTTATTTTAATTAAGTTAAAATGAATACAAAAATGACACAAGCATATATCTTTTAGAAGAACAATTTTTACATAGGGTTATACATGTTGGATTTTCGATTGTAAATATTAATTAGAAAGCTAAAACGATTTCCTACATAATGATATTTTATTTATAATTTTTAGACATTAAATAATTTATTTTATTTATGACACAATGATGATGCAGTAATTACTAAAATAGTAAAAAATTAACATAATTGATATTATAAATACCCAAATAAATATAATATGAAACTTTTAATGAATTAAACTAATTTTCTAGGATAATATGATATATTAGGATTGATTTAATGGACTTTGTTCGAAGTAATCAATCTGTTATGAGTTTCACAAAAATCAACTATTGAATAGTGTCAAAATTGACATAAAAGAGTTCTTAAAACAAATATTATATTATTAATTGATATTAAATTCCTAAAAATCTAAGGTTCGGCCAAGAGACTTATATTATGATAGGTTAATCATTAATGGACCACTTGGGGGTCGCTTGGATGTATATAGTAAGTTTATTAACCATATTATATAAAAATACAAAGAGACATTGTAAAAGTGAAACTAATTAACTTAGAGTTAATACTTAAAGATAAGGTTAATATAAGTACCCAAACCTGTCTAAATTCTATTGGTTGAGTGGTTTTCGACCTATCCCCACCTCATCCTTTGAATAGTCAACTTTGGAGCCTTTGTAAACCGAATATGAATTTATTATAAATTAATATTTCTAACTTTTCCAAAGGTGCCCCTCACCCCTCTTATAAAAGGGCACTCCTCCTTCTCATTTCTTCACACCTTCAAAGCCTTTTGGTTCGGCCAAACTCTGCCCAAATAATCTCCCAACATCCCTCACTACAACCTAGAGGCCTTAGTTTGATCAGAAAGCCAACCTAAGGAGCCCTTTTGATCAAATCAAAAGAAGAACCCGAAGAAGAGGTAATGATTTCACCACCCTTTTCTAAGTTCATTTCTTCTTCCACTTCTTCTTCCTTTGTTCTTACCATTCTGAAATAATAACTCCAGTATCTCACATATACTGTGATGTTATTATAAATATGGTACAATCATATTCAGTATTCTATCCACCCTTTGAATAACATGTCACCATACGTGCGTACGTACGACTTACCGTCTCCACGTCGTGGTGTAATTGTTATTCAATATAATATTATTTGGATGGGTATAATAATGATGTGTAACTCATGTAAATAATAAATATAACATGTTAATGATTCTGTATATATGATATAACATCCATTTATATATTATTTTAATATCAAAAGAATGATATTGTCGCTCGTGCGTACGTACGGACTACCGTCTCCACGAACGCGATGAGATTCATTCTCCATCGTAACCATTAAAGCGTAATTATCATTTTATGATTTAAAAATGATGTTTAAGTACTTGATATCATTCTGGATATGAATAATATACAACCTATCCTTTACAAACATGTCTTACGTAACAAAACATATGAAAGAAAACAAGTAAGTTAACACCCGAAACAACGATAATACTAAGATATTATTATCAAATCAATATTAAAAGATCATATATGATATCATATTAATGTATATGATTCTTGTATAATTTAATAACAATTATTTCACCATTATACAGGAGGTTAACCTACCACAACCAAGGAAAGGTACAAGGTAAGGGTTATTTCACAATCTCTTCATTATCCGAGGTTGTTTATACGTAATAATCTACTGGGATATCTTTATCATCCACATCCATGTTTCTTAAAAATGTATTTCAAAACATTTTTTTATGGGTTAAAGTCATTTATACCCTTGTTTGACTTTTTATAAGAGGTTTATAAAGGAATCTTTCCGTCGTTTTCAAAACAAGGTCCTTTTTAACCTTTTCGACAGAATTGAGGTAAGAATGTTTTTTTTAACTTATACGGCGGGTACGGTTATTTTCCGCCGTTATAAAATCGTCGAAGCTTTCCATACAAGCTTATAAGAATATTTTCAAAGAAAATGTTTTATTTTATATGGATCTTAAATGATTTCAAAATAAAAGGAGATACTTCTTTAAAAAGAATTTTGATTTCATCTATGTCAACATCCTTTGATGGATTTTAAGATTATTTGAAGTTGATTTATTATGATACAAAACTTCTATATTGTATTGAAGGTTTTGTGATATGTTTGACTGTGGATGTGCTATTTTTATACCATTCATAGTTTATTGTGAAAGTATTGACATTTCGTATGCTAGTTTTAATACGAATGTTTATGTTATGTTTAAACCTTTTCATATGGGAATGCATTGGACTTAATAAGTGACGGGTGGAGCCCGCTATAGCTCCTCGATGCATCGGTAGGTCTCATGAGACAAACTAGTGTCTTGGCACAAGGCCTTGACAAAATCTTATTTGTAGTCTTGGCACGAGGCCTTGGCTATGTGGTTATGATAGTCTGGCATTATGCATTCCAACATTATGAAAGTGGTTATTGATTTTTGCATGTGATTATTCGATTAGTAGAATATCCATGTGAATAAGTAAATGGCATTATTTCATTTTATTTATGCCATACCATGTTGAAAGTTCATGTTTAAAAGGCTTTTGTTTTAGTTATACATTGCCTTAAATGTTTATTCTTATTGATGAAAGTTTCCGCTATATTGTTATCCTTACTGGGCATTTGAGCTCACCCCTTTTCTATGTTTTATTTTTCCCAGGAAGTGAAGATGTAAGTTATGAATGACCTGCAGGGATTTTATGAGGGGATTATAGTGTGGACTGTGGAAACATTATGTTGTTGTAGTAGTTTTTCATTTTATGATGTAATGTAAAACTTATGAATATATCTAGTGTTTCCAAGGCTACTAAACCAATCGGTCTTTCGAGATTTGATCTTTCTTGTGATCATGCCAATGTTACGAAGTAATGCACCGACTCTGGGTAGCTGGGGTCGGGGCGTTACACCCATATTATACATAGAAAATATAGAAGTAATTCCACGAGCTTAAGAAGAAGGATGATGAATCCATTGGTACCTACGAGAAAAGTTTTACCAGACTTGTAAGGTCTACTTTAGGTTTAATCATCATCACTGAAAAAAGAATTGATTGATTCTTTAGTGGTCAAAAACCAATACTTCAAAAGGAATTATCCACAAGGGACATTGGAAGCTATGAATAAATAATTCTATATTCACTAAATATGGAAATGGAATATAGAAACCCTCATGTTTCTCGTGATAAGAAAAGGATGATGTATTGGAATGTAATATCTAGTGGAATATCACATAAAGGGAAGAAAAAATTTCAACCTCCTATGGGAAAAAGTTGTGAGAAGAAACCCTTAGTTGAATGTCTAAAAGAGAAGAAATATGTTTTATGTTTGGGAAACATATCCATAAATAAAAATACTATAAATCTTATATAAATAATTCAGTTACTGAAATAAATAAAGAGATATTTCAACCAAATACACCACCCACACATAAGTGATATAGATTCAATGAGTTTGGGAATTATGGAATTAAATTACCTAATCCAAGGGATAATAAGGATAATAATCCCCAACAACCTCCTAAGACAATGGAAAAAGGAAAATTTAATGCAATACAAATAGTTAAAATGAATCATGTTAATTAGGGAACACTTATCCTCCACTATAGAGTTGAGAATCTAATGTTGGTGTTTATATGAATAATACCTATATAAATATTATTGTTCATCCTTTAGTAAAATTTTATGTTATTCTAAGAATTTATTATATGAATATACATAGATTTTGGAATAATGAAACCATATCTGACATTCTAAATAAACACAATAACATTTATTGGTGCAAGGATGTACCCATTCATTAAATGGAAATGTTTTTTTGTCTAATATAGGTGCTTATTTAAGTAATAAAGGGTGAATTATCTTTTGGAAGGATATATGATTTTGTTGTGAATTTATTTTGAATAAAAACTAGGGTATATACATTTTAGCAGGAGTCTTTATGAATTGTTAAAATTATTTCAAGATAAATATTTAGCTGACAATGGAAGGAAAAGTGTTCAAATCATTCTAATCATTGGGATTCAATTTTAGTGATAAAAATTATAGAGTATCCTTAAGGTTAACTATTTATGTAATGGTTTATGTTTAACTTTTGGTTTTATTGTTTATTTTTTAGAACATAATCCTTTATATTTATCCATATTAAATGACTCATGATAACCATTTTCATTTTGGAAAATATCTAGAGTATGTATAAATAACCTTCCAAAATTTTATGGATCTTATGATCAATTATAAATTTAATTTCATCGCTTGAAGAATAAAAAATATCATCTAAAATATTCATTTCTTGTAGTGCAAGTTTTTTAATTGATTAAAGAACAATAAAACTATTAGATTTTTCTTATGAAATTGTATGAAATCATATAATTATATCTTATCATGAAAATTAATCAACATTAGGAAAAGGATATTGAAATAAAAAATTTATACATTTACATTCATTTTTGATTAATGAATGGTATTTTTAAACATCACATACATATGGGTCTATGGTCTTAAACATTATCATGACCATATTATCTATCACTCTCTATTAGTAGCTGATCATTATTTTTCACTTCCATGTCCATATTTTCACTTCCCACAAATGTTATCCTATTTGGAAATCTAGTTATCTATTATTAAATATTTCCATTGAAAATTATTTTCCCACTTTTAAATAGGATATTTTATTTACCCTTTTTACATTGTGGGTTTTCCAAAAAAGGAATTTTCAAATGTCAAACCCACCCATCACAAGTTCAAATTGTGAGGATGCAGTTTATTAATGGATGAGAGAATATAACACCCTGATATTTTATGAAATAATTTTTTCAAAAATATTGGATATATTTTTTTACATATAACATTGAGTTTTTTTGAATCAAAATAAAGTATTAATATAATTATTTAAACCTGACCATTGTAAACAATATGCTAATTTGGTGGGCATGAATAGTGTAAGATCCCGACCTTTCGTGAAGGTACAACATTACTTAAATTTTCATTAAAACCTCTTTTTTATTACTAATTAAGTGGTTCTTGGGTGTATGGGGTGTTTGGGGGGTGTTTCGGGGGGTGCATGACATGAAAGGAGGAGAAAAGAGACCAAACAATGTGAATTCATGATTGTTGCATGGTTAGTAATAACCATGCACCGAGATAAGGAAACTGTGCAACCATACATCCTTTCAGATAGAGGCTGGTGCACAATCACCTCATGGTTTTACAAACTGTGTAGGTCCTCCCAAGAAACCATGAGGCTTGGTCCTTCTTATAAAGAGGGAGTTTCATGGTAGGCGTACAGTTTGGAAAAAAATGCGTCCAAACTATGTGGTCCATAAAAAGTAGGTTATTCCCATTTCCCTCCCAATATTATTTCATTCTTACTCAAATTTCTTCATCATTCCACCTCTTATAGCTAGGGTGATGAACCAATAGACCCCATCCTCCATGGGTGATTCTCCTTCAATTCTTGGGTATTTGGAGTGCTGTTTAGTGTGAATAGAAGCTCTAGGTAAGTCTTCAAATATGTTTCCTTACATTTTATGGAAGAGGTTTGGGGTGTGGGTTTCTCTGAACCCTAATACCTATGTTTCTTCTAGGGTATTATTCATTCTAGTGGTAGTGTCCAGTTCAGTTTGGATCAAGGGATGCATTTGGGATAGTAATCATCTTCGGGCATGAGGTAGCTGGTCTTTAATATTTTTACCATAGTCTCATTGTTATATATTTTTAGGTGGTTGTTCCAATGTACTAAATTATTTCTTTTTAATGTCTTTGACCATGTAAAGTGATTTTGGGCCTTATATTAAGGTGTGGGGCCCTTCATAGACCCCTTTGGGTTCATTGACGATGTGAGACTGAACCTAAGGATACCCTTGAGGTATACCAAACCCATGAATAGGGTGAAATGAGTTGGTAAATGTTGAGATAGGGTAATTATTGAAATGAATGAGTTTTGAATTGTATTTGGGTATGCGGTTTTGGTTAATAGGATCTCTAGGAGGCTTAAATGTTAGTTTTTAAGTGCCCAAGGGGCTTTTGAAATGGTTTAAAAGATGTGTTTTTGGGTTTGACCCATCCATGGTTTTCAATGAAAGAATTTATGTTTTGAAAGTGAGTAATGTTTCAAAAGTATGTGTTGGAATAAACATTGATTTCAAATTGGTTATTATTAATATATTTTAAATGATGACATGAAATGGGGGTGTGGTCCCTTTCTTGTGAAAAATTATTAATGATTGTTTGATAATGGAAATGAGAGACTTGGAGAATGTTTTACTTTTTACCCAAAGAGGAAGACCCATGTTTTAAATAATGGATTCAATATGATTTCAAATGAGTATTTTGAATTGTGTTTTATGCCATGATTTGGTTTAAAAGGCCCATTGTGACCATAATAATTGAAATGAAAAATGCTTTAGTGAGATATAACTCATAAAGATTATGTTGGCATGTTAACATGGTTATCAAATGAACTAAATGATGAATGTGATTAGTTGATGACATTGCATAATGGGTTGTTTGGAATAATGGTATATGTGTCAATGGGTTATGCCTTATAAGTGGTATATGTATAATGAGTTAAGATTGTAAATGATAAATGTGTTTAATGGTTATGATTTGTGTTTGGTAAATGTGTTACGGTTAAAGAATCATGTTCACATGGCTTGGTGGTATATGGGATATTAAATTGAGATTTTACACCCATGAGTTGGGTTGGACTTAGGCTCTAAACCCAAACCCTATAATTCATGGGTTAGGGAGTCAAAATGAGGCTCTATTCCCCTAATAATTGCATTTGATGAGACTACCTGAACTGAGGCTCCAAGGTAAGTGTTATGTAATGTATGTCTAGGATGTCACACCGAGGCTACATTCTTTCCAAACTATGAATATGGTGTGGTTTGGGATGTCAGACCGAGTATCCATGCCTCCCAAACACATGGACATGTCTTGATTATTGGACTGAGGCTTCAGGGTATGTTAATAAGTTGTGTTTAGTGAATTCAATTGTGATTGAAAGTATGTGATCCCCTTCAGGTTATGTTCTAGGACAACAGTATGAATATAGTTAGTTTTTTTTATTGAATGACAATATGGAACTTAAAGGATAAAAATATTATTAATGATTATTTAAATGTGAAACATATTTCCTTGCTACCTTCCTTATTTATTTCATTTGATTATCTTGCATACAATGTTGTATATATTGGTTAATTATTTAGACACTGTTGGTGGTGGTCTATTGATTTGTACTCACACCCTATTCAGGATGCCACAACACTTGGGTACTTTAGTAGAATCTATTTATTTATAGTATAGGTTCTGGACATGGACCTAGTGTTTGGTTTGTGAATGGGTTCACATGTTAGAACATGGGAGGTTAGGACCAGGTCGGGACTCGGGTTTGTGTTTGGGGTCTTTTGGTAGTTTTGGTTTTGGATTTTATTTTTATGACTTCATGACATGTAGAGTATACATATCATTTTTGTATCAGGTCTTCCTTTATTATAGTTGGTATTTATCGCATGCTATCCATTTATTTTTTCCAATCGGTTATTATATCTGTTGATTTTATTTCTACTATGGAATTACTCTGATAAGTGGGTATAGTCTCCCCAATTTTTTTTCATAGACCTAAATTACTATTTGATAGCTTTTAATGTACAAGGAGGTGTGCCTGAGGTCATGTGATGACTCGAATCGAGGCACTGGATATAATGGCCATCAGGCCGGGGATGTTACAAAATGGTATCATAGGTAGGTTTTTTTGTCTTACTATTTAGGTAATGGTAGAATAGAGACTATGATCTTGTCAAGAATTGGTAATGAGATCATTCCTGGGTTCCTGAAACCCTATGTATGAGGGAAAACTCAAGTTTCTAGTGGTGTAAATTGATGTTTTATTTTGTTCTTTTATGGTTTGTTGATACTTCCACCTCGAGTGGTGCATTTGGATGTGATGTTATTGATTTATGAGGTTTTATCTCTTGGACCGGTTTGGAATGAGAGGGTGTGTGAGTTCATGCATCATGATAGGTGCATAAAAGTGATAGGACATCCATATTTTTAACGTGATTGATAGTTCTTTTGGACTCCCATATTAGCAGTGTACTTTCTTCCCATGGTTTAAGCTTGTTGATCTCTCTTGGAATTGGTCATTAATGAAAATGTTTTGAAATATGAATTTTAATTAAGATTGGATTTTTGAAATGTTGGGTTAATAAAAAGGTTTTTAAAAGTTTAAATGATTGAGTTTTTAAATATAATGTTTTGAAATATGAAACCTTGGGTTTTAAATAGTAAAGTTTAATTAATATGGGAAATGGGAAAATGATGGAACATTTAGGGACATTGATGTTAGGTATCCCTTATGTTGGTTATTGACCCTGTGTAATGGTGGTTTAGGAAGTGAGAGTAACTTAGTTTTGAGAACTTGGGTATGACATGTGAGAACTTAATGGGTTTGGATTTTCTAGTTAATTGAATGTTGCTTGTTGTTTCTTTAGTTAGGTTACGACCTTGAAGTTGTGAAATAATGTCTCTAAATGTGGATGTGTTAACTCTTTCAGGTTGTATAAGGTTTTATGTGTATGGATTAGAGGGAGAGACAATGTCCTTTATGAGGCATGACTTCAGTTTAGGGAGTTGATATTGTTTGATCTTCAAGGGTGACTCGTGAGAGGGGTCGGTTGGGTTGTGAGTGTCCTTAGGTGTGTGAGGCATGAGTGGAAGTTTTGGAGATTTGATAGTAACTCACATATATTGATGTCTAGTGTGGGATTAGATAATATGGATAAGTGTAAAAGTAAATGGTTTTGGAGATGCAACTCAAGTTGTATCTATGAGTTGAAAGCATAGGGGAAATCGAGGGTAGCTTCGAGGGAAGTTGTCCAGTGTTACAGGTTCCTTGGAATATGAAGCACAAGTGGTTACTTCAGAGGTGGAATAAATTCATAGCAGGTTCCCTTAAAATTTTGGTCAAAGTGAATAGTTATTCCTTGGTCTCACCTCGGGGAAGCATTTTAGTGATTACTTTTGGTTGTAAAGGTGGTTGTGAGGGCAGGATCATTTGGAGACCTAACCCTATAGGTTTTGTGGTTGTTCTGGGGTGGAAAAGGAAAAGGAGACCAAAGAATGGATTGATGCTTTTGTTATAGAGGTGACACCCGGGGTGAGGGTGGTCATGTGGTTGGGCTTGGTTGTACTAATGGTTTGGTTTTTGGGTGATACATTGAGAAACCCGTGAGTCTGATGAGACTGACATATTAGGTGGCATGTTTAGTTTTCTGAGCATGCATTTAGGGATAGCTCTGGTGATGTACTACTTGTGTGATCTAGAGTCTGGTTCAGTGTGTGGGAATAGGAAAGTGTGAGACCTCGAGGGGTCTAATGAGGTCCATATTTAGGAATGTGCTGGGAAGGAATGATACCATTGGGGATGGGTGAAAAGGTGGATATTGTTAAGATCATATTGTTTTTTGTGTGATCATAGTGGGAAGTGTAGGTTATATGCAAGAAATTTTGGTTGTGGATCAGTGCGGTGGTCATTTTTTTTCTGTGTAAAACACCAGGTTTGTGCTATAAGAACTTGAGTGGGGCAATGAGAATGGTGCCACAATGAATGTTGGGTCATGACTGCTTGGTAGAGGGTCATGAGGCGGTGCTGAGTTTTGGTTGGAAATTCCATTTGAGTTATGGTGATTTAATGTTGATGAGATGTTGGAGGGTAGGTAATCCCAAGAATTTCCATAGGTTAAGGTGTTCCCATGGTGGGAGGTGATAGGGGTGATGGATATTTTGTGGTTTCATTCATTGACTACTTCTTATTAAACTTTTAGCTTGTGAAAATCATGCCCAATAACTTGAAATAATTTTGGGTATGATAAGAGAGAAATGGATTTATTCCTAGCTACATAAATGTGTTTTTTATGGAAATGAATCCTCTTGGAGGATACAATCAAGTAGAGGTATGTGTGTGAAATATTTATGGAGGGGAAGTACACCATTAAGCTGTTATAGGAGAGGTCCTCGGGATGGACCAGATGTCGAAAAATGAGAATGTTTTCATTCTTGGAGACTAAAAAAGATTAGTGGGTGATGTTTGTTTTTTTTGTTCTAGTATAATATGGAAGACTATATCCATGTTTTTTTGTTCATATTTTGATGTAATCATGATCCAAAATGGTTGAAATTGATTGATGATAGTAGTGAAAATGACACTCCTAAGGTGGAGAGAATTATGTTAGTCTTAGATGCGTGGAGACAACTTTGGAGCCGATGTGGTGGAATCAAGGTGCCAAAGGGGAACCCATGAGGGACATGTTTTGATTCCTCGAGGAAGGATAGGTGGGCCTTGGATGTGGTGGTTTATTAATCCAAGATTTGTCTTTGGGATCAAGTAATTTCTAAGAGAAATATGAGATGCTTGTGCTAGAGTCATCGATGGGTGAGATAAGCCATGAAAATGGTTGATGGAAATGTACATTGGGTGTTATAACCTCATCAAAAGTCATACATGGACTCAGTCATGTGTGTTTGGGTAACCTAAGAATTTATTTAATTGTGAAGAAATTTTGGGTCATGTAGAGTAGTGGCATGCCAAAATTGTAGCTGAGTGTTATTTGAGAATGAAAGTGGCTTTTGCGGAAGGGAAAAGTTTTCTTTAGATGATGTATGGGTAGTATAGGTGTTTGGGTTAGGAATGTTGATTGGTTCCATGGAGTATGATGACGTCTTGGAGAGTAGTGGATACCCTGATGGTAATGTTTCATCGGAAGTTATAGATTGACTATGGTAGGTGCATCGGATGACAGTGGTATGGATTAAGTGAAAAGGTTTGGTAAGTATTGGCCATTTACGGTTTAATGTTATAGTGGAAGTGTGTCTCAAAAATGAATATGAACTTATGAGAGGTCAAGTTTTTCTTAATCTGCATAGGGAAAAAGTGTGCATGTCCCTTTCAGGTGGTTTCGATGGAAATTATGGAAGCCAGTGTTGGGTGGAGTTTGCATGGATGTTTGGGTGTGGTGATTTGGGAAATGCATCAGGTATGTTGAAAAATTTGAATTGAGGATTCTGGTATTCCTTTTGTTGGTGGAGGTGCCAACTACCAGAAGATGGTGGAGGTGCCAACCACCAGAAGATGGTGGTGGTGAACTAATGCTTATGGTGTGTAGCACCATAACGTCTAAATTTACAATTGATAGCATGACCAGTGTATTGAATTGGATGGTCTTGGATAAGATCTATCTTTATGTCTTGTCTTGGGTTATAGGCATTTTCTCAGGTTTTGAATGATTTATCACCTTGAGATGAAGTTTATGCTTGGGTTGTGTTCTGAATGTTTGGATGTGGAACAAGGCCGTGGAACTTGAGTTTTGGACTGATGTTGGTTGGTAGATCATAGATGGAAAACCGTATGTTCCTTCAGATGACAATGATCTTGGGTCACCATTATAATATTTAATTAAGTGGGTAAGATGATGCCAAGTGATTTTCCATGAGTTTTTGAGAGGATGAGACCAAAGGTGCTCTGATTGAATATCATAGGGTAGTGTAGTGCCTTGTTAAAACCCCTTTTTGTGTGGTGGTATAGTGATGTTACCAAACATTTTCTCTTGCGTTTTAGGTTGGTAATGATTATTTGAGATCGATACATCCCTAAAGGAGCATCGAGGTTGTGATTGTGGATCATAGTGGGGAAATGATTTCAGGGTGGGACTGTTTCCTTAGTCTAAGTATTATTATTGCATGGCTGTGTTCAGGAAGAATATTGGGAAATAAAGGTTGGTAGGTGGGTATGTGGATCAAACTTTTTCTCTTGAAGGCTCAGTAAGGCTTGTAAGTGTGGCTCGAGGATGATCCATTATAAAGTGGGAATGTTGTAAGATACCAAACATTAGTAATGGTATTTACTTTTTTAAATTTTGTTTAAACTCCCATTTTTATGGAAAATTAAGCGGTTCTTGCATGTACGGGAAATTTTGGGGGTGTTCCAGGGGTGTGGGGCATGAAAGGAGAAGAAAAGAGGCCAAACAGTGTGCAAATCATGGTTGGTTCATGATTAGTACTAACCGTGCGCCTAGATAGAGAAACTATGCGACCAAACCTCCTTTTATATTGAGGCTGGTGCATGATTACCAAATGATTTTCCAAACCATTAGGGTGCTGCTAGGAAACCATGTGTCTTGGTTCCTCTTGGATAGAGGGAGCCGCACAATTGATGCACGATTTGGACAACTATGTGGCCAAACCATGTGGCCCTTAACAAGTGGAAAATTCCCGCTTTCCCTCCCAATCTTATTTCTTTATTCCACTAATTTCTTATACATTCAAACCCCTATATCTAGGGTGACAAACCAACATCCCCCTCCTAGTCCATGGGTTATTATCCTTCGATTCTTGGGCATTTGGATTTCCTTTTAGTGCGAATTGAAGCTCTGGCTAAGTCTTTGACTCTGTTTCCTTCAATTTTATGAAAAATGATTTATGTGTGGGTTTCTCTCCTTCTGAAGCCCTAAAACCTTGTTTTCCAGATTTTTATTAATTCTAGTGATAGTGGCTGGTTGATTTTGGATCAAGGGAAGCGTTTGGTCTAGTAATATTCTTCAAGAATGTGGTAGGTGGTCTAAATATTTTTCCCATATTCTCATTATTATATATGTGTATGTGGTTGTGACAATGTATTGAATTGTTTCATTTTAATGTCTTTGATCATGGTAAGTGATTTGTAGCCTTATATTTAGGGGAGAGACCCTTCATGAATCCCATTTGTTTTTTTTGATGATGTGAGACCGAACCTAGGGCCACCCTTGGGGTATGAAAAATCCATGAAAATGATTAAATGAGTTTCTAAACATTTAGATAGGGTAATTATTGAAATTAATGGGCTGTGAAATGTATTTGGGTATGTAAGTTTGGTTAATAAGACTACCGATAAGCTTACATGTTAGTTTTTTAAGTGCCCAAGGGGATTCTAAAATGGTTTAAAAGATGTATTTTTGGTTTTGACCTGAACATGGTTTTCAATAAAGGAATTGATGTTTTGAATATGATAATGTTTTGAAAGGAGGTGCCATGACCTGTCCCTCGGGACCCGTGCTGTGACTACCCCAATCCCACCTTCCATAGGCCAGGGGTTGGCGACTAGCACCGAAAAGGCATATCCCTAAAAAAGGAAGGCATTGCCTCAAAACCTGTACACACAAAGACATGGCACACTGCACACATGTATAAAACAATGGAAAAAGAAAGGTACAATCACAACTAAAAACCTCAATTGAGTGTAAAAGTAAGTACTAAAAGTAAAAGGGGCCATAATACAAGCCCAACTGAAATGGAAGTATAGGTAAAAAGAAAAATAGCTCCTGAGGTCGCCCGCCAAGGATCCAACTTGAAGGGTAGGTATAGCTCCTCACTGTGGATCACCATGTCCACCAGTCACCTCCATACATTGTCAAGTCCTAGCTCTCCAAGTCTCAGTCAAAGTTGGATGTTGTCTTCAGAAGACACAACAAGGTGCGGGTGAAGCCCATGCAGAGGTGAGTAAAACAATACTCAGTAGAGACCCCGGGACCCCCAAAGGTCTCTTAGAATTCCACAAATAAATAACCACAAAGCATGATCTCAATCACAAAGCACAAAGAAAAAGTATCAGTTTAAATGAGGTATAACTTAAGTATAGAAGTAAAAATTATTATTCTTAAAGCTAGATCATCTTATTCTATCGAGAGGCTCTGCTGCTGACCCACACAGGATCAATAGATGCTGACCCACACAGGATCGCTAGGCGCTGACCCACACATGATCGATAAATGCTGACCCACATAGGATCTCTAGGTACTAATCCACATAGGATCAATAGATGTTGGCCCACAATGGATCGATAAGCGCTGACCCACACAACATCGATAGATGCTGACCCACACGGGATCACTATTATATTTTCACGTCACAGCCAACCACTGGATTCCTGCACTAAGCACGCTTGATTTCAGGAGGATC
This sequence comes from Viscum album, assembly GCA_963277665.1. Classification (NCBI taxonomy): domain Eukaryota; kingdom Viridiplantae; phylum Streptophyta; class Magnoliopsida; order Santalales; family Viscaceae; genus Viscum; species Viscum album. Next base: position 224,559,499 of record OY728135.1, on the reverse strand, counting down.
CGCTCCTCAAGACAGGTTATACCTTAACTTCCAATAAGTCCCATGAAGAAGTAACCCTATGAACTTCCATGTCATAAGGGTTCCAACGCAATTGACGGCGCATCAATCGGACGCCCGGTCTGTAAGTTATAGGGATTTTAGTGCCAAGGGCCCGATTGGATTCAGGTTCAATCCAACCCAGATGTACTCAAACTTTCACTAAAAATCAATTGGAGTATTTCAAAAGGACCGCCTCGTCCTAAGGGTCCCATCTCCATATACGGTTCATCAAACGGACATCTGGTTAGGAGATAAACCCATTTAAGTGAAACTGGGCTGTAAGTGGGTCCGGGTCCGGTCCGCCCCAGTCAGACCGACCCGACCCAACTCACTGGGCACGACCCAAAGGGGTTGGACTTGAACTGATTTGGATGATCCCAGTCCAGCCTGATGGCTGTGATCTAGGCCCGTTGGGCTGCGGGTGCAGCCTGGCCCACCCAGCGGGGCGCGGCCCACCGGGCCACAAAACCGCCCGGCCCGCTGGCTGGCGCAGCAGTCCTATCCTGTCCCAAACGACTCAGTCGTTCGGGTATTTAAAGTAGTGGTTCTAGTTGGTGCTGCTCCAGCTAGTCGGTCTGCTCAGACCGGTCACCCGCGGGACCCGTAGGGTGCGGGTCCGCCCTCCGTAGAGACCTTACTCTGCGGCGCACTGCCGTGGCGCACCGGCCAGTGTCAACATTGCCAGCGATGGCCAGCCGGACCCCCTTCGTCTGCCGCAGCTCGGAGCCGTGACCCTCCTCCGCAGCGCGCTACCGTGGCATGCCGCCATCGTCAATGCGACCGACGTTGGCCGGACACCACCGTCTATTGCGGTGCCACCTCCTCTTTGGGGCCGGAAGAAGCCGGCCGCCGCTTTCTCTTCGATCGCTGGCACCGCCGTGCCGATGAAACTTCCGTGGGCCTTTGGTAAAATTCCAAAGGTCTATTTTATCTTCTAACTATGCCTAAATGCCACCCAGGATGCTGTCATCAAGGCTTCATTCTAAGTTAGTGGAAGATGTCGTTGGCACTTCAGCATAGGTTCCTCTCGTGAGTGCCTAAAAATCATGCCCAATCTTTTCTTAAATATAAGAAAGAGGGTTTTAAATCACCACACAATTAATGTGGTTCATTAATAAATTGAATTAATGAACCTATTAATCTCTCGATGGTGTGGTTACACAACCATGTGTAATCGTTCATTAAAAGGTCTGACAACCCAGTGGTCCTATCATCATCACTCATCAGTTACAAAGAAAAAAATAAAATAACTCATTGAGTAATTTTGTTATTATTTTTGTATAGTCCAAAAATTATCTTTTTCGTCCGTCCCTTACTAGTCAAAGTTAAGCTTCACCTAATTGAAACCCAATGCTGTGAATTCAACGATGCCCTCAGATTTTTAATCCAAGAACTAGTTCAAAAGATAGAAATCGACGCCCGGACGTTTATTGGACGTACCTTAAAAAAATTAAAAATTCTATTCTGGGATCTCTGAGCCTCAAAATCACGTGCTGTCAATTTTCACAGACTCTTAATAATCCCAAATAATTTTAAAAAAATTTATATAAAATTTTGGGTCTTTACATTCTCACCACCATAGGGATTTACATCTCAGAAATCCACAACAAAACTAGGGAAAGAAAAGGGGGTACTGAGCAAGCATCTGAGCCTCCCTCTCCCATGTGCTCTCTTGGAGGTTTCCATGCTGCCACCAAACTTGCACTGGAGGAATATACCACCCAAAAAGGACCCACTCCTATCGATCCTCTATCTCCACTATGAAATCTACGAATGTCTACCCATCGTCAATTTCTAGCTTGCCCCAATCGATAACATGTTATGTATCATGCACATACCTCCTCATCTGCGACACATGGAAAACATTATGCACCTGGTGCATCTATGGGGGAAGAGTTAGATGGTATGCCATGTCGCCCAATCTACTGAGAATCTGGAAAGGTATAATGAACCTAAGAGATATCTTACTTGACCGACCAAATCTCCACAATCCTCGTCAGGGTGAGACCCATAGGAAGCCATAGTCTCCCTCCTAGAACTCCAAGGGTATCCATATCCTGTTGGCATAAGATATCGGCTAGCTCTATGCAGTATTCATCTGCTCCTGGATGATCTGTACCTTCTCTATGGTAGCCCGTACCAACTCTAGACCCATAAGTGCTGAGTCCACTAGGTCTGTCCAGCATAGAGGCGATCTGTATGGTCACCCATAAAAATCCTAGAACAGGTCCATGACGATTATGGAGTGATAATTGTAGTTTTCGGCGAACTCCACCTGTGGCCAAAATCAAGGACACAAGCACGAAGCATGTCCTCGAGTGTTTGTATTGTCTTCTCCATCTGACCATTTGTCTGAGGATGGAAGGAGGTGCTCTAGATTAGTAGAGTCTCGAACGCCTCTTATAATCACATCCACAACTAAGATGTAAAATGAGAATCATGATCTGAAATGATCATTGATGGAACCCCATGAAGCCGTACAATCTCCTGTACATAGAGGCGTCCCAAGCCCTCTACTGATCCCTACTCTCAGATGGGTAGGAAGTGGGCCGACTTGGTGAGTTGGTCAATGATCACCTAGATGAAATCGTGGCCCTCGGACCTACGTGATAGCCATGTCATGAAGTCCATAGAGATGCCATCCCACTTTCAATCTGGAACCTCAAGTGGATGAGTCATGCCTGCTAGAACCTGGTGACCGACCTTCACTTGCTGACAAGTGAAGCATCTTGAAACAAACTCCACCACTGTTTTCTTAATCCCTGGACACCAATACTGATACTGGAGGTCCTGGTATATATTTTCCACACCAGGATGTACCGCCAAAGGGGATGTGTGGAACTCCCTCAACACCTCCTCTCATAGAATCACCGGTACCATGGTGCGTTCTTTGAAAAGGATGATGTGCTCCCCACATTCATAAAATTCTTCAGGAGCCCGTCCCAATGATATCTGAGCACGTCGGGCCTCACAGTCAATATCCCTAAGTTGTGCCTCCTGTAATCTCTAAAGGAGTGTGGGAGTGATAGTCATGGACTGGAGGTATGCTACTCCATATCTATGCATGACGTATAACTGCAACGCTTCTTGATTCTCTATCTCCTCACTTAGAAACTATAACCCAAACCTCCTGCTGAGTGCATCTGCCACCACATTCCACTTCCCAAGAGTGTATACTATCTCAAAGTCATAGTCCTAGAGGAACTCTATCCATCACCACTATCTTAGGTTCAGGTCCTTCTATGAGAATATATATATAAGAATCTTGTGATCGGACTAGATGGTAAACCGTTCACCCATTAAGTAGTGCACCACATCTTCAAGGAAAAGACCACTACTGCTAAATCCAGGTCAGGGGTAGCATAATTCTTCTCATATTTCCTTAGCTTCCATGAGCCGTAGGAAATCACTACTCGCTCCTGAATCAGGACATATCCCAGTCCAGTCCCTAATGCATCATAGTAGACTACATACCCAACTCCCTCTTTTGTAGTCTCAATATGGGGGCACTCATCAATCTCTTCCTTATCTCCAAGAAACTCTACTGGAATATCTCTATCCATAAGAAAGGTTGTCCCTTATTTGTAAAAGTTGAAAAGGGTGATGATACTCTGGAAAAGTCAGGTACGAATCTCTGGCAGTACCCAGCCAATCCCATTAAACTCCGCACCTCAATCACACTCCTAGGTGGCTCCGAAGAAAGAACTGCCTCTATCGTCGCTGGGTCCAATTCAAATAAAGCCTCCAAGATAACATGTCCTAGAAAGTGGAATTACCATATCCAGAACTGACACTCTAAGAGCTTACCATAAAGCAGGTGCTCTCGGAGTGTATCCAGAACTATCTGCAGATGAGTAGCGTGCTCCTCCTCCGACGTCGAGTATAGCAGGATATCATCAATGAAGACTACCACAAAAAGATCAAGGTAAGGATTTAAGATCCTATTCATGAGTTTCTGAATACTACCATAGATTTTTTCACACAGAAAGGCATCACTAAGAACTCATAATGGCCATACTGGCACCTAAAGGCTGTCTTTGGTACGTCCTCATCCCATACCCTGAGCTGATGATAGCTTGATCTAAGTTCTATCTTTGAAAACCACCATGAACCCTTTAGCTAATCGAAGAGGTCATAAATCCCCGAAAGAGGATACTTGTTCTTCATGGTCACCTGGTTCAGGTGCCAATAGTCCATGCAAATCCTCAAACTCCTGTATGCCTTTTTGGTGAACAAAATTGGGGCTACCGATGATGAAACACTAGGCCTTATGAACCCCTTACCTTATAAGTCCTCTAGATGTATCCTCAACTCAAGAAGCTCTACAGGAGCCATCTGATATGTTGGTGTAGATATCAGTGTCGCCCCAGGGTACAGGTCGATGTAGAAGTATATCTCTCTGTGAGGAGGTAGTCCCGAAACATCATCAAAAAAGACATCAACATACTGGTCCACCACTATAGGATAACTCGAGATCCTCTCATTAACTACTCCTGGGGTGTTTCTGGCCAACTGACGAGTGATCAGCTGCACCCTCCTCCAAGAAAGTCCATCCTGAGCTGCAAAGGTTCCCTTTTCTCCAGTGAAGGAAAACCTGGTTCCATCCTCACGGTCACACCACACTTTGTGCCTAAAATAGTTGATCTGACCATGGACCGTGGATAACCATTCCATAACCAAGATGAAATTGTCATGCCTAGAAACTGATACTAAGAGATCCCATCTAAATATCTCACCTCCTAGAGTAATCTCACACTACCTACACCAGTGTGTAATCATTGAATCCTCTCCCGTAGGAGTCTCTAAATGCAAGGATGGAGCTATCGGCTCTATCGAAATCTCCGAGATTTGAACAAGAGCTATGGAAATGAAAGAGTGATTGGAACCTGTGTATATAAGTGCTGTAGTTAGGGTGGAGTAGACATAGATCGTACCTCGAATCATATATGGAGCGTTGTGATCATAGGACTTAGCTTCCCGAAGCTCATCTTGTCCCTATACACCTTCTCCTTGAGGTCGGGGTGGACCTCCTGGAGGTGGTGGTGGTAGAACCTCAAATCGCCGCCCACTGACTGCTGCTCATCTAGCTCCTTTTCTATGTACGCCGCCCTACAGAACTCCTCGCTCAAATCTTTGTCTCTGCCTTGACAGTCCCTCGACCGTCTTCTAATCTTCGGTGTAACACCCCAACCCCAGTTACCCAGAGTCAGTGCATTATTACATAACATTAGCATGATCACAAAAGATCAAGTCTCGAAAGACCGATTAGTTTAGTAGTCTTGGAAACACTAGATACATTCATAAATGTTACATTACATCATAAAGTGAAAAACTACAATAACATAGTTTCCATAGTCCACACTCATATCCCCTTCAGACTATCCCTGCAGGTCAGTCATAAAATATTTCTTCACATCCTGGTAAAAATAAAACATAGAAAGGGGTGAGCTCAGATGCTCAGTAAGGATAACAATATAGCGGAAACTTTCATAAATAAACATAAACATTTAAGGCAATGTATAACTAAAACAAAAGCCTTTTAAACTTGAACTTCAGAATAATATGAAAAAAATAAAATGAAATAATTCCATTTACTTATTCACATGGATATTGTACTAGTCGAATAATCACATGCAATATCAATAACCACTTTTATAATGATGGAATGCATAATGCCAGACTATCATAACCACATAGTCAAGGCCTCGTGCCAAGACTACAAATAAGATTTTGTCAAGGCCTTGTTCCAAGATACTAGTTTGTCTCATGAGACCTACCGATGCATCGAGGATCTATAGCAGGCTCCACCCGTCACTTATTAAGTCCAATGCATTCCTCATATGAACAAGTTTAACATAACATAAACATTTGTATTAAAACTAGAATACGAAATGTCAATAATTTCTCCATAAAATATGAATGGTATAAAAATAACACATCCACAGTCAAACATACCACAAAACCTTCAATACAAAATGGAAGTTTTGTATCATAATAAATAAACTTCAAATAAGCTTAAAATCCATCAAATGATGTTGACATAGATGAAATCAAAACTATTTCAGAGAAATATCTCTTTTTTTTGAAATCATTTAAAAGTCACATAATTATAAAAGAAAAAATTTACTTTGAAAATATTCTTATAAGCTTATAAGGGAAGATTCGAAGATTTTATAATAGCGGAAAATAGCCGCACCCACCGTATAAGTTAAAAAAGACATTCTTACCTTAATTCTGTCGAAAAGGTTAAAAATGACGTTGTTTGGAAAATGACAGAAAGATTCCTTTATAAACTTCTTATGAAAAGTCAACAAGGGTATAAATGAATTTAAACCATAGTCTATAAAATATTAATAATGATTTGAAATACATTTTTAAGAAACATGGATGTGAATGATAAAGAGGTCCCAGTAGATAATTACGTATAAACAACCTCGGATAATGAAGAGATTGTGAAATAAACCCTTACCTTGTACTTTTCCTTAGTAGATGGTATGTTAACCTCCTGTATAATAGTTAAAACATTGTTATTAAATTATACAATAACCATATACATAATTATGATATCATATATGATCTTTTAACATTGCTTTGTTAATAATATCTTAGTATTATTGTCGTTTCGGGTGTTAACTTACTCATTTTCTTTTATATGTTTTGTTATATAAGCTGTTTTTGTTATGGATAGGTTGTATATTATTCATATACAGAATTATATCAAGTCCTTAAAAATTATTTTTAATCATCAAATGAGAATTATACTTGAATGGATACGATGGGGAATGAATCTCATCGCGTTCGTGGAGACGGTAGTCCGTACGTACGCATGAGCGACAATATAATTATTTTGATATTAAAATAATATATAATTTGATAGTATATCATATATACATAATCATTATAATGTTATATCTATTATTTACATGAATTAAACATCATTATTATACCCATCAAAATAATAATGTATTGAATAACAATTACACCACAACGTGGAGACGGTAGGCCGTACGTACACACGTATGGTGACATGTCATTCAAAGGATTGATAGAAAACTGAATATGGTTGTACAATATTTATAATAACATCATAGTATATAAAATATACTGGAGTTATTATTTTAGAATGGAAATAACAAATAAATAAGAAGTTGAAGAAGAAAGGAACTTGAAAGAGGGTGGTGAAATCATTACCTCTTCTTCGGGTTCTTCCTTTTGATTTGATCAAAAGGGATCTTTAGGTTGGATTTATTATAAAACTAAGTCCTCTAGGTTGAAGTGAGGAAAGTTTAGAGAATAATTGGGTAGGTTTTTTCCAAACCAAAAGGCTTTTAAGGTGTGACTAATTGGTTAGAAGTGATGTCCTTTTATAAGGGGGAGGAGGGGCTCTTTAGGAAAAACTTAAAGTATTATTTTATAATAAATTAATATTCGGTTTATAATGGCTCCAAAGTAGATTATTAATATTATAAGGTTGGTATGGGTCTAAATCCTTTCAACCAATAGATTTTATATAGGTTTGGGTCATTATATTAACCTTATATTTTAGTTTTAACTCTTAGTTAATTAGTTTGACATTTATCATGTCACTTTGTATTTTTATATTATATAGTTAATAAACTTACTATATACATCCAAGAGACCCCCAAGTGGTACATTAATTATACAAATATCATCATATAAGTCTTTTGGAAGAACATTATATTTTTAGGAATATAATATCAATTAATAATATAATATTTTTTTAAAAAACTCATTTATGTCAATTTTGATACTATTCAATAATTGATTTTTGTTAAAGTCTTAACAACTTTATTAATTAGAAAAAAATTCATTTAAGAAATAATATCATGTAGTATTAACCAATAAAATTCATTTATGTCATCAAAACTTTCAAATTATATTTATTTTAACATTTATAATACCAATTATTTGATTCTTTCATTAATAAGGAAAATACTTCATCATTATGGTGTCATACATAAATTTAATTATTAAATGTCTAAAAATTATAAATAAAATACCATTATGTAGGAAATTTTTTTAGATTTTTAATTAATATTTATAGTCGAAAATCCAACATATATAACCCTATGTAAATTTTTTTTTCTAAAAGATATATGCTTATGTCATTTTTGTATTTATTTTAACTTAATTAATATAAAGTGTCCTTGTCACCTACAAGTGGATCCATGGGGTCACAAAATCAACCCAAAGATGCCCATGGTCGGACATGTATCATCCAATAAGGTTATGACACATTTTAAGATAAATTAATATTATTATAATATTATTTTTTACCCTTATTTACTGGATTTACCCTTTAACCATGGTAAATAAAATATTTACCGAAGTAATTATTCAAAATGTCTAAAAATAAAAGTTAACTATTTACACAATTTGGACCTCCTAATTCCAAATATGGAATCAATATTTCTAAATTCAAAACACAGAAGTGGAAGAAATTAATTTAAAATTAATTCCCGTTGTTAAAACAAAAAACATGTTTTTAAGAGATAATAACTATCAAAAGATTGACAGTTGTTTATGTCCGGTTTAAATGTGAAATTATGTACAATGACCAACATTGTATTAAATGGTAAAAATATATTCTAAATATACTTTAAAACCACTCAAATTCATAATTTATCACTATTAATTATTTTGATTAAAAAAGTTGTTTTTAATTAAAATTTAGTAAATTTCACTATTCATCAAAATATAAAATTTATTTGAAAAGTTCCAAAATTTTACCCTAGGATAATTTAAATATTACAAATCAAAAAATGAAGTCCATTTTGAGATATAAAATTTATAAAATTCCAAAAATTGGGTGTTACTATTCATAACGGCTAGTTTGATTGGTTTTGGTGTGTGTTAGAACCTCGAAGTTGCATACAACACACACTACTGTATTATTCAAAGAGAATCGTATCGTGGAAGCTTGGGGTGTTATAGTTGGTGCGGAGGGTTGGGAAGTCGCAAGCCATGTGACCCTGCCCGCCACACGTGTAGCACAAACTGCTCCTCTGCTGACCACCTCTGTCCCGTGAGCTCCGCACCTCCGACCCTACATCCTAGGGTCACCTTCCGGAAGTCCTAGCCTGCTTGGACCTCTACGTCATCTACCTATTGCCTGCTGTAGATGACTCGGTTATCTGTCATCCGGTGGTGGCTCTCCCTATCGGTTTCTGCTCAGCTAGAAAGATCTCCATCAATAGTGCTTGCTCAAGCACTCTAGCCTGCATCAGGATATTGAGCGATATCATCGACGCTATAATCACCCATTAGAGTCCCTTCTCAAAGGTCCGAGCCCTGAAAAAAGGGCCTCGTACCATGTCGGTGGAGTAGTGAGAGAGGTCAGTGAATCTCGCCAAGTACAGGGCTACTGTTAGGCCGACCTACTGTAAGTGCAGTAGCTCTTGAATATGCACAGAGCGTAGTGTTGCTGGTACGAACTGTGCCCTGAAGAGGCCCTCGGAGTCCAACTAGGAGAGTTTTTCCTCCTCGTGTGTCTGGAGCTTCAGGCTCCAACACCTCCCTGCTGTGACCTGAAAGAGGATAGCAACTAGGATCACCATCTGATCTACTGGTGTCTCAAGTAAGAGAAAAACTTGTTCCACAGCCTCCAACCAGTCCTCAGCCGCCTGTGGGTCTGTTTCGCCTTGAAAACTCGGAGGCCTCTATCTATGGAACTCGTGAAATGTGCTCAGTCAGCGTGCCTGGTCTTATGGTGGGGTGATGGTAACTATTTCCCTACGGGTGGTGGTTCTACTGGTACACCACCTGAAGGTTCTGTCCCGGTAAGAGGGCCCTACACCGACGTCTCATCTCTCGGTGGACCACCATCTTGATCTCTCTCTGGAATCCTGGCTGGCTATCTATGCAGCAAAATCCTGAAAGAAATAGACGTACCACAGTTAATAATTTATACCTGGTGAGCTTACTCAAAAGAGATCAAAAGGAAACAACATTTTAAAAAAACACGCAACTAGTGTTTCTGATTACCGAGTCAAAAATCAGAATTCAGGTTCCTGATGTATGGATACATTGGCCTCCACACCAACACTGGACTCCCTGACCTGAAACCTAAACTCAAGACACTTGATACTATTTCTCTATTGAAAACATAGAATATTAGTTCTTTTGGTAAAACCGACCACCTTTGATACCACTTTTTCACAACCCGTCCCCTGGGGCCCATGCTGTGACTACCCCAAGCCCACCTTCCATAGGATAGAGGTTTGAGACTATCACCATAAAGACATATCCCTAAAAGGGGAAGGCATTTCCTCAAAACATATACACACACAGACATGGAATACTCTGCACAAGTATAACACAATGGAAGAAGAAAGGTAAAACCATATCTAAAAACCTCATATGAGTGTAAAAGTAAGTACTGAAAGTAAAAGGGGCCAAAATACAAGACCAACTGAAATGGAAGTATATGTAAAAGTAAAAACAACTCCTAAGGTCGCCCGCCAAAAATCCTACTTGAAGGGAAAGTATAGATCATCACTATGGCTCACCGCGTCCACCGATTACCACCGTACACCGTCTATCCCTGGCTCCCCGTGTCTCTGTCAAAGATGCCCATCGTCTGCATGAGACACAACAAGGTGCGGGTGAAGCCAGTGTAGGGGTGAGTAAAACAATACTTTGTAGGGACCCTGAGACCCCTGAATGTCTCTTATAATTCAAAAAAGGAATAACCAAAAAGTATGATCTCAATCACAAAACACAAAGTAAAAGACTCAGCTCAAACCAGGTATAACTTAAGTATAGAAGTACAAATGATTAGTTGTAAAACTAGATCATCTTATTCTATCGAGAGGATTTACTGCTGACCCACATAAGATCGATAGATACTTACCCACATAGGATCGCTAGGTGTTGACCCACACAGGATCGATAGATGCTGAACCACATAGAATCGCTAGCTATTTATCCACATAAAATCGATAGATACTAACCCACATAGGATCGATAAGCATTGACCCACACATGATGGATAGATGCTGACCCACACAAGATCACTATTCTTTCTTCACATCACAACCAACCATTGGATTCCCACACTAAGCATGCTTGATTTTGGGTGGATCCAATCCTCAATCCAGGCCATACCTCAACCGCCAAGAAGTCCCACAGATAAGTAACACGATGAACTGCCATTTCATAAGGGTTCCAACGCAACTGATGATGTGTCAATCAGATGCTCGGTCTGTAAGTTATAGACATTTTAGTGCCGAGGGACCGGTTGGATTCGGGTTCGATCCAACCCGTACATACACCAACTTTAATCAAAACTCAAGTGGAGTATCTCAAAATGACCATCTCATCCTAAGGGTCCCACCGCTACACACGGTTTTCCAAACAGAAGTATGGTTTAGGAGATAATCCCATTTAAGCGAAACTGGGCCGTAAGTTGGTCTGAGTCCGGTTCAACCTGACCCGACCCACAAGGCCTGGCCCGCTAGGCTGGGTGTTCGGCCTACTAGGCCGGGGGGTTCGGCCCGGCCCACCTGGCTGGGCACATCCAGCCAGGCCGTGGAACTGCCCGGCCCGCTGGTTGGCGCGAGGGTCCGCTCCCCTCCCGAACAACTTTGCCATTTGGGTCTTCAAAGTAGTGGCACCAGTTGGTGCCGCTCCAGCTGGACGATTCACCCTCTACCATGGCTCGAAGCTGCGACCTTCCTCCGCAGTGCACTTTTGTGGCGCACCGCCCGACTTCAACGCGGCCGGTGATGGCCAACCGCTCCCCCTTCTTTCACCGTGGCTTGGAGCCGCGACCCTCCTCCACGACGTGCAACCATCATCAACGTATCTGGCATCAGCCGACCTGCCCCATCTGCTACAGTGCCTTTGGGTACCACCTCCTCTTTGTAGCCGATGGAATCCAGCTGCTGACTTCTTTTCGGTTTCCAGCACCGCCGCATCAGCAAAACATCCACGAGCCTCTGGTGATGTTTCAGAGGTCCATTTTCTATTTCGACTACGACTACGGGCCACCAAGGTTGCTTCCATCACTGCGTGGCTCCCGGTTTTACCTTGCCGCCTTGTTGCTCGGTCACCCATGAAGAATGCAACCAAACCAAGAATGGAGGTGTGTTTGGGCCCTGTTCGGTTCAGCCCATGCCCTCCACGTTATCATTATAACAGGAAAAGTGTTGAAACATTATCAAGAGAGATGAATTCATAAACTCTTAGAAATAAATCAAGACCAACCCCTACCTCGAATGCGTTGGAAGACACTACAGATGAGGAGGATGAACCCATGCTTGATGGTATTCGTCGTTGCTCAACGTTGTCCGGTTCGAATCCTCCAATAGTCATCGAGGATCCGTTCTAAGTTGGTGGAATATGTCGTTGGAACATTGGTAGAGGTTCATCTTATGAGTGCCTAAAACTCATGCCAAATCTTTTCTTAAATATAAGGAAGAGGGGTTTAACTAACCGCACAATTAATTTTGTTCATTAATGAATTTAATTAATGAACCTATAAATCTCCCAATAGTGCGATTACATAACCATGTGTAACTGGCCATTAAATGGTCTGACAACCCAGTGATCCCACCACCATCTCTCATCAGTTACAAATAAAGAAATAAAATAACTCGTTGAGTTTTTTTAAAGTCCAAAAATTAACTTTTTCGTCCGTCCCTTGCCGATCAAAGTTAAGCTTCGCTTAAGCGAATCCCGGTGCTGCGAATTCAATGGCACCCTTGTATTTTTAATCTGAGCATGGGTTCAAAAGATAGAAATCTCCGCCCACATGTTTACAGAACATACCTTTAAAAAAGTTAAAAATTCCTTTATGGGATCTGTAGGCCTCAGAATCATGTGCTGTCAATTTTTATGAACTCGTAATAATCCCAAATAATTTTTTAAAAAATTTATATGAAATTATAAGTCTTTACAGGATATGTTTTACTCAAAATGATTTCAAATTGGATTTTCTTAATTTATTTTAAATGATGACTTGAAATTTTGGTGTGGTCCCTTTATTGTGTAAAATGATTAATGGTTGTTTGATTATGAAAATAAGAGACTTGGAGAATGTTTTAATTTTCACCCAAAGATAAAGACCCATGTTTTAAAGTGAAACTTTAAGATGATTTCAAATGAGTATTTTGAATTGTGTTTTATTCTAAGATTTGGTTTAAAAGGTCCATTAGGACCATAGTAATTGAAATGATATATGGTTTGGTGAGATAAAAACCATGAAGATTATCTTGGCATGTTAACATGGTTATTAAATGAACTAAATGATGAATGTTATTAGTTACTGACATAGCATAAGGGGGTGTTTGTCATAATAGTATATGTGTTAATGGGTTATGCCTGGTATGTGGGATATATATATGAGTTAAGATTATAAATGATAAATGTGTTTAATGGTTATGGTTTGTGTTTTGTAAATGTGTTATGGTTAAAGAAGAGTGTGAACATGGCTTGTTGGTATGAGGGGTATTGACTTGAGGTTATAAACCCATGAGTCAGGTAGGATAGAGGTTCTAAACCCCACCCCTACAATGCACGGTTTAGGGAGTTGAATTGAGGATCTATGCCCATAATGGTTGAATTTGATGTTACTATCTGGACTGAGGCTCCAAGGTAAATGTTATGTAATGTATGATTGGGATGTCGGACTGAGACTCTATTCTTTTAAAAGTATGGACATGGTGTAGTTTGGGGTGTCAGACTGAGGCTCTATACTTCCCAAACACATGGACATGGATTTATTACTGTACTAAGGCTCTGGGGTATGTTAATAAGTTGTGTTTAGTTAATTCCTATATGATTAAAAGTATATGCCCCCTTTAGTTTATGGATTAAGCCCCCAATATGACTAGATTTAGTTTTGGTTGATTGGATGATATTATGTAACTTAAATGATAAAAAGGTTATTAACGATTGTTTAAATTTGAAACATATTTCCTTGATTCTTTGTTTATTTATTACATTTTATTATCTTATATAAAATATTTTATAAACTGGTTAATTATTTATACACTATTAGTGGTGACCTACTGAGTTGTAATCACACCTTTCTCAGGCCGCCATGGTACTTGGGTACCGAGCATAAGCTACTTTTTTCTGGTATAGTTTTAGGAGAGGGAACCGGTTTTTAGTTTGTGCATGAGAGGATGGGTTGGAACATGGGAGTTTAAGACCAGGTTGGGACTCAGGTCCATGTTTAGGGTCTTTTGGTAGTTTTGGTTTTTAGATTTCATTTGTATGACTTCTTTTCAAATAGAGTATACATATCATTGTTGTATCATGTCTTCCTTTGTTATAGTTGGTATTTATCACATGCTATCTATTTATTTGTTCCTATTAATTATTATATCTATTTAAATTATTTATGTTGTGTAATTACTCTGATAAGCGAGTATAGTCTCCCCAACATTTCTCTGTAGACATATAGTGCTAGTAGGCAGCCTATGGAATATAAGGAGGTGTGCTTGAGGCCATGTGATGATCTGAATCGAGGCACTAGATATAGTGGCCACTAGGCCAAGGACGTTAAAAATAGGTCTTACTAAATAATGAAAAATATAATGCTTAAAAATGGATAAAATAAATTCATCTATAATTAATTTATTATAAAATATAATATAAATTATTTGAATGTAAAAGAAATGTATTTTTGAAAAATGGTTTTTATGCAAAAGAAGCATTTTTATCATAATAAATTAAACTAGTCATTATTGGTGAATTATTCTAATGAAAATTTTATATTATATATTAAATAATTTTTTATCATTCATCTAATTTTTTTCTATGCATGGTATAAGAATATATTCGATTTTATGTTTAAAAAATGTCTTTTTCTGAAAAAAGGTTTCGTTGTATTCTACATAATTATTTTAAAAATAATTTTTTTTCACTTTTATAAAATTTATTTTAAAAAATTATGTTAGATTTTTAAATCAACATGTCAAAATTATCTTAGGGTAAAAATTTAAAAATATCCAAAAATATTATTTTTTCAATTAATAGTGAAAAATATTGATTTTTATTGAAAACAGAATTTTCATTTAAAGAATTTATAATGCTAAATTTATTTTTAATAAGGTTTTAAATGTTAAATTAGTTAAATAATAATATTATTATTACAATTTAGTTCATCATAATAAATTATATGTTCAATTTTTATATAAAACATTTTTATACTTAAGAAAACTTTTTCTTTGGAAACCCACTTTTTTATCATGTCTCAGGGTTAATTTTTAAATTAAATTATACCAATTTTGTGAATTTAATTTGGAAAAATAGATTACATATTTGTAATAATAATAATTAATATTATTAAATAATTATAACTTAATTTTTTTCATAATTAATATCAAAAAAAGTAAAAAAATTAATTATCGTGTGTAAGTTTAAAACGAGTATACCAGGGGTTACACAAAAAATAAAGGGTATATTTTCCAATAATGCTTGTATAAATACTATTTTATAAAAATATTTAAACATCATACTCTACCAAATTAGAGTATATAGTCTTTTAGAAGCATTTTTTTGGGAATGACTTCATCATTTTGGATTCATTTGGGAAATTTCCAAGTTGTTTGAAAGTGGGTTCCTTTCCCCACTTATAAAATCACATATCCTCTCCTATATTCTCTATACTACATGATCCTTTGGGTTCATCCAATACCTACCCAAAAACATTACTTACAAACCTTAACATTTCTTATATGCCTTAACTTGATCAGGAAACCCTCCTTGGAAGGCTTTAGGTATAAACATAAAGAGGTTCTTCAAAGAAGAGGTATAGATTTTAAACATACGTTATCATTTTATTTCTTATAAAAACTCCTTCAAATATTATTACAAAATGATGATATAATAATATCACTATATCTTAGATACTGATATGTTATTATTTCAGTTTAATAACCAATATCCACATCCTATTCCGTAAAAAGGGAAATGAAACCATTGATTGTGTGTACGACAAATTATTGCCTTATGAATCGATGTAATTCATTTTCCATCACCATATATCATTGGTTGATATAACCAGAGATTAGAATTATCTATATTTTATATTTATTAAATAATTATACTTATTTAATTATAATATTACATATATCTTTTTACATTCCAATCCATTTAAAAATGATATAGTCGCTCATGTGTACATGTGGACTACCGCCCCCACAAAACGATGTGATTCATTTTTTATTTTATTTTAAAATTTATGGTAATAATGATAGATTTAATGAAAATATATGATATATATTACATAAAAATTATTTTTTAAAGGTGACATATTATTTATAATTCAATCATTCTATACGTTGAAAAAATGGAAACAACATTCATATGTACATTTGACATACTATCTCCATGAATGATGTAAGACATTTATTATATACAAATTTTATCGATTAATAAAAAATATATATAATGAATATAAATTATATTTATATCATTTATTATATTAAAATATATTATGTAACCATGATCAACATAAAATGAACAAAAACAATAAAACATACATGAAAAACGAAGCAGTTATTACTTGGAACATAATTTTAAAAATAAAATTGTTAATGATTAGTAAATGGTAATAATTAAATAATATATGGTATGATATATATTAGTATGGTTATAGAATATTTATATAATAAAATTATATTTATTATACAAGAGGATCATACATGTATGTAGAAAGTTCATAATTGTGGTAAGGGATTTTTATCTCAAATTGATTTCTTTGTGACATATGTTATGTTATGGATGTATATTATTTTATAAGGTGTATATATAGACCATTTGACATGTTATATTATGAATTTATTTATTTCCATGATATTTAAATTTTCTTTTAATGTCATTCTTTAATGGTTCATACAATTCAAATGTTACCAAATCATGTAAGGGATTTCCAGTCTCTCATTTATTTCTGGGAGACATATGACATATTCACCACTCATTTCTTTTGTGTGGTGTATATAATAACAATTTGAAATATTTTATAATGAATATTATTATTTTAATTATATTTAATTTTTCATTTGATTTTATTCTATAATGGGGGTTACTATTAATAATATTCTAAAGTGGTGATGGATTTCTATCTCACTTTTATATATGTGAGACACGTTACATATTAACCACATGTTTCATTTATTTTGTGTATATACTACCCATGAATGTCTATTATGATTAATATTATGAATTTAATGGGTTTTTACATATCTATAAAATTTTATTTGTTTCAAGGCTCATATGATTCAAAAGATACCAATGTGGTAAGCATTTTATGTTATAATCTTATTGTTTATCGGTGCAGTTTATGATTAAGTTTCGGATGATGAAATATTATGATACATACTTCAAGAAACTAATTAATTTTTTTTTCAAATATTTTTATTTATAGATAATACATGTTTCCTTTTCCTTTTCCTCTCTTTATGTGCTTAATAGACTGAATGAATGTTTTTAATAAAATTCTACATTATTTCCCTCTTCGGTCGAAAACACTTTTTTTCCATGTCCACGTTTTATAAAAACATTTTAAAGAATGTTTTTACATCACATTAAAAATTTTTAATGGAATTTTTACTCCTTATTGAATCTTTATAAAAAAATTTAAAACAAATTTTACTATTATTTTCTATATGGGCACTTTGGAATTTTCACCAAAAATGTGAATCATTATTTTAACATGAATGGGTTAAGCATTATTTTTGAAATACATAAACAATCTTGGATTTATTGATTCCTTTAAATGTTTCCAAGGTTATTTTAAAATAAATTCTTCCTTTAATATTTATTAATTTTTATAATTTATTTCTAAATAGAAATTACATTTTCTCTAAAAATGTTTTAATTGTTTTTTATGAAATTTTTATTCATCAACAACATCATCCTTTGATATTGATTATGTTTTTTAGGGATATGATCTAATGGTACCAAACTTATTATTTATATGTATGTTTAATTATTATGATGGAAAAATGTTCATGAAACCCATTTCTATCCCATGAGTTATAACATGATAAAATGTTTATGAAACCTACTTACTTTTCACAGTTTATGATTAATGTTTTATGATCATGTGGAACAAAAATATACGGATTATATGACAGGTGGTACCTATATCACCCACCATTGCATTGGGTAAATATGTATAACTCATGAGTTAATTATGGTATGCATAAACCTGATTTCATGTTCACAACGATATGTGTGTACATGGTTCAATGTCTATAAGCTAATGCGTGGACTTGGTTTCATGTCGATATGGTTATTTGTGGACCTAGTTTCATGTCCATAAGATCATGTGAATACCTAGATTCATCTCCATATAACTTTTAATGGACCTATATTTCTATCTATAAGTGTATTCAAGGACTATATTTCTTATCCTTAACTTAATGAATAAACGTGTTTTTATTTATACAAGTTAATAATGTTATAATATTATGTTTTTACACATTAATATATCTATGTTATACTCTAATGGGTCATATTCATTGATTTCCTTTATTATTCATGTCTTATGAAAATTAAATATTTATTCCATGAGTTTGGAATAATATCTATTTTATGGACGATATGGTTTTTAAATGTTAACATCATGTTCACATACCCTTATGGTCTTATTATACCAAATTTATCATTTTTATCACCCATGTTTACCATTACTGAGCATTTTATCTCACCCTTTTTTATGGTTATTTTCCGTATATTATGATTAAAGGTTTTATTTAGGGTATTTATATGAATTATAATAAATGGGATGATATTTTTGGGAGATGTTGATGATATTTCATGAAATAAGAAGAATACGCATCTTGTCTCAAAAAACAATAAACCTTTATGGTCCTTAGGTGAGTATTTGTATAATGTACTAAATATTAATGTATAAAGAGTTAATGATTATGTATCAAAATACTAATTTTATATAAATAATAGACAATAGGTTCATGAAACCATTTTCACATATGTACTATATGATTATTAAAAATATGCCAATTAGGGATAGTAGGTTTGGGAAAACAATGTAACTGATGGAACATAGTTTTTTCAATCCTAATTGACATTTTAATTATAGATTTTTCAAACCTAAGTAACTTATGGACCCTAGGTCCATAAAACTTAAGTCACTTATCAAAAATATGTTTTTGAAACCTATGACATTAATTGAATATAGTATTATGATGCCTATGGCATCATGTAATATATTTATTATCTCATTGATTTTCCATAATTTATTATTATGGAACATGTCCATGACATTCCATATCATTATGCCTTTGGTTATGCTCTATGCCTCATATTTATTTTATCATTTATAAACATTATTATTCCAAGGTAAATGTTTTAGAATTTGAGATTACCTATCTTTATAACATGGATTATGGATAAATCTTATTGTTCCATATTCACATTTAAAAGTTATTTTTACCATTCTCATGATTTCTCATATTCTTATGATCTGACCCTTGATAAAATTTTGAATATTTTCCATTACTAAGTGTTTGAGATCATCCCTTTATTATGTTTTACTTCACCATGCTATAAATATGAATATGACATAGGATATGTCTAGATGAAGGTATACTGTAGAAGATTATGCCAAAATGGTCACATGTATAATATGATTAACTTTGTATGAATTTGATCCTTAATGAAACTAAACCTTACATTATTAGGATTGTACATCTATTTGTGAAATATGATGTTTATCTTTTGGATATTATTTAAAATAAAGATATGTTTTTATTATTTAATCAAACTTTTCACCAAAAAATATTTTAAATTTAGAGTTTTTAAAGCCAGATCCAAGATTGTGGGTTTGGGGTTCCTCAGTTGGAATCAGAGTTGGGTTTATGTATAAGATGAAATACTAAATTTTTTATAAATTTTTGATGTCGTTTGTTTTCTAACACATAAATAAATTTCTATAAACTATCATGTAATAATTTTGTGGCATAGATTCACCTGGGGAAATCAAATCGAATAAGGCTAGTTGAGTAACAACTTGATCTTCAATCAGTGCATGATGAGTGGGACAATGAATGCACACCTATATAGAGATACCTTGGGGATATTCTTTGGTTGATCATGAGAATTTTATGAACCATTATGAAATAATTAAATTTCATTTTATGATTTAAAATATAACTAGTTAGGTCAGAGAACCTAATAGAAATATGAGCATGGAAATTTTTTTCAAACTAAATGAGTTATAGGATCATCAAATTATATCATACTAAAAATGAATTTATTATAGGATGAATTTATAGTGTCATTTTAGAAGACATATTATTATTTATTTTTCATATTAATTTGATCATTTAATCATTTTTTATTAGATAGTATCACAACTATTTTAGTTTTAGTATTTTTTTTCAAATAAGATCATAAAAATTAATCTATGAATGGAATTTAATTAAAAACTCTTATAACCAACTAATTAATAATATTAGGTACACACTGCTGACATAAAATAAAAATCTCAATATGTTTCCTTTATAAGGGAAATGAAGAGTCTCATATTATCCATGATTATGATGTTGGTACCTTAGTAGAAATTATATCTTGAGATTATTATGGATCATTTATCTTATATCATCATTATTTTATAATTAATATCAGGAGGACTCAATTTAATTAAGGGGGAGAATGTAACACCTTTAGATTTAAAAATATAATATTTTCTTTAAATGAATACTATGTTTTATGGATTGTTTCACATGAAACACTAGAATAAAATGATCCATGACATACTATATGAGTATTATTAAGAAACTATATGTATCATAAAACTTATCGTAAATAAAATATATAATTAGACAATATTTCATACCTTTATAGGTTAAATACGTAATATAATCCCATTTTAAAAATTATTATTTTTTATTTAATAAATATTTTTCTAAAACGGTGTTCATTTTATCCCAATATATTAAATCGACCACTTTTAAAAAATTATATTTATAATATATAATATTTTAATAAATAAAATAACATATTAACAATCATTAATATATTAATTGATAAGAAATTGCACTAAATACAATTAATTATTTTAAAGGTTATTTTTTAAATAAAAGTTCATTTTCATTATATATTTTTTATTTTTATTTAAAAATAAATTTAAGAAATTTTTAATTTGAATGATACAAAAATAAATTCATTTTCAAGTTCCACATATCAAAATTAGCATAAGGTGATTTTTTTATATTTTTGTAAAATAATTTTTTAGGTAAATATTAAAAAAATAATAAATTTGATAATATAATTACTTTTATGAAATTATCATATTATAAGAATGTTTGAAATTTTATTGATTTTTTAAATAAAAATTATATATTAATAATATTTAATAAATCAATTAATAATTCATTATTTAATTTATAGAACCAATTTTTAATGTTTTAGAAATCTAACTAATATTTTTCTCTAAAAGTTAATTTTATCCTCCTATATTAAAATTTATGTTTACTCACTAATTGGAATTGAATATAATAAAATGGAATTAATATTAAATATCAACATGTTAATATTATTTAATAACATCAATTTCATTTGAGTCACAAGAGTATGATTACTGATATTAAATTTAATCACTATTATAATAGTAAAAAGTTCAATTTAAAACAATTGTTTTATTAATGTTTTGTAATTTTTTTTATAAGAAATTAAATTGATCTATTTTATATAATGAATTTGATATGAGTTTGACACTTATATAAAAATATATTATCACTCCATAATTTTAAATTAATGTGATATAATATTGGGAACACTTAATGGTGAAAAAAATATTTATTTACAAAAAATTAATTTGTATATTAACCGATTTGTTATAAATGTGAATTTTAAAATATATTAAATTTAATTTTATTATATGGATAAATTATTTAGGTTTACAACATATTTTTTTATTTTGGTTATGTAGCACCACCGATTTCATGTAACTAACCCTTTATTTATGAATTGTAAGTATGTAAAGTGTTTGGGTGAAGTTTAGGAGTATTTGGAAAAATTTTGGAATTTTTTTGGGGCTATTCTGGAGGTGAACAATTTGATAATGGTTAGTAGAAACTGTACAACACCTTTAAGAAACCTTGGAAAGGCAGAAATTGGGATCTGGGTAAGCACACAGTTTTTCCAAACTATGCAACCACCCAAGATTAACCTTTCAAAGTGGAATAGAGTAAAAATCATGGTTGGCACATGGTTTGTCTAATAGTGTGATCCAACTATGTAAAGGGTATTTGGAGGTAGTGGCTGATGCACGGTTTGTGCATGGTTTTCCTAACTATGCACCCTAACTATGCATGATTAAAAATTAGATCCTAAAATAGAGTATCACACATGGGATTACCTCTAACCACTTGTTTTTCCTCATTAAAGAACCTATATCAATTTTATATCCTCCCAAAGGCTGTGAAAAATTTCCCATTTGATTTGGGAGCAATTTGTTGGAAGATCTTGGTGCGTTGAAGGCCAAATTTCTTGGTAAGTCTCTATTCTTAGTGGTTTTCCTTATATCTTTTCTTATTCCCTCTCTTAGATTCCCAGATATAGTCCATTCAGGATAGATATATGATATTTTATGCTAATCATGATGAGATATGGCTACGTTGATGTTAGGGAACCAGATCTAAGGCAGGTGTTTAGAGATTCAACCTTTTTTTTTGAATAATTCATGTTATTATTCATTTTCACCATAATTTATAAGGTATTTGGATTCACTCTTGACTTCTATTATTATAACATAAAGGCTTAGTTTCAAATTGTTTAAATTTCTTGAAATTTATTGTGATTTTTTTGTAAAAATATTATTAGAAACCTTCTTTAGTGGTGGTTTGTGAAATTGTGGAATTATTGTGAAAAGTTCTTTATTGAATGATTTTAAAATGATGATTTTTAAATGGTTGTTTGGTTTGATTTATGGAAAAATGTTTTTTGGAAATATTTTCAATAATTTTTTTATTGAAATGGTTTGGCATAATTGTTTTGGCATGGTTTTGGAATAATTGGCTGGCGTGTATTCATTTTCATTTTTGTGACGCAGTGAAAGGGGCATGTTCCATTAGGTCACTAGTATATGGTTAACTTATGATGACTTGGTAGATCGATGAGAAACTACTTATGATTATAGAACTTTCACCCAGGCATGCATGTGTGTATATGTGGATATATGGAATAAAATGGGTTATGCTAAAATGGAAATTGTGGAATGGTTTTAAATAATTGTTTGGTTTATTTCCTTAGAAACTATTTTGGTATGGAAAAATGTTTTAGTGTGAAACTTATTAGATTTGATATAAACTATTAAAATGTTTTCAAATTTTTATGTAAATGTTCTAACATTTTCTATCCTAGTGTCATGAGTAGGGAAGTCATTTGGAGAAAACCTACTGAGTTTAATTGCTCACCCCCTACTTGGGAACCTTGGTGTGTTTACAAATATTGTTTATCAAGACATAGATAAAACAAAATCATATCATTTATTTAGTGATGATTCATAATACTTTGAGTATGTATTATGGAGTTGGAGTTTAGAGAATGTTAGGAGTTGTGGAGTTTGTGACCTTAGAGTCTTTGAGTTTTTGTATTTTTTGTATTCTATTTTGTTTTCTGATTCTTGTCTGGTTTCTTCTTGGTACTCTGAAATGGTTTGTGGTTGTATTTTATTTTTATTACCTGATATAATTTGAGTTTTATACATTTTTATCATGCATAATTTTTTGTTTATATGGTTATGGTGTTCTAGGTTGGGTTGTTTTAATTCTTAAAAGGAAAATCATCCCCCAATTGTATTAAATACCTTATAATTTATTTCCATCCTTTGGAATCTTGGGGATGTGACCTAAGGTCATATAAAATTTCTGAGTTGAATCAATCAAATGATGTGGGGGAATGATGTTAAAAATGGTATCAGTCTTGGATGATCCATCTTTCATTTTGGGACAAATAGTATTGGTTTGTCGGTCTTGGAGTTAGAAAATAATTCTTGATTAGCCATCAATTTAGTATGGTAGAAATGAGTAGGATTGTTAGAACATTAAATATAGAGCATGAAAAGGTGTAGCTAACCAATTTATGACGAACTTCAAGTTACTAGGGAGTTGGGTACATAAGTATTTTGAGACAATTATAAGAGAATTACCTCATTGTTATGGGTTTAGCCAATGGGAAGATCATGAAATACATTAATATAAATGAATTCACACTAGGAGTGAATATTTCATTTGGTTAATGATTTATCATTAGGTGAAAAAATGTTAAATTTTGAAAATTATTGATTTTTTTTTCAAATATTGTATTTTGAAAATGGCATGATAATGGTATTTTGATTTTTTTATTTTCAAAAGCATGGTGGACTTTTTAAAAATGGGTTGAAAATAAAAATTGTAGAATTTTGAAAAATCCTTATTGTGATAGTTTTAATATGGTAAAGTTTAACATTTTAAGACTTTAGTTATTAGAGAACGAGACTTATGTCATTTTTTTGGTTATAGAAATGACACCCGATAGGTGTCATAGAAACCAACCGAAAGAGGCTACTGAGAATGTGGTTGCACCTAAGCCATTGGTGAACCAACAACTGGTTTAGATTATTTTACATACTTTTCAATCCATGGATGGAGGGAACCAAAGGGATGAACCAAGGAAAGTGTATTTTTCCGTTCAGTTCCAGAAGTAGAATCCACCCATCTATTATGGTAATTCATAACCAAAGAAGGTATATGTGTGGCTGAATAAGATGAATAAAATCATCAATTTCCTTGGAACACTAGAAGATATGAAAGTCAAGTTGGTAACATATATGCTATAAGACCTTGCATGCCAGTGGTGGGATTTAACAGTTTAGGATAAATTAGACCAAGGCATTTCATGAGAGGATTTTGAAGAATTGTTCAGCAAAATATTCTATCCTAATATGTTTAGGATTTATAGAATGATAAAATTTTTCATCTTTGAGCATGTGAATCGATCATTTAAATAATATGTGGATAAATTTATGAATTTAGTTAACTTTTCACTTGAAGTTTCTACAAGTGCGTCCATTGAGGCACAAATTTTTGAATCAAAACTAAGGCAAGAAATTCACTTGAATATTTCTGTGCTTTGTATAACTGATTATATAGATATGGTCAGTAGAGATATGGTAAAAGAAATGGATATCTTAGGTAGTATTAGCGGAGGAAAAATGTTGATACCAGTGGGAAATGGTGGGAACTCTAATACTGGGAACAAGTGGAAGATAGAAACTGATTTCTAAGGTAGTAGAATGACTCAGAATAAGATGGCTGGATCAGTCAATATTCCTTCAAAACCAAAGATAAAGACTGGATGTTTTTAATTTGGTTTATTTGAACACATGAAGAGAGACTATATAACACCACCAAGAGCATGCCACAATTTCAATCAGATGGGACATATTCAATGCTATTGTCACTGTGCTCTAAGGTTTGGTGTTTGAGATGTTTTGTAGATGCCATATGCTTCGATGAGATAAGGGAAACATGATACCTCTCATCATCAGAACTGAGCTAGACACAATTATTCAAGAAATAATAGGACTCCTAAGAACATGAAATCTCAATAGGGAAATAAATAACAAATTGATGCGAGTAAGAATTTATATAGAGTCGAGAAAGTGAATGTGGATGATCAATATAGACCATGGATAGTTAAAGGTAATTTTTTTTTAAATTCTACTGTTATGTAAGCTTTGTTTGATATGGGTGAATCCCATTAATTTATTACTTCTCGTGCTATTGATTTTATGGTTTTTCATGTTGAGATGATGCCTTCCATTTTGAATATTCAAAATGCTCTTGGTCAAAGAGAATGTAGTGCCTTTATATGTAGAGTACGTTCTATAACTATTGACATATCTGAGTTGATATGGAATCTCTCTATTCTAGATATGGATTTCTATGATATAATCATGGGTATGGTTTGGTTGACATTGTTGAAAGATCACAATGACTGTTATACTAAAATGCTTAGTTTTACGACTGATGATGGCATCCGACATATCTTCAGAGGATACCTGAATGTAAAGGATGGTGCAATAGGATTTTTAGAACCAAAAATTTGAATGATCTCATAATAGTTGGAATATTAGATTTTGGAATAAATGTAAGAGATCAAGAATATTAGTGTTCCTATAGATTCTGATCAGTTTTATGATTTTTTTTATAGAAAATTTCTTAGGGTTTCCACCCATAAGAGAAGTGGAGTTTACAATTGATCTCCTTTTGGGTACCAATCTTATTTTCATCCTGTATTATCATATGGCACTAAAATAATTAAGGTAATCAAATTTACATTTGGAATATCTATAAGGCAAAGGGTTTATTTGGCTTAGTACGTCTCTGTGGGTAGCACTAGTCTTGTTTGAAAAAAGGCAGATTGAAATCATCAGCTATATGTAGATTATCGAAAGCATAACTATGTTATGATAAATAATCAGTATCCACTTCCATGTATTAATGATATATTTGATCAATTTATGGGAGCCTAATGGTTCTATAAAATTGACTTTCAATTAAGATATCACCAATTACAAGTTAAGAAGGAGGATATTCCAAAGGAATCTTTGAGGAGTAGATATGGCCATTATGAGTATGTGGTTATGCCTTTTGGTCTTACAAATTTATTAACAATCATTATGGAATTGATGAATCAGATATTTCAAATATATCAGGATTATTTTGTGGTAGTGATTGTGGATGACGTATTGGTGTATTCAAGGATAAGGGTAGAGTAATAGAAACACTTGGTGATAACTTTGGGTATCTTACGAGATCATCGTCTGTATACCAAATTATCAAAGTTGTATTTTTGGATACAATATGTGCATTTAATTGAACATGTAATCTATGAAATATGAATTTCTATGGATCCATAAAAGATAGAAGATTTTATCTCCTGAGAACCTCCAATGAATTTCTTTGAAATACGTAGTTTCCTTAGTATAGATGGTTATTACCAATTTTTTTTTATTTATTTCTCATGACTATATTCACCTATGATAGTGTTGATAAGTAAAAATATTCCATTCCAATGGAGTGAGGGATGTCAAAAGACCTTTCAAGACCTTAAGGTTCTTCTTACAGCAACAATGATCTTGATATTTCTAGAAATAGGATAAGGGTATGTGATGTATTGTGATGCTTCAAGATTAGGGATGGGATGTGTTATCATGTAAGGAGATCATGTTGTTAATTATGGATCACAATAGTTATTGTTTCATGAGAATAAATACCCAAATCATGATTTGGATTTATCCATTGTAGTCCATGGTTTGAATACATGGTGTCATTACCTCTTTTGTGAGAATTTTATAGTGTTTACAGATCATAAGAGTTTGAAACATATTTTATCACAAATGGATTTTAACCCGATACAAATAAAATGGATGGATTATCTCTAAATGTTTGAAATTTACTTGATGTATACACTGGGTTAAGGAAATTTGTTGGCAGATACATTAAGAAAAAAGTCATATACTCAGTTGGAAAAAGAGGTTTCATATCATTGGAAATTGATGTTGGTCGTAGCCAACATTCACTTGGATCGATAAGATAAAGGTAGTGTTGTAGTTTTCATTCTATTTTATTTTATTCCTAATTTGGTTGCAATATTTAAAGAGGCAGAAAAATATAATTCATAATGTGTTTTTATAAGGTCAAATATCAATTGTGGGGAGACCATTTTGGGATGGAATATGGATGGGAGTCTAGTTTTATGGTTTCCAAATTGGATGGTAGTACCTATGGCCTGTTAGGAACAAATTATTAATTCTTAACACCATTCAAGCTGGTCTATTCATCCTAGAACAAAGAATATGTATAAGGCATTGAAAGCACAATTTCAGTGGGATGACATGAGAATTAAGACAAACAATTTTTTTCTAGATGCCTCACATGTCATCAGCTTAATGTATATCATCAGTGACTAGTAGGTATGTTTCAGTATTTACCTATTACTATTTGGAAATGGGAGTAAATAACTATATATTTTGTAACAGGTCTCCCAAGAATGGTTCATAAACAATATTTTATATGGTTGATAGTGGATCGACTTGAAAAGTTGACTCACTTCATCCCTATTCATGAATCTCATGTGGTGGAGGAATTGTTTAAAATATATTTCCAAGAAATAATAAAGAGGCATGGAATATTAGTTTTGATAGTTTTAGACATCGATATGAGGTTTACATATCATTTCTAGAAATATTTACAAAAACCCTTTGGGACTCAGTTGATCATGAGTATGTCGTTTCATACTCATATTAATAAACAATTCGAACAGAAGATACAAATGTTGGAAGAAATTATTTTGACTTGTGTAATGGAGTGTTGTGGCTCATAGTAGAATGAAATACCATTTGTGAAGTTATCATATAATAAAAAATATTAGGCCTTAATATATATGGATCCTTTTGAAGCTTTTTATGGGATTCCTTGTTATTCTCCACTTTTTTGGGTGGGAATAGGTGAGACTTCACTAGTTGGGCTAAGCCTTTTGCAAGAGACAATAGAGAAGATTCAATTGATTAGGAAGAGAATGTAGATGGATCAGATTCATCATAAATCATATGAGTATCATCATCGATGGAAGTTGTTGTTAGAGTTGTGTGATAATGTGTTCTTGAGAATCTATCCAAGGCTT
This sequence comes from Viscum album, assembly GCA_963277665.1. Classification (NCBI taxonomy): domain Eukaryota; kingdom Viridiplantae; phylum Streptophyta; class Magnoliopsida; order Santalales; family Viscaceae; genus Viscum; species Viscum album. The sequence continues at coordinate 224,530,789 of OY728135.1, read as the reverse complement.
GGTCATTGTTGTTTGGAATGTAGGGAAAGTTATCTCCTCGATACATAGGCACTTTTGAGATACTTAAATGGGTTAGTGAGGTGGAATATAAGTTGGATTTGACACCATAGTTCAGTGATATGAAAAATGCGGTTCATGTATCTCAGTTGAAAAAGTATAATCCTAATCCTGACCATGTGATTCTATGGTGACCCTATATCTGTTATTCTTTTCTCTATTGCTGAAGACTACCTCAGTAGGTTTCTCACCCAATATTTGTAAAATCAAAATATCAAACCTATCACAGCTTCTAGAAACTTGACCACCCCCTCACACCTTCTTTATGCTGATGATATAATTATCTTTATTCAAGGTGACAAAAAGAACATCAATAATCTGAAAAATATCCTCATCCATTACCAAGAAGTGTCTGGTCAACACATAAATTGGAATAAATCTTACATTGTTTTAGTAAATATTTTTCCCCTAGTAGAAAACTAAACATTTATAGTTTCTTAGGGGTCAAAGAGGGTTCTCTACCCTTCACTTACCTTGGTGTTCCTATTTTCTAGGGTAGACCGAAAGCATACTATTTCGTTCCTATCATTGATCAAACACTTAAACAGCTTTCCTCCTAGAAGGGCTCAAATCTTTCGATGGCTGGGAGAATTTGTTTGGTTAAATACACTATTGTCTCTAAATTGGTCTACTCTATGATGATTTATAAATGGCCGAAAGGTATGTTAAAGAGCATCCATGTCTCCATTAAAAACTTTTTTTGGACTGGTAGTACCTTGGAGAGGAAATTGGTTACTATCCCCTGGGCTACTTGCTATTAACCAATTGATAAAGGAGGTGTTGGTATTAAGAATATTGCTAAGTTAAATGAATCTCTCCAAGATAAGCTTACCTAGAACCTAATTCATAATGACTATCCCTCTACGAATTTTCTTAGAGCTAGATTTCTCAATAAACTCATAAATAATCAGGGCCACTTTTTTAATTCCTCTATTTGTCCTACTATGAAAAACACATTCAATTCTATTATGGATAATTCCAGATGGATGGATAGTAAGGAATCTAATTTAAGATTTTGGTTTGAAAACGGAACCGATGCTCCCTTGTTCTCCTTGATGTCCAATAATCATCCTTCTTCCCTCAATAATGATACCATAAAGAATGTCATGAGCATTCCTAACCCTGACTTTCCTGATGAAATAAAACAAATTGTTGAGAGGTAACCCTTCACTAACACTAATGATTTACTGATGTGGGAATCTTCTCACAATGGAATGCTTGATTCCAAAAACTACTAAAATCATCTGTTTAACAATGAAAACAACAATCACCCCTGGATTAAAAACTTTAATAAACCCTGGATTAAACCTTTGATATTCACATTAATTTGGCGCATTGCTTATTACAGAATCCCCACAGATGATTACTTACAAACCTTTGGGATTAATCTTTTCTTCAAATGTTGAATGTGTAATCAACATAGAGAGGATATTAACCATATTTTCATTTCTTGTGATACAAGAACTACTCTATGGAATTATATTTCTGAAATATTTGAGTGCATATGGTCCCTGGATTGTTCTATTACTTTGTAGTTGCAACGATGCATGGACATTACTGACTCCAAATAGATAAAAAACCTTCTCCTTGTAGTGGTGGTAGAGCTTATTTATGTAATCTGGTATGGTCATAACTATTTTATCTTTCGTAATAAATCATTCCATATTAATATAGGTAAAATTAAAATTCTCATGTCCATCCGTGAGGTGGCCTCGATTCAAAAGGATCAATGCAGCAACTTGGTTCGTGATTTTGGGATCCTTCATCGGATTGAAGTGAATGGGAATTATCCTTGTTGAAAGTCTACCTTTGAAGTGTTTTGGCTTCCTCCTCCCCCAGGATGGATTAAATTTAACATTGATGATGCCTAAAAAGGCAACCCCGGACCAGCGGGTTGTGATGCTATTTTCAGGAATCACCTGGATCAGACTCTTGGATGCTTTTATGGATGCTGTGGCACTACTTCCGCACTGGAAGTAGAGATCCTGAGTGTTATACATGCTATCTATTTTGTAAGGAACCACAACTAGAACAACATCTGGATCAAAAGTGAATCCACTACTATTATCCAAGCCATTTGGAGTGGGACCATTCATCTTGCCTGGCCGCTCACTACTATCTGGATTGATTATTTAAACTCACTCTCTGGGATCAACTTCATTGCCACTCACACCTATCGTAAAGCTAACAGGATTGCTAAAGGGCTTGAAAATATGGGTGTTTCTCATGCTATGACTTGGAGGGACGATCTTCCACCTGAATTACTCCCTCTCTATGTTCAGGATGTTAATAAAATTCCTTATTTCAGACTTATGTAATCTTTTTTATCAATAAATTTTGGTGTTTTGGTCATTGACCAGAATTCTACCTTTCATAGAAAGTAGTTTATATGACGATATTGATTATGGATTGGAAAGAGAATGTATTGAATGGGAAAAAAATCGTTTTAGTGCGGATTTTGTTAAAACATGGTCAGATTTAGGAAGAGACTTAGGAATGGGAGAAATAAATGGCTGATCAATGGGATGAACTCTTTCAAGAAAATGGCAGTTTTCTACTTTTTAGGGACAAAAATGCCAATTTTAGGGAGAATGTAGCACCCTCAGTTTCAAGTAAGTATCCATTTTTATGTATTTTAATTATAAAAAGTGTTTGTGTGATGTTTGGGAGGGATTGGAGGAATTTTAGAATGTTTTGGGGGTTTTTTCTGTAGGTTCATGATTTGATCATGGTTAGTATATGCCATGAAACAAATTCAGAAAACTGTGTAAAGGAGGTAGTAGGATCTGTGTTGGCACATGGTTAGGTGCACGGTTTTTCCAAACCATGCGGCCATTGAATAGTAACCATGCAATTTTTAATAGAGTAAAAAAAATGGCTGGAACACAATTTTTCTAATTGTGTGAGCCAACCATGCAAGCCAACCATGCGATCGGTGTTTAGAGGCAGTGGTTGGCATATTAATTGTCCACAGTTTTCCTAATTGTGCATCCTAATTGTGCATGGTTGAAAATCAGATTGTAAAAAAGTGGATCTCACTCGGTATTACAACTAAATCACTCTTTTTTCATCTTTGATAACCCTAACTTGGTTTTCTCTGCTCCCAAAAGTTGTGTAGACTCTTCCCTTCTATATAAGAGTAATCTATTGGAAACAATTAGTATGATGAAGGCTCTATTTCTTAGTAAGTCTCCATTATAGGTGGTATTCCTTAGATATTTTCTTCTTCCCTCTCTTAGATTCATAGATATAATCTGTTGGGGATAGATATATGATATTTTATGCCAATAATGATTAGATATGGCTGTGTTGATGTTAGGGAACAAGATCTAAGGTGGATTTTCAGAGATTTAACCATGTTTTGTTGAAAAATTCATGCCGTTCTTCATTTTTTCCATAATTTATGTGGTATGTGGCTTCAATATTGACTCCTATTATTAGAACATAAAGGCTTAGTTTCAAATTGTTTGAATTTCTTGAAATTTATTGTGAAATTATTTTGAAAAGATTGTTAGAAACCTTCTTTAGTGATGGTTTGTAAAATTATGGAATTGTTATGCAATGTGCTTTGTTGAATAATTTTGAAATGATGATTTTAAAAATGGAAATTTGGTTTGATTCATGGAAAAAGAATTTATGGAAATGTTTTTAATAAAAATATTATTTTATTGAAATTATTTGGTAGAATTATTTTGTCATGATTCTAGCATAACTGGCTGGTGTGTATTCATTTTCATTGATGCGACCCTATGGAAGGGGCATGTGCCATTAGGGAACTGATATAAGATTACCTTGTGATGTCTTGGTAGGCTGATGAGAAAACACTCATGAGTATGAAACTGTCACTTAGTCATGCATGTGTGGATACGTGGATATGTGTAATGAAATGGGTTATTCCAAAATGGAAATTATGGAATGGTTTTAAAGAATTGTTTAGTTTATTTCCTTGGAAACTATTTTGGAATGGAAAAATGTTTTAGTGTCAAAATTATTGGCTTTGATATAAACAATTAAATTTTTTTGAAGTGTTTTATAAATTTTTTTTATACAAACGTGCTAACATGTTTTATCCTAGTGGTGTGAGTAAGAATTTATTTGGGGAAAACCTATTGAGTTTCATTACTCACCCCCTACTTGGGAAATTTAGTGATTTTGAAGATATTTTTTGAGACAAAGGCAAAGGAAAATTATCTTATTAGTTAGTGATACTTCTTGATACTTTGAGTATATCTTGTGGAGTTATATCTTGGAGCATGTTCGGATATATAGAGTTGGTGATCTTGGAGTTTTTGAGTTTTTTTTGGTTCTTTCTTCTGATCTGTTTTATGATTCTATTTTGGTTTTCACACGGTACTCTGATATGGTTCATGGTTATATTTGAGTTTGATTTTCAATTTTTATAATTTGAGTTCTATACATTTTTATCATGCATCATTTAGTGGTTAGTTGGTTATGGTGTGTTTGGTTGGTTTTTTTAATTCTCAAAGAGAAAATAATCCCCCAATTATATTGAATCCCTTAACATTTATTACCAACCTTTAGCATCTTTGGGATGTCACCTAAGTCTATATAGAATTTCCACCTTTAATAAATATAATAATGTGTGGAGGGATGTTACATGATTCCTTATTTTTTTAATAAAATAAAAAAACCTTGGGTAAAAAATAGTTATAAACATAAAAACCGAAATCACAAAATGTAAAAATCTAGTGGTACAAAACTTGAAAAAAGTTTAAAACATGTGTAAAAATGACTATTCAGTTATTTACTGACCTTATATTAGTTTAAAATAATTTATTAACCTCTTTTTTAGCGATTTAATCTTTAATAGTTTTATTCCATCATTGAATAAGTCATGGGTATTTACTGAAGTTACATTTTCATAACTTATTAAAGGAGATCGCTCAAACCACATTTATCCACTGATTCCAAAGAATTATATCAACAAAAAATATTTCCTAGACTCTAAAAAACCCTCTAAAAATTTAAAAAATTCCATTATCTTTACCAAATACAACTCTTACGTTCTTTAAGTTGGTACCTAAGTGAGAACATCCAAATGGAGAGGTATTACACTTGACTTAACTGCCTTATTTCATTACTTCTTTTTCCACAAAAAATATTTATATCCATGAAGATATGATGAAATTAGTTATATTTATATGATTAAATATGATTATAATATTTTAATATCACTTTTATACCTTCCTCTAAAACCGTTCTATAAATGAAAGCATCATCTCTTGTTTTTGCGAGCTACCGCTTCCACAAACAACCTATACAATTTTGAACAATCACCATAAAAGGATGGTAAAACAGATATATTTTATTTAATTAAAAAAAATATAATTATAAAAATATTAATATTATTAAATTATATTTAATTTATTTTTATACCTTTATCCCTTTTATGAAAAATGAGAGCATCTCCCATGTTTGTGTGTAGGCTACCACCTCCATGGAATGTCATATTTTATTTTCTATTACTACAAAAAATGATGATATTAAATAAGTATTTAGTGTACAAAAATTATATTTATGACAATATATACATTCTATAATTATATTATTATACATTTTATAAGTGATATTAACAATAAATGGTCATAGTAAACTTAATCACCATTAATAATGATACCGATAAACCATTCATTATTTGTGACAATTTTGGGAAAAAATAATAATCATTAAATTTTTAGGATATTTTTGAAATAAATAAAATATATATAAAAAATTATACATATTTTTATCCAATTTTTAATCAAAATTGACCATGGTAAATATACCAATAATGTTTCAGATAAATCTACTAAACAACCTCAAGTGACAATAATAAGTGAAAAATATTTATTAAATATTTTAATATGATAATAAATAGATTATAGAAAATAAAATATAGATGGATAAGGTTTTTAAAAAATCTATAAATAATATTATTTTTATTAATATGAATGTTGGTAATACGCATAAAATGAATTAGGAATCATGGTATGGGTTTTTAGTCTCTAATTTCAATTCCATGAGTCATGTTTTATATTTTAACCATATCTTATTTTATAGTGTATTGAATGCCCAATTTCATTCAAGTATAATGAGTACCTTTAATTTCATGGTATTTAAATATAAATTTAATTATAACCCTCTTTTTATTAGGTTACTATTACCTTATTCTTTTTTGAAACTCATTTATCATTTAATGAGTTATGATTATTCTTTTAAAACCTATTTCTTAGAAGTTGGGCACAATATGATATTTGATTTTATAATATGTTTTATTCTATAGGTTTCTAAGGATTTATATTAATAAAACATAAATCACTTTCTAAATTTAACCTACTTCATGAATTTTGATATCCATAATAATTTTGGTCAACTAAAATATACATTATTTGAGTTAAAATTTTATTCCTTATGCATCATTCTTCTATGTTTAATAATTTTTTTATTTCATATTTCATGGGATATTTCCTATGTTTTGGGGTAAAATGATGTTTTTAACTAAAATATTATTTATTGATTAATTTATTTCTCATAAAGGTGAAACATTTAAAAAAAAATCCTAGATCTTTTATAGATGTTTTCTATCTATTTCTATGTTTACTATTCTGAATTTTTTTTACATTCTTTTTCAAAGTCAAAATATTTTTTTACTTGTGTTACCTTCATATTAAACACTACCAATTTTAAAAGGTATGTTTTACAATCCCTTTTTATGATGTGAGATTTATAAAATGGTATTATAAAATATTAAAATGATTCTCCATCCTTTCAAAACAAATTATTTTATTTTCTATCCTAAAATACTTTGATATAAGTTTTTTGTCCATTAAAGGATCTATTTTAGATGTTTAATTTTATAAATCTAATTTATTCCAATTTTTTAACTTTATCATTTTAAAAATAAATTTAATTTATTCCAATTTTTTAACTTTATCATTTTAAAAATAAATTTTACAGGAGACCAAAACATCATCCATTACACCAAAAAATAAAAGTGTTTTCTAAAAACATTTCCACAGTTTCAGGAATATTTTCATCTTTATCTCTAAATGTAATATTTATTTTGAAGTTATTTTTTATGAAACACCCTCTAAATGATATTATAAAATAATTTTTTGGAGTGATAATTTTTTTTGAATAATCCATTTATATTCTTGAGACCAATTTTTTTGATACCATCTAGAAATGTTAAAAACCACCATTTTTCTTTCCATAGCATCCTTATGATCTAATGAATGATTATGTTAGAGTCTCAAAAACAAGTATGGATAATTGATTGGTGGGATAATATATCTCCCTCCAACATATTGGTTATGGTTCAATGTATATTTTTTCCTTATGGATCATATATTTGTAAAAACTAATTCACTTATGGACTGTACATTTCTAAAACTTAAGTCAATTAGGGATTGTTGGTTTTTGAACTCAAAGTCACATACAAACTATAGATTTGTTAAAATCAAGTTACTTATGAGACATAGGTTTATTAAACCTTTGTAACTGATGGATAATAGTCTTTAGAAACCTATGTCACTTATAAACAATAGGTTTTTGAAATATAATTCACTTATAGATCATTAAATTGTGAAGACCAATCACTTATGAACTGTAGGTTTATAAATCCCAAGTCATTTATGGACCATGGTATCGTGAAACTTATGTCACTAATGGGATATATGTTTTTGATTCATATTAAACCATTTAATGACTTCATGTTCCTCTTTTTGTTCCAAATTTTATTGTAATGAAATATTTCCATGACACTCTGTTTATTTATACATATTATTTTGCTGTATAGATCAGGCTTATTATCTCATTTTTCCATACTCTTATACCATGGTTGATGTTTTCTCATTTGAGATTAAAAATCTTTCTAACATGGATTATTGATAATTCTTATTAAGAAAATTTCTTTTTAATAATATATGTCTCAATTACATATCCATTCCCATATTCCCATGATCTAACTCATAATAACATGTTTAAATGTTTTCTATTAATAAGAGTTTAAGATAAAACATTTCTTATTTTTTATTTACCCAATTTACAAAGATGAGTTTAAACTTGGATACGCATATATGTAGATATAATGAGGTATATTATAGAGAAATAAACACATGTATCATAAAATAAGATTCCGATGTAGGTGATATACAATGAATTAGAATATTTAATTCTTAGTATTGGGGTTTTATTTATGATATATAATGTTAAAATTTTGGAAATGGTGTAAAATGAATGTATTTTTATATTGTGAAATACCAATTTATGTCAAATACAATGTATGAAGAATGTATTTTTAGCAAAGTATCATGGAGTATCGGCTTAGGGAATATCATTTTATCCAACTGTAAAATATTATGGTAGACGTATTTAATCATTCGTATGATTTAGTTACTAATGTATATTTATTTTTCATTTTTATTAGAGTTACATTGTGTTTTAGGTCACCATGGGGATTTATTTTTATGACAATGAATAACCTTCATGGTGTGGTTGTGGCTGCCACCACTTGTAGAATTGGGGGTTATATTTCAAAATTATAGCTATTAGTTCCAACGATCCTATACCCAAGAGGTACAGAATCCTACTTAGCATCCAAAAAAACCCAGGATCAAATCTGGTTAGGGATGAATTTCCGGGTACTGTAGTAGCCCTATAGTAGGGCACTGTATCAGTACTGTAGCCATGGTGGAATTGTATCAGCGACAATACTATAGCAGTGGAGGTACTGTAGAAGGAACCGTAGCAGTGGGGGGGGGGGGGGGGGGGTACTATATTAGACTGAGTACTATAGAATTACTATTCACCGAAGGTCCCTTTGGGCACAAAATGGGCTTTCAAGCCTTATATTCAGGCAACTTGGACTTGGGACTTAGGGTTATGTAATGGGTCTCCCTATTCCTAGTCAAAATAGATATTTTATTTAAATAATAAAATGAGGATTTGACCCCAAACGTTAAAAAAAATCTTGATCTTAGGGTGTATCTATGACATCATGTTTACATTGTTCCAATGGTGGTTTAGAAGTATCATGTATACAGAATTCATGCATTGTTTTGAGAATGGAACTTCCTCTATAATATCAGATCAAAATATTGATTGATCATTATATGAGTATAGATATATGAAATCAATGTGTGGATCTCAAAGATTTATTCGAGATAGTCCCCTATAAGAATAACAATTACTTATCAACCCATGAAACTTTAAAATTATAGTCTCAGTATAAATTTAGATGTAAATTCTAATTATTTTAAATTCCTTTATTTTATCTCAAACATAATTCTACCAAAGGTTCAATATTTTAGATAATTGATTGTTACTTGGTTATATTAGGCCATCAAATTCAAGATATTGATAGTTATTTATCCATTATGAGTCTCTCATAATTTTTATTATGGTTTATCCTATCCTTACAACTAGTGGAGTTGTGAAATTTACTTGTAATTTCCTATATTGGATTTAGGGTGTGATATTTATGAGAAGATAAATGTGTTATAATTTATCACAAATTTACTTATGTGATCTTGGGTTTGTGATGAACTATTTAACTTTGTTCTTATATAGTGGTTGAAAATCTTCATTCAAGGTAGGTGATTTGAGAAATATCTTTTATTTTTATGTATAATGTAGATGTTCCATGATTTTTTATTCATTTTATAGATGTAATTGATTAATCTAATATTTTACCAAAATAGGATTAAATGAAATTGATTGGAAGAGTGACTCATATTTTTATGAGATTTCAAGATATTTATTTTGTTTATGGATGATTCTAAGAATTAATATTTTTGTTTTGATATATATATATATATATTTCTATTTATTAAATTCCTAGAGGGAAATTTCATTAATGCTTAATATTTTAAATTTTTCAATGAATTGTTTGTTTTGAAATGGGAAATATTGGAAATATTGTATATGGTTAGCCTAAATAATTCCTATGAACGAGTGACTAAAAAGACGATGATTAATGTGATTAGATAATGATTTTGATGTTGTTAATTTTTACTTATCTATTATTAGAATAGTTTGAAAAAAAAGATCTTATGGATATCTTTGGGATGTTTGAATGAGGTATACAGTAAGAGTTTAAGATATATTTCAATGGATTGAATTAGAAAGTGTGGTTGATGATATGGAGATAGTGTATGGGAAATTTTGTGAAATTAAAGTGATAAAATGGATACTTGGTTGGCAGAGTAGACTGTATTTTGGATATTTTGGTGTTCTTTGTAATATGTTATGATGTAAGTTTTTACTGGTTGGGCATGTTTAGTGATAACGTGTTAGAGGTTTCTGATGGTATAGAGTATGATTGTTAGTCATAAAAGTTGTCATTAATGAATTAGGATCAAATTAAATAAAAGGGTATGTGATGGAATTATATATGGACGAAGGATAATAAACAATTATACAAAAATATGAATAATCCAATTAATAAATGTTATATGGATAGAAAAAATTTATTTCTATTAACAAATAAAGTTTTTGATTAAATTGGAAATTAATGAATGTAATTCTATCTATTTATGTAGAAAAGGGGGTATAGTTTTTGGTATATTGAATTATAGTAGTTTAAGTTTATGTGAGTGGTAGTTTGGTGGCAGTAATGGGCGTGAAATTTCTATTTTGGTGTGAAAACTTTAGGTTGATTTTTTGTGCGGAACTATTATAATTTTATTTTAATTTTGATTTCATACACACCCAACCCATATGGGATACCATTATCAACATATAAATGTTTTGAGTACTACGAATTTTCCACAACATCCATGTTAGGGTTGGAATAAATGGTGAATACTCAATATTCCTCACTCTCCCTTCAGATTTAATAATATATGTGATGGACTAAAGTTATGATGCTTGGGATGTGATATCTTAAAGTTATAGTGAAATGATGTGATGATATCTAATTATATGTGATGATGATATGATAGAGATGACATATGGTATGGTAATTCATGGTAGGAGGAGATAATGATGTGTATTTCCTTTATGTTCAATATAATATAAAATAATGAGGCTATGATATATGGTTATGATTTTTATTAGGTTTTATGGGTATATGGTTATCGCTGTGTTAAATTGCATGAGGTGGAATATAGTATGCAGTGATGTTGATGATGTCATTATATGGATGGGATGGGAGTATAGAGATTTGTGTCATATGAGCATCAGGGAGAAAAATCAATTGAGGAATTAGTTGAAGGGTCTCATTTTTATTTATTAATATGTTATTATGCTATTATAAATGAATAATATGATAGGTGAGTAGTCTATGGTGAGGTTGGTTGATAGTTGTCCGCATAGATGGCTCTCAGATATGTTGTTTACTCACTAAACCATTATAACGATTCTTCTACATTACTATACGAGGTTTTTTAGTGGATCCTAATAAGTATACATGTATTGTCACCCCTATATATTATATTTTTTCATTTATTTATTTTATAATTAGAGATAAAGATATAAATTACTAGCTCTCAGTTGATGTTATTGGTAGAGGCGATTCCTTAGGTGTTTCTTTTTGTATTTCTTTTATATGAATTGCTGTCTCAATAATATATCTTTAATATGGAATATCATTTTTTATTTTAAATTATGGATTTTATTAGGTATTTCATTTCATATATATTTCTAGGATTTATAAGGGTAATGCCTTCTATTTTCATTTTTTGTATCCTATATTCTATTCTCCAAGATGAGGCCTATTTGAGGTGGGCCTCAGGTGTCGCTCTGTCCCATAAGGGGGTCACATTGGGGGTGGGTCATAGATGTTTTGACATAGTTAAATGAAATAAATATTTAAGGAAGAAATATTAATATAAAACACAATGGATAATGAATATAAAATTATTTTTTAAATTGTTTAATTAGATAACATTTTAAACATGAAAATAAAGAACCATTGATTTACTATAAAATGGGGTTGGGGAATGTTTTTTTTATACAAGACTCGAAAAGGAAAATTGGTAAAATATATGATAATTTTATTATTTTTGTCTTAATAAAGAGAAATCTAAGTGGGAACATTATCAACACTATATTTTACTTAAATATTTCAATTTATGTGAATTATGTTTTCAAGAATACATCATGGTTTGGGATGTTATGGATTTCTATATTTATTTTTTACTTCCAATATTTATATTATTTGTAAAACATTAATCAATATTAGATGATAAAATAACATTTAATTTAGATTTTTTATTTTGGAATTGTATTTTTAAGAGATTGAGATGATGAATTTTGATATGAATAAACTATAACGAACTGTGATTTTGGGAAATATTTTTTTAAATTATTAAAATATTTCATAAAATTATCCACACACATAATTAAAACTAAGAGAAGTCAATTTTTTTTTATTTTTAATAAAATTTAATAATAATAAAACCTATATTAAATAAAATGATTTCAGTCAATTAGAAAATACATTAAAAATAATATTATGAATAATTAATTTTTTTAAAAGGAATATTTCAATAAAAGAAGTTTTTTCTTTATATACATTGAATTTTCATTTAGAAGATAAATTTATAATTAATAATTTTTTTAAATAAATATAATAATGGGATTTAGGAGGTAGAAATTATCTTCTGGTGGATTTTTGAGTTTTTTTCTAAATTAATTGATTTTAATTGAATAATAAAAATTCAGAGTTTGCAAAAAACTTTCACTTTTATTTCATTATCTTAACACAAGATTAAATTAATATTTTTTGAAAACATTCATATATAAATAAATATATATAAGTTAAAATAATTCACTTCAAAATACTATGTTGAATTTAATAAACTCATGTTTAACTTTTTAAAAACATAAGAAATATTTTTATCTACAAACTGTTTGTATTCACTTATATTAAAAATTAATTTTTATCACTTATAGAAATTAACTATATAAAATTTTATTAAATATTTTTCATCAATGTGATAATATTTTTTAATAAGGTAGATTTAATATTTGGGATTAAAAATATCATTACTAACATTAATGTTAATGACAATTATAATAGTAAAATAATTATTTCCAAATAAATGTTTTTATAATATTATGTAATATTTATCTAATAAAATAAATTAATCACCACTAAAAATGAAATTAAAATAATATTTAAAACTATATATAAATATATTATAAATAATTAAATAGGTAATGAATATAAAATAAGACTAAGGAATTTTAATTATAAAAATAATATTTTCTATAAAATAAATTTCCTCTATATTAAATTTTTTAATTTTAAAGGTAATTTTTTATTATTCAAAAATATAAATAAATTAAATAGATGATAAATTTATGTTTATAAAACCTAATTTTTTTTATTTTTTTATTTGAAATTTTAAATAAAACATAGATTACTTAGTTAAAAACTTTTTACCTTTGTAATAATGAAAATGGTAAAATATACAACCCAATGGTAAATGACATGAAACATATTTAAAAAATGTGACAAAATTAGAGTTAGCTATTTTATAAACGTTAACTCACAAAATAATATATTATTTATGAGGTTTTAAAGCTTTTAACCTTTAATAGTGTCATTTCATTATTAGAAATTAATGGGTGTTCACGAAAGTTTCATTTTCTTTACTACTAAAATAGGATCAATTCAAAACAATCAAATTTATACATAGCCTTAAAAAATAATTTAAACCCTATTCAATTTTACAATCCTATAATTCCCATTAATTTCATAAATCCCATAGTAATAATAATTTATCCTATTACCTTCATTTATTAGGAGACATTCAAGAGAAATTCCAAGGTCTTAAAGTGAGTATGACTCAATCCTTATCCATATCTTCTTAATATTTATCTTTAAAAAATTCTTAATAAAAATTAATATAATCCTATAATTATTATTATACTGAGATTTTATGATATTAATTGAATAAAAATTATTTATTCCATTCCATAAACATAAAAAAACAAAATAATTTCATTTATGAGTTTTTGCGAACTATTGTGTCCAAAAAATGACATCTTTCAGTTTTCATCCCCACATATTTTTACTGGATATAAGGATGGAATTGAATAATAAATGGGAAATATAAATTATTATTATGTTTATTAAGAGGTAAATTATAATAAACCTTCTTTCAATCTCATTCATTGGTAAATTAAAACATTAATCATGTGTAGTGTAGACTATTGCCTCCATCAAATAACATTTTTATCATGATATTCATTCTTCATAATAAGTTCATAAAATATGATTCAAACCCTTTAAAATATATAAATTGTATCATTATTATCATTTAATAATGAAATTATTAAAAATAAAACCACCTTCATAATAATAATCAATCATTATTTATTGTATGTTCATGTTTGGGTCGGTCTAACTACTTACATTAACAATAAAAAGATTATACTATGGATGAAAATGGGAAGATAAATACTAAAATTTTATAAAGTTAATAATAAAAGAATTATTTTTTTATGGTTCTAGAATGGTTATAATAATTATTTATATAATTATGAAAATATCAACTTCTATCACTAAAATTAATATATTAAGATGTCCCTGAAATAATTTTCCAAGAAAGAAACTAAAACACTTACTTAATGAGATACAATCATTATAAATAAATATAAATTATATATTATATAACTTTGAGTGATATTTTAGTGATTAAATGTTTTTTAATAATGAATAATTATACCACTATAGTGAGACTAGATCAAAGTTATCAATAACTCTCACTCTATATATTTAAAATAGATAATATCTCAAAAAAATAAATGTAGATAATAATTATAATTTTTTTATAAAAGTTTATACTTATGAATAAGGATCTAAAATAGGTTATTATAATTTTTATTTGTTATATATGACATTCAAGAAATTTAGTAGATTTTATTAATTAAGGTAAACAATTCTTTCTCTCAGTTTTTAATCCATGAGACATGTTTGATATTATACACCATCATTTCTCTTATATGGTATTAACTACCCTAATTTCTTTTATTATAATGAATATGTTTCCATTCATGAAGTTTTACATTCTATTTTAGTTTAATCTTCATATTCAAACATTACCACTACTGTATTTTTTTTGGAAACTCAATCATCACTCATTAGATTATTATTCTTCTTCTTGACCTTATTTCACATATGGTGGGAACATTATACTAATTTTTCATTAATGTGGAATTTTCTATTCTTTTATATGAATTTAAATTTCTAATACATGAACCCATTTCTAAATGTCACTTGCTTCATGAATTATGTTTTCTACAAGGAATTTGGTTAACTAAAATTTCCTTTATTCAAGTTAAAATTTTATTCTTAGAGCATCATTATTCTATGCTTTATAAGTTATTATATTTATTAATTCATGAAATATTTACCCTATTATCTCTAGGGATAATGACTTTTTTCCATCAATTATTATTTCTTGATGAATATCATTCTCTGAAAAGTGTAACATTTTTAAGAAAGAATATCATATTGTTTAAAGAAAAGGTTTCCTCGATTTCTATGTTTATCATATCAAAAAAATATTCTATTATTATTTGGAATCCAAATTATGTGTTTACACATGTGACATCCATATTTCCCATATTCTCTTTTAATAGGGAAGTTTTAAAAAATCTATTTATAATTTAGGATTTAAAAAAGTTCTGTATAAATAATCAAAATGATTCCCAACATTTCAAAATCGAATGTCTTACCATACACTCCACATTCCATTTTGATAGCCATTGAGTCTTTTTAGATTTCTATTTCGGAAGATTCTTCTTAAAAAGTTAATATTTTCAATGTTATTTTAATTCACCTTTAATACCTTTTTCAAGACTCTTTGTTAAAGTAAAATATTAAAATTATTTTTTTTTCATAGTTTTTTACTTCACCTTTTCAAAAATAAAATTTTCAATATAACTATATCCTCATATTTTACACCAGATATAAAATTATTTTCTAAAATATATTTTATGTTATTTATTTATTTATTTTTCTTTATATGTGGAGGTCTTATTTTCATGGTGGTTATTTTTTATGAAAATCCCTATAAATTTCTTTGCAAATACTCGTTTGGGTAATTGAATTTTGTGTATTAACTATTTACATTCTTGAGTCCAATCTTGGTGAAAATAATTAGAAATGAAATGAAACCCATTTTATTTCCACGAGTTCTTTGTGTTATGATATTATATTGATTTTTTATGTTACAAAATTGTATAGATTTTAATTATATAAGTGTTTGGGTATGATAAATCTCTATATGATTTGGTTTTAATAATGCACTGAGAAGGTATGGGTCTAATTTATCTATAATATATTTCGGGTCTAATGAATCCCTAAGATGGGTTGGGTCTGAAAAAAATCCATACATAGTTTGAGTCTGATAAATCCTTGAGATAGTTTGTGTGAATTGAATCACTTAAAGAGTTTGGGTGTATTAATGCCTAAAATTCATTGGTTAATAATTTATATCACATGACATACTGATTTTATGTGTATATATTTTGTTTCATAAAAACATAAAGCATGAGAATTTTGTCTATTCCCAACTTGATCTATGGACATTTTTTTTCATAATAGGAAGTGTGTACATTTTTTTGTTAATTATACGATTCATAGATATTTTTATTTTTCAAAAATTAATGTTTATTCATGATTTCATTATCTCACAATGCTATAATTTTATTTTTCCCATATTTGTGAAATGTTAATTTTTATACTATGTTTCATGGTCTTCATGTATTACTATGTCATATTCTTATGATTATGTTTATATTCTCTTGATTTCACACAAATTTTACATGGTATATATTTTTTCATTTAATAATACATGATCTTCTATAATTATTTAGGGAAAAATATTATTGTTCTATGTTCATTTTGATAATAAATTTGCCTTTTCAATGCTTTATTATAGGTTTGTGATATAACAATTGATGAAATGTCAATACTCTTTCCCATAATTGGTGTTTTAGGTTACCTCATCCTTATGTTTCCACTGCCTAGGTTATGAAGATATGTATACCTTGTGAGAAGTCTAGAAGGGAATCTAGAGGAGTTAGATTATGGAGAAATTTTCAAATGTGTTGTAAAATAAATATCTTATATAGCTAGTCCTGAAAGAGACTAAATTAAATGTTCCTATGAGAAGTGTGAGATTATTATTGATATGTATTACTAATATAAAATTATTTAAAGTTTTTCTTAGATAATTTTTGACACTCCCTTTTTCCCATGAGGATGAGAAGTTTCAAAGATATGTAGTCCATGTATGGGGATGAAGAAAAGTTATGAATGGAGAACAACACCCTTTCCCTAAAATATCATGCATTATATAAATTAGATCGCATGAATGCCACCCCTATTCCCATAGAGTCTCATGTAGGTCTAACAGGCTTGGATCAATATGTGTGGCTAACTCCTTGTGTAGGTCCCACCTACGTGATAGACCTGCGTGATTGATTTTCCTAAACCGACTCCATAGCTTAGGTTCCTGAGATTACTGATAAATAGGACCCTTGGGATATTCATTTTACACGAAAAAAGACCATAATAAAAGTAAAATATTTTTTCACCCTATAACATCACCTAATTCCTCAAAAAATTCTAAGAATCTCTGTATGGTTCAAAAATTAGTGGAAATTAATGTGACCTTAGCGATTAGAGTTACTCGAGGGTCTAAAACACCAATGATATATATAAGGAGTAACTTAACCCTAATATGGAAAGACTAGGGGGAATTCCCCTTCCCAAGTTTGTAACATGAGTGATATCCTTCCAGGAGTACCTGAGGTGACCCTTGGAGGTCCGATTAAGGTATTGCCCATGTTTGGTTACCCAGGTTGTTCTTCATCCAAGATCTCCAAAGTAATGCACGTGAGAGGTTCCTCCAAATTCTCCCAAGTAGCACCTGTGTGAAGCAGCCTACCATCTCACCTAGGTATCACTAGGTAAAATCACCCTCCAGACCCACTTTTCATATCTCTAATGATAGGGCACCCCGTTACCTCTGTCCCTCGTCTAAGGGGGGCCAAAAAATTCCTCCTATAAATCCTCTAACCATGTGTTATTAGTATATAGGGCACACCAGCTTTCCCCCTTGATCATACATTCACTACTAGAAAATGAGGCTATAGACACGGTTTGTAACCATGGCTATAGACCTGAAAACCACGGCTATAGGTAATATCCATGGTTTGGATGGTCGTGGATTATATTATCATGGTAATTGGGAAGAGGCTATAAACATGGTCAAGAAACATGGAAATGGACCTATTTACATAGATGAGAACCATAAAAATATACTTATTTCCATGGTTCAAACTATGGAAATAGAGGTATAATCATGGTATAAACTATGGAAATAGGTCTATTACCATGGTTACAGACCATTGTTATATACTATTGCATGAATAATTATTTTCATGGTTTGTAACCATGTAAATTGACATATTTTCAAGGTTAAAATTATGTAAATAGGTCTACTATAATGGTTATAAACTCTAGATATAACCTCTATTACAAATACATATAGAAACCATTTGTAACTATGTTATTTGGTATTCTGCTATAGTTAATTAAATAGGTACTTATGGACTGAATTTTATGTTATAAATGAGAAAAAATCCAATATATAATTGAGAAGAACTATAGTACAAAGATGATCGTAGAACATCTTTAATGAATTCAATCCAAGATCTTAAGTAATGAATAATGACCATAAGGAAGATCTAAATCACCAAGAACCACATCATGAGAAGTCAATACAACTTCTAATGTATGGAAACAAGGATTAAAAATAACTCTAATAACACCAAATACTATATAAATAGTTTTGAAGCTCATATAGAGATACTTATGAGATGATTTTTTAAGGGGAGAAATAATTTAATTCAATCCAAACTAAAGCCCATATTGTGGTGTGTGTCATAGAAATTACAGCGTGCAATGACAAGGATAATAAAACTAGATATCCACTAGATGGTGTTTATGTTATTTTTCGGTATAATATCTAACTAAAACTTCATGAATATAGTCATATACACTTATAAAAGGCTTTAGGAATGTTTGGATATAATAACATCATGTGAATATATTTTAGGGTGGAAAAAATAAAAATTATAGATTGTGGGAAAGATTTAACTAAAGATAAAAATGATGAAATGAACATTGAATTTACACATTTAAAGAAAAATTCTCTTAGAGAATAAAATGAAGAAATATTAATTGAAAATATACATATGAGGAAATAAGATAAAATTATACTTTTGGAAGGATTAATACCTAGAAAAAGGAAAAACTAGTTGGAATAAGGTTGAAATATTAAGAATGAGATAGAATATTTTATACGATTGTTCGTATCAATCAATGGAGCTTAGAGTAAGTCAAGGATAATTCACCAACATTAAAAAAAAATTTAAAGCTAAAAAGTTTCCAAAATATTTGTGAATAATTGGGAAATAAAACCCAATCATGTAGAAGTTAAAGAGTAGACTCATTCCTATCAATAGGTAAAGAATACAAGGTTCAAATAACACTAATTTTTACATGAATTAAATCACAAACCAAAATAATAAGTTTATAATTCATTTAAATATGGGTTTAAGATAAATATATTAAAATATAATTTGGCTAGATCATAGAGAAATGATACATTATTTATGTTGATATACATGAAGAAAAATTCCAAATGTAAATAATATATCTAGAGTAAATATGACGTAGAAGAAAAGAAATTATATAAATTATAAAGGAATAAATGTCAATAATGATTAAGATTTTCATTATATTAAAAAATCTATTCAAAAACTTTAGTTCAACCTATGATTAAATTTAAATAAATTAAGTAATTTTTTTATTAAAGGTGTACCCATTGAATTAAAAAAATTGAATTTATTGTGAAGATTCCATACTGAATGGATCTTGTTTTTTAATAAAATATCAATAAGTATTAAGAGTTTTGATAAATATATAATTACATTCATGTTACATACCTGAAAAAATATGAAAAATATGGTTGATATGTTAGAAATAAATTACACTGATGAGTAAAATGTAGCGAATCTTCATCATCGAAGTCTAATGAAAAATATCTCTTGAAGAACCAAATAATTTCACTAATAATTAAACCATGATTCAATTGCACAAATTATTCATATATAAATATCATGGTGATTATGGAATACAAAACTATCTTTTTTTTTCATGTTAAGGGTGTTGGTATATTTTAAATTGAATTATATTATGAAAAATTATTATATAATGAAACACATAGTCATAATGTTAAAAATTTTATGTTACAATATATGATAATGTGCATGTATTTTAGTATTAAATGAATCATAAGTATAATCATAATCATTTTAAACATAAAAATGTCTATATATTATAATATATATATAATAATATAAAAACATATGTGATTAAAATAATAAAATGAGTATTATTTATGTCTCTGTATATAAATTAGTGTAATAATTACCATAAAAATTAGTATATGTATGTAAATAAGAATGATTATGTATAAGAATAATCCAAATAAAATGAATTTTTATGCTTTATATATTATCGAATTTTTTACAGTACTTTTATATTATATTTTTTATAAATTGTACATGTATTATAGTATTTGAATAATAATGGGTATAAACATAATCATAGGAATTAACACTATTAATTTGATAATGTGATTCTATCCCAGTAAGTTATCAATAATAAGCATAAATATATGCACTATAAACTTCAAAATGTGTGTATTTTAGTAATTGTATAATTCTTAGCATTAGAATAGGCATAAGCATAGGATTATGTATGTATGTATTCAATATTTTAATAAGAATTAGCATAAGAAGATGCATAAGTACTTTTTTTTCCAATATATATTATAGTATTATAGTATTTTTATATTATAATTGAATTATAAGTAGAATAACTATAAATATTTGAATCTTTTAATATCTATTATGATATATAAATTAAATTATTTTTTAAAAATGTGTATATTGTTATATTTGTGTAATAATATGTTGGAGCATAATTAGAGGAAATTTAAAAATAAAAAAAGGTTTGTATGATAGTATTTGTTTTATTATCAGAATTAGTATTTGAATAAACATATGAATAAGTATAATGATATATATCTATTAGTTTTTATGTATTAAAATCCTTCCATATTTCATAATTTTAAAATGTGTTTAAATTTAGGGGTTTTAATATTACAATTATTAGCTTATTTGTTAATCTTTATATCAACCTAACATGTTAGTTTTTATTATAATTTTTCTATTTATGCATGAATGTTATTGAATTTTTATAGAATTTATATTCATTTATGTGAATTTAGAAGAAATAAAATTGAAAGGAATAAAAATATATGACAATTTATAGTGTTTATAGAGATTAATCTAAACAAAATAGGAAATATTATTGAAAAATAGATTGTGTATATTCATGTAAACATGTTATGAACAATTTTTGATGTTAAAGAATGAAATATAAATCCTAGGTTTATACCACAGAGGTTCCATTCACTCTAGATAACTAAAACCATGAATTCTATAACTCTACTATTGTTACTTGATGTTCCAACAACATCATGATCATGTTAAGAATTAAAAGATACCATATAACCAATTTGAATGATTATATTTACGAAAAAATATAAGAAATATGATTTTAAATAACAATTCTACCGGTAAATAATAAAAATATTTTTATAATTCAATGATAATATATTTAATTTTAGAAATGAACAAAATTCCACATGACTTCTTATAAAATTCTTGGTGATGGCCTTATATATTGTATTCTAAAATTTACATTGATAGTGAATTTGTTTTTTTGTTCAAAATATACAGTTCATGATAGAATCTTAACTCATAAGTCTTATTCATGATATAAAATTGAAATTTAAGAATGATTTGTTTGTAAGTCATCCTAATAAATAAACATGAAATAATTAGTTACATAAAGAAAAAATTCTCTTGATTCAGAGTATGTTTTATATACAAATACTATTACCTATATATTGACTAAAGTAACTATTTTTCTTCTACTACGATATATCACCATTAATTGTACTCAAGATATATAGAAACAAGTAGTAATAAATCATAAAAAATAAAAGGAAAAAAACTGTAGTTCATGGAAATATTTGTACTCATTAATGTATATACATGAATAGTGTTTATTAATAAATATGAAAATTAATTTATATCCAGAGTAATTAATACCAATGTATTTTTTTATAAATATACATGGAAAGATTCTTATTATTAAATTCATATAGATGAGAAATATTGTATTAATAAATATGAAAATTAAATTTCACTTGGTGTAATAAATTAATTAAATTTATAAAGAATATTTGAAGGTAGTTGTCTCCAAAAAATAACTAATTGGATGAGAATATGAGAGATTGATAGGAAAATATGGTTATAGTGGAAGAAAATAAATAGAGGAGAAACTGGTAATAGGGAGAGTGACATGTGGATTGGGAGCCATAGGTTTTCATATGAATAATAGTTTTCATTTAGAAAGTTAATTATATCACACTCCACTAATGTGATATTGAATATCAAAAATTAAGAATGGGGTCATCAAAGAAGTCATTATGAGAAAAAACTACTTAAAATTGTTAATAAATATGAAATATGATATTATACTAGGTACATCAACTTCATCATATATGTGATAAATTAAGGATTCATGTACAATGGTTGTGTCAGTGTCAACTTAAATGTGATGAAAAATCATTTTAATAATATTAATTAAAGAATTTTCATCCATATTTTGAATAATATTGTGGTTTAACTAAACCCAAATAAGAACAATTAAAGTTTCATTTCCTTGATGAAAATATATGGACTATTTTATCATCTTAATTAAATGGAATTTAACGGTATATGTATTTTTTCTATTACCAATAAGTTTTAAATTTTAAATTTTTTTTGAATAAATGTTAAGGGTTGATTAATTTTATGGAAAACATGAATGATACAATAAATTCAATTCTTTTCATGATGAATATATGTTTATAGTGACCACTATTAAACCAACCCAAAACCACATAGCTAAATTTAGTTTCAAGTAATTATTTATCATTATCATCAAAACAAATAAAAATAAAACAATTGAATCTCATATTTTACTTCATAATGATGTGGAATCCCTTGTTATGCTAAGAAAATCTGTTATACTAAGAGGAAAAAAAATTATTAGGACTTTAGTTGAAGAGATAGAAAATGTTGAGCTATGAAAGGATGGTATTATACATCATAAAAAACAATGTTATTGGTGATTAAGAGTATAACACACAAAGAGTTTATGGTATGTATATTATTAAATAAATTTAATTTGTTTATTAACTTATGTGTCATGAAACACTGAGCTTAAACGAATCATGATATACTATTAAATATTATTATTTTAACTTAACTATTTGGATATAAATGTGACCATTAGGAATAGTAATTTGGTCATTAAAATAATAACCTCACCTATGGAAGTATAAATAAAATTTATTTATCTATTAAATCAAATTATGATATATTTATATCATCGAATAATTAAATAAATGTTTTAAAAATGATAAATCAAGTGTTGGTATTTTTGTGAAATGTAAATGTTTATTTATAATTTTATAATTAATATAATGATTTAAAATAAAATTTATTTTCAAAAAATAGATTCATGAATTAATATTTCGTTGTATTATAATTATAAGATAAATTTATGGGACTATAATTAAATTTTCAAAGTGTTTCAAAATATGTTATAATATTAAAATCAATATTTCTGAATAAATAATGATTATAATTAGAAATTAAATTTATCATATTTAGAAACTTATTTTCATAAAATGGTTTCCATTTTTAAGTCTACATGTTTACAAATTGTTAGGGTTATTTTTTTGGTATTTTTCATAAATAGTTGAATTTTTGGTGAGTAGTGAAATACAATAATTTATAGTATTTGACATTATAAGCAAATGAATAAATTTTTCAGTCATTAATGATGTATGAAGGAGGTAAGAAACTATTATTTCAAACTCACATGCATTATTTACTGTACTTATTCATAATAATTAACCCTATTAATATCCTTGAGACAAAATAATAATAAAATGAATAAAATAATAAAAAAACACCCCTCTCCTTCCCTATAAATACCTCCGCTCAGCACCACTTCTCCTCACACATTCTAAGCCTTGAAGATTTTATAAATTCTTCCCAATTCACTTCCCAAGCCTCTTTCCCATGTTCAAGACCTTCTGGTCTTACCAAAAGGCCAAATCCAAGTTTCTTAAGGGGGTTCCCAAGGAGACGATATTCAAGAGGTAAAATACTCCTTTTTCTATTTTATTTTATTTTATTTTTTTATTATCTCCTCACATCCCATTATCCAAAGTGTAATGATAAATATAGTATCATATATATACTATAATTTTATTGTGTTAATTTAATATCTATATCAAATATCTCTCCTTTTATTCTAAAAATGAAAACATCATCCATGACGTGTCGATTCTTCGCCTTCATGGGCAAGAAGTTTTCATTTTCTATAACCACCTTCAATTTTGGTCATAAAAACATTATTATGGTTAAATAATATTTTAATATACAAAATATAAGATATATAATGTTCTTTAACAAAAATTTAAACATAATATTAAATAACATGATACAAGTTCATGATGGTCGTAAAAAACACCAAAATAAGTTAAAAAAATTCATCAATGTTTTATTTAATGATTCATCCTCATACCATGTAACCAAATAATATATTAGATCATTTAAACTTCTTTACTTCCATTAATAATAAATAATTTCACTTCTAAAGTTTTTATTCCATTTTACAAGGACTCCCATAATTATACACAAAGGAAACAAACATAAAACCATGAAACGAATGCTCCCAGAGAAACGGAAGTTTAAATTATAACTCATAAAAATAGCCATAAATGAACTTAGAAAAAAAATATAATAAATAAAATATATGTTTAATAGGTTCTGAATTAATTAATTAATGAATCTAATTTTATTATCTAGAACATAAAGTACAAGGGCATAATTATTTCAAACATAAGGTAAGGGGTTTCTCATCTCACTTTTATTTCTGTGAGATATGCCTTATTCACCACTTATTTCTTATGTGTGGTGAATGTATATGAAACTTTGATAAATCATATCATGAACCTTTTTATCTTTATTGTATTAAATCTTTAATTTTATAATTATTACTTTTATAGTGAATACGATTCAATTGATTACAAGTGGTAAGAGTTTTTCATCTCACTTTAATTTCTATGGGGCATATGCCATATTCATTAATTATTTTCTTTTTTCACTTACCCTTTTATTTATGATCACAATTCATTTAATATTTAATTAAAAATCAGTATTTATTTTATCATAGATATGATTATTGTCTAAGCTATGTACCATTTTTACATATGGTGTTTACTTTGAATGTTATTTGATTAACTGGGGAATTATTGATAAATCCATTTCCTTTGATGAATATAGATATTTTGATAAGGAATATTGTTATTAAATTAAATATATCAATGAATAATTATTTTTAATTTTAGTGATAGGTGGGGTCTGACATTATATATCCCCTCAATGAATTGATAGGTCTTATGAGACAAAAAAGTTGGTGACAAACCCTTCGAATCTGTCTCTATGTAGAATTAGATGGGTTTCTACTAGAATTAAACCATATTATGAAAGGTATTGATGGTATTGGTTAATGTTATAGATACATGAAGTCTAATAATTAATGGTTTTCTTCATTCAATATTTATTTATTACTATCCATGATATTTTCACTATGAAAAAAATATATGGATGCATTTTCATTCTCATTTTTTTGATTAAATGGTTAGTTTTTTAATTTATTAAAATTTCTATATTTATTATGACTTATTTTTTATGATTCAATTATTTTTGATTAATGATTCCTCTATATGTAACCCTTACTGAGAATTTTATCATACACTTTTTTTGTTTTCCTTCTCCAGGTTATGAAGATGAAATATTTGAATAAGTGTCAAGGAAGAAATTTAATTTAATTTGTTATGTTCTATGTTTAATTACCAATGTAATAAGGGAACCATGTGTGTGTATAGTAATTCTAGACTACTGAACTGATTGATCCTTGATTATGTGATATCTTTTATCTATTCCATTGTAATAAAATTACCATCGACTCTGGGCTACTGGGGTTAGGTTTGTTACAGTTGGTATCAGTGTAGGTTTAGTAGAAACCTTTGGAACAAGATGTCAAATAAACATAATAATTATAATAATTACTTATAGATAATTTTTGTCCCAATTCTCATGATGATTATGAGATAGCTCATCATGTGCAATTATTTAGTGATTGTTCCTAATGGAATAAAGTGAATCAACATAATTAGTGTTGGTGTAGAGAAAAACATGACCAAATTCGGAAAAATTACTCGGGTTATGAAGAATAACCATACTATTCTTATGTTAGATCATTTCATGTGGCATAAGCCCCCATATTTTATTAGGACTACTAATCCACTAGTAGCTAAGTAATGGATCACGTACCTTAAAAAGATATTTATTACATTGGGATGTGATGAAAGGGAAATGATAGTATTACCAGTATATTTACTCAAGGGAGATACTGATCAATGGTGGTCATTGATCCAGAATACAAAGGTGGAAGATAAAATAGAATACATGAAATGAATAAATTTTAAAAAACCATTCTTTTAAAAATAATTCCCTCATGAGAAACTAACTAAAATGAAGAAAAATTTATTTATATTAAAGTAAAAGGAATAAGAGAGTGTTGTAGAGTATAAGGATAAATTTACAAGATTATCTAGTTATGATATATATTACATACATGATTTTGAAAACAAGAGTGATCATTTCTTTGATGGTCTTAAGACAAGTCTTTAAAGAGCATTGGATTCTCAAATATTTTCATCATATGATGAAATAGTTATAAGTTAAATAAAAAAGGAGAAATAATTTTATAGATCCTATATGTTCAAGGGAAATTAAAAGAATAATATGTCTTCTAATAACCATGAAAAAGGTTAATCATAAAAGAATAATAGGAGAATAATGAAATTCCCATTATTCGAAAATTATTGAAATAATAATCCTAGTAAATATTTTCAAGGAATGTTATTTTGTTATAAGTGTAGAAAAAGGGGAATTGAGGTAATGATTGTAAGGGGAAGAAACAAATCAATGATTTTTAATGCTTAAAATGTAATGAAATGGGGAATTATTCAAATCAATTTCACAAGAGTTAGGGTAATATACCACATAAGAGACCATGGTGAGATGACCAATCTTATGTGATCCCCACACTGAAGTAGAAGTACCCAATGATGTGGTGGAAGGCACATTAATCCTATGTTAAAATTTAGCCAATGTTTAATTTGATTATGGATCATCAATCTCTTTTATATCTACAATGTTTTATAAGAAAATTATACATTTTTCTTTTGATTTAATAAGGGATTAGTCATTCAAAACTCCAAAGGGAAGTATCATTGCAACTAAAATGTCTATGGTAGTCCCCATTATGACACATAAAAATTCTTTATTTTTTGACCTTATCACCATAAATATGGTTGACTTTGATATAATACTCAGTATGGACTATATTTCAAAATATGATATGAAAATTTATTGTAAGAAAAATAAAATTACAAATTGTAAGGAAAATGTTGAGTTACTTATCTTTAGAGAAGAAACTTCATCATCTGATTCATATCTAGATCCACCTTCATTAGCTCTACTGAATTAAATTTTTGGGGAGGAATAGAATACTATATATTGGGATGAGGAAAGTAATCTTTAAATTGAGGATATACCAATTGTACGAGAATACATTGATATATTTCCTGAGGAATTACCTGAACACTCCCCAGAGCATGAAGTTGAGTTTACCATTGATTTAATCCCTAATAAAAGAACAATATCAAAGACTACTTATAGAATGAACACTGTGTAATTAATGGAGATAATGAAACAACTATAGGAGTTAAGTAATAAGGTATTTATTTTCTCTAGTGTTTCTCTATGGGGAGCCCTTATTCTCTTTGTTAATAAGAAAGATGGATGCATTATATTGTGCATAGAATATAGAGAAATAAATGATATTTCAATTAAGAACATGTATCCTCTACCTTGAATTGAAGATTTATTTGATCAAATTCACATAGATGGATATTTTTTAAAGATTGAACTTCATTTTGGGTATCATTTATTGTGATTAAATAAGTAAGATATTCCAAATATAGATTTTTAGATGAGGTATAAACATTTTGAGTTTACATTAATTCCTTTTGGATTGACTAATGAACCCTTGACTTTCATGGATATAATGAAAAAATTATTTTATAAATATCTTTATTATTTTGTTTCAGTATTCATTTATGATATTCTAGTGTATTATAAAATTTATGAAGACAATGAGGATCACTTTCAGATCATTCCTAATTCTCTCAAAAGGAAAGTGTTATATGGGAAATTTAGAAAGTGTGAATTCTAGATTCAAGAAATTTATTTTCTTATCTATATTGTCTCTAATTATGGAATCTCAATTGATCATATAAAGATAAAGGCAATACAAGAATGTGATATTCCAAAAAACATAACTGAGGTACATTGTTTCATTGGTTTATTAGCTTTCTATCGGTGTTTTGTTCATAGTTCTTCCTGATTGGATAACCCGTTAACTAGGCTGACACATTAAGAGGTTAAGTTTTTATAGACAAAATAATGTGTAGAATATTTTGAAGCATTGAATAGAAGATTAGTCAATGCTCCGATTTTGACTCTACCATCAGGAAATGATGTATTTTTCATATATATTGATGCATTGAAGAAAGGATTGGGTTTTTACTTTATGAAAAATTATAAATTTATTACACATTCATCAAGGTTGTTTAAGATTCATGAAAAAACTTATCTAACTCATGATCTTGAGTTATCATATGTAATCGTTTCTCTTAATATATGGAGACACTATCTCTCTAGTTAAAGATGTGAGATATATATGGATCCCAAGAGTTTGAAATACATCATTACACATAAAAAACTTCACATGAGGAAAATATAATGGCTCTAGATACTCAAATACTATTATTTCTCAACAAAATACCATCTGGAAAAAGAAAATAATATAATAGATGCATTAACCAGGAAAGATCATGGACTTATAACCCAAATGAGGATTGAGAAAGATCCTATGTTCATAGATTTAGTAAAGATGGATATGGGAATTTTTAATAAAGAGGAAACATCACTCATTTTTCAAATGATTGTGAAAAAATATTTATTAGAAAATATAAAAATATATCAATCTAATAACGAGAATTTTAAAATGAAAATTAAAGATGTTAATGATGGAAAACTGGCATACATCGTGTGTGAGGATTGAGTTTTGAAATTTGGAAATAGGCTATGTGTTCCATCAATACCTGAGCTAAGAAGGGAACTATTTTATTATTATCATAGATAAAATTTCTATATACACCCTAGTAGTACTAAGTTGTATAGATATATGAGGGAACATTTTTTTGGGACAATATGAAGTGGGAAATTGCTGAATATGAGTCAAGATGTCCAGTTTTTCAACAAGTCAAGTCTAATAGAAAACATCCTTGAGGATTAATGAAACCTATACCTATTACTATATATATTTAGGATGACATTACTATATAATTTGTCACTAGATTACTAAAGACCCCTAGAAAGAATGATACAATATGGTTTATTGTTGATCACCTTAGAAAATTGGCACACTTTCTTACTATAAGAGAATATTTACCTCTTAAGCACCTAAAAAGACTATATATTAATGAATTTTCAAGACTTCATGGTTCACCTCTATCGATTGTGTCTGATCTAGAATTCCATTTTACCTCAAAATTCTGGAAGAGTCTTCAGAATGCTTTAGATACTGAGCTTCATTTGAGTATGTTTATCACCTTCAAATTGATGGATAATATGGAAAAACTATTAAAACATTATAAGACATGTTTATATCATGATCACTTGAATTTCAAGGTATGTGGCATTAGTATTTACCTTTTTTATATTTTTCCTACAATAATTGTTCCCATTATAGTATTCAAATAGCGCCATTTGAATTATTATATGGAAAGAGATGTCATACTCCAACATGTTGGGATGGAGTTTGTAAGAGGAAAATTATAGTTCCAAAACTTGTTGAAGATACAACAAAAAGGTAAAAAATATTCAAGCCCATATTAAACCATCTCAAAGTATGAAAAAGAGTTATGCTAACATCCAGAGAAAGGATTTGGAATTTCAAGTGGGAGATCATGTCTTTTTTTTAAAGTATATCTATGAAAGGTTGTAATAAGTTTCGATAAGAAATAGAAAATTATCCCCAGTTACATTGGACCATTTGAAATTCTGGAAATAATTAGATATGTAGTTTATCAATTAGAAATTCCACCATTTCTCTCTAAAGTTCACGACGTGTTCCACATATCATTGTTAAGGAAGTACATGCCAGACCCAAAGCATGTACTGTAACGCCCCGAACCTAGAAACCCAGAGTCGGTGCATTACTTATTAAATTGGAATGATTAAAAGGAATGAAATCAAGAAGTATTTATTAGTTTAGTAGTCTTGAAGAAACTGGATACATACATGGAACTCATATTACATTGGGAAAGGTAACACAATACAATACATAACGAAAACTAAAAACTACATCCATGAGAAGTCAAAATAGGGTCTCCTCCTCATAACCTATTAGAGGTAAAAAAATGAAAGGGGAAAGTTCAAATACTCAATAAGGGTTACTAATAGCAGAATCATGAATAAAAAATAACTGAATCATAAAAAATTTGGCACAATCAATATGGTATGGTGAATAAATAAAAAACATGAGCCATTAATAAACTGAGAATGAAACTACATCCATAGATTTTTTCATAATGAAAAAATCATGGATAGTAATAGATGAAAATGAACAAAAATATATGATTATTAGTTAGAAGTTATGTATCTGGAACATGATACCACTATACCATCGAAACAGTTTAAGTTTGTGGGTAGAAACCCATCTAATTTTTAGAAACAAACTCGAAGGGTTTGTCGCCAACTGATTTGTCTCATGAGACCTGTCTATGCATCAAGGGGCTATAGTGGGCCCCAAACACTTCCGAAAGTACAAATAATTCTATATAAATAGATTTAATACAAGTAAAATATTCCTTCTGAATATCCATATAGATTAGAGGATACGAATTCATCAATATTTCCATAGTTAAAACAACATTCCAAATAAAAACCACATGTAAAAGGGTATATGACTTAAGACAATACTCATATCCATCAAACCATAATATTAATATATAATATATTTAAAATTTAATATGAAAAATGATCTCAAATGGGCAGTGTATACACCACATTAGAAATATTAGGTGCACAATACCAAGTAAATGTCAATGAAATGGAAATTGAGACAAAGTCCCTTACCACATTGTAATCAATCGAGTCATATGTCCAAAAATTAATAACCACCAAATGATTCATAGAATACCATGAATATAAAAACAATAATGATAATATATATAAAATGGTAGTACAAAATACACCACATTCAATAAATAAGTGGTGAACAATGGAAATCTCACGGAATTAAAAGTGAGATAAGAAACCCCATACCTTATACCCAAAAGTGTTCTTTGACTGATATTAATTACCTGAATAATAAAATTTATACCCATTAATTAATAATTACAGAACCTCCTCAAAATTTAATTTATTTATTATAACCTTATTAGGTTCATTCATGGCCTTTTTGATGGGTTTAAGTGGTTCAATTTTTATTATTTTGGAAGCATTTTCATCCTTTGTTTTCATGATCAGTTTACTTGTATTCATGAATGGAAGTTCATTTATAATGTGGTTAATCATACATAATTGTTAATATATATTATTAGTGAAATTTAAAGGGATATAAGTTATCTTATAATGATTTTGGTTACATACCCTGAGGATGACTTGTTTGATAAAAGATAATGATAAACACTTGGTTTACTTGGCAGTTTTATGCCTAAAGAATTTTTTTGTATTATTATTTTATATTATTAGTGTGTAAGGATTAAAGAACATTTAATAAGATTAAATACATATAATATGATCTATTTAAACCATAAAAATGGTTTCATCACCATAATTGAATATGGTAATAAAAACTGAGAACCTGTCGTCCTTGAATGTTATAAATTAACACATCTATGATGGTGTTTTCATTTTTTGTATAAGAGAAGGGGGAAAGAGATATGATGAAAAAAATATTAAATTAGAATAATAAAATTATATTTCATTTAAGGTACTATAATTATCATAGAATTTTTATTAGGATATATGAGGAAAGAAAAAGAAAATAAAGGAACTCAAAATAAAATAAAAATTGAGAAATCTATCACGAAAATTCGGCAGCCTAACGACATCACTTAAAAATTCATAAAATAATTTGATGAGATAAAGGGGGTATCTAATAACTATTAAATAATATGGAAAGAAATGGGAATATGAAATGAAATATCCCAACATAATCCAATTGAAAATAAAAAAGAAAACATAAAATGAAAGATTTAAGAAAGGAGAAGGGTGGTAGATTCCCTTACCTTGTAGAGTAACTCCCAAAACTTGAAGGTTGGGACCTTGGGGTCTTTAGGACACCTTGGGATGAATAATAGGGAGGTAAAAATACCATAGCTTCTAGGATTATGTATTTTTAATGGAATAAAAGGAAGGGATGAGTGGGTATTTATAGTAAATGAGAGAGAGGTTTTTATTAATTTAAAGGGACACCTCATTAGTGGTTTTTGCAAAACCATGGAATTTACTATGGTATTTTACCATAGTTTTATCCAATTGGTATACTTCACGTCACATTTTACTGAAAAAAAGATGACCAACAATTTATATTAATTATTACATCATTATGATGTCATTAAACTACCGAAAACTCAAAACTGTATTTTTAATATTCATGAAAAATTCAAGTATTTTAGAAAAATCCTCAAAATTCACCCTAACCATTTTTTTATGTGTATAATTAAAAAATGAAATCCATTTTTTGAAAATAATTTTCTAAATATTATTAATTTATTTTTTAAATAAAACTATAATTTATTAAAAAATAACAATTTTAAATCTAAAACTCATTTTTTAATACCTTGAAAAATTAATCAACATCTCATTACCTTATACCCTCAAGAAAATAAAATAATAATATTATTTACTATTTATAAGGGTCATATTACTATTCATAAGGGTATGTTACTATTCACTATAAAAACAATTTGGTTCTATCAGAATCCAAATAACTTACTAATCACAACCGTAGATGACCATTTTTTGAAATTCAAAACACAAATGTAGAAAATGTAAGTTTATTTGATAGGTTATGACTATCTCCTAAATAACCAACTGGTTTTTCATAGAAACTCAGTTCTTTATGAAATATAGGCTATCTAATTAATATAACATATTTGAGAGAAACATACCATAAAATATTTGGAGTGTTATTTTATTCCCACCTTCATAAATTTCATCCTCAAAATTTTTCATGCATCAAAAAGATATGGGTGGTTATTCTTAATATCATCCTCATGTTCCCATGTTTGTTCCTCCATTTTATGGTTTCTCCAAGGAACCTTTACTAGAAGAGTTGTCTGATTTCTCAATACATACTCCCTTGTGTTAAGAATCTCTATAGGATCTTCACAGTATGAAAAATCAGGTTCTAGTTCTATTTCATCATGGGTGAGTACATGCATTGGGTCTGGCATGTATTTCTTTAACAATGAAACATGGAACACATTATGAACTTTTTATAAACTTGTTGGAATTACTAAACGGTAATATAAATCTCCAATTCTTTCCATAATTTCAAACATCCCAATGTACCTGGGGCTTAGTTTCCATTTCTTACCGAACCTTAAGGCACCCTTCCACAAAGATACTTTTAGAAAGAAATGATCACCTACTTGAAATTACAAATCCTTTCTCCAGTTGTCATCATAAATCTTTTTCCTACTTTGGGCCATTTTAACATGGGCCTAAATTTTATTTACCTTTGTAGTTATCTCTTGGATAATTTCTAAGCCTAAATGTTTCCTCTCTCCAACTTAATTCCAACAAGTTGGAGTTCGACACCTCTTATCATATAATGCTTCATATGTCGCCATTTGAATGCTAGAATGGAAACTATTATTGTAGGAAAATTCCACCAAAGGAAATTATTGATCCCACATACCTTGAAAATAAATATAGAATGATCTCAACATGTCTTCTAGTGTTTGAATAGTCCTTTCAGACTATTCGTTGTTTGGGGGTGATAAGCATTACTCATATGAAGCTCAGTATCCAAACCCTTCTGGAAAATTTTCTAGAATTTTTATGTAAACAGAGTATCTTTATCGGACATAATCGATAGAGGTGCACCATGAAGTCTTACAACTTCATTAATATAATGTCTTTCCAGGCCCTCAAGTGGTAAATCCTCTCTTATAGTAAGGAAATGTCCTAATTTTGTGAGATGATAAAAAATTACCAATATTGTATCATTCCTTCTAGGTGTCATCGGTAGTCCTGTGACAAAATCCATCATAATGTCATACCACTTCCACATATGAATAGTTATAGGTTTCATCATCTTTTTAGGATGTTGTCTCTCTACCTTCACTTGTTGAAAAACCAGACATCTTGACACGTAGTCATATTTTTTTCACTTCATATTATCCCACCAAAAATGTTCCTTTAGATCTATATACATTTTAGTGCTACCAGTTTGTATAGAAAAATTTGATCTATGATCATCATGTAATAGTTACCTTTTTAGCTTAGGTACTAATGAAACACATAACCTCTTCCCAAATTTTAGAACTCCTTCCTCATACAGGAAGTCTTCCAATCTCCCATCCTTAACAACATTAATTTTCTTCTGTATATTCTGACTGACTGAAGATTAAATTTTTTATTATTCAAACACTTTTGAGGAAAAGGTGAGAAAATAAACAAGACTTCACGACATAAACAACAGATCACCATGGAACAAAATTTTTGAGCCAAACAACACCACGCCATCAAAGAAGATCCCCAACCCAGCATCAAAGATGATAAAAATAGTTTCCTCCTTCTCCTCGCTTCCGGAAAGCTATCTCGTACATGAATGAATGGGCCTGGTACCAATGGAAAAGCCATACCCTCCCAAACATCCAAATCTGTAGCGAAGTCCAGGAGAAACACGCTGCTCTAAACCCCATCTGGAGCAACCCATTGTGAGACAGATACATCAACCCAAACCTCGAACCATCAGAGACCCAAAATTTCACAAAGCCAAAATTCCATTTCACCTATTAAACACATTCAACCGGCCACTCCACCATTTCTAAGCATTCAAAACAATGTCAAAAACACCAAGATCAGACCTACGATAATTTGATTTTCCAACCTCAAAAGAACATTCACGGCTCCAAATTGCTGTAGGCCTAAAAACCCACAACAATTCCAGGTACTGCATTCCTCATCAACCCGTAGAATAATTCAACAGTCAAGAATTTAAAAACCCAAACCAATCAAAATTGAACACGAGTGGAAAATCCATCGCAGATGACCCAAAATCTAGAATCAATCGCGATAAACAATTCCACAGCAAAACCCGATCCAAAGGCAGAGCATTCTAACCAAATTGTGACCAACCAAATCCTTGCCCCACAATTGGAAGAAACCAAAAAATATAGAAACACCAATAAATAAGAAACATAAAAAACCTAACAAAGACACAAATAAATAACCAAGAATCATTACCAACTCATCAGCAACCCGAGCACCGTAGAACGCCGGAAAATGTCGCATAAAAAACTAGATCCCATGTCCCATCACGGCCATCCAAAACATCCTCGGAGACCACAACTGACTACCCAGCGAACCCACATCGGACGATGTTGTAACCCTCAGTCACAAAAATGAGAACTCGGACACGAAACTATATTCGTGCTGCCAAGAGAAGCCCTATCCGAAAGATGGAGATAGGCAGGAGCAGTCCAACAACAAAGAGAAAGGCCATACTGGCCAAGTCAAAGAGGACGTAGACGCCTCCACAGAGGAGAAAATGCAACCATAGTCATGCCAAGGTAACGTTGAGGGATAGAGCCAAACCCAATAGAGGCGGAGGGAGGCGGCAGCGGAGAAAAACCCAAGCGGCAGCACCCCTTATGGGCTCATCTTAAGAAAGTCCATATAAAAGCCTCACTATTCTTCTTTACCCATCAAAGTATCTTTCTTGTGTATATTCTCATAATTAGATTGAGATATTTTTATATTCTCTAGTAAATATGGTTTAGAAAACATTTGAAAGAGGAAATATGTTTCCCCTTTTTTAACAATTACCATATCCATATTTAGTAGATTCATGAATATATGATCTCTCTCAATTCTCATTTGGGTCAAAAGTCTATGATCGTTCCTGCTTAATGCATATTCCACCTTAATTACCTTTCCTGGGTGATAGTGTATTGAACAATAATAATATTTGAGTAACTAAATCCATCTAATTTTACTCATGTTGAATTATTTCTTTGTAAAAATTTATTTCAAACTCTTGTGATCCATATATATCTCAAATTTTCACCGTAGAGATAATGGATCCATATTTTTTAGAGAAAAGATTATGGCTGCTAAATCAAGATCATGAGTTGGGTAATTTTTATCATGAATCTTCAAGTGCCTTGATGCATAAGTAATAAATTTATCATTTTTCAGAAGGATGCAACCAAGTCCATTCTTTGATGCATCACTGTATATAAAAAATCCATCATTTCCAGATGGATGAGTCAAAATTGGAGCATTGACCAATCTTATTTTCAATTCTTCAAAGTATTCTATACATTATTTCATCCATACAAACTTAACCCCTTTACATGTGAGATTGGTTAGCGGGTTAGCCAGTTGGGTGAAATTCTAAATGAAACACTAATAGCAACCTGCTAAGCCAATCAAACTGGGTACCTCGGTTATGTTTGTTGTCATGGGACATTCTTGGATTGCCTTTACTTCATATGATAAACTAAGATTCTATCCTTATATACAATATGTCCAAGAAAAGAAACTAACTGAATCCATAATTCACACTTTCTAAACTTACCATATAATTCATTTATTCTAAGAGTTTTTAGAATAATCCTCAAGTGATTCTCATGGTCTTCATAGATTTTGGAGTATACCAGGATATCATCGATAAAGACCACAAAAAGTCATCAAGATATTCCTTGAAAACTCTATTCATTAGATCCATGAAAACAGAGGGTGCATTAGTCATTTCAAAAGGCAACACTGTATACTCGTAATTCCCATAACTAATTTGAAACACTATCTTTGGAATATCTTCCTTCCTCACACACAACTGATGATATCTAGATCAAAGGTCAATCTTCCAAAAATATTGTGCTCATGAAGTTGATCAAATAAATCATCAATTCATGGTATAGGATACTTATTATTTATTGAAATAACATGAATTTCCCTTTAATCAATGCATAGCCTCATGGATCCATATTTATTCTAGACAAAAAGGACATGGGCTCCCCAGGGAGAAACACTAGATAGAATAAATCCCTTTTCACTCAATTCCCCTATTTGTTTCTTTAGATCCACTAATTCCACAGTGTAAATTATATAGGGAGTCTTTGATATTGGTCTTGCACTAGGAATGAAATCAATAGAGAACCCAACTTCCTGCTCTGGAGGATGTCCAGGTAAATCCTCCAGAAATACATCAATGTATTCTTGCACAATATATACATATTCAATTTGAAGATTCCTTTCTTCACCCATAGATATTTTATTCTCTTCCTCTCCAAGAATTTCATTTAGTAGAGCTTCTGGTGGGTGGATCTAGATAATAATTAGATGGCGAGGTCTCTCCTCTAAAGATAAGGGATTGTACACCATTTTCAAAAATTGTAGCTTCCTTCTTCTTACAATAGTTCTTCACATCATAATTTGACAGCAAATTCATAATGAGAATTATATCAAATTCAGCCATTGGTATGATGATAAGGTTAGAAACTAAATAAGATTTATGTGTCATGAGGGTGACTGATCGAAACACCTTTTTTGCAATGATACATCCCCTAGGAGTTTTTACTGACAAATCCTTTATTAAATAAAATTGGACATGTCTAATTTTATTAGAAAATTGGGAAGATATAAATGAATGTGATGATCCAGAATCCAATAATGCATTGGATAAGTTTGAGAAAATAATTAAAGTACCTGCCACCACATCAGTAAGAACTTCAACCTCCTCGGTTGTAATCACATAAGCTTTACCTTTCTCTCGTGGCCTTTTCTGAGGTGTGTTTCCTTGGTTCATAGGACACTAATTTTTATAGTGTCCCATATATCTACAATTATAACATTGAACATCATTGAATTGTTTCTTCCCCTTGAACTCATTAGATTGATGACCCTTTTATCTACACTTATAGTAGACTCCCTTGCCTTTCAAGTATTTCCCAAGATGATTCTTTCCATAGTTCTCTCATAATGGGAATTTCTTCATTCCCTTGTTCCTATTTGAAGCTTAACCTTATCCATGGTTATCATAGTAATTTTTCTTATCTTGGTTTCCATTAAAAAAATTTGATCTATAAAATTCCTTCTCTATTTTGGTATGAGTAGCCTCACTTTCACCAGTTAAAAGAACCATTGATAGATATAGGGGCTGAACCACCCTAGCTCACACCATCATCTTCCCTCATATTCCGCTCTATAATAAGGGCTTGGTTGATGATTTTAGAAATATTAGTAAACATGAATACATTAACATGTGATCAGATGGAATATACCAACCCATCCTCGAATCTTCTAGAAGTCATAAGATCATCAACTTCTAGAGTTAATGAGAATCACTATAGCTCAGTAAAGCAAGAATAATAGTCCATTATAGACATGGATCCTTGCTACTTGTTCATAAATTCTATTATCTATTCTACCCTCAGAGTCCATGGAAATAAATAATCATATAAGATAGTTTATAAATCTTCCAAAACCATATTATGATGCCTATCTTCCTGGCTGATAAAATCCCACCATCGCTTGGTATAATCACTTAGCATATATGCAAAAAGCTTGACCCTACTCTCTGGAGGTGTATTAAGATTCAAAAATATAGAAAGAATATATTCAATCCAAGACTCGATAGTATGAGGTCCACCATCCCCCAAAAATGTGGGAGGATGCTACTGCTAAAACTATTGAGTCAACTCTTCCATACTCGAGGCTGTTTCAATGACACCTTGAATACTTTACATCATATGGAAAAAATTACTCATGGAGATAGGCTTAATTTCCCATATCTGGAATAGGAATAGGTCCATAGGTGGTACTATAGGAGGAATCAATGGTGGCTCAAGGCCCACCACCTTTGGTGCATGGTCATCACCGCCTCCAGGGCGTACAACTGAAGGATGTGATGGAGGCATGGTGTTGCAATTCCAAACACACACCACATAAGATATATTAATATTCATGAGATCACAGATAGAAAACTAGGACTGTTGCATATGATTCCTATAAAATATCACACATCTCTTCTTGATCCAAAATCCAAGTCTAGGTGGTAAGGAAAATAACATAATAGGCCATAATAACACAGAGACACACCATATACCCAATAATAATGACAAGTTTATGTCTAGGTCTCATATCACATGTATAAGATAACCATTTCATTCTAAAAATGTTATTCATTTTTTTAATTTCGTAGTCATTTATGAACTTATATCTATTTAAATGTTTGAATTATATAAATCAACACTTCTTATCCATAAATTCCCATACACCTCATATATTTAAATATGGCATCAACCTAATCAATACCATAACATGTTCTAGCCCCATGTAGCTAATGGAACATGGATCAATGTTCCATAACTGATTTCTTATGGTGTCTAATCTAACCTATGAAAGAAAAAGATATTAGGATAAAGTATGAACATTAAGTGTTAATTATGTTTTCTCTATCTGATAATAAATTTAAGAACATTTTTATAAATAAACAAGGTACTAATAATATGAAACAGGAAAATGAACACTTAAAGTAATTGTGGCATGGAAAAATTCATGGCATATTACTCATATCGTGCCTATAATGATGCATGTAATATAACACCCTCATTACATTAGGCCAATGTAAAATAAATCTTATTTCAATAATACCAATACTAAAAACATCATATGGAATTGTTTTCACCCATTGGTGAATTTGTATCAACCATAATAGGCATAATAAATAATAAGAATAACCCATTATAGTAAATTTTGGTTTCCCCTATACATAGGTTAGATATGCCTAGGAATATGCTCACTACCAAATTCCATTAACTCCTAGTCTCTTTTTAAATACCCAAATAGTTTTAAAAGTAAAAATATTCTCTAAAACCACTTTGTAATGCCCCGACTAGGCATCCAATCAATTGGAAACCTAAGTCGGTGGGTCACATGGCCTCAAGCGTACCTCCCCACACACCAGAGGCTACCGACTAGTAGTGATGGTGTAAAGGTAGTATAGAAGGGATACTATAACCTTATATTAGAGTGGAAAAACAAATATAGTAAAAAATAGACAACAATGGAATCATAATACAAACATACTCTAAATGAAAGGACCAACAACCCTCCATAGCAGAAACACATACAATAGATATAATAATAAAATTTTAAAGCGTAAATAACTGAGAAACCAAATAATAATAAAAACCCACTCAATAGTGTTATATACATGATGTCATGGCATGATGATATAAAAAAGGGGAACTTGGGATCGACATATAAAACATGCTATACAAATAATACAAAACACACAAAAGGATGCTTCAATAGAATATAGAGCATATGATCCATCCAATTCCACTATAATCCAACTATAATTAAAGAATAATAATAATCTGTATCAGGGTACTTTCCCTTATCCATACCAATAGATAAGTAATCTACTTAGATACCAAAGGAAGCCCAAGTAGGGTGAGAGATAAAATCCCAGTAGGCCACCAACAACTGTGTCTAGAAGTAATCCAAGTAGTGTTCATAGAAACAGTAGTGTGCAGGTATAATTGATAATAATAAATATTGGAAATAAATAAACAATAGACTTCTGAGGTTTCCATAGGACACCTGATATCTCTTCCTCACTCAGATCAGGCTGGAATGATGATCTGATCAGTAATAATATGTATAGAGTATTAGTATACACATAATATAATTATATATTATATCCACCTATATGTACTAGGTATATGAGGACGCAAGTATCCATAAACCTAGATACTTGGTGTTGGATAGATTAGGGCATAACTCAGTCATCCATAACAAGTTTAAACGAGCGTCTAAGCTCAAGAATAGGTTACAAGCCCTACATATCTTGATGAATGTGAGACATTATTCTCATCACTCGAGATGGAGGGTGATTCATTATTTCAACACCCAAATAAAGGGACATGGTTCATCATTTTCACCATCCAAATAGTGTTAATGGCATGATATGTCATGATCAACAACCAATGTAAGGGATAATGAAACATCCTGATCAACAAGTCCCTTAAGCATCATTCCAAAACCAATATCAATGGCATAATAATAATAATAATATCCATGAGGTATCATGTTTCATTATATATAATCATCAATCCCTAATATAATAAAGGGAATTAAAATTAATATAATCTATATAAATAAGTATGAAACAATTAGCATGGCCTTTCCACCCACTAATACTTAGTCATATAGTCCATTTAATTTATTATGAAAGGAAACCCATCATGAAGCAAGTCATTCAGTTTAATAAAATCCATTTAATTAAGAAAGGCATGTAAATTCAATTACAAGGTTCAACAAAGCACTTAGAAGGTTCTAATATCATTTAGAAAATTACCTATAAGGGTAAATTCCATTTATATGTCAATCAAATAACTTATGAGGTGCTTTAGTTCAATAAACATTTGTATAAAAAAGGTTAATTCTAATTTACAACTGAATCAGAACACTTAGGAGGTGTTCCTGTCATTTAATTGATTAATTATAAAGGGAATTTTAAGTTAAACACCCATGTGGGTCCCATAATTGAGGTTGACATCCTATATTCACCTACCAAGGCTCAAAGCGAGTATAATATGGTGCATATATCAAATTGGAATAAAAGAAACTATTTCTGGGAAAAGTGCGACAAAGGATGGCTTGCAGAACAATGACATAACTATTAAAAAACCTCAATTTTCAATTAAAATAATTTGACCATATAATTTGAGGCTGTTGATGACTCCTTATCCTATAAAAACCTCAAATTCGAAGTATATTTGATGAAATCAAATAAACGGTCCAAAACCCTAAAAATAGAGTGAATGATCTCACACCAAAATAGCATAATAGATATAAATATAAAATTATATTAGAATAAATGGGAATATAAATCTTATTGAGAGCTATACAATTCTTATGACATATATTGATTTGGAGTCTGGATCTATGAGATATCATGATGCCTAGACTAGTATTGAGGAGGAACCCACAACAGAGAAGGGAGGATCCATCCACTAAAATGGGATGAGGAAGAAATAAAATTAGGTTTTAAGATTCATTAAGGTCATTTTTTACAATTCAAACTAAAAAACACAGGCACATGGTTTGTCCATAGGGTTTGTCCCAACCATTCTAAGCCTACAGTCCAAGGAGATACCACACACAATTAAGGTGCATGGTTTCCCTAATCATGCACAAACCATGAAAAAATCCACTAAAAAACTATAGGTGGCTCATACAGGTGTATTCCTAGGTTCACAGAGTTTCAAAAAAAAAAAACTACATGGTCTCCCTTCAACTCAAATATACCCCACACGGTCAATACTTACTATGCGGTAACCATAGAACCTTCCTTCTTTTCCCTTTTCCATGAAATTTGGGCTCTAAACAAGCCTCAGACTATCCTAGGACCTTACTTAGACTATATTTCATGTTTAACAAGTTAAAAAAAGTAAATGTACTGAAAAAAGTGTTATACCATCATGAATAGACAATTCATTACACTAGGGGATTATAAATTATTATGTCCCTAATCATGAATTCTACATATGCATCGAGATGATCTTGAAGGGCGTGAGTATAAACCTAGCATGACACCACAAATTATTCACTAACATGTGTGCACATGCATAAGAGTGCATGTCATGATAACTAATAAACACACATGAAACAACATACAATCATGTATCGAGAGGTATTGCACTGAACATTCCACAAATACCCCCAATCATACCTACTTCAGTTGCATGCAAGAAATTCCGTTATAATATAAGTCATGATCTAGAGTTTAGGAAAATTTAACCATATGTAACCCATAACCACCATAAGGATAATGAGTATCATCGTAGGCCAAAGTTCAATCATGACCCATCTCTCCCATGGATCAGGACACAAGCCCATCATATCTAGAAACTACATGTAGACAAGACACATGGCCATCATGCCCCACTATCACCATCTATGTCATACTACATAATCCCAACATTCCCCCAAGTTAGTCTATAAGTCATCACACATCATCATCCAACTTATTCCTCTAATCATGTCACATGCAACATTTGAACAGAGTCCCCCACTAGAGATACCAAGCCATGATGAGTCTACATTTGGAATTGGTACCATGAATAGAAAGAAACAACATATATTAAATACATCACAAGTATATTTGAAATAACATATATAGGAATAATATATCTTATCAAGAGTGATAATCAGTATCCAAACACA
Source organism: Viscum album (assembly GCA_963277665.1). NCBI lineage: Eukaryota > Viridiplantae > Streptophyta > Magnoliopsida > Santalales > Viscaceae > Viscum > Viscum album. Next base: position 224,486,893 of record OY728135.1, on the reverse strand, counting down.
CACACATGTCATAAAAATTAAATATGGGTCTCACATTATAAGAATACACAAACATGTGATAAAACATCAAACATGATCTCATATTCCACAAACACACATGTGATAAAACATAAATAATTGTATCATAGGTTACACACACACACAATAAACGTGATCAATCATCTAGCATAGTACCATAGGCCACACACACATGTTATTAGATATTAAACATGTTCTCAAAGGTGTGGGTACACACACATGAGATAAAACACAAAACATGTTCTCATGGGGTATGCATGCACACACATGTGAACAAAATAAATCGTGGTATTAATAATATAATAAAAACATTTAATATTATTAAAATATTCCTATACATGACATCTATATAGCAAGGAATTTCCTACCTCAATCTTCTTGATGTCAATGTAAGGGTTCTTCAAGATCATCGTTACTTAGACCGCATTTCCACACAATCCAGAACTTGATTTCACACTAACAACTCAATGAATGAATTCAAAAAAAGCATAAAAAAAGTTATATAATATGACTCATGAAGGAATACAAAAATGTTGTATATCTAAAAATAAACCAATGTTCAATTTAATTATTAATATAATCTGATTCTACGGGAAAAAATAAAATCTCCATCCTTCTGGGAACAATCCAAAAGAAGAGATGTAAGGATAAAATGTGTCTAGTTACATAATAATTTCCACCACCTTTGATGTTCAATTATTATAACAAGACAAATTAAGGAGAATAAATGATGAAAAATCATCAAAATTCATAGATTTAGAAAGTAATTTTATATTTATCTTTCCTTAAAATTATAAGAAATTGTCTGAAAAAATCATCTCATTTGTTGGAACCACCAAGGGGAAGAGGAGGATTCATTTAATAGAGATAAAAATAAAATAAATAAATATTAAATATCCCTAATTTAATATATATGAATTTCAACATTGAAATGGTCAATATTTGAGGAAGGAGTCCATTCCATCTATTCAAACAAGCATGATAACCACCATGGCCTGACCACGTTGTAGTGGCTTTAAACACACCATCCTAACATGACCAACCATACATTGTGTTCTAAAACAATTACCCATTTTTCACCACAATGGCTTCCACTATGGGCATAGTGAGGTCTGTCGGGTTGTGTCACAAAGGCCCCTTCCCCAAGAACTATGGATATGGTCACTACTTGTCTATCTATTTTCCCATTCTCTTTTTTATATAGAATCACTCTGGGAAGTACCATGACAAGAACAACAATTGTTTTCCCATATTGGACCAAAATTATCCACACCCCCATTTTAATATTTCTATATCCACAAAAACCATTAAAAACCCATTTTTAGTCATTTCAAGACTGAGGAAAAAAACTAAATACATATCAATGTTTATATCAACATTCCCATTGAAAATGAGGGTGTTAAGACTTAAAAATTCTAAGTGTTACTACCCATGTCATTAAGGTGGACCTTTCTTTTCATGGGTAAAGACATTTTTCATTATTATGACATAATTTTCTAGGTGTGTCATAGACATTATGAAAGTTTCTATATATAATACTATTTAATCATGATAATAAAGAATATGTTATTTACACTATATGTATAAAATATTTATTTATCAAGTAAATAATTTACCCATATTTATTGATGTGTGGAATCTAGTTGAAAAACCCTTAGTAAAATGAATAAAAATATTTTATTCATGAATCAAAATGTGTTAAATAAAATGTTAGGATCATAAATAGTGGATTATTAGGAAAGTTATATGAAGTGATAAATCATTCCTCAAAAAATTGAAGAAATTTATTGAATCTATCCAGTGAAATAAGGTGGATGGTATCATTTGGAAAATTCCTTAATCTAGTATAATAAATTACAAAGAACAATGACTTGAATGAAAACCACTTTTATGATATTTTAGGAAACCACATTGGAAATAATAAATATTATTGATCTTTGAAAATTATTTTAGAAGTAATATATTCTAAAAATATATGGAAAATAGTTTGATTTAGAAACCGTAAAAATATGGTGATAAATATTCATATAAAATTATAATGGTGTTAGAATAATTAATTCACACATAAACATTAAAAAACAATTTTTTCAAATTTTGATAAAACATTATCATATTGAAATTATTAAAATTTAATTAAATAATTTAAATTAATGTAATCTAGTATAAAATGAATTTATTAAATTATCATAGTATAGATAAAGACACATTCAATGGAATAATCTGAATTCAAATATCAAAAAAACTAGAGGTTCTTGGCTAGAAAAATGATATGGGATCGCTTCCACTTACACGAAACACTTCAGATAAAATATGATTCAATGGGAACTAAAATATTGGAAAAAAAATAAAACCCATTGGATATAAAATGTAAAAAATGATAGGTATTACAAATATTAAAAATTACTCATATGGGTTATCAATCCAAAAAATTATTATTTGATAATAAGATTAGAAATGAAACCCAAATAGTTTGAGAAACTTATTCATAAATACCAAATTAAAGATGTGTATCTTTGGAATCTATTTACATTTAAATAAATTATACAATATGGATATTCAAAACCCATTAATAAGTTAATATACAAATTTTAGGATGAAATTATTTTATATTAAATGTATCATTTTTCATGTTAATAAATATGTCTCTTGAAAATAAACTTGATACAATGAACATATTTCTATGTTTACCCTCTGATTTGAATGAACTATAACATAAAATAAAACAATAATAACTTTCTAAATATACTACCATATAATAATATTCATATGTATTACTATTTAATATTTTCATTTATAATCATTTTTGATATGTATATTAGTTAGTTTTTTTCCTCTTTCCCAAATCGACTATTTATAGTTTCAACAGTTAATACTAGTTTCATAAGTAATTATTAATTCTTCCTCCAATAATAATTATAATTAAATTAAAGTCACTATAATAGATGAAATATAAGGATTTATGAATTCTAACTTTTATTTCATGGGTTTAAATTATTTTGAGGATGAAATCAACAACAGACATTTTTTTCTTCTGATTTTCGACTTATGAAATGTGTATTCTTAAATAATGAATTAAATATTTAAGTATAATTTACACAACCTAAATAAAATAATTATATAAATATTTATATACAATTATTATTGTAATTTTTTTTCATAATCATCCATGATATAATATAGCATTGTTCAAGTTGGTGGTCAAACTGATATAAACATGAACATACCATTTTTGTTGATGACTATGAGTTGATTTATTTTCAAAAGTATTACACCATACTCATAATGATTTTATTTAGTATTTATTATTGTTATATATCATATTTAGATATTATTTATAATAATAATAAATATATATTATATTATTAAAAAATATTTAATTAATGATTCTCCTCTTTTCATTTTAGTTTTAAAAGGTTGACATAATGATAATCATTTGTTTATAGTTTCATGAAAAAGTTATAAAATTTGTCATAATAGAACATTAATGATATCATAAAAAACCTATTTATCCATTGAATCTATTCTCACATCCAAACATGAAGGGCAGTGATAAAAGAAAATGTAAATCAATTGTTTCAGGGAGGTTGTCGTCCACACATATGCATGGTTGGTAATTTCATTTTCAATAGAATGTTATAAATTAATAAAATCTTTTATAATTTTAAAAAATATATATATTGTATATATAAAACTTATATATTAAATTAAAAATTATTTCCGACCTTGTATGGTTGTTAAGGTATATAAAACATGATGTTTTGTGGAGGAGGTAGTCTGTGCACACACAAGTGCCGCTTTCACTTTTCATTGGAAAAAATGGAAGCAAGGTTAAATATTTCACAATCATTATAATCACATACCAATATAATAAGGAAAATTATTTTATCATTTTAATATGGTTAAATGAAATTTGATAAAGTAGAAATTAACTATAGTAAAAATAAAAAGGAATAATCGTTTAGAAATCTATACATATGTAATTGGGTTATCTCCATTGAGAATAGGTTTAAACCATTAAAGGGTGGACATTTAAAAAGAATATAACATCATTGTAGTTTCTAGGAGGGTGGTATAGAGTTTGGGATAGATTTTCGGCTAAACTAAGAAGGTTCTAGTGTGATGGTAAGTGGGGATAGAATATATATTTTTATAATTGAAGAGGAGTTTAATTTTTGTAAATACCCTAAAAATTTCAATAACGGAAAGTCACTATCAAGTAAAATGGATCAAAATAGAGAAATAATAAATATTAGAATAGATAAGTACTATAAAATTTAAAAAATTCAATTTAAATATTTGTAGAACTGTTTGGATGTTTACCTTTTAGCTTTCTCATTTTTACCATTTTCACCATATTAACTTGATTTTAACTCTGTAATTAATCCATTATGCCCAAAAAGACCCATATTATATCATTTTTACTTACTGATTCCAAATTTTAAATCATTTTTTTCATATTAACATTTTAAAAGTGATGAAAATTGATTTTGAAATACTAAAAGTATAATGTTTAAAAATTAATGAAAAATATAACTTAATTAATAATATGTAAAATAATTGATTATGAATAAAAATAAACATATATTAAATTATAAATTAACTTTTAAATGATATATTTTGTCTAATAAAAATGTTTAATGAATTTAAAATTCATTCTCATTTACTAAAAATGTCATAAAATTTATGTTATTTGTAAAAAATGTATTTCTCACTATTCACCAAAAATAAATCCTTTTTAGAAAAATTACAAAAATTAATGATAAGAATTTTTTGAAATTAAAATTCCAAAAATATTGTTAGTTTTATCTTATTCCAATTATATATTTTTTAATTTATATTTATATTAAAACATAAAATAAAATGAACTTCTTTTATTGATAAATGAAAATTTTAAACATTTAATTGTTCCTAATATTATGTTCTATAAATTTATAATTTAAAATATGTCAATATGTTAATTAATATAAAATAATATTTTTAAAATCACCAATTTAATATATTTATAGAAAATATACAATAATAAAAATGAAATATTAATTTTATTCTCAATACACTATAACAAATATCGTAAAAAAAATAATTATTTTCTAAAATTTATTTATACTACTATATTGATATTAAAATCATTAATTTAATATTATATATACATTATATAATACATTAATAATAATAAAATTATTATTTAATCAAAAATAATAAATTTATATTTATATTATTTAAATATCATATTTTTATTTCATTGTGAGTTATATTATGTTAAATTACTACTTAATAACACATGTATTTACTATACCTATTGGATAAATGACCAAAAATAATATTTGAGACAACCGTATATTAAATGAACATATTTTCAATGACCAATTGTATAGAGGATATATTTCATTAATATATATATACATCCTAAATCATATGTTCATTCCACTATCACTTCGCAAGGAATAGTTCATATTTATTGTTATAAATTGTGTGCAATACATTTACTTTTCATTATGTTATTTATCATTATATTTTTTAAGATATTTGTGGTTCCCATGATTGTTGATCATCTAGAATATTTTCTATATGTGAATATTTTATTTTTTTTCTTTATGTTGTCTCATATTGATTAATTAATTTTTAATGGGTGTACTTCGTCTAGAGTTAATAATAACATAATGAGTGAGGTACATAGATTTTTGTGATTTTATTATAATGTAATACTTATAAATGAATAAATTTTATATAGTTTGGTTCATATCTTATAGGGAACATTTTTTAATCAATTATCAATCGTTTTAAAATAATTGATAAACATTCATCAATATTATAGACATAATAGATGAATAATAAGAATTTATCCTAATTATTGAGGCATTACAAAATCCTCACCCACCCCCATCCTTAATTAAATTGTATCCACAAATTTTTAATTATTACTTACTAATAATAATTATTAATGGTATCTAAATATAATTGTGACTTAATATATAGATTATATGAGATATAATTATTTATATCATAGGGGAGAAATAATAACATATCTTTTTCACTATAATATACATTGTTCAATCCCACAAAATGATAAATTTAAAATTCAAAAAGGAATAAATACTGAGATATGAGTATTATTTTCCCCAGAAAATAAAAAAGTAAGAGAAGGTGGATGAGGCCCGCATATCTCTTGAACCCCCAAGAGACATGCAATCGTATGACCAGTAGAGGGTCAGATAGATAGGCATGTGTGGTGAATAACCTACAGAGGATCCCATAGAGACCATTTTTAAAAGCCCTTCTACCTTCATGAAGGAACCCTAGGAAACCAGTCATCATGAATAGGTAGTCATAAAAGATCCCCAGGTCACACGGTTTTTCAACTAGAATATTCCTGACAACCTATCCAAAAATAATTTTAAAATAAAAGAATAATATCCAAATGGAGGAGGCATATTAAGGTCATAAGACTCCCATGATGGATCACCTATGGGGATAATGATTGTCCTTGACAACAATAAAAAAAACTCGCATGACCCTGCGCCTTTGTAAAAGGAAAAAAATAAATAAAAAAGGGGAGGAGGAGGGAGCCTATTACAGTCATAAATGTCACGTAATGTGCCCCTAGTGATTTTCAGAACTCCATGAGACCTCAGTGCCATGTCTTCTTTATCTCGGAAAAACCATTTGGCATGTCATCCTCATCCCATGAAGAGGCTCAAGTATGTTCAGATGACCTCACACTCCTCCTTTTGGCTCCCTAAAGAAAAATGGATGGCATTTTCCATGAAATGATCACACATCTACATATATACATTATTGGTCATTAGAAACATCATCCAGAGGTAGTGTAATTTTATTTGAAACTACTCATACAATCTCACATGATCCCTAATATTTTTAAAATAAAAAAAGTAAATAAAATGGAGAGGAGGCGAGAGCATCTCGTAGTTGTAAAACTCTCACGACATGCTAAGTCTCTCAACAAAATGACCTCACAAGAATTCATGAAAAGTTGGACTGATCTTGCAAAAGAACCCTAAAAATCCATCCTTATCTTATGGAAAGTACTAGAAAAGTTACTTGAGATCAAGCAAAGTCCTTTGAATAGGTTCCTTGATCTCATGAAGGCCCTTGGACATGTCAATATGACAATATGGAAGTCATTCATCATGGCCCACATAATTCAAATAATCCCAATTAGTTTGAAGTAATCCAATTATGGAGGTGTTGATGGGATGGGTTCATGATCACTGAAAATCAAGCGATTCCCTCAGAGGGATCCATGAAAAGGACTCATAAATACATGTGACATCGAATCCATTCACTAAATCTAGCCTAGATTTTAATGATATGAATTGTGTAATGTAGAAAACAACTATAGTGGTGAGGCCTCAAAATCCCCCAATACAGCATGAAAAATGAATTGATAAACACTTAGAAATGTTGGCCTATTTTTCATCTAAACACATCGATGCACCTAGGAACTAGAGCAGATTTCTTGGAGCAGGTGATCTCATGATCAAAAATATTTCCCTCAGGTAATATACTAGAGAACAACCAGAGTGATCATGAAACATGTATAGGTTCTTCATGTGGTCACTTATAGATCCCATGAAGGACTTATGGTGGTACACACAAAGGATATATTGCACACCTACTAGATCATGTGAGACTTAAAATAATATAATACTAAACAAATATAAGGCATTTGAAATATTAAGGCTTATAAATAACTAAAGATGGGAGACTTAAGAAAATAACATATATCCTGATCCACATTCACTTTGTATGAACCTCCTAGGTTATGAGACATCACCAGGACATGTCACCCAGATCATGCTACTCTCCTTTGGAATATATTTGGATCACTTTAAGTCCTCTGGACATGTTAGTGTAAGGCACAAGGAATTCCCCGAGCAGGACACCCTTGTCTCATGAAGCCCTTAGGTATTTCTATCCAAACCTTGTGATTCTCTTCATACATATCTCCTGACCAACATGGAAGCACTAGTTCATGTCAACCAAGTCTCATGGTATCACCCAAGAATGTCAATTGGCTCTCGCGACTCCCTCTGGACATGCCATCTAGGTATTATGATTCCCTCCAAACATGTTTTATAGGACATGAAACGCAATTTGATACATAAAATGACTCTCAAAACACCCTCCAAGCATGTCAACCTTCCCTTTAGATGACACCAGGGTAAGTCATCTTGATATTGTGACACCCTCTAAAAAAGCCATCTAGGATCATGCAATGGATTACAGGGTCATCTAGCTAGGTTTTGAGATGTCCAATGAACTATTCAGCCTTGATAACATGATAAATCTCTTACATTCCATCTAGATTATGCAAAGTACTATGGGTGAGTCAACTGGGTCATACAATTGTCTTTGGACATGTCAGGAGGGTAATCTCTGACATGTGAATCTGGTAATGAAGGTATGTAAAGAGAAAAATCAATGTATTTCAGGTTGGAAAGTAGGCCAGTTCAGTAAGGATATCCCAAGGCTTGATAACCTTTTCCATCCTCAGTGTGTAAGCCCCAATCAATAAGGAAACCTTAGAGTGTAAGCACTGATCAATGACATAATATTACATGTCCTGTATACTAGGGAAACTTTAGTGTGTAAGACCCAATCAAGGGAACTATGATGACTTTTATTAATTCCAAAACAAAGATACATAGGACACCTACCCATGGTTCAAGATCTATATTAATCACCCAAAGTAAAGTCTCGGACCATATGTCCCACATCCACAAGCAATAACATTTATTATTTTCTATCCCTCATTTCTCACAATGAGCATATCTCATGTGGGATGAGGGAGTTTAAATAATGATATCCTTTCCACCATAATCCTCTATCAAGAAAGGGAAACCTTAGAGTGCAAGCCCCGATCAGTGGAATAATATGATATGTCCCGCATATAAGGGAAACATCAGTGTGTAATCCCTGATACAAGTGGACTATGAGGAATATGGTTCATGTCATAATCAGGATATGTAGGATAAATTCTTAATCCTTGAGACCAAAATCAAATGGGAATCCAGCTCAGTATAAGTCCTTCCATATCTTTGAAATTTCAACCATTGGGACCCAATCATTCCCATGGGTTGATCACTCAACCTCACACCTCAATGGATTGAGAAATCACTAGAACTACAATGACTCTGATACCTATAATAACCATGATACATAGGATGTCTCCCTGATGTCTGAGATCTATATTAAATCTTCCTAAGGGATATCCTAGAACATAATTCCCACATCCATATGCAGTGATATAGATTACTTGTTGTCTCTTATTTCTCACACCGAGAATAGCTCATGTGGGATTAGGGAGTTTTAATAGTCATACCATTCGTATCATGAATCCCTACTATCCATGGAAATTTTAGTATGTAATCCCCGATAATTGGTATGATATATTCACCTCCATATGAGGATATGTACCATGGGGAATGTCCCAAGGGAATGGATGAACTGCGGGAACTTTGATTCCTACAATAACCATGATAAATAGGATGTCTTTCTAAGGTCAGAGCTCAAATAAGAATCCACTTCAGTGTAAGTCCCATCATGTATCTAAAATATTAACCATTGAGACTCAATCATTCCCATGGAATGATAATTCTAACTCATCCATCAGTGGAATGAGAAACCAAATAAAATACAACAACTCTGATTCTCTCCATAATTAGGATACATAGGATGTATCCCTAGGACTTGAGATTGAATACCTGATGCCTCAGAGAACTCATATATGTCCTTTTTCACACAATGTTAAACTGCATGGGTTTAATGAACTACATGGATTTTTATTCATGTAATGACCATGATACATAAGAAACCTCATATTGGATCTATCCCCTTATTATAATATTAACCACCTCCTTGCGTGGAAGCAAATTTCGAAGCTCCTAGTTATAAGACTTCAAAAAATAAGAAACTTCCCATTACTAGGAACCGTATGAATAAATTCAGATATATATATATATATGTATTCACTAATGAGATCCTCCATATTCTTCACATAAAATATATTTAACACATAATCATTTTGTTAGGTTAACTATTCCTATATCGGGATTAAGAAGAGATTCATGAACATATCTTAAATCTATAAGAGAGTCATGGAGTAGGTAAAAATTCCCCCAAAAAGGGTGCAATGAGCCTGAACTCCCATCCTATCACCCAATGTGGGTCCCTAAGTACCATTGGGGCTAAAAACCCAGGTGACCACATACCTTTGGAAAGTAGTTTGGTACCTAGTTATAGATAGGAGAAACATTGGGATTTTCTATTAAGAGTGACAATGGTAACCCAATGTTAATGATTGTGCACAAAATAACCCCCCACAATAAACCATCAAGATAAAAAAGGCCCACCTCTATGAGGGATTCAGTTCGACTCTTTCTCAATGAAAAAAATTGTTAACCCAATGTGAATATCTCAAATAACAAAATGATTAGGTTATTATCCATCAAGACATTTTTTTTCACATTATATGCAGAAAAAAATGAAAAAAAAACATGAATATCTAAAATAAAAAATTATTAGGTTATTATCCATCGATCCATTTTTTTCACATTACAATAAAAGAAGAAAAACCAGACCTGAAACTCTCAAATAAAATAATGAAACATAATCATACATCATGCCAATTTTTTTTCACAAACAAAGTTGATGAGCCTAACATGAATCTTACAACTAATCCAATATAAATAAGGTTCTGATGAGATAATTCCATCCTTGAATTCACAAGTCCACATGAGTATAATGTCCTGATTAGGAATAAAAGAAAAATTGTGTTAACCATGCATATCTGATTTAGAATATCATGCCTATGATATTACACTAATTGGTGACCTTTTTCTCTATTGTTTGCATGACTGCAGATAGTTCTCTCATCAATAGAATCCTGATCTGAGATAATGTATTCATCATTGAGTGACCGTTCAGGTAAATCACCTATAGTTGAAACCCCCATGGGTTGAAAAATTATCTCACCTTACTGACAGCTCCAAGGCCATGTGGTGAACATAATGGTCCAAGAGTATCACTGACATGGTACAATACTAACCTTGGAAGCTACCCATGAGGGTCTCCAATCATAAAATCCGACAAGTCCACATCCCCTAAGGAATGATGCAGCTAAGCCATTCTCCCTCATCACCACAGCCAACCACTTCTAGATCTTATCCCAGGAGCCTGGAAATAACCAAATTCCATATTTGATGAAGGTGGACCAAGGATTCAAATATAACTCCCTTCCGGTTCAATTGTCACTGAGGAGGGAACCTATCAACCACCATCGACATAATCATCCCACCAGTACCCATCAATCGCCCACTGAGGGTACCACCCGACACACTTCCACCTCGGGTGCCCATGAACAAGTAGAAAGGAAGACACATCGGGAAAGGAATATTCTAGATATCCCTGAGTGGGCTCATATCAGCACTCCCACTAACGAAGTCTGCCGGTATATTCTAGTAGTAACCAATGAGAAGGATCATATCCTTTCTCACATGAAACATGTATGTGGGCATATTTACATAGTAGGCATGGGGTATGTGCATATACCTACCCCTGTGAATGAATCCCATCAGTATATTCTAGTGAAAAAATGAGGATAAAAGTGGGTTCATATCCCCGCTTTAGTTGAAGACATGTGCCTGTATATAATGGAGATGAAAAACGTAAAGGATTATATCCCTACAAACACTTTGTTAAAATGTCAATATATTTTAGAAAACAGTTGAAGAACACTATCAGCATATTCTAGAATTGGTACAGATATGAGGAAAGGCACATATTCCTATCTCTACAGCCAAGACTACTCAACACTCTGATTGTTATGAATAAGTGCATGCTTTGGAGAAAGATCACATTCTTTCTCCTATCCAGGATGATTATCAGAATACTCTGATAAAGGAAGAGGCATCAGACTAGGATCATACTCCCATTCCAACTGAGGCTCACTAGGTGAGAGAGACACATGCATCAAGATAGGGGAACATGCCTATCAAAAAAGTCTAGTATCATATTCCAAAGGCCCATGATTGGGTTCATATCCCCATTCTATCCAGGTATCACTAAGTGAGAGGGGAACATGACTTGAGACAAACTCATATTTCTATTAAAGAAATCCAGTGACATACTATAAAGTCCCTAGATAGAGCATATATTACCACTCTGGATGGGGATGAATATGTGAAAATGACACAAGCCTCAAGACATGATCTTATTCCTATCAGTGAATCAGCCTAGAATATTCCAATAGATCATGGAATCCAATCACATATTCCCACTTCATCTGATAAATGACTACATCGACATCATTTCAAGGAAACCTAGGAGGAGGCTCATATCCCTTCTCCCATTACAAAGGTCCATCAACATATTTCAGTGGGAAATGCATATTTAGAGCAGTATAATATTCCTATTATAATTAGGGATCACAATGTGAGAGTGAAACATGCCTTGGGATAGGGGAACATGCCTATCGGAAAAGTTCAATGATGTATTCCAAAGGCCTAGGATTGGGTTCATATTCTAATTTTGGATGGGGCTCACCATGTGAGAGGACAACTTGCCTCAGGAAATTCTCATATTACTATCAAATAAATCCGAAAAATACTTCAAATGCCTAGTATTGGGCATGTATCATTGTTATGGATGACCCTGACCAAGTGAGAATGAAAAAAGCCTTGGGAAAGTCTCATATTATTGTTAGTGAATCTATTTGGAATATTATAATATATCATGTAATATAGGTGCACATTCCTACTTTTGTAGAAGAGAAACTTCTCTAGAATCATTCTGAGGTAATACTAGAGGAGGATCATTTCCCTTCTTCAATTTTGGAGGTCTATCAGCATATTCCTATGGGGAATACATATTTGGAACAGGCTCATATTCCCATTCCAACTAGGGATTACTAGGTGAGAGTGTCACACGACTTGGGTAAATATCATATCCCTTCCAAGAAATCCTAGATGTATATTCCAAAGGCTCAGGAACAAGCTCATATTCCCATCCTGACTGAGGCTTACCAAGTAAGAATAGAACATGACTCAGGACATGCTCATTTTTCTATAAATAATGAGGTAGATCATTGGCATACTCTAGAAAATTCTTAATAGTGAGCGTATATTCCTATAACATCAGATATATATAAGCAAGTTATGGAAGCCTTAATAAAACATGATCATGTCCCGGTATAATTCCAAAAGGAATGTCAACATATTCTTACCATGATACAGATCGAGGCCCATATTCCTAATCTTCACAATTCTAGTGTCCTTTAGGTTTTTTGAGACACATTCTCAACACCACAAGTTTCTGTTAACTCTTTAACAAAAGAAGAAGATGATCATTACCAAGATAGTTTTCCTTATGGTAGTGTAGAGATGGATCATAGGGACTATAATCCTAACATCCACCATGGTCAACCTACCCATGGTGATATCTCCTATACACAAGGAAATCTTCCCCTTTTCCAGACACCTTCGTATAAATAGGTGTTCAAAACTCTGATGCCTTCGTATAGATAGGTGCTCAAAACATTGGGGTCAACCGTATATAGTTCCCCATCAACTTCCAACATCACTCCAATCTAATAAGATGAAAATAATTAAAATAATATTCTATGGTTTGACCATATAGAGGCATGTAAGTATGATGAATAGGAGGACAACAATGACATATAGAGAGAGTTAACTAGAAACAACCTCCCCATCATATTCTGGACCCTCTCCACTTTTGACTATGCAATCCTAAATGAGATAGAAAAGAATTAATTTACTTATCTACACCAAAATATGTGGGATACTCATCAGGGACTAAAGTCTAGACATATACTTTATCCAGGATACAAATTTCACCTTCAAACAATCATGATACTCTATTTTTAGCTAGACGTGGCTGCTATCTTCATGGCTCGGGATACAAAAATGGAAAATCATAGTGTAAATATATAGTACGCTTTCTGACACTACATAAAAACCCATTGACATATGATATTCAAAGTCACATCATGAATAATTATTTGAGGATGAGGAAAGTATGGAGAATTAAACTTTGTCGATCCCATGGAACAATAGAACCCCTAAGATATGGTGTCTTGTAATGTTATACCCTGTAGAGAAATCAGGGGACGAGGTAATTCTCATGATAGTTAGTTAATACAATAGAATGACCCTACTTCAATGATGCTCAAATATCATGAATGGAGGGAGAGGATAGCCAAAAAGACTTCAAAATGGACCCTCAAAGTAATGAGAATGCATTTTAGACATGGTGACCGAAGTTGCAATCACCCCAACAACTTATTGTAAAGAATGGTTCTCATCATGAGATTCCATCACATCCAGCTCCTCTGTGAGAACAAATATTCCAAATTAAATGGTATTCAATATAATCTTTCATAAAATGCATCTAGAAGTAGACCCAATTCACTAGGATAGGTGAATATCTACCACTGCCTCCACCTCTTAGACCGTGAATTCCCAAATGGATTTAGGAAATAATGATAGTAGATGTAAACAAAACCCATCTCGCTAGGATTGAGGCATTTATAAATCAATCAACATAACCATGTTCATCACCCCTAAGAGGTTTAGGGACCAAGTTGGATAGAGAAGAAAGTAAGAAGATTTTTCTATTACAAAGTGATGTCTTTTGTTTTCAAGGAAGAAAATAAATTTAATTTGTAAAGGACTTGAAAACTAGATGATGCTTTTATGATTTGTATTTCCCAAATATAATAGGTTTGGAGGACTTTTGATGCAATCCTTATGAAGGGAATAGGGAGTAAAGGTGCTGTTAGTCATATTCAGTTTTGATTGGAAGGAAAGATGTTAGTGGAAGACATGGAAGGTTTAGTACTTTCCATAAAAAATCTGATGATGCTAAAGGTGTTCTATCAAAGACTATATATCATGATAGATATGGTTCATGATGAAAGTAGTTGTTTTTTGAATATTCTAGATGATAATGAAGTAGCATTGTGTTCTTGCCGAAATATATTTTAAGATGGCGTTCTTTCCCAGTGTTTGCCAAAAAAATTTCATGGAAAATCAGGAGATAGGGAAATGTGATTTTGGAAAAGAATGATGCACACAAGTTTCAAGATGGATTGGTATGTTGCGTGCAAGTGGAGTTCCATGATCCAAACATCAAAATCTGGCAAATGAGAGGCTTGTACAAAATATTGGTTTTTGCATGCAAGATTGAAGGGAGTTTGGAATGTTGTGCAAAAGGCATGATTCAAGGGAAAAACATCAAAAAATGGAAAAGGAATGACGTGTGCGAAAGATAAGGTTGGTTAGAAAGAGAATTACACGCCCAATGCGACATCAAATAGGGTTTTTTGTGATACATTAGGGGTTTGCGTGATGCGTCAAGGTTTTTGCGCACGGGGGTCAATGAGGCCTATAAATAAGAGGTGACCCCCTCCCATCGAAGGTGCTCGACCCTTAGAGAAATACCGATCTTTGAGGTGTGAAAGAATTTTAAGTAAAGGGAAGTGCACAAAATAAATAATGTTGTGCACAAGAAGGTGAAGTTGCACGCAAGAAGAGAGTTGCGTGCATGATTGAGTTGCACGCAAGAGGTGTTTTGCTACAAAAATTGAATCTTGCACGCATGGCATAAAAGTTGCTTGCAAGACACCTAAAAGGGTGCACGAAAGATTTTGGTTCTTTGAACATATTCAGTTGTGTGTATGATAGTTATTACCGGCTTTTGGGTAGGAAAGTGAAGATTTGTATATTAGAGAATACACCTGTTCAATTGTAAAGAAGCACTAAAATACTGTAATTCCCTATTTGTGCTAAGAGGGTGCACACGTTCTTTCGGATTGTTTACCAAGTGCTACACAAGTGTAAGGGAATATCCTAGTCATTGTATTCCACATCAAAGGATTGTTTTCTTGTAGATTGTGTGGTACTATATTGTTTCCATACCATACCAAGGATGTAGCTACTCTTGTTGAGTAGTGAACCTTGTAAATCTTGTGTTCCTATGGTTGTGTGTGTTCAGTAGGAAAGAAAATCTTTAATAGGAGGCTAAGGTTGTTTCAAAAAGAATGAAACATAAAAAATAAAAAGATATCACTAATTCAACCCTCCCCCTCTCAATGATACTTGGATCCTGAATGGGAAACTTCAATTGGTATCAGAGGAATATGCTCCCTTCATTTATTCTTTGCTGAAGTATTGAAGATAAGTTATGATGGAAAATCTAAATTGTGTGAACAGTAAGGGGATTCTAATATTTTATGGGAAGAATTATCATATATGGAAAGATAAAATGATGCCTTATATTATGTCTTTTGGATATGAAGTTCTTGAAACTACAACAGAAGGATTTCCTTCTATTAATGAAAAGGTTCCTCTTACACCTATCGATAAGAAGAATCTTGAGAATGATGGAAGAGATAAAAATGCATTACTCTCATCTCTTTCCGAGAGTGAATATTTAAGAGTGAAAGGTGTCACTACAACCAAAGGAATCTGGGGCAAACTAAAAAACATATATGAAGGAAATAAAAGGGTGAAGAAGGCAGAAATTCAAATATGGAGGCAGAAGTATGAAGATTTAAAGATGAGTGAGCATGAATCTGTTGGAGAATTCTTTACCAGGGTAAATGACATTGTTAGTACTATTAGATGCCTTGGTGAAAATTTGGAGGATTCTACAGTTGTTGAAAAGATATTAAGAATTCTTCTTGAAAATTTTGATGCTAAAATTTCATCACTAGAAGATAGAGACCCAAAAAAATTATCTCTTTATGATTTACATAGCACTATCATCACTTATGAGATGATAAGGGAGAGGACTATGGAGAGCAACACAAAAGTTGATAGAGAAATTTCTTTCAAGGATGTAAATAAATAGAAGTTGAAGAAAATTATTATTAAATATGAAGCTCGTAAATCTGACCCTGAAAACAAGGTATGTCAAAATTTTGATGAAATTTTATCCCTGTTTTCTAAAAATGTGAAAAGAGGCACATAGAAATACAATGAGAAACTCCCTTTGAAATTATTTGAATGTGGAGCTATGGTCCACTTTACAGCTAATTGCCCTCCAAAAGGGAAAGATGAAGATAGTGATGAAGAAGACAAAAGACCAAGATGGTCATGGAAAAAACTGGGTGACAAAGATAAATATTATAGAATAGGTAAGGATAAAAAGTTCTTCAAATAAAAAAGAAGAATTTTTTTCTCAAAAAATAAAAAAGATGATGATAGTGAGTCTGAATCTGAAAATCCCATTTCTGAGAAATCTAGAGAGAGTACATTTTTTGCAACAGTGAATAATGAAGATTATGAGAGCAGTAGTTCTGAAGAATAAGAAACTCAACTTGAATAGTATCTGAAATAAGAGCTGAAGGAATGTTTGAGAAAATTAGAAGGCTTAAGAAGAAAAATAGGAAATTGATAAATGAGAACTCTTCATCAAATGACCAAGAATGTTTTCCTGATAAGAAAGAAAAATTTTAAAAGGATATTGATGATCTGAAAAATTCTCTTAAGAGTGAAAAGAATAGTAATGATCATCTATAAGTAAAGCTGAAGGAAAAAGAAGATGAGTTGGAACTTGTCCAACACAAACATTATAAATCTAAATAAAGGAACACAAGGTTCGAAAACTCTATTAAAAAAGTTGTTGAAAGTTATACTAAGAATGAAATTAATAGGGATAAAAAAAATTACCTTGAAATGTTGAAAAGAAAGATGGAACTGGTTCTGATAAGAACAATGCTAGAAAGGCTACGTATGTGGTCAAAGTTAGCAATACTGAAAAATCATAAGTATCTAAAAATCCCGATTCCAAAAAGATTTTTACCACATATGGTTCTAGTAATTCTTAATAAAAATCTGAGCTAAAGAAGAAAGTTAAAATTGAAAATATGATTGTTGATGGTTAGCAGAGTTATGGAAAGAAGATTACTAAGTAGCAAGTTCACAACTCTGGTCAGTATGGATGTTTCAGAGGGAAATATTCTTTCTATGTCTACTGCTGGTATTATGGTGGATTTGGACACATGGAAAATATGTGTTGGTTCAATCAATAACATTAATACTATTCCTAAAGCTTTGAAAGACAAGGACTGAGGAGTCAATCTTTTAAAAATAAAAAATTTCAAAAGAAAGTCCAGAAGATATCTGAGAAGGTTGGTGTGAAAGTTGAGAATAGGTTCCAACCACTAAAAACTATCTGTGAAAGATGTGATCGACCATGATATCTTTCAAAGGGTTTCCTGATTGTGATACCGGAACAAAAAAAAGTTTTTTTAAAAAAATTGGGAAGCCGGGGATTCTAAAAGCTAATAAAGAAATCTCTCCTAGGTCTAAAAAGAAAGACTGCTTGGTTTTCTGGCCAGAAAACATTGACTTGTCTAGGATATTAGATGAAGCACAACAAAAAGTTGGAGAAAAGGATGAACCAGAAGATATTGTTATTGAAACCTATTTGAAATCTATGAAAGGAGAATGGCCATGGATCTTTGATAGTGGTTGATCGACTCATATGATAGGAGACTTAAATATATTAAAGAATGTGAAAGATTTCAAAGAAGGAACAATGACATTTGGAATTAATGAATCTCTAAGGATCAAAGGTGTTGGATCAACTATCATTGGAAAAGAAAAATTAAAATCCAAGAAAACACTATATGTTGATGGGCTGAAACACAACCTTCTAAGTGTGTCACAACTCTATGATGAGGGAAACAAAGTTATCTTCATAAAAGATGGGTTTATTTTGAAAAGTGAAAATGATGGAAATGTAGTTACAAGAGGCTAATGTAAAAAATGGAATTTGTTCCAAGTTAGTGAAGTACAAAACTCTTGTTACATGGTTGTGGTGGATGAAAATCAGTTATGTCATAAAAGGATAGGACATATGTGTTAGAGAAACATATTCAAGTTATCAACACGAGATAGTGTCTATGATATGCTTGATTTATCCAGAAGAATAGATTGGTGTTTCACTATCAGTGAGAAAGGGAAGATTACAAACTCTATGCATAAGAGAGTTGACATCCACTAAAAACAACCATTAGAACTTATACATTCTGATATATGTGGACCAATGAGAAATCAATCAAAAAATTAATATAAGTACTTCATTGTGTTCATTGACGACTTTAGTCACATTACTTGTGTTATGTATATGAAACATAAGTTATATTCTCTAAAAATAATTAATAATTTCAGGAGTAAAGAAGAGATGTAATGTGAGTATTCAATGAAGAAGTTGAGAACTGATAATGGTGGTGAGTACAAGAATAAAGAGTTTTAAAGTTATCTTGAGAAACATGGAATTCAGAATGAGTTTAGTTCACCATAAACACCTCAACAAAATGCGGTTATTGAAATAAAGAATAGAAGTCTAGTGGAAATAGGGAGAACTATGTTACTTGAACATAGTCTTTCTCATTATTATTGGAGGTAAGTCATGAACACTACTGTTTACATTCAGAACAGATGTTTCTATAAACCAAATTAAGATATGAATCTATATGAAATGTTCAATGGAAAAACTCCAAGTCTGAAACACTTTATAGTTTTTGGGAGTCCATGCATTATGAAGAAGAAAGTTAGAACCTTGGAAAGTTTGAGAAAAGTGAAGATGATGTAATTTTTCAGTGATATTATCCAGAAGGAAGAATATATATATGCATCAACAAAGAAATAGGTAGGATTATTGATTCTTCTGATGTGAAAGTTGTTGAAAATGTTGTGAAAGAAAATTAATCATATGCTGATGTGGAAGTTCAGAAGGATGTAGAAGATTTTGTTAACAATTATGACAATGCTGCAGACTATGTTAATCCTACTCAAGAAGAGGAATTAGACTCAGCAATCTCATGTGATGAAGATGAAATTTGAATAACTCATCCAAGGAAGAGGAAACAAGTGGAGGATCAGAAAATTATTAGAGATCAACATCAGAGGCTTAAAACAAGAAGAAAAATGAATGCTATTACACACACTTATCTTTATTTAAAAGTTGAATTGAATGATGTAAATGAAGAATTTGAGAATCCATAATGGGTTCTGGCTATGAATGAAGATCTTGATCAGATAGAGAATAATGATACTTGGGAACTTGTACCAAATTCATACAACAAGAACATTATTGGTACAAAGTGGGTTTTATGAAACAAGATGAATAAATAAGGTTAAGTGATAATAAAAAAAGAAATATTGGTTTGTAAAGGGTATTCCCAAATTGAAGTCATTGATTTTGATGAAACCTTTTCTCCGGTGGAAAGGTTAGAAACAATCACAATATTTCTTTCTATTTCTGCAAAAAGAGGTTGCAAAATATTTCAAATGGATGTAAAATATGAATTCATGAATGGTGATCTTGATGAGGAAGTTTACACTGATCAACCTTGTGGATTTTTTATTGGGAAGAATTAAAATTATGTGTGTAGATTGAAGAAGGCTTTGTATGGGCTAAAACAAGCTCCGAGGGTATGATATTCTAAGTTGGATACGTGCTTAAGGAAGATGAGTTTCAAGAAAGGAAGAGTTAATAGGAATATTTACATCAAGGAATGTCATGATTTTTCTCTCATCATAATTTTTTATGTTGATGAAATTATCTTCACTGGGAATGATGAAAGATATTGGGAATGATTTTATGAAGAGATGAAGAAGTTATTTGAGATGTCCATGCTGGGAGAAATGAAATACTTTCTTGGGTTGCAAATCTTATAGAAGAAGAACCACATTTTTCTTTCTCATGAAAAGTATGCGAAGGAAATTCTAAAGAAGTTTGGAATGGAAGACTCAAAACCCATTTCCACACCAATTTCAGTGGGAACCAAGTTATCTAAATATAGAGAAGGAAAGAAAGTTGATCAGAAAGAGTTTCAAAAGCTGATTAGAAGTCTGTAATATTTGAATACCTCAAGACCTGACACCGTCTATGCTGTTACCTTATATTCAAGATTTCAGAGCGCTCCTAAAGAATCACATTTGATTTCTGGAAAAATAATTATCAGATATATCAAAGGCACACAAATTTTTGGAATTAGGTATGATGTATAAAAAAATATTGATCTGTTTGGGTATTCAGATGCTGATTGGGTAAGAAATGTTGATGATAGAAGATCCACATCTGGTGGAGTTTTCTTTCTGGGGAAAAGTTGTGTTAGTTGGTATTCCAAGAAACAAAATTCAGTAACTCTTAGCACAACTAAAACTGAGTACATTTCTGCTACTCATGCTACTACCCAACTCATGTGGATGAAGACTTAGTTGGAAGATCTCCTTGTTGAAGTAAAGCTACCCTTTCTCTTGGGATGTGACAATCAGAGTGCAATCAATCTTACAAGGAATCCGGTAAAACATTATCATTCAAAACACATTGACATAAAGTACCACTTTATCAAAGAACAGGTGGATAAAAATGAATTGAGCCTGGAGTATGTTCCGACATTGGAACAAGTTTCTAACATATTCATAAAATCTTTATCGAAGGAACCATTTGCAAAATTGAGGTTGAACATGGGTGTCCAACCTTTTTCTCATCAAGGTTGAGGTACATGTTTCTATCCTCACTCTCATCTTACCTTTGGATAGTGTTTTCAAGGGGGATAATTTTTTCACAATTCTGTCCTTATGGAAGCATGAATAAAGGGGGAGTTGTGGGTAAGTTGTGAATCCAACATGTATATGTGTGAACTATTATAACTATTTTTGGAGTGGTTGTAATAAACAATGTTTTTGTATTCTAGGAAATTTGAAGAAGTGAAGAATGCTAAAGTACAATATTGAAAGATGTTATGAAAATGGTTGAAGAGATATGATCATGAAATTTCATAGTCACTGTTTTTGGACAACATGGTTTTGGTTGTCAATAATTCATGTTTCCTAAAATGAGTTATCTCATGTAGGCTTAGAATTGTTGATAAGTAATCCATTTCTTGAGGTTAAAAAGTTCAGTGATTTATGAATCTTGGCTGACAAAAAAATGCAAAGGGGGATATTGTTAGGAACAAGTTGTATGGAGAAGGAAGTAAGAAGAGCTTGCTGTTACAGAGTGTTGTCTTTTGTTGTCAAAGAAGATAAATCAATTCACTTTGTAAATGAATTGAAAACCAAACAATGATTTTATAATTTTTATTTCCAAAATATCATATGTTTTGAGAACTTTTTATGAAATCCTTATAAAGGAAAGGGGGAGTAAAGGTGCTACCAGTCATATTCATTTTTGATTGGATGGAAAGATGCTAGTGGAAGACATGGAAGGTTTAGTACTTTATGTTGAAAATATGATGATGCTAAAGGTGTTTGATCAAAGAATATATATCATGATAGATATGGTTCGTGATGAAATTAGTTGTTTTTTGAATATTCCAGATGATAATGAAGTAGCATTTGCATTCTTGCCGAAGAAAATTTTAAGGGGGTGTCATTTCCCAGAGTTTGCCAAATTTTTGGGGCTGAAACTCGGGAGATGGAGAAATTTGATTTTGGAAAAGGATGATGCACACAAGATTGAAGATGGATTTGTATTTTACGTGCAAGTGGAGTTCCATGATCCAAACATCAAAATCTGGAAAAGGAGAGGATTGTGTGAAAGATTGGTTTTTGCACGCAAGATTGAAGGGAGTTTGGAATTTTGCGTGCAAGGCATGATTCAAGGCCCAAACATCAAAAAATGGCAAAGGAATGAAGTGTGTGAAAGATGAGGTTGGCGTGAAGGAAAATTACATGACCAATGCGACGTCAAAAAGGGTTTTGTGCGATGCATTAGGGTTTTGTGCGACATGTCAAGGTTTTTGCGCGTGGGGGTCAACGAGACCTATAAATAAGAGGTGACCCCCTCTCATTGAATGTGATTGACCCTTAGATAAATCTTGAGCATTGAGGCATGAAATAATTTTAATTAAAGGGAAGTGAGAAAAATAAATAGAGTTGCGTGCAAGAAGGTGAAGTTGCGCGCAAGAAGAGAGTTGTGCACAAGATTGAGTTGTACACGAGAGGTGTTTCACAACAAAAGTTGAATCTTGCATGTGTGGAATAAAAGTTGCGTGCAAGACACCTAAAAGGGTGTGAAAAATATTTTAGTTCTTCGTACATATTCAGTTGTGCGTATGATAGTTCTTACTAACTTCTGGGTAGGAAAGTGAAGATGTGTACCTCAGAGAATAAACCCATTCAATTGTAAAGAAGAACTAAAATACTGTAATTACCTATTTGGGATAAGGGGGTGCACACATGTTTGCATAATGTTTTCCAAGTGCTAAAAGAGTGTAAGGGAATATCCTACTCATTGTATTCCACATCAAAGGATTTTTTTCTAGTGGATTGTGTGGTACTGGATTGTTTTTATACCATACCAAGGAAGTAGCTACTCTTGTTGAGTAGTGAACCTTCTAAATCTTGTGTTCCTATGGTTTTATGTGTTCAGAAGTGAAGAAACTCTTTAACATGAAGTTAAGGTTGTTTCAAAAAGAAGGAAACATAAAAAGAAAAAGATTTCACTGATTCAGCCCTCTACCTCTTAGTGATACTTGGATCCTGACTAGGAAACTTCAAGAGGGTCCTTAAAAAATTAGTGGTGATTCTAGATCAACCCTATATCGATGAGCTCGAGGATTTTATATCTCAATTTACACCCCAAGAATCATCAAATCCTTGATTGGAATCATTGGATCCTCGACAAAAGGATTAATAAATGATAATTTTGGCCCCAATATCTCCCAATCCCCAAGGCTGTGCATATTTTCATCATTATCATCACCATAGAGGGAATCAATCTTCTCTAAGTTGGGAGAAAAAATAAATGGTCGACATCCCACCCGTTCTTCCCACCACAAGAAAAACCTATACTATTCAGGGCCCATTCAGAGATCATGACTAAAAAATCCATCTAGTTCAGTATTCACAGACCAATACTGAAGGAATTTATAAAGAAGGAAATCAGACCCCACCAAGGTCGCAAGACTAAATTTCCCAATATGGATAAGGGTTCAAAGAATGACCCTAATAAAGGCATTGAAGAATCATCATGTTGCATTGAAAGTAATAAAACAATAAACATTACCCTATATGCCTATGTAAATGTCTTCTCTATAAATTTGGAAGAAATTGTGGATCAAGATGCAAATATAGAGGGCCACAACATGAAAACCTACCCTGAGAGAAGGGTGATTTGGATGCACCAACTGAGGCTGCCAGCACCTGGAACCAGAGAGGGATCCAAAATTTTTCACCTCCAAACAACAAGTTTCCACCTCCATGATGGAACAATTTCAAAGAAAAAGGTAAAGGTGCGACCACATCCCAATCACCACTGAGAGGAGTTGAGTTTACTTCAATGTAGGAACAACTATCACAATATGGGAGGTAAATACAAACTCTTCAAAAACTCAACAAGGAGATAATTAGGGGAAATACCACTTATGGGAATCATCTCTGAGATGAGGTGAATATCCCTCCTCCCATAAGAGACAATACTCTAGAAAAAGTAGCATTTGAGTGTTAGACTAGGTTTGTATTTAGGCAGCTAGTCGACATAGATGAGGAAGTCTAAAGCGATCATGACTTCCATCTGTTGTAGAAAAAACCTCTCCCTCACTAGGGTAATAATAATTTCATAGGATGATTCGAGAATCAGTAGAAGAAGGAGGGGACACTTAATTGACCCCACCACTCCCTATCTACTTGAATGAAATCTATGTAAGGGTGATACACACCTATGTATATTGAGAAGAAGACATATCCCAAATCGGTGGATGACACTTTACCTCCATCCAATTTTGGAAATCCTATATTATCTACCTTTGATGGTTCATGCGACCCGAACATCATCTAAAACACATCATTGCCTTATGTGGGATGATAATGGGACCTCAATATCAATAGGAGGCAAAAAAAAAAATAGGTTTTTGTGTAGAATCTAACAGGTATAGCCTTTATTTGGTTCAACAATTTTCTTGTAGGATCCATTACAGGATGGGAACACCTTAGTCATCATTTCATTTATTATTTCATCTCCACACTGAGGAAAATGAAAATTATTGACCTAAAAAACTAAAAGATACACAAAAATGAGAGGGTGACTAAATTAAAATCAAGTTGGAAGAGATTAACCTATTCACTCAGCATCCCTCTCTTTTAGGAACAATTGATGGAGCTCTATAATGAGAATATCTGGGATGAGTTGAAGAAACCACTGATCCCAATGAAGTATCCTGGTGGGTTTCATGAGTTCTTAGAAATTCCAAAACATCTCTAAGAAGTCATTAAGTGAACCTGATCCAAATTTGGACTCATTCCCTCAATACAAGGGAAAAGGATTGACAAATAAGAAGTTGTGGAGATCACTCTCAAGACAACAATGGTGCCCATCCAACCACCCAGGAAGGTCCTAATTTTCATAGAACCTCTTATCGAGTAGTAGTGACCACAAAATTTCCCTCTAAAAGAAGCATAAATAAATTTGGGTCACTCAATATTTGAGAAATAGATGAATAAATCACACTCCCTTCAAAATGAACAAGTCACAGATTATTTTTCCGCAGTTATGTACAATAACCTACTCAAGCTTCTATAGTATAGGAAGCTCAATGAGGTCGACCTCATTGACCATCCTGGATAATACACACAAGTCCTTAGAAATGTTTTTCTATATAACTGTTTCCTAGTCAGAAGAAGAAGATGGTTGGAAAAAATTTTGGGCCTAGCGTGTACGAAAGTTTAACAACCGAATGACTTAAAAAAGTTGACCGATCTCATGAAACCCTAAGATCACATCTATGAAAACCCAAAATAGCTCCACCACCCATGTAGGTAACATTTGATATGTTTTCCATGGGTGGGAGTAACTATTTAAGGTTGGAAGAAACATAATAGGAAGAGTCATATTATGTTCCAATGAAAACATTAACTCTTACATATTTCTTCCCTATAGAATCCAAAACACAAACACTTCCCCACCAAACAGAACCCTCATTGGATGAAGATATTAAATTTGGTTTTTTCAACATGATAAAATTGGAATACCCTTTCTTCGATGATGAATATTACTCATAATATGAGTTTCTCACACATAATGGGGGAACGAGAGGCGGCATGCCCATGATATGAGGATATAAGGGATAATATGGGCATGGTCAGACCTAATATTTCAATCAAATCTCCAAAAGGACCTATATGCACTTGAGACCCATGTTCATGAACTCCAGTGATCCCATAAAATACATGGAGGTGTCTCAGAACCTTCCAGTGGTCATTTTCACCTAGTTGTCTTGCATGACCACCTAGTGGGGGTATGATTATCTCTTCATCCTAGAAAACCAGGGAGGTTTGCATGGTATGCACCTCTGGAAACATATGATCCCATGACCTCTATACAAGAACCATACCCATCTACCTCAAATGCATTAATTCCTAAGCCACATGTCTAGGAACAATCCCACCCTAGGTAGAGCCGACCTTTTGCACAAAATTAATACATTCTGAAGTATCTGGAGATTATCCCATCTAATCTCTCAATCCATGATGCTGATCATATTTCAAAATATCTCAGAGAGTCACTCATTAAATCCCTCCAAAGCCAACATGAATTTGAGAGAGAAGTTACTACAATTGAGTTGTATTGAATTTATACCATGTTAACAGCATTCCATGTCACCGTGTTGTTCACAAATCATGATAAGGAAGAGGTCATCAAAGGACACATTAGAACCCAATATGTTATAGGAAGACTGAATAATGTCAAAATATAATGGGATCTAATTGAAAATGGCTTCGGTATTAATCTCATCACGATTCAAACCCTCATACGTCTGGGATATAGAAAAGGGATTTTTATCCCATAAAGATGACCATTAAAGGGTATGATAAGAGTGAGAAAAGACCTCTCAGAAAGATCAAACTAAAAACTCAGTTTGGGGAGCTCACATATGAAGTTGAGTCTATGGTTGTCCAGTAAGACACCACATACAATGTCCTACTCAGAAGGCCTTATATCCACAAACACATGGAAATACCTTCAACATTCCATCAATGTATGAAATATCCCATCGATGGAATGGTTAACAAACTACACGGTGATAAGACCCCTTTGAAACCTAAAAAGCCACATATGTTGAAACAAGATTCTACAAAAAGGGAGGCAAATAACCAATGATGGATGTTGATATACAAGTTTCAGCTCCCAATAGATTGGGTATATCCCTTGATAATACTTGGAATATGATCGACAATGACTATATGGTCCCCATAAATCTATTTCAGGTTATAGACATTGTCATAGAGATCCGAGCTCATCCTCTCCCAAATGATATTGTAAAAAACAATCAACTTCAAAATCTCTCTACAACGAATTAGGTGGTAGGGCATACTAATGTCTCTTATCATGGACTCCCTCACCCGGATAGTGATGGAGAGACCCCCATATTTCCATCTTCATCTAAAAATGTATCCACAGACTCATAGGTTCAAGAATATGAGGATGACCTCAGGAACTCCCCTCCCGCATTACAGGAAGGTGTCTCCACAACCATCGATGAGATCAGTCAGATAAATCTTGGAACGGAGGAATACCCATGACCTACTATGATTAGTTCCTCCATTCCTCTCAAAGAGAAAGATATTTATATTGAATTTATAAAGCAACATCGATATGTGTTCACTTGTAACTATACAGAAATTCCCAAGCTGAATCTAGATGTGGCTACAGACTATCTCGGCCTACCCGATGAGCATCGAGGTTTCAAATAGGAAGCTAAGAGTATGAATCCATCTCATACCACTAATGTAGAGGAATAAATTGAAAATTTATCAAATCCAACTTTGTTTGAGAAGTTCAATAACCATAAAATATTTCCAGCATCATCCATTTCAAGAAAAAGAATGGGTAGATTAGGTTATTTATTGATTTTAGAAACCTTAATCAGCATTTACCTAAGGAAGATTTCCCATTTCCAATCATATAACTCTTGATTGATGAAACTATTGGTTTCCAAGACTTTTCCTTCATGGATGGGTATTCAGGGTGAAATAAAATAAATATGGACCATGAAGATGAAGAAGACACTACCTTTAGAGTGCCTTAGGGGATATTTTTCTATCCAGATATTCCCTATGGGGTAAAGAATGATAAAACTATATATCAATGTTCAATGAATCATAACATTAAGACATTCCTAAGAAGGACAACTGAATGTTATGTCAATGACCTAGTTGTTAAATCTTGACAGTGATGTGATAACATCACAGATCTTTAAACAATCTTTGGTAGGATTTGATAACACATTCTAGACATGAATCAACTGAAATGCCCCTTAAGGGTAAAATTCAGGAAGTTCCTTGTATTTTTGGTACACCATCACAACATCGAGGTTAAAAAATAGAATAATAGTTATATTTTGCAATGTCACACCCATAAATCTAAAAGAATTGAGGGGTCTCTAAGGGAACCTCACCTACATTCTGCCTTTCATAGAAAACTTGGCCAAAAAATATCTAACCTTCACCAGGCTAATGAAGAATGAAATATTCTATCAATGGGATGATGTCTTCCAATAATCCTAAAAAATTCTCAAGTAATACCTACTAGACCCACTAGTTATGATGCCTCCAATGGAAGGTAAGCCACTCATCCTATATTTGGTTTCCATGGAATGCTCACTGGGTGCCCTCCTCATGCAGAAAAATGACATGGGGAGTGAGAACAGTCTCTACTACCTCAGTAGTACAATGATAGGTACTGAGAATAGATACTTTAATGTTGATAAGAACTTCCTTGAACTCATATTATTATCAAAAAAGCTAAGGTATTACATGTAGCACCATGAAGTCTATCTGGTCTTTCATATCAATCCAATGAAGTACATCCTTAACCACCCTATGATAACTTGGAAATTGGCCCAATGGGTGGTCATTTTATAACATTATGACATTCTGTTCATATCATTGAAATTAGTGAAAAGGAAATCCTAGGCTGATTTATTATAGGGCATCCTTCCCCAAAGAATATACCAGTGTACACCTAGCTTCTAGATGAGGAGGTCTTCGATGCCAATGACACTCCCTAGACATGAGGATGTATTTTAATGGCATAACCTGAAGTCATATCAGTAAAAGGTTGGAAAACCCAAGGCTCAATCAGGTTGTTATAAGGATTGTATTTGTCTCTCTAAACATAGAAGTTTTTCATTACTCTTTCTCACTATCTGACAGCTACACAAAAAGTGAGGAAGAATACCAATCCTTCATCACTGGCTTGGAACAATTCCAACAACTGCATATAGCCTACCTAAATATCAAATGGGATTTAAAACTTATGATAAATAAAATAAATGGTTAATATTCCATAAAAAGGAATAATTTCCCCCTCTCACTAGCTATGTTAGGGGAATGATGGCATAGTTATCTTTTGAGCCTACATTGCATCGTGTTCCCCAATCATATAATGACCGTACCGATGCATTGGCTAATATAGCCACTATATTGTCTAACCCTTATTATGATAAAGAAATATTATATATCACACATCGAATAATGGTATCATCAATATTTATATGTGATGTGGAAGAAATAAATAAGGTCAACATCACCCCAGATCACGATGAACCAATGACCACCCCTAGATAGATGGAGACCATAATCAGTTATCTACAAAACTAGAATCTCCCAATAGACCGAACTGGAAGGGAAAAAATTCGGCGTTGTGCATTGAACTTCACCTTGAAAAGTGGTCTAAATGCGAAAAAATCCCTCTACAAGCATGGATTTGATAGAATGTCATGAATTCTAGAAAACCATGATACACAATGGCATGGAATTGACCAAGAAATGTCATGAATTCTAGATCTATGCAAACTTTTTTCCATCAACCCCCAGAATTGTTACATACAAATAAGTATTCTTGATCATTTTTTGTTTGAGGAATGGATGTTGTGGGGCCATATACCTCTTCCATAGTTATGAAGTTCCAGTACATCCTTACTAATACTATCTTATTTTTCAAATGGTTTGAGGAAATACCCCTCAAAGAAGTTGGGAAAAATAATATCATCAACTTTGTGAAGTCCGACATCATCACCATGTTCAGAGTCCCTCACATAATATTGATGGACAATGACAACTACTTCTGGTCTATGGAGTTGAAGAAGCTGTACCAGGATTAATATATCAAGTCCAATCACTCATATCACTATAATTCAGTGATAAATGGATAGATAGTGGCCTTCAATATGAATCTATAAAATATACTCAAAAAGATGGTGAACAAGGATAATAAGTTCTGGCCATACAAGATCCTCTATGCTTTATGGGCCTACCATACCACCACATGTACTACTACTTAAGAAACACCATACTCATTGGTGTATGGGATTGAGGCAGTGTTATCCATAGAGGTACATATTTATTCACTCCAAATACACATTTTCAGACAAGTCTCAAAAAATGATAAATTGCAAAAGTGTCTAGATGAATTGGACGAACTTGTTGAGAAGAGGTTGTGCACAGTACATAACTCTGAGATCCATCAGAATCAGATCACATGAGCTTTTAATAAAAAGGTTCATCACTATTTATTCCTCTAAGTATAACTAGTATTATCTCTATGGATCTCAATGATTCCAGAGAAAAAGCCTCCTAATTTGAAACCCAAATGAGAAGGGCCTTACATCATGTGTAAGGTCTATCACAATGGATCCTACTCATTGGACACCATGGATGCAGAGCATGTTACAACACCCACCAATGTGATATTTCTCAAGAAATAATTTTCATAGTTTCCATAAAGTGAAATTTACTAACATGAAAACCTTAAATTGCATGATATCTCATGTCCCAACCACATGGAATTAGACTATGTGGAGTTATCCTGGAAGCATGATGTTAAACTGAACTAGATCATCCTAGTAGAAAGATACCAAACCATGCATCACATCTTGTCCCAATAGAAAGACTTTAAACTGAACAATATCCCAAATCCTAGACACAGGATGTTAAACTGTATGGATTCATCCTAGTTGCATGATGTTAAAATAACCAAGATCATCCTCAAAGCAAGATGATAAACTATGTAGAACCTCAATTCCTAACATCAAGACTTTAACTGCATGGTATCCCATGTCACGACCACATGATGTTAAACTGTATGGAGTCATCCTGGATGCATGATTGTAAACTATACTGCATCTCACGTCCTAACTATATGATGTTAAATTGCATGGATGAGGTCCTCACTACATGACGTTAAACTTCACCAAAAGAAACATCTCAATAATGACTTACCACACACAAGACAAATTGGTGTAAAGGAAGAATGAAATTCCCCCATACCTATATGAGAGTTAGATCCTCATGAGGAATATATTCATTCAAGAACTATGTGTAGCTTGATTCCAATAATCACAAGATACATAGTGATGCCCAAACTTCTATTCTTGGTCTCAGCCACAACCTTCTATTCCCTTCACATCGGGTGATCAAGTTTATTACCGCAAGACATTAAACTTCATGGATAATGTCCTTTCCACACAACATTAAATTGCATGGGTTTTATAGAACAACTTATGAATTGATTCCCATTTTCAATGTGATATGTAGGGAAACCTAGATCCTATATCTTGGTCTAGACACCACATAATATAAATTACCCATGTCCTATCCTTAATTTCCTCTTCATAATGAGAGGAACCCTTGTCATTCCTTATTTCTCACACAGAGCAAAACTCTCATGATCTTAGGAGTTTTAGTAAGGGATTCCCCACTCAAAAAAGGCATGAAATCCCACAACAGGATCATCCTAGTCCTGAATGAAACACCATAAAAGGAATACAATGAGTCCATGAAACATGACATTAAAATTCATGGCTAATGTCCCTTGTGTGACATAAAACTATACATTCCCATGGACCTCTCCTGAGAGGACCACCATTGCTGGTGTTGGTCTCTTACCACACCTATATTCAAGAACTACATGTGACTTGATTCCTATCATCTTATGATATGTAGTGATGCCTAGATCTCCAATATTGGGTCCAGTTATGAAAAATATAAAAGTAACTCCCCTCTACATATTGGCCAGACTTGTGAAGAAGGGTCCTTCCTTAAGAAATATGTTTGGATTGATTCCTATTACCATAGGATATGTAGTGATGCCCAAGATTCCATCTTTGGGTCCTACCACAATTCCCATTTTCATGTCAAGAATCCCACATCCTTACCGCATGATGTTAAACTACATGGTTCCTTGGGAACTATGTGTGGATTGATTCCTTTTATGATAGGATACATAGTGATTCCTGGATCTAAAATCCCGGTCCCAACTATATTATTCAATAGAAACAATGCCCACCTCTATGTATGAGCCATACCTTCATGGAAAGTTTCTCATTCAAGAACTATGTGGGGTTGAGTCCTCTCATCACAGGATATGTACTGACTCCTAGATCCCCAATCTTGGGCCCAAGTGAAACAACCAATAAAAATTAACCCCAACTGCATAAGGAATGAGTCACACAAGATCATTTTTCTTACATATGAGTCAGATCTACATATGGATTTCTTGTGTACATAATATATACGAGAAATAAATTTTCACATTGGTTCCCACATCATTACCACATGAAGTTAAATTGAAAGGCAGACGTCCTGGTCACATGACATTAAAATTTCACAATAATATTTTTATCACTGCACGATGATAAAATAAATGAAAAATGTTCTTACCTTATGATGTTAAACTCTACATAAAACATCCCCAGTACATGATGATAAACTGTATAGGCCATCATCCATTTTTTATCCCCTATCAAAGGAATACAAGATCCTTACCCTGGTCGACCAGAGTATGGGGTGCTTTTATCATATTTTGAAGAACCATAATAAATAATCCACACTTCATGACTTGAGTTCTTTAGGTTTATAAAAAAACTTCCATGGACCTTGGAAAGGATACCCAACTTCAAGAGACCCTTTTCTTGAATATGCATGTATGCCTATGGATCTTGAAAATGCGCCTATGGTCATCAACCAAAAGCATCACTCTACAAAAGGGATTTCCAATACTTGTGAGCCCAGACATCACCATGTAAAAACTTAATGCCTTAGAGTGATTTGAACTACTCCGGGTATAATTTTTCCATATCATTACTCATAAAATGAAGACCACTATCCATGAATTAAAACATTCAGATATCTATATCAGAAGGATGTTGGGGTAATATTTACCCTGGGTATCCTAATTGAGATTTTGTGTACTATCCTCTATATTAGGTCTATGTGCGTCACGACCTTAAACAGCTTGCACTTTGTCCAAAGCTATATGACCTTAAACTCTATCCTATAATGGTCCAAATTAGAAGAGCTTAAATTTCTATCAAAAGAGACATAAAACTTATCGTATTGAAATACTGAAAAGGATGGTCTGATCAAAATTGAAGTATTCACTTACTAAACTCTACATATACATATTTTAGGGAACATAAGGGGGACAATGAATAATAAATAAAACTCATAGTTTCTACTTTGTAGTCGTAGTAAAAGCCAATCTACACGTACTAGACCCACGAGTTCAGGAAAAAGTTAGAGTAAGATTTTTTCACACCTCCTCACTACAAGAATATGTTTTCTAGGTAGTGAGACAACGTTTTGGACGCTCAAACACTTCTTGGATATTACACTCTCAATAGGTCACACTTCATGATTTGAGTTCTTCAGAACCCCACAACATTCAATGTCCCCTAGAATGGATACCCAACTTCATGGGAACATTTTCTTTACTATTCATG
Organism: Viscum album; assembly: GCA_963277665.1. Lineage (NCBI taxonomy): Eukaryota > Viridiplantae > Streptophyta > Magnoliopsida > Santalales > Viscaceae > Viscum > Viscum album. The sequence goes on along the minus strand of OY728135.1, from coordinate 224,453,100 downwards.
TATGTCTATGGCTCTTCTATATGTTCATATGGTCGTCAACCAAATGCATCAATTTAGAAAAAGGGATTTTCGATCCTCATGATCCATAATATCAGAATAGAAAAACCCATAATGCCAGTGTGTTTTGAGTCATTCCCAGTATGATTATACCATATCATCCTCCGTACCTAAGAACATTAGATCATGATTTAAAATATATACACCAAACTATCCAGGCAGGCTCCACATTCTTGACGTTACATCACCATGTTTTGTACCCTTTCTAAAAGTTGGAATGAAACAATTCATTACTAAACCTTTTATGGCTGACACCTCATGATTTGAAACCACATATCATAGGGATCATGCATTATAATATAGAAGTTAAACTTTTCTAGGGTGCTATAAGACTTCTTAGATGGATTTAATCCCATACCCAACCTCATCATTTAGACATTTGAGTCTTTGTAAATATTTTTTGGCCCTCAGAATGGAGTGGATATCATATTTTTATTGATGATGCTACCGATGCATAAGGGCCCTGACCCACAAAGTAAAGGAAAATCCTCCTTTCAAGAAAGGAAATTTAATCCTTGTGAGCCCAAAAAAACACTATGGAAAAACTTGACACCTCAGGGTGTTATGGGTCACCCCCGACATGTCTTCCCCATCCCGTCTTCACTGACTTAAAATTATGGGTTATGAATTACATAATCCATACTCCAACTATACAGGTGGACCTAGTATCCCTAGTACTTTAACATCAACTAATATTTCCCACATAAATATTCCACAGCCCTTAGAAAAGATACCTGGCTTAAAAAGACCCTTTTATTGACTATGAATGTATGCCTATGGATCCTGCATATGTGCCTATGGTCATAAAAAAATGCATCACTCTATAAAAAGGGTTTTCTAATCATTGTGATCCTCATAAAAACTACAGAAGAACCCAGAGCCTCAGTGTGTTTTGGGTCATTCCTGGCATGTCTGCACCATATTCCAAGATCACTGATCAGATCAAAGTTAAAAGACCCTAAACTACAAAAATAGATGGTCTGAGATAATACCATAAACTAAATAAATAGAAGGTATAAGCTAAAAGAACCTAAAATAAAGAAATATAAGGCCCGAGAAAAAGACCCTAAAATACAACAATATAAGGTTCAAGCTAAAAGACCCTAAAATAAAAAAATAGAAATTCTGAGCTAAAATAAACTGAACTAAAACAATAGATTGTTCGAGATAGAGGACCTTAAACTACTCCATGATATAAATATAGTCTACAAGAATAAAAAATATTGTAAGTCCCACCATATGTACTTAATATAAATCAAGCTACGCTCACCAATCCTGTTATCTTGGAAAAATAAAGACACCCCCTCTGGGAAATATATCCTTCCCAAGTGATCATTCTGTGAATTAGGTGATCTCAAGAAAGCTAGAATAGAAATATTAATGAAAAATATCATGTTAATAGGAATTCATGAGAATTAATCTAGAAGAATCTGTTAGAATTCTAAAATTCAATTCCAATCATTCCTATTTACTTGATATTATGTAAGGTATGTGTATCATTGACAATTCATATAATATCAGAGCACTGAGATGTCATGTATATCATTTATGAAAGTAAAATTGGATAGTAACATGAATATTTTAGAAAATTCATTCATTGATAATGTGAAAAAGGGGAGGAATCTCCACATTTCAAAGATTCATTGAGAATATAATCAAAATAATAATACCTGTCAATAATCAAACTAAAATAAAATTTGATCGACTAAGCTAACAAAGTCAATAAAAGTCTAGTGGGAAGCATCAATTGAATTATAGAGTTATGCTCACCTCGTCTTTTCTGCTTCTTCCTTGGGATTGAGAGTTTTGACTAAGTTAGTTATCTCCTCAACTCTCTTAAGAGAAGTTACCAATGAGGACGATGATGTTGAAAGGTTGGACCTTAGGCGTGATATTATTTCCTCATACCTCCATATTTGTGTAGTCCAAAAATCCACCTGAGCTTGAAGTTTAGATATCAAATGGAGACCCTGATCCAATGACTCCAGAATATCCTTCATCTTCCTAGTAAGGGAATTTTAATTCTCAAAATCATACAATTACCTTTCATTGGTTTCCAAATCTTTCTGAGTCAGAACAATCTGCTTCATGATTTTATACAATGGATGTCGGTCAAAACCACCTTCCCCAAGTCATGAAATATTTAATGAAATAATTTCACATGGTCGTAGAATAGTTCCAAATGAGTCCCATAATTGAGGTGTAAATCTATTTCCCAATAAGCCTATTCCATATATGAGCCTCTGTGATCAACGAAACAAGTGCAACAAGAGTAGGAATGACCAGTTGACTCGATAATGAAGTAGAAAAAGAATCCTAATATTCTATTCTCTCAACAGGTGTATCATCCATATACTATGATGAAAGAAAAATTTACTTAATATATTTAATCTCACTATCAGGGTAGTCATCCTTAGAATGAGGGAAATTCCTTGAAATCTCACCCAAATCTTCAATCAACTCCATTTCTGCAACATAAAGAGGGGTTCCTGAGGAAAAAGGACAATCCACATGAAGAATAAAACAACTTATCATACCATCTAGATAAGATACTACCCAATATTAGGCATAATCCAAAGTTAGGAAGGTTGGAACATTGACAGGTAGGAGAATGATCTCAAAATCATTATATTCATGTTCCAGCATCATCCAAAACTGGTAGATGATCCCAGGGTGACTCTCTCTACATATTCCATCCAAAGGAATATGGGATACCCTTTGGGTGTAACCAAAATGATGAGAAAACCGATGAGGTGTATAAGGACCATACATGATTAGCTCTTCCACCATAGTTTCAAGGACCCCATCCTGATGAGAGATCATATATGACCTTTCACCAAGGGATCCACTACCATTATCAATCATTTTCCCAACCAGTGCATAATAAGGGGTGATATAAAAGCTATCAAATCATATAAATGCAGCTCTAAACTCATCTAGGATTAGTGACATGGCGCTAACCAAAAATATTTTCCACATTCTTGGATGAGATAAGGTGTTAGGGATCTTAATATAATTGTAGTATTCATAATAATGTAAATTCCCCAATATCCATCAAAATGAAAACTAAAAATGAAAACTGATCCTGTAGGTGATGATACCATATTGAATGTGGACCAAGAGTTGGTAAATGTGCGTAAGGACTGGAAATTACAAATTGTGGTGTTTTACTTTTGTAATCCATGCCTCTATCTCCAACGTGATGGAATGGATCCATGAATGCACACCCCAAACTGGAAAAAACATTCGTTAAATATCATCGCTATGAATCCCACCATCCTAAGGCTCAGAGAGATCTCTGAGTTCACTCAGTATCCCCATTAAGTATAGTTTACATCTTCCAAGAAGGACCAATATGATCCAAAACTATCATGAAGCTGCTGGTAAGAGCACCAATGGGGGCGTATGGAATTTTTCCTAACCCCGCTGCGGCAAAGGAAAATATTGATCTAGTATTTGAAAGATATAAGAGAAAAAATCGTCCTCTACTTCCTTAGTTTCTCCTTCATAATGATAGGAATTTCCTTTTATATATCTATTGTATGAAAGGGATCCTCCCAACCATCTATAGTAGGTAGTAACTCATCATACATCTCTATAAGAGGAAGAATCCCACTTAGTTAGTAGATGTCCCATTGGTAGATGCCCACTTCACCATGGGACAAATGGAATGTGTTGGTATTAGGGAACCAAAGACTAATTAGTTATTGAATAACATTGGTATGGCAGTAGATGTTAAATTGGGAAATCCACACAGATTTATAAAGATGGACCCTGTATAACTGATCAGGGAACTCTATGCAGCTTTACCTTACCCAGAAGGGCCATGCCTATTCATTTGAGAAATTAATTCCAAGACAAAGATCCAATTTCAAGATCCATATAATTTCTAGATTTTTCATAGAATAGAAAAATATACTCAGTTATTTTTGAGAAATAGTCTTTTATGTGAAATAATATCCATCCAGACATAAAGGAGAGTTTTCCAATATATATAAAAAACCCTGGGGTTAAGTTGTGGCTAGCTAGATGTTCTCAACAATTATCATCTGATTACAGTGATAAGAAGTTGAAACCCAATGACATGGTAGATTAAAGTATAAAGGAGGGATAAAAACATCATCCAGCAAACCATACCCATATAGATAAAGTCAGTGAGATAGAGGATAATCTTGAAGCACAGATGAGAGTAACCTCTTCAGAATCTTATTATCAGAATACACACAATATTGGGGGTTAACATTATAGTTTCTCGAAATCATATACCTTTGATTATCCATAATAGAGGAACCTTGAAGAGAACCGAAAGCCATATGAACATAAGTAAGTGGAATATGTTAGAAATATAAAATAAAATATTGTTGTAAGAAAGATATAATAAAACAACAACAACATGTAATCTCATGAATCAACAGGGTATTTTTGAATTTTATAAGGAATATGCGGACCAACTAACTCCACAAGATCTTGAAAATCATATAAACCTGTAGGGCATCAATGCATCATATAACCCCTCAAAAACTCATGATCGCATGACCTTGGCATGGTTACAGGAGCTGAATGATGGTCAATAGATCATATAATTGAGCTATTATATCACATGAAACCTTTAAGATGATTGAGAATCCTCATGAAAAAATTTCAAATAATCACCAAAATTTAGTTTTTAGTTGGTTCAAATAGGCAATTGAGACAAAATGGCCTAGTATAATAGTTCTCATGAAAGCAAGCTCGTGATGATGTCTCATGATTTGGTCTTACAGCATGGTCTGGTAACAAGGGCACACGATGAAAGTAAGGTGAGATATCTCTGGAGGAATGAGTAGCTGATGAAATATCACTCTCTACCCCTATTTATAGGGAATATTGTGAAATACCAAGAATCTATTTGAAGACCAAATAATGCCCAAGACACTAATTTGTTACAACACCGAAGACTTAGGTGGGCATTTAATTTCCATAGAATCATTCTCTTTTCCTCACAGATGTCACTCCTTAGGGGATAATTTGTTGAAACCTTCCATATGAGCATCGAAAAACTCAAAAAGGAAGAAATACCTGAATAAGAGAGTTATTTTACTCTAAAAATCAAAATAAAGAGAATAAATCTAAGGCTTGTGGATCACATGAACCCCTAGGAGACACATGATCATATGAAAAAATTGGGGTCATATATATGGTCATGTGTAATGTATAACCTACAATAGATCCTATAGACCCCCTTTTGAAAATCCATTTTACCCTCGCAAAGGCTCCCTGGACAACCATTGATCATGTGTCAGTAGTCAGAAAATCCCCCCCTAGTCATGCAGTTTTTCAACTGGTGGACACTTGACAACCTATAAAAAAATATTTTGAAAATAAGAGATTAATTTTCAAAAAGGTGGAGGCCTCTTGTGGTTATAAAACTCACACGATGGATCACTGGTGGGGAGAATTATTAACCTTGACAACATTCAAGAAAACTCATGAGACCCCGAGACTTTGTAAAAAGAAAAAAAGGAAATAATAAATGGGAGGAGGTGGAAGCCTCTCACATTCGTAAATATCACACAACATACCCCTAGTGAACTGAAATACACCATGAGACCCCAGTTCCATGTCCGCCTCATCTCATGAAATGCCACTAACATTTCATTCTCATAACCTGAAGATCCTAGAGTATGTTCAAGAGACCTCACACTATCTATTTTGGATCCCGAAGGACAGATGAATAGAATTTTCCATGAAATGCTTGAACATATCCATAGAACCTTTATTGGTCATGCAACACATCACCTAGTTGTATAGTAATTGTCTTCGACACTACTCATACAATCTCTTATGATCTCCAAGATTTATAAAATTATAAAGGAAATAAAATGGGGAAGAAGTGGGAGCCTATCGTAGTTGTTAAAATGCTGCAATGCGTTAAGGTTTTCCACAACATAGTCTTGTAAGACTTCTTGACAAGTCATCTGGATCCCATGAAAGTACCCTGAAAATCCATCATTGTCCCACAAAAAGTCTGAGACAAGTCACTTCAGATCATGTGAAGTCCTTTCGATAGACACCCTAATCTCACGGAGGCCCTTAGATATGTCAATATGACAATATGACAATATGGAAGTCCTCGTGCATGCTTTCATAATTTAAAAAGTCCCCATTAATTATAAATAATCCAATAATGGAGGTGTTAATGGGATACACTCACGATCATTGAAAACCAGGCGATGCCCTTAGAGTGATCCACTCCAAGGACTTGTGAAGAACCATGACATTGTAGAGATTCACCAATTCTAGAATGGTGTTGTGTGATATGATCTACATAAAATAGAAAAACAACAGGGTGGAAAGGCCTATAAATCCCCTTTTCGAGAATAAAAATTGTGCCACTATATGATTATAAGTGTTGGAATTTGTTCATCCAGATGCACCGGTGCACCCAAGAACTAGATATGATTTCTTAGAGTTTCTAATATCATGTTTGGAAAGATTTACATTAGGTAAGATACCCGATAACAACTGAAGATATCATGAAACATTTATAGGATCTTCATGTGATCACTTATATATCACATGGAGGACTTTTGGAAGGACACATGAAGGACATCTGATACACCTACTAAATCATATGAGATATAAAATAAAATAATACTAAAAAAATTTAAGGAATTCGGAATATAAAGGCCATAAAAAAGACTAAAATATGAGTGTCTTAAGAAAGTAACATATACACTGATCCTCATGTGCTTCATATGAACCACCCAGGTCATGCGACAACACCAGGACATGTCACCCAAATTATGAGACACTCCTTTGGAATACTATTCTGGTCACATAAAGTCCTCTGTACATGTTAGTGTAAGTAAAATGGAATTCCTTGGGAATGACACCTTGGTCTCATTAATCCCTTAGGGCTCTCTATCAAATCCTTGTGATTCTCTTTAAAAATATATATTGACACACATGGAAGCACCAGTTTATGTCAGCCGAGTGTCACGGTAGAACCTGGGCATGTCAACTGGATCTCATGATTCCATACAAGCATGCCAACTAGGTCTCACAATTCCCTCCAAACATTTCATCCATGACATGTGAAACACTTTGAGACATGTCACACTGACTCTCATGATACCCTCTAAGTGTGTCAGCCAACTCTTGTGAAGAAACCAGGGTAAGTGAGTTGGATCATGTGACACCCTCTAGATAATATAGTCAGGATCATGTGATGGATTATAGGCTCAACCAACTATGTCTTTTGATTTAATTTGAAAAATTCATCCTTGATCATGTGAAAGATCTCAGACATGCCATAGAGATTATGAAAAGTCCTTCGAGAGATTTAACTGGATCATAAAATTTTCTTTGGACATGTCAGGAAGATACTCTCCAACATGTTAGGAAGTTAATGAAGAAATGTCAAGAAGACAATAAATGCATGTCAGGCAGTAAATAAGGATAGTTCAATAAGGGAATCCCATGACTTGATAACCTTTTCCATCCTCAGTGTGTAAGCCCTAATCAATAGAAAAAACATAGAGTGTATTCCCCGATAAGTGGAATAATATGATATGTCCCACATAACTGGGAAACGTTAGTGTGTATTCCCCAATAAAGGGAAATACTATGACTTTGAATCCTTCCATAACCAAGATATGTAGGAAAACTCCTTGAGGTTAACGCTCTATATTAAGAACCCAAAGGGAGGTCATAACACATAAGTCCCAAATCCATAAGCAATGAAATTGATTATTTTCTATCCCCTGTTTCTCACAATGAATATATCCCATGTGGGCTCAAGGAGTTGCAATAATCATATCATTTTCACTATAATCCTCTATAAAGTAAGAGAAACATTAAATTATAAGCCCCGATTAGTGGAATAATATGATATGTCCTACATATAAGGGAATCATTAGTTTGAAAGCCCCAATCCGATTGAACTATGAGGCCTATGATTACTTTCATAACTAAGACATATAGGAAGCCTTCCTAAGTCCTAAACCTGAACTCAAATGGAAATAAAACTCATTATATGTCTCTCCATGTCTCGGAAAATTTTAACCATCGAGACCCAATAATTCCCATGGGCTGATCACTTGACCTCATCCCTCAGTGGATTGAGAAATCACCAGAACTATAATGAATCTGATTCAAGCAATAAACATGATATGTAGGATGACTCCCTGAGGCCTGAGCTATATGTTAAATCATCCTCAGGTTTGTACCATTTCATAAGTCCCACATACATATGAAGTGATACTAATTACTTTTTATACCTTGTAACTCACCCCAATCATATCTCACGTAGGCTTAGGGAGTTACAATAGTCATATCATTTGCATTACGAATATCCACCAGCCATGGAAATTTTAGTATGCAATCCCTAACGAGTGGAATGATATATTCACCTACATTTGAGAATATCTACCTTGGGGTCAGTTCCAAGGGTGTGAATAAACTACTAGAACTATGATTCTTGCAGTAATTAAGATATGTAAGATTCCTTTCTAAGGCTTGATCTTAAATAGGCACCCACTTCAGTGTATATCCCCTACTTGAGACCCAATTAGTCCCATGGGTTGATCATTCTACCTAATCTGTCATTGGAATAAGAAAACAAATAAAATATTATAACTCTAATTATCTACATAATATAGATACATAGGATGTCTCCCTAGGAATCAATATTGAAAACCCAGTGCCACAGAGCACCCATATATTTCTTTTCTGTATGATGTTAAACTACACAGGTTTAACAAACTACACAGGGTTTGATTCCTATAATAACCATGATACATAGGATACCTCATAATAGATCAATACCCTCCTTAGAATATTAACCATATCCTTGTGTGGGAGAAAATTCCAAAGCTCTTGGTTATAAAAATCCAGTACATAAGCAGTTTCCCATTATTGGGAAATAGATAAAGAACCTCAGATACATATATATGGATTCACTAATGAGATTCCCCATACTCTGTACATAAAATAGATTTAACCCATAATAATATTTTTGGGTAACCACTCCTATATCTATATTAGGATCAGATTCACAAACATATCTTAAATCTATCAGAGAGTCTCGGGTAGGCAATAATCCCCCCCAAAAGGGTGCGATAAGTCTGACCTCCCATCCTATAGACTAATACGAGTCCCTAAGTTCCATAGGTATTAAAATCTATGTGACCACCAACTATTGGAGCATTGGTCTATACCCATTTATGGATGGGGGAACTATTTGAGTTTTCATTAAGAGTGAGAATGGTAACCCGATGTTAATTATTGTGCACAAAATAAACTCTACATAGTCAACTGTCTGGATAAACTGGACCCTCCACGATGAGGGTTCCCATTCACCTATTTCCCAATGAAACATACATATATTAATATCTCATACCATTTATTACAAATATACCTCTATAGGTATGTCTTTGTGGTTTCTCAAGACAAACCTTAAATATCTTCAATTTTGAGATCCTATTTCCAACCAAATATAAAAACCATTGTGAAAATGATAATAAACAACTAAATTAGATTAATAATCATATGGATATTAAATCAAAACACTAATATCCCATCTTCAATGACACATTTTTCTCAACCTATAATACTTTAATTTCAATGATGTCACACATGGTTCATCAAATAACTCTCTTGGTTCAACCTATGTTACTTTTAGTTGGGTGATCTTAACCCTAGGTTCATCTATGACACAACCAAAACCATATGAAAGTATCTATAATTAGTTTTTTTTCTCAGAATAAAAACTTCAAAAAACTTTACAAAATATTAATATATCATTCTATACTTAAACTCATATATAATGTTTTCACTAAGGTTCTCTCATACCAATCCACATAATAATTAAAATAATCATAAAAAATAACTAAACCCTTCTCTAATATTAACCAATATAATTATTTATTTATCTAAAAAATTATATATGGTGTACATTACATCTAAAAAATAATCACACAATCCCAATAATAGATAGTTCAATATTTTCGAGGACTATCTGCATAAGAAAATTATTTTGTGACCATTTTTAATATTTCCCCAAAATTGAGACACACTAGACTCCCTCCATTACATAATATATATTATAATAATATTCACGACATTAAGAAATAGATTCATAGTAAAGGGGTTAGCTTGGATGACCAGAAAGGGAAAACATATGCATTAATAGTTATATATCATAAGTGAACATAAGATGAACAAATGGGTATACTCAAAATACATAATAAAATTCATAACCAATAATGAAATGATCATAAATAATTTCATATGACATTGAATAAAAAAATCAGGAATAAAAACCTTTATAATGATTACTGATTATACATAATCCACGATATATTAACACAATCATGAGAAGAAGCATAAAACTGGGATCTATATTTCACCTTTGGAAAAAAATTAGTATAGGGAAAATTACATTCATGAATCAATCCATCATTGTAAATTATTAGAAGATACCAAAATGTAATCATGAATACTTATCTCATGAGATATAAAAAATATACTAGTGTATTGGATGTTGATATAGGTACCCACCCATCATCTTCCGCACCTATTAGTTTCTCTTGAAATAAATCACTTTTCACATCATAAAGAACCCATTAAAATAAAATGGATTTCATTAAACACATCCTGATAATACCTTGTAAATAAAATGGGCTTCATATTGATTCAATTACGTAAATAATTAATAATTAAATCAATTATAATAAGATGATAAAACCATGGAAAATAAATGGGCATCCAATAACATCATGTAAGTTTCAAGATAAATACCATTCAATCAAGATAACAATGTATATGATAATTAAAATATATAGGTAAAGGTTGTATGATCAATAATTTCCCCATATAAATTAATGTATGGAATCTAGATAAATACCCATCAAAAAAATGAATCTAAAATGGGGTACTTGAAAAGGAATGTATTTTGGAGAAAATTTGGGATCATACATAGTGGATGATTAAGAAAGAAAAAGGAATGATGGATAATTATTAAAAAATAGAAAGAAATTATATAATAAATCTATATAAAAATGGTGTATTTTATCATTTTACTAATTTTATTAAGAAAACATAATATATGTAAAATATCATTGAATTAGATGAAAATAAGGTTTCTAAATTTTATAATAACCACTTTGGAAATAATAAATATTTTAATTATTTTTAAAGCATTTTAAAATAAGTATTTACTAAAACTAGGATAAAAAATAATTTATTTTAGAAACATGAAAAAACAGAGTTAATAATTTATATAAAATCACTAATGAGGTGTCATAACATGTTCGCATGGAAATATTAAAAATATAATATTTTTACTTATTAAGAAAAACTACCCATAGGGAAAATGTTATTATTTCATTGATACTTTTGAAAAATAGAAAAGTAGTAGAAAATGATATTAATAAATTATTTAGGAATAGATAAGGACGCTTTCAAATGAATCCAATTAATATGTTTTTTTAATAAGGATTCTTCCTAATTAGAAATAACAGATGGGGACTGTTTCAATTACATGAAACACTTCATATAAAATACAATTCAAGGGGAAATGAAATATCAAGGGAATATATACAACCAAATTAATTTAAAAATTAAATTATGAGAGTTTTTATAAAGAATAAATATTATCTAGGAGTATTATATTTCAAAAAAAATTTGATTTTAAAATATGATTGGTAATGAAACCCTCTAGTTTGAGTAACATTTTTATCAAATTCTATTTCAAGATGGGAGTATTTTGAATACACATAAATTTATATAAATTACATGATACATCTATTAAAATCCCATTAATATGGTAAACTAAATTATTTATGAAATTTTCACACAATATTAAAGTTATCATGGTTCAAATTAATAAATACGGCTTGGGAAATTATATTTGAGGCATTGAAAGCCTTACCATATTTCCCCACATAGTCAAATGCACTCTATACACTTGTATGGAGAACAAAATTATCAAAATATAATATCTTATAAATACTTTAATATATAAAACTATTTATAATTTTCATTTATAATCATTGTGTACATGAATATTAGTTTTCTTTTGAATATTTTCCCATAACTGGTGTTTATAGTTTTGACAATTTTTACTAGTTTCATAGGATCAATGTTTGTATTCATTTTTCTACCAAATTTCATCATTATAGGTTAATTAATGTTAAAATAGTGTATGGAATATAATGTTTTTTGAACTTTAAATTTCATTTCAGTATTACTTTAGTCTTTATTCTAGATAATGATATCCCCAATTAACATTCTTCATTGATTTATAACCTATAAATGGTATTTTCATAATTAATGTGTTTAATATTAATTTATATTTTAAAAAGCCAGAATAAAATCATTATGTACATACTTATATCATAGTATACTATTAATTGAGATTTAATTATCACTAATTACATAATTTCATATCATTGTTCAAGTTAGCGGTCAAACAAACTAAAACCTGAACATAACAAGATTATTGATGATTATGAGGTGAATTAGTTATGATACAACCAAACTAATTGAATAATGATATAATATAGTATTTAAATTTTTGATATATAACAATCATATGGGATTTATAATAATAAGAAATGAATATAATAATATTACATTATTTGAACTCAATATTTTCCTCATAGCATTATTGTTTTAAATGATTGAATTAATGACAATCATTTGTTGATCATACCATTAATAGGTTCCAAATTTTGTTCATACCATAAACTTAATTATATCATAAAATTAATATTGAACCGTTTTAACCATTCTTATTACCATCCATCTAAGGCAGTGATGAAAATAAAATGGAATTAACTTGTCCTATGGAGGTGATAGTCTACACGTACACGTGGTTTACATTTTCATTTTCTATAGAATGAGTGAAATGGATAATATGTTTTATCCTTTAAGAATTTAATTTTTTTTATCAAAATCATAATTATTTATTAAATTAAAAATTATTACCTTCAGTTTATGTTGATAAAGAAAAATAAAACATGATATATTTTAGAAGTGGAAGTCCACACACACACAAATGTCATTTCACATTCTCTTAAGTAAAAAAGAGTATCTTGGTTAAATATTGTACCATAATTACAATAAAATAATTATATAAAATTTATACATATTTTATTACTTTTAAATGGTGTAAATATATTTTATAAATTAAAAATGTGCATAAGGAAAATAAAAAGAGGAAGAAGCGATTAGAAATATATACCTTACTACTTGATTTATCTCCTTTATAAAGGGGTTTAATGCTTTTTAAGTATGGTCTTTTGAGAAGAAAATAAACTCATTAATGCAAAAATGAGTTTGGATAAGAGGTTTTATTAGAGTTTTGGGGGAAATATGTTGGTTTTGGTGTGAGGGGAAGTGAGGATTGAAAAGCCCTTTATATAAGTAAAATGTAGTGGTGTTTTTGTTAATACCTTAAAATTTTCAATAATGGAAAGAAAATCAATTAATATGGAACAAATATTGATAAATAATTGATAATAGAATATATAAGGTCAACCCCCTCCTCAAAATCTAAATTAAATAATTTTTCAACTTGTGTAGCCTTATAACTCTTAGGATACCCCTTTATTACCAATTTGGATTTTACCAGGTAAACTAGGTTTTACTATGTAATTTATCATTTGTCTAAAAAAATATTTATTATTATATAATCTGGACATAATGATTCAAAATTTTAAATCTTTTTTTTACTTAATTTTTAAAAGCTATAGAAATCTAAAGTACAAAAAGTATATTGTTTTAAATTGTTTTTTTAAAAAATATAACATAAGTTAAAAAATTCCAAACATGGATTAAAAATTTGAAATGATATTTTTTAAATTATAAAATAATTTATAAAATAGATACATGTAACTATAAATAGTTTTCATGAATATTTTATTGTTTTATATATAATTATAATTATATAAAATTCTTGTTATTTATAAAAATAGTATTTTATATTATTCACTTAAAAATAATTTTTTTTGAAAAATCACAAAAATTAATAATAAGATAGTTTTGATTTTATAAATAAAAAATTATTTTATTCTTCTTTAATTTATATTCTAAAATTTATTAATTTATTTTTTTAATGAAAATAAAATTATAATGATTTTTTTTTGAAAAGTTACATTTTTAAAAAATAGTTGTTTTAAATATTATTTCATGTTAATTTTTAATTTAAATGTTATTAATATGTTAGTTCATATATTATAAAATTTTATAAGCTTCCAATTTAATCTATTAGGATAAAATACATAATACATAAAATAGAAATATTACATTTATTGTAAATACTCTTTAAAAATACAATTGAAATTAATTAATTATATTATAAAATTTAATTTTATTACTCTATTGATATTAAAATATTCATTTTAATTATATATATATAATAATAATTTAATAATATTATTATTTATATTAATACATAAAAGATAAAAATATATATATTATTATTTTTTAAATATCATATTTTTATTTAATTGTGAGTTGTATTGTATTAAATTTCCACTTAATAATAAAATAAATTATTATACCTATTATATATAAGGCCAAAAACTATATTTGTAATTACCACATTTTCAATGACTATATTTTCAATAACAATATTTACAAGGGCCAAATTCCATTCCAATATTTGGACTTATAAAATTATGCATTCATTATAATATCTCCTTGAAAAACATATTTATTTTTTCATATTATACATTGGTATAATGATTTCTAATTTCCTAGTTGTATTACTTATTATGGGATTTCCATGGATATTAGTGTTCTTCAGGGTTGAAGATGATCCTTGAGATTTTCTAGTTTTGAAGAGTTTATTTTATCAACATATTTTACCTTATTGATTTATAAAATTGTAATGAATGTAATTAATCCATGGTGAGTAATAATTGATGGTGTGCCATACATTGATATTTGTTCCTTTGTTGTAATGTCCCACTTAAGAATGAATAATGTGTCATTTTCTTAGAACATATTTTACGAGGAACATTTTCTAATATTGTTTAAATCCTTTTGAGAGAATAGTGAAACATTCTTTAAATTTATAAAAATGAAAACAAATAAATAATAAAAATAATAATTATATTAGTAATAATAATAATAACAATAATAATAATAATGGATCTCAAAATATGCATTGTTACATTTAATGTGGTTGAAAATGGGTTCTCTCCCACTTTCCTTCATGCATAGATCGATTTTCTCCATAATTGAGGAGTCTTCACACACCTAGAAAAAACCATTCCTTAGTTTATGTCATAACATATGTCATCATATTACACACCTATTCCTATCTTTGAGTTAATTTCATATCCCCCAAAAGTTCATTCTTCCTTTATTTTTTCAGTTTATATCCATCTTAGAGTCACAGTTCTGTCTCACATCAACCTAGGTACCCTCTTAGGTGGTGCCTACTACATATGTGAATGACTTTTCTATCCCCAATTAGTGTGGACTAGATTTTATTCTTAGTGATGTTTGGCTAATAAATTTATATTATTAGAGAAGCTAGTGTGGGAAGTAGGTCTTGATATACAGATGGTGGTCTTGTATATAGTTTTCAAATTGGATAATTCTTTGATGATGAAATACTGAATGTATTAAAATTTATTTTATTTGAGGTTTACTTGTTGTTTTGAGGTTCCTATTCTAATGGGTTTTCTCATTGATAATGAAGTTATTTCCCCCCCTAATTAGTGTTCAATTTTCCACCTCTATTTTTATGGTGATTTTTCCTAGTGAGTCATCTTGGATATTATATATGTTTTGAGATTATTATTTTGGTTGTTTTTATATTCACTAATTTATTATTGGTGGCATCTGTTTTTCCATTGTAATAATTTTGTGGTTCCTATAGAAATAGAGATTATTTTGTAGATAAATAGTGGACAGTTTGGTATTTAATAAGTGTAACCTCATTTAAGGTGGAAAGGGAAATTCTCAATGTATGATATGCTAGCTATGATGATAGTTGTGTGTTAGATAGTGATTGGAGAAAGTGTGTTATGGTATAGGTGTGGTGCCCATTATATTATAGTTTGTGGCACTATCTAAGGATGTATATTCCCCTTAGGAGTTTTGGGATAGGGTTGGTCTAGCCTTTGGAAAGTGTAACCTAGTTTTATTGCATCGTCTATTTTGGTGTTCTTTTGTTTTTAGTGATTTTTTGGGTTTTTTGTGGTTTGTAATTTATTATCTTGGACCTGGTTGATGTTATTTATTATTGTAATTGTTTCAAACTTAACCTCAATCTGGAATTAAAAAATTATAATTTTTTTTGGGATTGATGAACATACCCTAAAAAATAAATTATCCATATAATCATTAAAAAATAAACAACAATAGAAAATTACAAAATATAATGAAAATATAATAATTAAAATAAACATGAAAAAATAAAAAATAATTATATTTTGTATGAAAAACTAATCATTGTTCCATTTATTTTTACAAATAAAAAATAGATATACCAAATAAGAAAACATTAATAAAAAATTTGATAATATAAGAAATCTGAAGGAAAATATTAAAAAATACTAGAATATTCATAATAAATAGAAATAAAATAAAATTAATTCATAAATATAAGTATAAATAAAAATAAAGAATTAACCATAGTGATATTAGTATAAAATAAAAATATATAAAGGTGAAATATAATCACCAAAATATCTCCAATGAATTATAATCAAGAAAATTAATTTAATGATGAAAATAATAAAACATAACAAATTTTGTAAATGATTCACATAAAATCAAAAATCTAACTAGTCATCATTTATTAATATGATAATAACATAAATAATTTTAAAAACATCATTAATAAAAATTATAGAACTACTAATAATCTATAATTAATTATCTACTTAGTTAAATAAAACAGTAAATAAAAATTATAAATATATATATATATATAAATTTATTTTTGAATTATTAAAATTAAAATAATTGAATAATATGATACCATCTTTTTTGCAGTGATATAATGTTATGTTAATTAATGTTAGGCATCAAAGATCATAATACTTATTCAAATCATGATGTATTTTGACATATGAAGCAAGACATCAGTCACAGAGGAAGTGAAATATCGATCATAAATAAGATTATAGGAAAGTAAAAAAAACACCTAATTCAGTTAAAAAAAGGGGTATGAGAATGTATAGAGTACAAATGCTTTATTCCATTTCCATGTTATTAAATATTTAGAAAATACATGAGAATATAATCAATATTCTTTATTGATGTCCCCTTCATACATATAAATAATATATAATTTATTTATTCAAACTAGATGAATGTGAATAACCATATCTTGATAATTGTGAACAATATAGAGGTCTATGACATGGAATAAGATTTCCTTAGATAAAAGGGTTCCTTCTCCCATCACCCACCCCAAACCATGAGCCTTTATGAATCTTTAAGTACTGCACAATTTTTTTTTTCAAATTCAACCAAAAAATAATATCATTAATTGGTACATTTGTATAAGTCCTCAATGTTAGTGGAATAACCTTCTATTGAATCCCTAGTCATATTAACTTATAATAATTTTAATATTTTTCTCTATCAAAAACCTGCCTGGACACCCTGGAACCCTGATACCCAAGATGACATTGACATAGCCTGAAGGGCGTTCCTGATCCCCATGGGTTGGCGACAAGCACTTGACATCAAACAATCTGAAATTAGGAATGAATTTTCCACAAACACTATAGAAGCAATAGAAAAATTTCATTATGCACAAAAGAAAACTTCACAAGGATAACTGTACCAGAATTAAAATAGGTAAAAAAATCCAATGTACATCATCAAATTAACAGAAAATAGGATAAATAACCCAAGTCCCAACTAGCACAACAACTCAAATACCAAATATGAACAACAACTACCACCTTAAAGTGGTGATTTCCCCTTTCTCAAACCTAGTAGGATGAAATCTACAATGACTCAAAGGCACATATATAGTTTGATCTAAAATCATAGTAGGTTTTCACCATGGATTCCATAATAAGATTCCATAATTAATTAACCAAATAAAACATTCAATTTTAAATAAATAGGCATGGAAGTTCAAAAGAATATTTAAAAAAACCCAATCTTTAAATTTAAATTTATTGAAACATTTATAAACAATGTATTAATAAATATTTTATATAAAAAAATTTATATAAACTCTAAAGGCATGTGTAAAATAGCTTAAAAACTATGACATATATATCAAATAACTAACAACAAGAAATATGGTCATATTCTAAGTGGTACGATAGTTACAGGTTATGGGATCCTCACACACTTGAGTAGGTGATCACAAAAATATGTGTACCGATGTCCCTCAGACATTGGAAAAAGAGGAATCATCACTATCCCATCAGGGATGTGACATGATGTATATGTTTTTTTAGAGTTGTAAAGTTTCAAAAGAGTGATGTACTAAATAAATCACTAACTACCTAGGCTTGAACGTTCTCTACCAACATTCAATAATAAGAAATTCAGTTTAAAAAAAATTCAAAATACAATTAAACAATTTTTTTCCATTTCAATATGCCAATTTCCATTGAAAAACCAAAATGAGTTTTTATTCAATTCATGCCATTTTCCAGGATAAAACCAATGGGTTATTATCAAAATAATTTATGCAATTTTTGTTAATTACCAATATCAAATCAATTTCACAAATCAATTCTAGAATTCAATTTCAAAATTTAAATTCTAAAATTTAGACCTAATAATTTTATTATTATTATTATTATTATTTTTTTTCATAAAACCACTTTACGAGAGTGGAACCACACAAAACATAACACATTACAGCTGTAAGAAATTCAAAATTCAAAAGAAAGATCAAATTCCGTCAGTATCCCATAAATCATGCTCGCCGCCCAAACCACCCTACAACACGTCAATACAACTACACCATCCATATCATCTCCACCGTCATCACATCACTATCGTCATCTTACTATCATTTATATTCACTCTAAACATCATCGTCAATGCGATTGACAATGTCCACTCAAAACAACGTTCAAAACATCAATGAGAATAAAAAATTTTCATCACCACTAAACATATGGGAACATCACCATCATCTCCGGGCAACCGAACCAGCAGACATCACAAAATCACCAAACCAAATAAAAAAGAAAAAATATGGAACAAAAACCATCATCGGGGAAGAAGAAAACAAACCAAACCAATGAAGCAATTTAAACGAGGAAAACAATTTCTCTATAAGAACCTTAAAGGAAGGACCCAAGCCTACTCCGGTCACGCCTCCTGGTACACCATCGAGAGATGAACAAGCACATCCCAAAACCTTGTAGTAAACTACCACACCACACCAAACATGGGTAGTGGTAAAACATGAGGTAATAACAGATATTGAAGAAAGAAATGCTCTCAATAGTGATCTACAACCTTTATCAAGAAACAAATACTTTCTTTGAATTCGAGACCAAGAGACACTAGAACTGCCAAGCGCTAGTCGTGCCATCATGTTGAGCCTCCTCACCATCCCAATCCAGCATAAGAACCCTCACATTGGACCATATATGGATTATATCATGAAGTTAAGGAAAAAAAGACCATAGGAGGTGCGTTAAGGCTGAGACTATGATGATAAATGTCCCAAAAACCAGAAAGGAAGAAAAAAACAAAATGGGAGAAAACAGGAAATAGAGGAGACGTGTACCAGCAGAGGTAGGAAGTAAGATGAGTAGGAGAAGGGGAAATGATGCCAGAGGGCTATGCAATGGCCTCCCCCACTCAAAAACTCCACCAAGTAGGAACCCTATAATGAGAGATAAAAAGGAGAGACACCGCAATTCCACAATTTAAATTCCACAATTTTCCATAAAAAACAATTCACACCCCAATTCACTAGAATTGGGGGGGGGGGGGTTCCCAATTTTCATTCCAAATAAAATCAAATCCAGATTTGCAAAAAAAATAGGTTTTCAAAATAAAATTTAAATTAATTTAATTTAAATCAAGTAATTTTGGGTCAAATTAATCAGAAAATCTTAAAAGGAACAAACTACCTTGAGAACACAGGATCAAAAAACACAATACTAGAAATGTGAAACTCCAACAAAGAATATTGTACAAGTATATATGGTCATAAAACCTAGATTCAAGATCTAAAAAAAAGGTATTAGATCATACAACAAAAAAGTGATCTAATAAATCCTAGGGAGGAGAGAAGGAGAGAACAATAGAGACTAAGGAGAGAAGAGTCACATACTCGGAGGAGATCGAACATGATGCACCAAACTTTGATCCACCTAGAAAGGGGTTTAGATGATACAAAATGGGTCCTTGAGAGCTTACAAGACCTAAGAAAATTTTCTAGGTTGAGTTAAATTCGATCAGGGGATAAAAATAGGGGTTCGTAGATTTTTAACTAATTTTCATAATAATAAAATCATTTCTGTATGGTTAGCTGGGCATGGCTGCATAGTTTGTCAAGTCGTGCACCCTAACCATGAACCCCTACTAGTGGGGTTGCATATTTTATCTTTAGTGGGTGCATGGTTCTCTATACCATGAACCAACCATGAAAACCCTCACTTCCTAGGTTTGTAGGATTTTCACTAGAAGGGTTCATGGTTTTGGAAAACAATGTGCCAACCGTGCACAACCCAATAACCCTTAATAATTTCCAAAATCTCACCCAAAACCCCTAAATGAGACCCAAACAAAGAACGATAAAAAGATGGGTTTAGTGGTACATGAAAATACAAATAGGATGTTATAACCTCCTCACCATAGAAACTTTATATCCCTATAAATCTTATTAAAAATATTCTATTTCAAAAAGGTGGGGCCAATTTTCTCTCATCATTGCCTCCCTTTACCAAATATCATAAGTATCAGAACTATAATACCATAGCACTAGAACCAATGGTATCATCCTCCTATTAAGTACCTTGGTTTGAAAGTTAACTATCCTAACTAGATGCCCAATCACAAATAAATCGGGTTCAACGTCAAAATCACTTTATCTCAGAACATGAGATGAATCAGAAAGATAATTTCAAATCTGCGATACATTGAACACATTATATATAAATTTTATCCAAAAATTAAGTGAGAAATGTCAAGACACTTTACCCACCTTACCAACAATCTCAAAAGGTCCCAAGAAAAGGATAAAGCTTCCCTTTCCTCTAAATCATTTTATGACCCAACAGAGGTGAAACCTTCTAGAACACCTGATCACTAAGTGAAAATTCAAATGGTATGTGAAAATGATTAGCATAATATTTACACCGGATCTATTCCGTCAACATTATATAACGAATAAACTAAATCTTTATAGTCATCTCTTGAACCAAGATCTATATAACCAATGAACTTTCACCAATATCTGAATGGCACAATAGATATTTACAAGGATGACCATACAATTCCTCAAATGGATCCATTTTGATCATATACTTGTAACTGTTGTTATAATAAAACTCAAACAGTCCTAAATGATCATCCCAAGATCCACCAAAGTCAAAAACATAGGTGAAAATCATATCCTCAAGAATATGTCAATCCCTTTCTATCTAGACTTACAACTACGAATGATATACCGTACTCAAATGAACCTGAGACCCCAATGCCTCTTGAAGGCTACTAAAAAAGAGATAAGTAAACCGAGGATCTATCTCAGAGACTACAGTAGATGGAACTCTATGCAAATGAAAAATCTCTAATGTAGAGATTACCCAGCTCCTCAACTTTGTTTCTATCCTGAATTGGTATAATGTAAGCTGCTTTTGTTAGCCTATTGATCACAACCAATATCACATTATTATTTATTTGGGTATGAAGCTACCCAACCATAGATTTTATAGGCATATTATCCCACTTCCAAGTCAGGAATATAAGTGGATGAAGTAAACTAGAAGGTATATGGTGTTCGACCTTGACATGTTGGCACATATAATAATGAGAGACAAAATCAGCAATGACCCATCTCATACTTGGACACCAGATTCATTTACGCATGTCATAGAATATCTTCATGTTTCCTGGGTGCACTGACCACTGGGAATTATTGAAATCCCCCATCACATCTCTCCTGACCGATAACATTACAACAAAATGATCCTAATAAAATAGAATGCTCTCCATGGAGAATAACCACTCAAAAATGATCTCCCCACCACAAATAGATTATCTAATTATATGAAACTCATTATAAAGATGTTTTTCATTAATAATAAACTCAAGAAGAGTGGTGGTCAAATGAAAACTAGCCTAGGAAACCTTGGCCTCAGAATCATGAACTCCTATATGATTTTCAAAAATAGCTATCAAGTTCCACTCTTTCGATGATTAATTCTTGGACTAGGTCAGAAGTATCTTTCTCAAAGCATCTGTGATGACTTTACCCTTTCTAATGGTATATAAAATTTCAATGTTGAAATATTTTAGGTATTTGAACAACACATTTTCCATATATTCATAGCCTTTTGGGAGAATATATCACTCAAGATATTGTGGTCGGAATACATGGTTAATCGTTATCCTAAAAGGTAATGCCACCAAATATTAATCACATAAATAATGACTAAGAGTTAAAGGTTATGGGTCAGGTAATTATTCTCATGTGGCCTAAGTTTCCGAGATACATAAGAAATGACATGATCACCTTGCATATGAATGTAGCCCAAACTTGTACCTAATGCATCATAGAAGACCGCATATCCCTACTTGGCCTCTTGAAGAGTCAACACTAGTGTAGTAGTTAAAAGATATTCCATATCAACAAAATAATTTTTACATTTCTCATCTCCAAAAAGAATCACTACCTTATGAGTTAGAGTACTAATCATAGAATCCAAATTTGAGAAGTCCATCATAAACTGGCGATAATACCTAGCCAACCCCAAGAATCTTTGAATCTCGAAAACATTTAATGGTTGTTCCCATGTCATAACATCTTTTACCTTCTTAGGATCAACTAATATACCATGTTATGAAACCATGTTTCTTAAAAAATTCACATCCCATGACCAGAAATCACATTTTGATAGCTTGGAATAAAGTTTTTTATTTCTTAATAATTCCATATCTACACTCAAATAATTCACATGGTCCTTATCACACATAGAATAAACCTAGATTTCATCTAAAAAGACCACCAAAAAAGTATAACGATACTCATGGAAAATAATTTTCATAAAATCCATGAATAATATAGAAGAATTGGTTAAACCAAGTGGTATGAAAAGGTACTCATAATGGCCACACCTACTCTAAATGGCTGTTTTCTGAATGTTGGATTCTTTTTTTCTCAACCGATAATATCTAGATCGAAGATCAATATTCAAGAACCTCCTATCCCCTTTCAACTGGTCAAACAAATCATAAATATATGGTAACATATATTTTTTCTTTACCATGAATCTATTGAGTTTTTGGAAATCAATTCAAAGTTTAAGTGACCCATCAAATTTCATTGCAAAGCGATCCGGAATTGCCTAAGGTGACATGGAAGGGTATATAAATACTTTCTCTAGAAGATCATATAACTAAGTCTTAAACTCTTTCATTTCATCTAGTTCAATATTTTAAGAATTATTAGATACCGGCTGGGTACCTGACACTAAGTCGATAGAAAACTCTACCTCCCTTTCTGGTGGAAGAGTAGAAAAGTCAGAAGGAAAAACGTTGGTAAAATCAATGAAAACTGGAGGAAGATCAATGCTAAAAGATTCCTACTCTAGATCAAAAGTGAACATAGATATTAATTTTCCCAAATTTGGATAATAATGTTTGAATCTACACAAAATTGGGTCCCATTATCCATGAAATATATGAAACACCCCATCAGGTTCAGTAAAGGAGACCCGCCAAATATAATAATCAATCCAGGATTTATTGGAAATGAGCCAATCCAGCTAAAAAATGAAAACAAGGGGTTTCATATCAAGATCCAAAAAATCCCAAGTTTTATCGATATCTAATAATGAGAAAACATAAGAAGGACTACAGAGACCCTGATCTCTCTTCATTTTGAGGGGTGTAGTAATATCCATCACATAAGAAAAAATATTCATAGGAAGATTTATAATATTGAAAATATGGGTTTAAATGAATGAATGAGATGCACCAGTATAAAATAAAGTAGTCACTAATGAAGAAGATATAGTGATGGGACCTCTCATAGTCCCTGGACCTGTATCTTCTTCCTCTAGAGACTCTTCCACTATGTGAAGAAGCTTTGTTCCAGATACTTATGGCTGGAACCCATTTTTTCATGAATCATCTAATTGAACTGTAGTTTTCGTGGGCATTGATGATCCTATGACACTATGTAGAGTATAATAGACATGTAATAACTTCTGCAAGTGGCTTGATCATCCATTGGAACCACATAATTTGGGTGACTTATTGAAACCTTGTTTTGAGTGCTGAGGTTTGACACACAAGTAAAAAATCAAAGGGCCTCTACCAGGAATTATATGAGGTTTAGAAAAACCACGCTATTGAGTACCACCATGAAAATCACCACACTTCATCTTCCCTTTATGGTAACTTATAGAACTAACACTAAGAGAAAAAGGAATTTTCGTCAACCCAAAATTGATCGAAAGGTCCATTTCAACCATCAATGCACTATCTAGCACATCAACATATGAAGGAAACTTTACCAAGAAAATATTAGAATGAATATCATATTGAAGTCCCATATCGAAACTCCAAGTATTCATATTCTTATTCGATACTCTCTCTGGTGAAAACCACACAAGATTGGTAATTCAATTTGAATATTATATCATTGTCCTATCGACTTAATTGAGTTTGAAAATATTTATAGCCTTTCCCAAAAACATCAAATCTGGATAGAACTGGTCAGTGAAAAGATATTTAAATTCATTCCACTCTAAGACCTTGTGCTTATTCTCTATCACCATTGTTCCCCCATCTCTTTCTAGGTCCCTCTAGCTTTAAGGTGGTACATTTCACCTTGATTTCATATGGAGTCTCCAAGAACTCAAACAAAATCTTGATATTCCTCAACAATCCTCATCCAGTTGAGGATCATTAGAGCCTTGGAAAACAAGAGGATTTTCGAGAAGGGGATCTTGAGCATGAATCCCAAAGTCATCCCTATGAGGTTACATAGTGGGATCCTGAATAAGGACTGGTTCATGTGCCTGTATCATAGCTTTAATAGCACGCACAATAAATTCAACCAGATTCTAGTCCATGCAAGGATTTTATCATTGTGGTTCATGAGTATCTTCCTCTTGGATTCTATTCACACATATTCTTAGAGGAATTATGTTTCAAAACATTAGCAGACAACATTGAAGACATAAAAAAGGATACTTAAATCAATGCTCAAATAAGAGGAATAGGGAAATTAATCCCATTATATTGATAACCAAGATTTTTGATTTCAATTTATCCAAATCAAAAATAGATAAAAGAATCAAACTAATCCTCAATATTTCTTTCTCAAACCACCCTTGGTGACTTAAGTATAATTGAAATTAGAGATGACTAGACACTAAATCGCAGCTACCTCCTTAGTCTTGACAAGAATACTAAACTACATATTAAAATCAAGGAAAAATTCTTAAACTTCACCTTTGATAAAACTTTGTCACAAACCATCCCAGATAACTTGGTACCCTAACAACTGATCCAGCACTGTCATGGCCCAAAGGGCATTCCTGATCCCCACGAGTTGGTGAAATGCACCTGGCCTCAAGTAATATAAAAGGGGGAATGAATTTTCTAAAAAAACAAAGGAAGAAACATAAACAAGTCAGTATGAAAAAAATAAAAATCCACAGGGAGAACTGTACTAGAATTAAAATAGGTAAACAAATGCAATTTATATCATCAAAGTACCATAAAAATGATAAAAAAACCAAGTCCCAAAAGAAAAGTAGCTCAAAGCCCCAATATCAACAAAAAATACAACCTATAAGTCATGCTTTCCACTTTCTCAAACATGGAGGAAGGAAATATCCAAATGCATGAAGGCACATGTATTGTGTGATCTTAAATACCAGTAGGGCCTCACCAAGTATTCCATAATAAGATGCCATAATTAATTAACCAAATAAAACATTCAATTTTAATTAAACATGCATGGTAGTTCAAAATCATAGTTTAAAAAACATTCCTTACAATTCAATTAATGTAAACATTTCTAAAAAATATATTAATAATAATTTTATATAAAATAGTTTATATGAATTTACAATGCATGTGTAATATAGTTGAAAAAAATGTCATATATATCAAAGACCTAATAATTAGAAACATGTACATCTTCCAAGAGGTACGATAATTACTTGTTATGGGATCCTCACACACTTTAATAGGAGATCACGATAATATATTTACACACATCCCTCAAACACTAGTCAACCTACTGCATATGTTTTTTTAGAGTTGTAAAGCATCAAAAGAGTTATGTCCCAAATAACACACTAACTACCTAGGCTTTTCTATAACAATATTCATTAATGGAAAATTTATTTCAAAATAGTTCAAATTATAATACACCCATTTTTCTTTCTATTTCAATATTCCAATTTCCATGTAAAACCCAAAATGGGTTTTTATTCAATTATTACCTTTTTATAGGATAAAACCAAAGTGTTAATATCAAAAAAAAGTAATCCAATTTTCTAAAATACCAATTTGAAATCAATTTCAAAATAAATTACACAATTAATTTTATGAATTTAAATTAGACAATTTAAATTCCCTGGTTTTCTATTAAATACATGTCCCACCCTAATTCATTGGAATTAGAGTTTTTTTCCCAATTTTCATGCTAGAAAAAATCAAATCCCAATTTACAATAATTAGGTTTTCACAATACAATTGAAAGGAATTTAATTTAAATAAATAAATTTAGGGTTAAATAAATTGGAAAATCCTAAAAAGAACAACCTAACTCAGGATCATGATATCAAGAAACACAATGACTATAATGGGAAACTCCAATGAAGAACATAGGAAAAGGATATCCAAGAATAAAAACTAGATTCAGGATCTAAAATAATAGATATTGGATCGTCCCAATACATGGAGATCTAATATACCCTATATAAGAGAGAAGAAGAGAGTAAGAGAGACCAAGGAGAGAATATTCATATACTCAGAGTAGGTATAACATGATTCACTATTCTTCGATCTTCCTATAAAGGGGTTTGGAGGAAACAAAATGGTTTCTTGAGAGATTCCAAGTCCTAGTAAACCATTCTATGTCAAGTTAGGGATGAAAAAAAGATTAAAAGACAGGTTCAATATTTTTTAACTAATTTTTGAAATAATAAAATATCACATGTATAGTTATTTGTTTAGGGCTAGATAGTTTTTCAAATCGTACACCCTAAGCGTATTCCCTTTTTGGTGGGGTTTCATGATTTTCTAAACCATATGCCAACAGTGAAAACCCTCACTACATGGGTTTGCATGGTTTTCACTAACAGGGTTCATGGTTTTGGAAAACCATGAACCCACCAATAACAACCCAAGGGCCCTTAAAAGTATTGAAAATTTCACCCGAAGCACTCCTAAATGAGACCCAAACAAAGAACAATCAAAAGTGGGGTTTAGGAGTACCTTAAAATAGTAATAGGATGCTACATTCTGCTATATTACATTTAATTTCATGTTCTTATTCATTATCAAATTTTTTATGGACATACGTCTCATCCAGAGTCAAATTCTTATTTTCCTACTAGTATGGGTCTGATCGGGGTGATCCTAGAGCCAGACGAAGTACCCATCATACCTGTTCACACCGTGATCCGCCAGAGGACACACCATCTATAACACCTTTCTATCATCTACTTGAGCCTCTAGGGTTCTTCCCACCCATTCCTCTATCATCATGTCATTTAGCCTCTTCTTCACATACCATGTCTACGCCACCTCTAGGGATGTTCCCACATTTACCATATCTATATCATATGATGTATCCCCAAACCTTCTATCTGTTCCCAACCATGTCTACACCGCCTCCATTTCCTACAATATATCCAGAATCTGATGACTATGTTCCTTTATATTAAACTTCAATTCATGTAGATGAACTGGTTCATTCTTTGTAACAATCACATCCCTCAGAGGCTACAGATCCAGGACAACCCACAGATCCATTACAATATAATAAGAAGCCTATATCATGTTTTTTTATTATATGAGTGTTAAAATATATTAAATCATTTTTTTACTATTTTATCTTGAATTAATTCTTTTTTTCCTTTGATCTTATTCAGTGGTATATTCTAATAGATGATGTGGTTTCACCCATGTGTGTGAAGCCCCAAATCTTTAAACTCAAATAGTGGCGGATTACAATAAATACAATTAAATAATAAGAAACATTTCTAGGTAGTGTAGAAGTTTCATGGGAAATTTATCCAAGTAAAATGATATCATTCTAGTGAAACTATTCTACTAGAGACATATCTATAATGAAATCAAGGAGAAAGTATGGGTAGAGATATGGGTAATAAAATTTGTTAAATTTATATCTATATCATTATTGTATTTATATTAATTAACATGTTCGTTTCTATGTTAGTTTAACTTTTTTGGTGGTTGAGCCACTAAGGTCTCACATTTTATGGATCTAGGAGAGATATAACAATCATATAAGCATGAGTTATATGTTGGCTAGAAGAGTAATGTAATTTTTGATTTAGAGGGTGTACCGATATTCCCCGACTATCCAAAAACATAATACCAAGAAATGATCACATTTTGGAAGAGTAATGAGTTTAATGTATTCCTAATCTTTAATGATTTTCAAAGTCAATTTATCATTTATTAAATGTATTAATTTTTTTTATTATGAGTCAATAAAAAACAAAAATATAAAAGACTCAATGATGTATTTTAACACTTTGGGGGACAATATAATGATCTATCATGAGAGGGTCCATGTAATTTAATATGAATAGAAATAGTATCTATATTTATATTGTTACATATTCATATTTTCATGTTGAAATTTATTTTTTATTGTCATTAATCCCTTTAATATAAGGCTGGAAATGAAACTTTAAAATTTTACAAATTGAAAAATGGTCAAAATGGAAAATCTTCCAAATTTTATAATGGCCTAATAACCTAATAGAATAATGGCCAAATATCCAAGTGGACAATTGGCCAAATGGCTAGATGGCCTACTTACCACATGAACAAATGACCAAACAACCAAACGACCCATTGGACCTTTTCCCTTTTTTTATATTTTTTCATTTGTACATTAGTCTATTTGGACTTTAGGCCATTTGAATATTTTTCCATTTATACCTTTTCCCATTTCACTTTTTTTACAATTTACTAATTTGACTTTTGGCCAAATGGCCAAATGGAAAAATGACCTAATGACCAAATAGCCAAATGAACAAATGACCAAACGACCAAATGACCAATCATCCAAGTGTGATTTGTCTTATTATCCAAATGTCTAAATAGTGAAACATCTAAATTGGAAAAGGTATGATATTTTAAATATAAAAATGTCGAAATAACTAATTTTCTATTTCAACAATTGTCCAATAGCCAAATTGTGAAATGGATAAATAATCAAAATAACCAAGTGACTGAATAACCAAATGTCCAAATAACCAAATGACTAAATTAAAAAAAAACCTAACCAAAAAATTAACCTAATATTCAAATAGCCAAATGGATAAATGGAAAAATGGCCAAATGTACAAATGACAAATTTTACAATTATCTAATTTTCCAAATGGTCAGATGGAAAAATATTCAAATGGATAAATGATAAAAATTAACAAGTGACTGAATAAGAAAATAGAAAAATAGAAAAATGTAAAAATGACCAATTGAAAAAATGATCAAAATTACCATGTGACTGAATAAGAAAATGAAAAAATGGATAAATGGACAAATGAACAAATTACCAAAAAACATAACCAAAAAATAAACCTAATAACTAAATAGGAACATGAAAAAATGGATAAATGGCCAAATGGACAAATGGAAAATTTTCAAAATGGATAATTTCCAAGTTCTAAAATTGGAAAAAGAGAAAAAAGGCCCATTGGCCAAATGTCCAAATTTCCAAATGACCAAATTTCAAAAAACTGAACCTAATGACCAAATGATGAAAATTACCAAGTGGCTGAATAACCCAATAACCTAACAAAGAATATAATTGGATAGAAATAAATATAAAATAAGAATCAATATCATACACATTTTATTCATGATAATTAATATGTATTTTTTATGTTAATCCATTGATATTATATTTCTAATTAAATGTATATTTAAATGCTTATTAATTTTATGGATTTATTCAACAACACAAATTTTAATTAATTATAGTCTCATTACTTTCATATTATTCAATAATATAGTATTATACTAATTAATAGAATTTTTAGCAAGTGGAATTGGGCATCTAAGGATGTGTTCAGTGAGAAAAATTATTTTCCATGAGTAGGAAAAAAAGGATGGAAGTGTTGTAAATGGATAGAGAAAAGATAATACTGTATGTTTTCTTATTGAAATTTCAAATTTTGATACGTAATTCATAAATAAATAACTTGTTTATATTTTTATTAGTGTGACTTGGAGGCCCTTGATGGAAAATAAGATGAAAAATTTAGGCCAAATGATTATTTGAGACATGAGTTATGTGAGGAGCACTAGGGGTAAGTCTGATTTCGACCTAGGAAAAACATCATTCCCACTGGGTATTGGCCCTCATCTATAATCTATCAATACTATCACACAACCGAACTGAAAAATGATCATAAAGAAGTAGTTGAGGCCAAAAATAGCTATAAAGTAGTTTGAAAGAGGAAAATAGGTCGATGAACACTTCCTCAAAGATATTTAAATTATATCCATCACTTCTATAAGAGGATGATTCTATTTTTGTTTCATGTATAGAATCAATGTTCTATTTATATGATTCCTTGAGGGATATCAATGAAGTTACTAGTGGCAGTTGAGCTGATGGTACTACTGGTGGTGATAGAGGTGGTGATGATGCTGATGATGGTGGTGGTGGTGGTGCTTTAGACGACGAGGTTACTGATTATGGTGATGAAGAGCTTTATGAAGGCAAGGAAGATGAGGATGTTGGTGATGGGTAGATATTAAACCCATCCATTTTTTTGTTAGTAGTAAAGAGACATGTGTATATTGTTTAATTACTTGAATTTATTGGTTGTATGGATGTATATATATGTTATACAATTAAAAATGGTTTTAAAATTACTAAAAGCAGTTAAAGAAATGTGAAATATAAAATATAAGTATTGAATTGAATGTGTAATGTGGTTTTTATTTAGTTTATAGGTTCAGTATGGGAGGAAGGGATACTACTGGTAGTTTGGGACATGTAGCTATACCCACCATTCAATGAACCATTGGTATATGGTGACAAGTGGGACAAGCTATACCTATAGTTATCCTAACCATTGGTATAAATATATACCCATGGTTTAACTAAAACCCTTGGTATAATGAAAACCTCCAAGGTTATACCCAAAATTTCCATAAAAACCATGAGTATATCCCTATATATATAACTCTATCAACCATGGTACATAGAACCATGTGTATAGCCTATACCCACGGTTTAGAACCATGGGTATAAGAAATGTTTTTAGTAGTGTCTCCTTATGGTTATTGATGAAATTCAATTGTTAATTCTTATGTTTACCCTTACTAATAATTTGAGCTCAGTGTAATTATGTTTCCTTTTTTCACATAGGTTATAAAGAATGAGGTTGAACGAGTTATGTCTAGAATTTATTTCATATGGATGAGGATGATGTCTTAATGTGAACAGTAAAAGATGGGTTAAGTTGGAGAAATGATTATTTATAGTCAAGTTAATTGTTTATATAAGAGTTTCTCCCAATTATTTAGAATTATAATCCTAAAAGGTCCCTAAGAATGTATGTTATCCAATTATTCCATTTTCTTAGGTTTGGATAGAAAAAATGGGTAACGATTATTAGAATCAAAGAAGAAAATGTCAAGTTCATGATTGAAATATAGGATCTGAGAGTGTGGGTTTTGGGCTGTTATAGTTGGTATCAATGTTCAGTTTATATAAACTTGGAGATCAATATGTTTTTCATGTGAGGTTATCTTAAGAGTTATGGATACTATCATAGGTCTATAAGATTAGGTATTATCACAAGTTCAAATTCTTAGACACCTCATTTTAGGGTTTTAAGTAATTTTTTTGAGGTTATTAATGAATTTTTTAAAGTATATTTATTGGGTTGAGGTATTTGTAACCCCTAGGATAAAAATGAAGTTTTTTCACGTTTAAAAGGAAAATTGGAAAAACTTAATGTCGAGTGACAAACTGTTGGATTTGGAAAGGCTGTGGGGATTGAACCCACAACCAAAGGGTGACTGTGGTGTAGTGCCTACCACTGGACTACATGATGTCCTGATTAATATGACATTTTTACATGTTAATACTAATTTTATTTCAGAACTTTACGATATTTTATTTGAATAATAATGGTTGATTTATCTTAGAATAATATATGATTAAATATTTATAATCATTGGGGGTTGAAATTAGTTAGGAAATGTTTAATGAATTTTAATTATAGTTATTTATAGAATGCTTTGATTTGAATCATGTGTATTACAATTTAATTTTGAATATTAATGTACCACATGAATGTTTATTGATTTTGGAAATTATCTTACCATGTGATAAACATTTTGGTTTTGGTTAATGTTTATAGATTTGGAGAAATAGATTGTTATCCCTTTTATGGTTATGTGGTATTTAAATTTTTATTCTAGTGCATTAGGTGTGAAAAATTCATATTTAATACTCATAGTTTGGATAAAAAGATGATATTTTGGCCAAAATTTCTTAAATAATGAAATCCTACTCATCATGTATGTATATTTCCATATTTTTTAGTTGAGATGGTAAGGGAATTCCTCAACTATAGGAAAAAGATATTTGAAAAACAAATTATCCTAGTACCTTTATTTATGATGAACCAATGGTCTTTTTTATCACCATAGATATATGGTTTTGAGTCCCTTAACCTAACATTGATCATTCACTTATTTGTGATCAATGACCTGAATCACTCTCTATAATTATTTACAATTTTCCTCCATTACCACATATGATATCCTAGTTGGAAACCTATTTATGTGTTATTACATATGAAATTTGTAAATACATTTATCTATTATAAATAGGATGATTTATGAACAATTTTTATGAGTTGGTTTTTCAACAAATGTTATTTCAAATGTATATACTTTGATTACCGAGATAAAGTTTAAATTTTGAGGACGCAATATATTAAAGGGGAGAGGATGTAATAACACATTATTTTAAAAGAAGAAAATTATATTTGATATCATAAAGGACATTAAACACATATTTTATCTTGTGTTACATACAATTATTAGTTTATCTTGCATTACACATAACTGTGAGATTTTTATGTTCGATAGTGTATTCTACACGCAACACAAAACTTAAATGAAACTTGATATATATTACCGTTATAAACTTGTCATTGTAATGGAGGGTAGGAATATTATTAACTGAATTATGAAAATATGGTTGAAATACGTATATATAAATAATTTTTCAATGACTAATTATTTAGAAATGAAAATAAACCCTTTTGAAACTAAGAGAAAATCTTTATCTGAAAAACTATTTTAACGAGAATAAATGGTTATATAGAAATAAATTAAAATAATGCTGAATTTTGGATTATATATATATTTTTAAAATATAAAATTCATTTTTGGAAGTAGAATATAAAATTTTAATTTGATTGAAATTTTGGGATATTTCAAAAATATTGATTTTTTGGTGAATAATAAAGAATACCATTTTTTTGAAAAAGGACTTACATTTTCAATAAAAAAAATAATTTAAATATCAAAATATGGTTTGAATATTTTTTCAAGTAAAATAAATATTATTTATTTATATGTAATACACTTAACTTCTTTTAAATATAATTTATATTTTTTAGTATAAGTTAGTTTTTGGGTTTAAAGACAATTTTTTTTAAAAACAATTTCAAAATGTATAACTTTTCACATTTTTAATTAATTAAAACAATATCTATTGGGGAATTTTATAAGTTTAAATTTATTGACTATATATCAGTAAATATTAATTTAGTTTCATAAAATTATTATTTTTAGTCATAGAGTTAATATATAATCATATTTTTCTAAAAAATACTCTTATTAAAAACCTGTTGTCTTGCCGCGTCTGCAAGATTAATATTAAATTAAAGTTTTCCAATCATGTGAATTGAATATGAAAAAATGGATTAAATTTTTTTAATCATCATAATTTATAATTTCTAATAAGGTCAACTTAATTTTTGATCAAACTGATTAGTGAAAGCAGTTAAAATTAATTACAACGATTAAGGTAAAAGTGAGTTTACTTAGTGGTTAAACATTGCACTTAAGGTGCCAAATGGCCTAAAAAGTTATAATTAACCCTTTTAATGGACACATATAAACATTATAACTTATATTATATAGTTTGTTTCATTATTGGAGCTACAAGAAATGGAAAAAATGTTGTCAAAATTCACTCATTCAAAAAATTACAAGAGTGCCATTCACCTCCCTTATAAGAGGCATCCCCTTATACTCCTCTATTCACAACTATAAATACCTTTGGATTGGCCAAGGCCTACCCATATTACTTCTCCAATACACTCATATAATCTTATAATAATTACTTTGGGATTAAATCTAACCAAGTAGGGCCTTTGGTACAAATAAAAAAAGTATTTATCCGAAGAAGAGGTAATGTTCATCAACATGCATTTTTTGTTTTATTTATTTCTCCACCATATTCAATTATTCTCATACCATTATTATATAATAACCTTAGGAAACTCAATATAATGAAATTATTTTATGTTTAGGGTAATACCTATACCAATACACACATCCATCAAATGGTTTACAAAATCATCATTCGTGTGTACGACGACACTACTATGAAACCAGGTTTATCCAGAACTAGGTATTTAACAATGCTAGCTAAAACACTGTTAAAGACCCCCCTTTTTAGCACTAAAAAATGTGCTATTAAAGGGTTTTTAATGTTCTTTTTATCACTATTAAAGGGGGACTTTAATAGTGAAAAAAATAACTATTAATGGGGGAACTTTATCATCACTTTTTTACAAGTGTTGATAAAGTCCCACCCTTTATCAACAATTTTAAAAAAGTTATGATAAATGAGGTCTTTTAACAATGCTTTTAAAAAGGTTCTGTTGGGGGGGGGTGTCTTTATCAGCGCACAATAATAAAGACGCCCTTTATCAGTATTTTTTTAGTAGCACTGATAAAGTTATATTAAAAAAAATATTTCATTAAGAATAATATGTTAATATATAAATATTTTTATATTTATATTAATATAATATATATTTTTTAAAATATGTTTTTGATAAGGTAAATAGGCATTTACACTTATTATATAAGATATTTTTTTTGTGAAAATAGTTTATAAAATAAATAAAAAATATTTTTAATTAATAATTTTATTATTATTATGATAAATATTCTTAAATATAAATTTTAAGGTAAAAAAATATCAAAAAAAATATCTAAAATATTTTGAAAACAAAACTCAAACTTCAAACCACCATAACTTTTGATCCGGGTGTCTGTTTGAGCTCTAACACATATCAAATCCAAGCCAATGATGATCTTTATGCCCTTAGTGACACAGGTAAATCTGTGTCATATTTTTTGAGGCCAAAAGTGGCCTTGAAGGCCTCCAAAACTGATTTTTTATTCAGGGTACCCATATTTTTTTAACATTTGATGGATTTACAACCTCATTTAAGGGGGTCTTATTGCCTTTTTTTTGGATACTAAATTTATGCCCAGGACTTACATTCATGCTGATATTATGGTTTTGAAATTTTATCATTTTTATTATGTAATTTTATTTATAATTAAATATATGAATATTTTTATATAGTTACTTATAATAAATCACTCATATAAATACATATATCAATGTATTCATGTAAAAATTTATATTTTAATATATATATAAGTAAATAAATTTTCTAAAAATGTATTTAAAGAAATATCTAACCATTTTTTACATTATATATACATATACATATGTGTGTATTAATAAAAAGAGATATATTTATATTATATTCTAGTATATATAAATGAATATAATATATAATATATTTATATAAATATAAGTATATATATCACACATACACACACATTTTATAAATTTATTTTAGAATAATTATATAAAAATATGTATATATATATAAAGAGAAATATCATTAAATAGAGAGAAAAACAACATGGTGTAGTTGTAAATGCATTCCATCTTCGATGGAGGGGAATAGGGTTTGAATCTAGGAAGGTGCACATAAGGTTGGAAATTTTCAAAGCATTGATAAAAGGTAGTGGGGTTAAAAGAAATGATAAGGGTGGGGGGGGGGGGGGTGGAGCACTATTAAAGGGGTTGTGGAAGCATTGTTAAAGGGGGTCAAACTCATAGGTGTACAAGAAAAATATAATTTTACACCCATTAATAAAACTAAAAGATATCTTTTAAAAGGGTCCTTTAACAACATTAAAAAAAGAGCTCTTAAAAGGGCCCTTTAATAGTGATAAAACATCACTGTTAAAGGACACTTTTAACATTGTTTTTTAGCGCTATTAAAGGGGGCCTTTAACATTGATTTTTTAGTGATAATAAGATTTTAAGGGTTTTAACCAAGCTCAAATTGTTGACACTTTTTTATCACTGATAAAGGCCTATTTTGAAGCTGTTAATGGCTTATTTGTTAGTAGTGCGGATTACCACCTCATGAAATAATGTCGTTCATTTTTCCACTACCACCTGTCACAGTTGGCCATAATGATGTACAAAATGTCTATATATTATATTTATGATATTTATTAAATAATTATAACTATGGATTAATTATATCAAATACAAAGTTTTTTTACATTCCATATCATAGTGGATACAATAATGTCACTTTTGTGTGCAATAGACTACCGCCCCATGAAGAGATGTGAAGCATTTTTCACTATCTTTTTAATAGGAAGTTAACAGGGATAAATATAATGAATATATATGATATATATTAAATAATTATGATATTAATTACATAATTATATTTATGGAAATATTATATATCATTTATTTCTTACCATTCAAACATTGAAAAAGTAATAATGTTATTCATGGATGTGTGGACTACCACCTCCTCAAAGTGATGTGATTACTTTTATATAAAAATAAGGATATAAATAAGTATAAATAATTAAATATCATGGTATTTATTATATAATTATCATGATGTAAAGATAAAATATTACTTACCTTCCTTCCATAATTATCATTGAAAAATGGGAATGTTACTCATGCATACGTACGACCTACCATCTCCATAATTTTAATATTGGATCATTCTTCATAAATATATTTCATGATTAACATTAATAGTATAATTAATATATAAATATGATAATTATTATGTTATTATTATTATACTATATATGTTTAAATAATTACATTTTTTACCACAATCAACCTAAAAAAGTCATTTTTGACACATAATTCGAATATGGTCAAAACATTTCACTTAAACATAATTGTTTAATAAATTATATATAAATTTTTTATAATTGAAATTAATGTAATATTAAAATTTTAAAATATTTACAAGAAATTAAATAATTAACATAATTTTATTATTTAGTAAGATAAATAAAAATCGTAATGAATCAGAGTTAAGGTAAGGGTCTTTCTCATCCCACTTTAATTTACGTGAGATACATGCCACATTCGCCACTTATTTTTGTTGTGTGGTGTTTATAATACCCATGAATTAATTTTATGATTATTATAAATAAATTTATTGGTATTTAAATTTCCATTTTAGGATATCTATTTCATGGGGTTTATGGTTTTAATGTTTCTAAACCAGTAAATGACTTCATCTCAATTTCCTTTCATTGAGGAAATTCTTGATGTTCTAAACCTTTATTCTTTTATATGCTGTATATATAGACCCTTTTACATTATATATCAATAATTTATCTATTATCATGACATTTAATATTTTTTAATGTTATTCTTTCATGGGTATTATGTTTTAAATATTTCAAAAGTGATTAGGGTCTTTTCTTCTAAATAAATCATCTTTAAATGTTTTCATTAAAAATATTTTTTTCTCTAGTTTACATGTTTTAAAATGACTTTTGAAATGTTTTTATAGATATAAAAGATTTATAAATGACATTTTATGTCTCTTTTACTTTATTTCAAAGGTTTCACAAGGAATATTTAGACGCATTTTAAATGGAATGGAAACATCAACTTTTCTGGCCGATGTTACCATTATTCAATTTCTAAAATTCTTTACAAGATCACATGATGTCATAAATAAAAACCCTCTTTCTTGTTTTGTGTATTTTGGTATTGAGAATTTTTTCTCAAAATAAATAATTATTTTGTTACAATCTCATCATTTATCATTATTTTTTGAAATTAAGTATCAAATATTGAAATATTATGATCTACCTCTAAATAATTATTATGAATTTTCCTATCTTTTATTTATGGCATGAGAAATGTTTTTCCCTTAATATTCCACACTTTATGTAATTTAGAGTTCAATATAATTTTTTTATGTAAAATCATATTTTGGATAAAAATATCTTTTTCATCCAAAACCATGTTTACTAAAAATGTTTTCAATTTTTTTAAAAAAGTATTTTTAAATATTCAAGGATATTTTCCTAAAGAAGTTTTATAATTTATTATTAATAGCTTACTTTATAATCATTCAGGATTATTTTTAAAGAAAATGAGTTTCAAAATTTTTTATATTTTAATTAGTGATTTAAAAATGAAAATTGTATTTTCCTAGAGTACCTTTAATGATATTTGGTTTTTCCATTGATCAATATGAAAAAACCCTATTGTACTTAAGCAACAATGGGGGTATTTTGAAATTATACCATCCTAATTCCTTCTCAGTATGGATTATGTTTTTTCTAATGGTATTTATATATAACCCATTTTTTTTCCATGAGATAACCAGGTTTAAAATAGATTATTATTAAACTCATTTATTTTCCACAGGTTAAACATGTTTCAAAGAGGTTGTTGTGGGACCTGTTTATTTTACATGGGTTAATTATATTTCAAAGAGATTAACATGAAACCCATTTTTTCTATGGGGTTTTAGTTATAAATTAATAATTATTTTCTCCATTAATTTTATGATGAATTATCTATATACTTTATTCATGTTTTTAGACATTATATATGATGGATGTGCCTAGATAGTGTCGGGTGATCCCGTTTTAGCTTAAAATATTGTTGCTCATAGATATAACTCCAATGCATTGGATGATTATTATGATATTTGGATAATTATATTTTAATTTGACCATATGGTTATTCTAATTGTTAAGGCTTATGTAAGGGTTTTATGAGATGATGTTCTAAGATACCAATATGTTTTATCTCTGCTAGATATGGGTTTATAACGTTTCTTATGATCAAGATTGATATCACATGGCTCATGATTATTATTTGTGAAGAATATTTCCTTTTCCATGTTTTAATTTATGATGATCTAGGTATTTATGGGTATGATTTCTTTCATGACTGCCTCATTCACTCATATTATGTCATCATATACTTATACACTCATTACACACATTAATTTAATTCAATTATCAATGCTTATGTTTAACCTTACTAAGAATTTTATCTCACCCTTATTATGTTTCATTTTCACCCAATTTATAAATAATGAGGTTCAATTAATTATTTAAATAAATGATATAATATGGATGATTGTGATTTCTTAATGTGGAAAAGAAAAGATAGGTTAAGTGGGAGAAATGCTCATTTAGAGTCAGTTTAATTATTTATGTATTCTTTTTTCCAAATTATCTATATTTATAAACCTAAAAGGTCCTAGATAATGTAAGTGGTCAAATTTTTCTTTTGATATTTTATGTTTTTAATGGAAAAAATGGGTTACAATTATTGACATCAAAGCTGAAAATGTATTGTTCTTGATTTCAACATAGGATATGGGAGTGCAGGTCTTGGGATTTTATACTTATAAAGGACTCCTACTATATTCTCCTCTATACACTTAATGATTCTATTATTTTCAAAATTTTCTAACCAAGTCTCTTCCTTACATCCCAATTCACGTCTTAGAGGAATTTGTTTGATGAAAAAACAATCCTTAGGAAGATTTTGGTGTTGATCTTAAAATGTTTACCGAAGAATAGGTATAGTTCTTAATCAAGAATTTTTGTTTTCTTTTATTATTCTACCGACTAAAAATGTAATTAAAAAATGATGATATAATAAAATTAGTATCTATCATATAAATCTATGTTGTTATGGTAATTTAATACCCTATATCCATCTCTAATTCTATGAAATTGAAAATGAAACCGTCATTTGTGTGTACTGTGAACTACTACCATGTGACCAAATGTAATTCATTTTACGTAATATAATTTTATCTCTAGATGTAGTTATGGATTTAATATATAAGTATTATATTTAGGTAATATTTATAATTTTGAAAATATAATATATCATTTACTTTATTACCTTTCCATTGACTATTAAATGATAACGTCATCCGTGTGTACATGTGGACGAGTAGCTCCACAAAGTTATGTGAGTTGTTCATCATCACCACCTCACAAGGATGATATGTATATATATATATATGAATTTTAAAAGAAATAATATATTATTAATGATATAATTATCATTATAAAATGATAAAATAATACATACCTTATTTCCATTATGATCGTCAAAAATTGAAACGTTACTCATATGCACGTATGGCTTACCATCTACATTATTGTAATCTAGTTCATTTTTCAAAAAAAATATATTTTTATTGGTTTAAAAATTATAATTTATGTATAAAAATGAAAATTATTTCATTATAAATATTTCAAATATGAATAGACAATGACCTATTATACCATAGTCATAATGGAAAAATAAAATAAATATCTTAAAAACATCTCATGTGAAATTATTTGATTAATTAATTAAATACGAAATGGTAATAAATGAAATAAAATTATTAATAAACTTTAAATTTTTTCATAATATACTGATTAATTAATCTATTTTTATTATTCGGTAAGATAAAGAATGTATGTGACGAGTCAAACCTGAAGTAAGAGATTAAATCTCAATTTACTTTTGTTGATGTATATTTTAATGTTATGCACCAATTTATTTTCTATGGTTTATATAATACCCATTAAACATGTTATATCATGAATCCATAATAATTCATGGTATTAAAACTTTCAATTTGAATTATTTCATCCAAGGGTATTTGTCTTGAATGTTACCAAGTTATAAATGATTTTATAACCTAATTTCATTTCATTGGGTTACATTACTAATTATTTTTCTATGATATTATATGATTATGTGTGTGACTAATTATTATTATTTTATTTTTTATTTCAAAATATTTTTTATTTAAATTTTATATAAATAATCAATTCACTAATTAATTCTTACTTCAACTGTATGATCTTTGTAAGACATTTCATCTCAATTTCCACTCCCTTGGTACATAATTGGTATTATGAACATATTTATTTTTTCGAGACATATATACTAACCATTTCATATTTTATATCATGATTCTTAATATATTAATGGTATTTCATGTTAAATATGTGTTTATTTATTCCATGGGGGTTATAATTCAAAAATTACTAATGTGTTGATTGTAGATTTCATAATCTCATCATTAATCAAAATTGTTATGTTTGATTCTACACTGGGAGAATTATTTTATGTTTTTATATTAGAACAAATATATTTTATTATCCTCTTTCTAATTATGAAAATTATTATTATTTTTCCATTCATTTTCCTATTTTAAATACTAAATATACCAAAATAATGTTTTTAGGGAAAATTACTTTGTTTTTCTACTCAAACGAGAATATTTTTTGTCCATGTACAAGACTTACATAAAATGTTTTA
This sequence comes from Viscum album, assembly GCA_963277665.1. Lineage (NCBI taxonomy): Eukaryota > Viridiplantae > Streptophyta > Magnoliopsida > Santalales > Viscaceae > Viscum > Viscum album. The sequence continues at coordinate 224,410,946 of OY728135.1, read as the reverse complement.
AAAAATAAAATTTTTATCCTAAATTATTTATTAATGACATTAATATCCATGTTATAATTTTTATAATTTTTTTTAAATGTAATATTATTTACAATTTCCGAACTAGGTACTTTTTTGTCTTTTTATAAAAAATGTAAAAGGAATATTTGTTTTAACATGCTCAACATGAAAGTAATTTTCCACTATATTGATATCTCATTGAATTTAATGTTCCTATATAAGTTTCCAATATTCATTTTAAAATAACGTTTTCCTAATATTGGGAAATTTTTTTATTTTTAAAAAATGAATTTTAATGTGAAAAGTGTATTTTCCTCCAAAATGTTTTTAATGATTTTTATTGTATTTTAATCATAAAATAAAATAAGATTTGTTTCTTAATCTACACTAGAGATGTATTATTATAATACCATATGTATTCTTTATCTAAATATTATGTTATTTTTTTATTGGGGGAAATATTAACATTTTATATTCTATTTTTTAATATAAATTTTTATATTGATTATGCATTGAATTGATATTCTCTACTTTCACATGATGAGTGCATCAGACTTAGTAACAGATGAATGGGGAATTATATATCCCCTTGCTGTATCAATAAGTCTCATGAGACAAACTATATTGGGTTTTTGGTCGAGGACTTAACGATTCATGTAAAATTTATTGTCATGAGGCTTAAAAAATATGTTTATAATGTCTGATATTATGAATTACACTATTCTAATATTAGTTATTGATGTCCATGTGATTATTTTAATAGTTATGATATGAATGTATACATTTTAAGATAATGTGACTATTTATATGACATTAATTTATCAATATTTATTCCTTCCATACTAATATTCATGCATAAGTTATTAACTAAATGTAATATGTGTTTGGTTATTTATATTTACATATTTATTATTCTTTGTTTAATCATGATATATTATTTTGTATCCAAACATTAATAAGTATTTGGAAATCAACCTTATTTTATGTATCTTCCCTAGTATATAAATAAGTTATCTTTAAAACATTTCAATGATGAAAAATATTTAATTTCACTATGTTGTAATTTATACTTTCAAATTTAATGTGATATTCAACTATGTCTATAGTTTTACAAGACTACTAAACTTTTTTTCCGTTAGGATTCAATCACTTGTATCTTATAACAACTTAATAAAGTAACCATCGATTTTGGGCTACTAGTTTTTGGGAGTTTATAGTAGTGAATATGCCTTTAAATATTTTAGTCCCTCTAAATTATTGGATCCATAGAGTCATGTTATAGTGATGAAGATCATTCCATAAGGCACTTGGATGAGAAAATTAAGTAGATTAGGAAAGTGATATTTGTGGTATAAAGAGATGTGGTTTCACTAGGATGAAAAAAATAAAACCAAAATCATTGGTATATAATAATGTGGTTCTTATCTAATTTTTAATGGCATTCAGTCATTACTTTGAAATAAAGTTGGTCACAAAAAATGTGGAATTTATTTTTGATGTAGTGGGATGAGAAATAGATAGTCCGACCATGAATCATTTAGTTACTCAATAATTATGAGTATCACACATTAATAATCATGGTAATTCCATGATATTATTGAATATATAATTTTAGTGTTCTACTAACATGGATCAATTGGTTATTCATATGATACTTCAAAAAAATTTAAATCTAATAAAATAACCTAAGGATGAATAAAAGGTCTAGATTGATCAGATTGAGGTAAAATAAGTTAGATAAGTGTAATATACAATTATAAATTTGTATTTGAATTTTAAATTTAGATATGAATAATGTTTGTGAGTCAATACTCTTGTGAAAGTGCTAAATTATAGAGGGAGAAGAATAATTTATATAGAGTATATAAAGTGGGTATGCATAGAGAATATAGAAGAAGAATAATAAGAATAAGACAATAAGAAAAAGATATGGAGGAAGAAAAGAAATGACAATCAGATGGAAGTCTATATTTTTTGACAACTATCTTATTGCTATATTTTGGATTATATATCATTATTTGTGTATGCACACATTATAAAAATCAAGATACATGTTGTGTATTAGGAGTTAATGGATACAACCAAATCATTTTATCCAACATGTTGAAAAATATAGATTATGTTATCAGGGATGACTCAAGAACATAAAAAAATGCAACCATTTATTTTTAATAGTAAAAATTGTAAATATATGTTATGCCTATTGTGTTTGTGGATTGATGTGTTCTTGGATCTTGGGAAGATATCTTTTCATCACATTAAAATGTGTTATTTTTTTTAAAAAGGGAAAAGGAATTGAATTCACTGAATCACCCCTCTTGGTGAATGCTCACTATTTATATGTGTTCTTTTCAACTTTTTTGTGTGAGTAAATTGGGATTTTCTTTTTGAAACTCAAAACAATTCCCAAAATACATGTTACCATTTCTCAAAAACGTGTTTTGGAAGGATAATAAAATTGTATTTACTTTGATTTTATTCATGTTGAAATTAATGATACATCTCAAAAAAATTGAAGATATCCTAAAGGAATTATAAATATAAATACACAAGTTATTTTATATAATATAACATAAGGTGAAATAATGCAAAATCTATTTGGATTTACTGTAATATAGAGATTGATGGGGATACACCCTAATGAATTATATATATTATGTGTTTTAGTTATTTCATACGGGAATACATGTTTGTGTCATATTGTATTACACAAGTAGAAACAAGGTATACATATTCCTTGGTATATGATATCATTTGTTATGCTATTGGGATATAAAAAATATTCCTTAAGGCATGTCGTATTGTACATTTTTCATAATCTCATCTATTTTGATATTTTTAGTCATACAATATCATAAAAAAGGCAATGAACTGTTAATATATCACATTCAGATCTATTCCACATAAATATTATTTTTAATTATATATTTTACATATAATAAAACACATGGTATGATAAATAGTGCATTTATATTCTTAATTCAAGCATTATTAGTCAAAGGATTTCAATAATATTATCTTCTTGCTATTTACTTGTATATTATAAATGTAAACATAAATGCCTGATAGTATTAGGTATAGTAATTATGGACTATATAAAGAGACCAAAGTCCATAAAAATAGAATCCATATATGATATATTTTCTCCCAAAAAATCAACCTATTTTATCTTCCATTTCCTCAAGAGATACTTAAATATCATGGTGTAGTGGATAATACTTCACAAACATTAGGTGATTCAGGTTAGGCTATATAAACCCCAATGAGGAGTGAGTCTATTGTTTTCTTTTTAGATATCTTCACCAAACATGAAATTAAAGATAATAATATTGGTTATAATAGATGTAAGGAAGAAACATGTTCATTATTTTATATTACATATGTTTTTTGTTTTTTATTTTGGATATCCTTTATTTTTTTACTTCCCAGATGTCTTCTTATTCTTGAATATGTTTTATTCTTTCCTTGGAAATCCATCATAAGGGCATTGAATTATTTCATATATATATATATATATATATATTGTTCAACATTTCCTATACTATATTTTAAAATCAAGGATATAAACCTAATACACTTTTCTTGGATGTAGGTTATTAAATATTTAAATGTATTTTGTATGTAGGACATTATCACTAACATTCATAAGATAAATTCCTAATTTATATAAAATTATATTTAATTTTATTTATGACTTTTTAATAAAATGTTCATATTGAAATATGGTTACCCAACTCTCTATGATGGATCCATTAAATTCTCATGGGAAGAAGGAATGAAATTAATAATAGTGATTTCAAGATATAATAATAAAATATGTTGTTTTACCTCACTGTAGTTTATGTAGAAAATTTACCATATAAGATTCACTTCATACTAGTGAAGAAACAATCAAATATTATCTATTGATACATCATTCATGTAAACAATCCAACATCATATATTGTAATTTTATCCTAAATTAACTAAATAACCCCCAAAATAATGTTTATAAATCCCTATAAATATATAAAGAGCAATGATAAATTCTTGATCAAAACCATAAGAAAACTTTTGTTAGAATATATATATTTTTTATTGATGAATTTTTATACTTTAATATGTTTGACTAAAAAAATGATTTTATAATTATAATAATCTCTATTGATTTTAGATTATATTAATATAAATTATATATCTTAAAATTAAACCATTAAAGTTTCATTTTTTATTAAAAATTTACCTCCATATTGAAAATATTTTAAAAATTTCCTTAGAATTAAGAGAATGTAGATGTCACTTGAAGGAATAATCACGCAGTCAAGGATAATAAAATACAACAATGTTTTTGAAGATAAATTAATTTAAAAAAATATTATATCAAATTAAATCATTAGTGAAAGGGGTGTGAAGATCAAGAAGAAGTGGATTACTAGAGGTGGGATTGGCTGTAAAAAAAATAAAAGGAAAATGATATAATTATGATAGCATGGACATCACATTAATGATTGCAGAAACTTGAATTGAAAACTAAAACTTTAAGTTAATATATTAAATTTTTAAAAAATATACAGTGAATTTTTGTATTTTTTTTAAATTTTATGGATTTTGAGTGAAATTTCCTCTAAAATAAAAAAGAGTGGCCGATGGACATTGAAGATACTTAAATTTTTTTTACTAAAAAGTGAATGTTATCATAATTTTTATTATTTTTAAATGATGATAAAATTATTATGGGAAGATCATAAAATGTTAAATTAGAAATTATGGGAAGGGTACATTGGAAAACGACCTCTATTTTAATTGTGACACTAAACAATTTACACTATTACCTGATAACCATAAGAATTTAGTGTTAGGATCTATTATTGTTATGAATGATTTTAAGATATTAATTATTTCCAATAAAGATATACTCATCAAAAAATGAGGTTTAAATTTATTAGAGTTACTAGATCAATGTTTTGTTAAATTTTAATTTAATAACTTTTATAACTATTGGATTTGAAGTAAATGAAAATAGTTTTCAATTAGATTATGTTGTTGAGTGTGTTGATTTATGAAATGAAATATTGGTTCATGTCATTTATAATATATCAAAGACATTAATTAACATGGATTCAATGTCCTCATTAGATTATTTAATAAATAACTATAAAAGGTATATTAAATAAATATTTTATAAATTAACATTTTATTATATTGAATGTAGTTTTGAACATTTGGACTTAATAAAACATTAAATATGTTATAAAAAATTTTCACCATAAATAAGTTGTAAACATTAATTTTCACTTTATTGGGTGATTTTAATGGGGTTTTAAGGTTTGTTTTACTAATAATAAAGATGAAGCTATATATATATATTTAGAAATTACAAAAATAACGATTTAAATAAACTAAAAAATATTATTAATTACACAATGAGTTATCAAGGATGTGTATATGATTCACCCTTACAAAATGTATATAATGCATTTGGAAAAATTTACAAAACTATTTCTCCTTACTATATTTAATAAAATAGAGTGGATGAAAGGAAGAATTATACCTCAATTTAAATAATGAAAGATATGTTAAATAGTGTCCATTTACAGAAAAATGTTAATGGTATATTTTCACTATGAATTAATTATTAATTTTTGTACCCCAATAGAAGATACAAGTCATTTATAATGAGTTATGGAAGTGAAAAAATTTATCTTTAAATACATTATAATTTATAGGATGTTTTTCTAATATTTTAATTAAAAAAAAGTCAAATTGGGATAATTTTTTAGATTGCATATTTATTTGTTTGAACATAATAATAAGAAATAGCAATTTTTGGATCATATGATAGATATCATTGAATTAGAGAATAATAAAATCATTAAATAATGGGATTACTTAGTTTTTAGAAATATATTTTGCTATTAATTGTTCAATAAAATGAATCTGAACAATTAGAGAGCACTAAGTAAAATTAAATAAAGAGAAAATTAGAAGAAAACCCATGGAGAAGAAAAATGAAATTATAATGAGTTTATTAGGTTCAAATGATAATTATTTAATTAGTGGATGAAATTATGAAACCATATCAAATATAGTATATTATTTGGAACCAAACCCATGAATCATATATAATATAGAACATAATATTCACTGAATATGTCCAATCCTAATATCATTAACCACACATTTGATAATGATAACCTATAATTAACCAAAGTATTATTTCCCACTTATGTGATAATGGGATAATGAATCAACCAAACCTTGGGTTAGACTCCCATATTTACCATATTATGCTATTAAATATCCATGGTAAAGGATGAAAGAGAATAGATCACATAATTTGGTATAATCACTAGGGATCAAACACCCATATTCATGTATAAACCATCAATATATAGGTCTAGATGGCTCTCATCATGAATTAATGGTATTTAATACTTTTTATATAATATTCTAGTAATTATAAGGTTCCAAATTCATTGTATCCATTCATTTTATTAATTCACTAAACATTTTGAGTAATTCTTGATTCTTCTAAATGTTTCAACCTATAAAACATTACTGATCTATGATATTATACATGGAAGAAACCCACATGTTAACACTTAAAATTAAAAATTAATTTTTTATTCAGAGTATATGATTAATATATGTCACAATTGGTGGGATATAAACATATCATACTATTAAACATAGCTCGAGGTAGTGGTACAATATCATCATAACGTATCTTATAGTATACCACACCAAGGAATATGATATGAATTAGATTCATATATATCATAAAATATGATATCCATATATCATATAAAACAATCCCTATAAGAATATTAATTCTTATAGATAGTTTCTTAGAAGTGGTTTTATAAACCGATGATAAAAAATAAAAAATTATATCTTTATTAAGTATAAGTTCTATTAAACCACTGCTAAAAAAAATATATATATTTTTAATATATATTAGTGGTGTTTTTTCAATGCCTATACTATTTTAATTTTTTTATCCAAAACCCTATCCATTCCCCAATTTATTTATACACTACATGATTAAACCTTTCCCCACTTACATCTCAACAAACAACCACCCCATCAAAAATTTCCACCCAATTCCACTACCAATCACTCGCAATGGATCATTTTTCTTCCCTAATAACCTTATGCACCATGTTCTGTTTCTAGTGTAAAACCCACATGGTCCTTTAATTTAAAATATTTATTTGATTTCTTTATTATTGGTATGATTTAATTAAAGTATCGGGAATATGGATTGCGAGGAATGATTTTCACCTTAAGTGATATATATACATTCCAAATACATTATAGAGAGATCTATTAAATTCTTCCCATATTGGGTGAGGAATAGAATTGGTAAGTGGTGACTTTATTCTTTGTAGAGAATAACTACCCTATGGGTTTTTCTATGTTTATCCCTCATGGGTGGGGTGGAACTGGTCTATTTTAGACATTAATTCCACTTATAGATAGAGGGTAACCATTGAAAAATTAGTTAATATATAATTATTTTAATGAATAATAAATTAAAAATATATTTTTTGATAAATTCATTAGTGGATTGTTGGTTTAAAATAATAATAATAAATAATAATATAATATCATTGAATTTTGTTTAACTATTTAATAAGTTGTAATGTATATTAAATGGTTTTCATTTATGGATTTATCTTTTCATGTTAGTCCATTATTTATTTATCAATGCACAGTTTTAGTCTGAATACTCATTTATGCATGTTTTATAAAAAATTACATAAGTTAATTCATAGGATGTGACACATACATATACTATTTTATTTATTTATTGAATATTATTTGAATCATATTGTAATGTATTATTAATCAGTATTCAATACCCCATAATATATTTATTTTTGAATGCATGTTTCATTTGATATAGAGAAATAGGTGTTCATGTGATTATTATGATGATTGGAGTTAATTTTATCAAACATTTTTTTAATAGGGGTGCATTATAATTCCTTTTTAGTATAAATTCAATATTGTATTTATTTCACACACTAAATGTAGTTTTCGCATGTAATAATTTTTGGGGGTAATTTAATTTTGAACTCATATTGTAGTTTATAAATTTATTTCAAAGATAAAAATATTTTTAAATGAATACTTTGAAATGAATATCATTTATAACAAAAATGGTTATTACTAAAAATTATTTATGATTTTTTTCTTAAAAAATTAGGGTTGTATAAAATCCCATATTAACTTTTATTTATTAATTCTTATATATTTATATAAAAATTTGTGTTTTTATCTCATAGTGTGGTAAATAATTTATATATATATAAATTTTTTATTACATTACCCAATAAGACATGTCAATATATTAATGTTATGAAGATGTTTTTGGATTCTTGAAAAGTAAATTGCTCTGTAGATCAAAAAGAAAATTTCCATGTATGAAGTATAATTTTAGATAACAGTTTAGGAGACCCGAATTATTTGAGAACTTTATTTTTAAATACTTATCTACAATATAAATGTTATGAATTTGGAATAGGTTATAATTTTTATTAAAATTTTTAGTAATTATGTTCATAAAAAAAGAACACGCCACTTCCCCAATAGTATAAAATTTAATACAATATTTTTAAAATAATGATTTAGGCATAATAGGTAAATATCATCAAGATAGAAACACCTAAATAGATACTAATATTTCTATTTAAGATCATAAAATGTTAAATAATGTCTCAAAACTGTAGGATAACATAATAAATATGGTAATTAATATATGTGTGATGTTGTTGAAACAAATATGAGGGAAAAATTATCTACGAAAATGACTGAATTTATTGAATTATTTAAAGATAAAAACAAATAATTTTATAATTTTCAGTATTTTATTTCCTATTAAAGATATTCTATATAAAATTCCTATGAGAAATTATAGATAAAGAATCATCAATGATATTGGAAAATTTTCATTATGATGTCATTAAGTCTAATATCCCAAAATTATATTTTAGATGTAAGAAATTATGAAAAATACTTGAATGAAATATATGAAGATATATTAATATTCTAATTATTTTGTTTTATAATAAATAGAAAATTCATATAAGGAATAGTGTAATATTTTTTCTGATTCCTAATGGAAGTAAATGAAAGTTGATATATGTCCGAATCAGTATAATAAAATTAAGATAAAAAATAAAATATATTATGATCATTTTTTATTACATTCAATTAAAAAAATTATCTATAATATTATATCTAGCCTTTAACACTATTTTTCACACCTATTATTTCTTTTTTAGGTATTTTTATATTAATTTTAGGTCTATAATTTTTACATTTTGGTTTTCCTAGTGTATTTGGTGAAAAATAGAATTATTTGGTAAATAGTTGGTGATGCACTATTGGTGTATGGATGGCACATGATTTTGAAAACAGTCCACCCTTGCCCAGGTAACTTCGCAACCAAGTGGTGTTTTTGGATAGTGGATAATTACATAGTTAGTGCACAGTTTGTAAATCATGAGGGATAACCGTGCGACCTATCTAGCTCATTAAAAATTGGTTTTTTCTGTTTTCTATCTTCCAGATTTTTAACCCTATACCCCCATTTATTCCCCCACTTGGGTTCCTACAACCAAGGTGACTCCCCCCAACCCTCTTCCTCTCTTAGATCTCCATTTTGGGGGTTCTTTTGGTGTGGTTTCTCTTTGATTCTACAATTAAGTCCCTCTTCTCTTGGTTTCATCCTCTTTTATAGTGTTTATTTCTTTTTTATTTGGGGGTTTTGTTCTCCAGTGGGTTGGGTGACAGATTTTGGGTGACATATTTATCTTTAGGGTTTAATCTTGATGATTTTGGTTCAATCTTGACTTTATATGGTTCACTTGATGTGTAGTTGGGGTTTCCACTGGATTTTATAAGTTTCTAAGCTTGAGGTTAGTGGTTCCATGATTAAACATTATTTAGTGACTTTGATATGATTTATTTTCTTTTTGGTTACATTATATTGATTGCGAATAAGGTGTGAAATACGTTTTCAAAATATTCAAGGTGTGTTTTTGTTGAAAAGTAGGTTTTCAAATGAAATGGGTTATATTCCTTGTGTGTTTCATATATGCCCCCTATTTTTTTTTCTTGAAGGTATTTGATAAAGTGTGTAGATTATGCGAATCCTATTTTGAAATGGATCTGGTGTGATTTAGATTTCAAAAAGGATTTTGTATGTGGAAATGGTGTTTTATCACAAGTGTTATGGTTTTTGGATTATGTATATGTGAAAGTGATGTTGTATGTGATATGTGAAATGAGAATTGAGCATAAAGATAATCCTAGGTGACTAGGTGGGAGGAATAAAACCAATATGATAGTTGATTCAGAAGTGGATTGTCCCGGTTTATTGTACCAGGATTGACAATTACAACACTAACTAAACATTGATGACAATTGGAGACAACTAGGTCCATGGGATGTTCCCTCCTAGTTCCACCAACAGCCCGAAGGCCTTCATTTTTATTGATTTTTTATAATCCACCTTTCAAGGGGTGAGGTGGAACCGTTACAAGGCCCGTAGGCATAATTATTAAATGGACCATAGGACTTAGAGGAATTCATTGCCCATAGGCTTCAAACATTACATTAAACCCAGACTAACTACTTGGAACTGCTCCTCCCCAGCATCTTCATCGTGAAATCAGCTCTCCACCTTCGCATGGCCGTTCGACTAGGCTTTCCCGTGCATGCACAGGCTTGTCCCAATGGTAGGCTCCATACCCTATCATTCTTGCAATACGTTTAGGTTCTACTACGGTGAAAGTTCCTTGCTCCTCCTCCTTCTGAAGCTTGTTCCTTGTCGGTTGTCTGGTTTGCATCTGCACTTAAGGTGGCCCGAAGGCCTTGAGGTGGCCCGAAGGCCTTACTGACCCGAAGGCCTAGGTGGCCTGAAGGCCTTAAAGGACTCAGAGACCAAATAGGTGGCCCGAAGACCCAAACGAGGGCATATTTCCAGCTGCTACAGTTCCAAATATGCCTGCTACAGTTCCCGCTATAGTACCTGCTACAGTTCTGCACAGTTCCTACTACAGTCCCTGCTATAGTACTGCTACAGTACATGCTACAATGTTTCTCTTGTACTACTACAGTACTCCTATAGTTCCCCCAAAAAATTTCCCCCACCTAGATTTGATTCCAGGTCTCTTGGATACACTTTAGGAGTCCTCACCTTCCTAGTTGATTTTGCACATGAACACTAGTGGTTGTGGTTGCTATACCATGTTTCACTAAGATACGATGTACCTAGTGTCCCAATTTAACTAGTGCCTATAGGGATATCCTGTGACATAGTGATCTCTTATGATATTATTCTTACCATTGGCATACATTACACATGGTTGGTTATTTCAATAGATAAGAATGTTTTCCTTTAAAATATAAAAATTTTCAAGCCATTTTTTTAATCTTGAATGTTGATTTGTCTTATAATGTTTTGGAATAGAATATTTTTATTGGGTGGAATCCTATTGGGTATTGTCTCACACCCTAAATACAACTTTTGGTATATGTAGACTTTCTTATATTTGACACATGTAAAGGAAATATGTACCATGGTGGTGGTTCAAGTTGATAGTGGTCTTCACCTTTCTAGGTATTGTTGGTGGTCTCTTGAGGAGATGATCCTCATTTTACATGGAGTTATTTATAATGGTCATTCTTCCCATTTTTTATCCATTTGGGTTTTGTTAAAAGTTTTAAACATTAATCTGAAAATTGTTATACCATGTTTGCTTATGTTTTTTACATCAGTGTGATGTTTATTATTGTGGGTTGTTTATGACTATAATGATGGGTGAAATAATTCCAAAGTTGCATTGTTGATACCTAGACACTTTTTTCCAGTCCGTGGGGGTCAGGAATGAACTTCGAGACATGCCACAGACCAGGTTCGATGTTGGGTTGGATGTCACACTAACTTGGTTTGTGACCAAATGGTATCAGAGGATGTCTCACTCCTTTGGGTAATTATATTTTGGATGATTTTGGATAGGCAGAAGCTAGGATTACTGGGGATTTAGGTTCTAGTCATGAGTATGGTGCTTGTCTAGTACATCTCGCAACAGATCACGAGTCATCATGGGATTTTGGGATTTGATTTTACTCCTCCTCCAGGTGATATGTACAAGATGAAGACTGTATAAGGACAATAGGTGGGGGTGGAGCTGTCTTTTGACTTTTTATTGTGATGTATTTGGTTATATATGGTTATGGAATATTTATATTTGTTGTTATTGATAAAAATTTTCCGAATGGTTGTATTGATATTTTTTCTTGTGGTTATTTCTTTTTATAGCAAAATTCCTCCTAGGAGAATTCCTATACAATAATGGGAAGAGGTCCGATAGTTTTATCCCTAAAAAATTGAATGAATAATTGTGGAATATGTGGTTTAGGCAATCCATGATTTGGGAAAGAGAGTAGGTTCCGGTTCTTCACTGGACAGAGAAGTTGAACCGGGTCCTAGGAAGGAAAAATCTCAGAAGTTAATAAAGAACAAGCCTCCTTCATTTAGGGGTAATACTAAACCTCATGAATCAAAGGAGTGGATTGAGAAGATGTAGGGGACGTTCGAGTTCCTTCATACCCATGAGGATATTATAGTAAAGTGCGCTTCGTTCTTTCTAGAGGGTCCCAGTCATAGGTGGTGGGACATAGTGATTCAGGATGGGAAGACTGAACAGATTGGTTAAAAATAATTCAAGGTCATTTTCAATGAGAAGTATTTTCCTGTGGTCTTAGCCTATACCATATCCTAGGAGTTCATGGATCTTACCCAAGGTGACCAGTCTATGATGGAGTGTGCTAACTGTTTTACTGAGTTGTTGTGGTATGTGCCTGAGATCATTTCTAATGAATAGTTGAAAGCTTGGAGGTTCAAGATGGGGATGTGACTAGAGACTTATTCATAGGTATTTATATTTAAGATGAATACCTATGATGATATGGTTGATCATTATAGTATGGTTGAGATCTATCAAAAAGGGAAATCAAGATTCCCTGGAGCAGTGTCTGCAGTGGGTAGTGGAAATTCATCAAAAAAGAAGAGGAAGCGAGATGAGAAAGAGAAAAATAGAGGTAGTAGCTTAGCCATCCCTCTTGGTTTTCTTCTTTTGTGGATTATAATACCAGGTCGGTCGTGTTCCATCAGTATTGGAAACTAGGGAACATGCGGTAAGCATGTCCATCCCCACCCATATCATTTCATCAATATAGAGATATGGGGAACTTGTATCATTTTTGAAAAGTGATGCGACCCTATCAGAGTGGTGCGGGATCAATGGATTCTAGAGGGATGAAAACCCAATCAAAATCATCTAGGTCAGCGGGTTCTCAGTTTGTAATCAGAGCTGAATCATCTTCTAGGTAAATTCAGTTTAGAGATGAACCATGGGCTAGTGGTTGTTCTTAGGCTCAGGCTGAGATGAAGTATCTTCATGCAGTGGACTGGGAATTGGGAGGATCAGATGCAGGACCTATGACATTTTGAGGTACTATTCTTATTACATCAACCTTGGCTATTTTTTTGTTTGATACTAGTGATTCTATTTCTTTTATCTATTCCTACCTTGTTTATGTTTTGAAATTTCCAACTGATCTTATGACATATGTGATGGAGTTGGTAACACCACTTGGTAAGAGGTGAGAGTAGGGTTTTAGGTGTTCGTTTTGTCCAATCACCATGGTAGTGGTTGAATTATAATGATATTTCCTTGTTTTGGAGATGGAACTCATTGATGTAATCCTCGGTATGGATTGGATGGTGTGATTTTAGGCACACATAAATTGATATATGTGATGAGTGTGCTTTGTGGCACTAGATGGAAGTACCCAAGATTTTATTGGTGAATGGGATCATCAGTTGGGTTGTGCTAGACCTCCACTTCCAAAATTGGGTAATCTAATTTTTCTATTATCATCTCTCAAATTGGAGGGCTATGGTGGTGTTACTGAGGGTGGATTAACTCCTTTTTTGGATGAGTTCCCAGAGGTGTTTCCATATGAATTTTCAGGATTTCCTTGAAATAGGGATATGGAGTTCTCTATAGACTTGGTGCCAGGAACACACCTAATATCTCTTCCATTGTACTATATGTAACCCACTGAGTTGAGTGAATTTAAGGTACATATGGATGATTTAAAATCTAAAGGATTCATTCACCTGAGCATATCACCTTGGGCCACAAAAGTCTTGTTTGTGAGGAAGGATGATAGATCTATCTGGTTGTGTATTGATTACTAGAAGTTGAACAATGTAAACATCAAGAACACATATTCCTTTCCCCGAATTGATGAATTATTTTACTAGTTAAAAGGGGAAAGATGGTTTTCTAATATATACTTGAGTTCCAGTTATCACCAAGTCAGGGTGAGAGACATGGATGTCCCGAAAATTGATTTCTGAAGCATGTATGACCATTTTGAGTACTTTTTCATGCCTTTCGGGTTGAAAAATGATCCAGTGGTTTTTATGGAGCTTATGAACAAAGTGTCCCACTAGTATCTCAATTATTTTGTCATGGTATTCATGGATGACATCCTAGTTTATTTTGAATCTGAAAGGGAGCATGAGTGGTATTCACAGATCATATTGGGCACTCTTCTGAACTATCATATTTATTCTAATTTCTCTAAATTCACTTTATAGATCAAAGAGGTAATGTTTCTGGGCCATGTGACCTCAGAACATGGGGTTTCAATGGACCCCAAGAAAATCAGTGTAGTGATGTCATGGGATTAGCCAAAGAATGCCTTTGAGATCAGTAGATTCTTAGTCCTGACATGTTATTACAAGCACATTGTTCAAGATTTCTCTCAACTTTCTTTTTCCATGAGTTAACTCACCCAGAAATGGGTGATGCCTGAATGGAGCCCAGAGTGTTAGAAGTACTTATAAGAGCTAAATAATTGATTTAATACCACTCTTGTGTTGATCTTTCTAGATTTTTTAAAGGGATATATGGTTTATTGAGATATCTTAGGTATGGGTCTCAGATGTGTGATTATATAGGATGACCATGTAGTGCTGTATGGTTCTCACCAACTTCGACCACATGAAAAGAACTACCTGAAACATGACCGAGATTTATCATCATTAATATATACCCTAAATATGTGACATCATTATCTTTTTAGGGAGAAATTTGTGGTTTATTCTCATCATAAGAGTTTAGCCTATATTTTCTCCCGGACAGATCAAAATATGAGTGAATTTTGGTGGGTTGAGTACCTTTAGGGGGTTTATTTCAATATAGTCTATATCCTGAGTAAATGCAATGCTATAGATGATTCCTTGAGTACAAATGTTCCAGTGTAGGCATTAAAAAATTCTAGTGATGAGTGGACATTGATGTGGATTTTTTCTCAGATGCACCTGGAGACCAAAGAGCTTGGTGGAGGTTCATTATTGGATAGTGTTCAGTTAGATCCTTACCTTCTAAAGCTAATTTAGTGGGAGAAGCCTGGTGATGAGAAACACCGGTAGTCTATGTAGTCTTTTCATGGTGGGGATACACCTTGTGATTGGTAATTATCTCCCAAGGGAGTTTTATGTTTCTCGGACATTCTATGGTGTTTTTATCTTTAAAGAATTCGGTGACGTAGGATAGCCACCAGTATCACTATTCTATTCATCCTAGAGCCACCAAGATGTATTATGATGTTATTTAGTAATTTTGGTGGCCAGGTATGAGGCGGGATATAGCTGACTTTGTATCAAGGTGTTATACATTTCATAAGTTAAAAGAAGAGCATCAAAGACCCTATGGTTTTCTCCAGCCACTACCTATTCCTACCTTGAAGTGGGAAAAGATCACCATGGACTTAATTATTGGATTTCCTCATACACCTTAGGCAAATAATTCTATTTGGGTAGTATTCAATCGTCTAACCAAATCATCCCATTTCATTTCGATTAAATATTGAATGAAGGTGGATGAGTTGGGCTAGATATGTGTTCAGGAAGTTATAATGCTTCATGATGTGTCATCAGAAATTATTTCTAACAAGGAAAACCATTTCACCTTACTATTTTGGGAAGGCCTTCCAAAGGTAATGGGGTCACATGTCAAGTTGAGGATGACATACCATTCTCAAATGGATGGTCAGAAGGAATGGGTGAATCAAATTTTGGAAGACATGCTTCGGGAATGCGTGTTAGATTTTAGTGGATCATGAGATAGCCATTTGGGGATGGTCAAGTTTGTGTATAATAAAAATCATCAATCCTAAATCCGAATAGCTCCTTTTGAGGTTCACAATGGTCAGCCATGTTGGTCACCTTGTTTTTGGGATGAGGTGAGTGAGACCTCACTGCTGGGACTGAGATTAGTGCAAGATACATCTGATAAGGTCAGGTTAATTAGAAAGTAGTTATTTACATCTCAGAGTCGCCACAAGTCTTATATCGATCAGAGGACCTATGATCTAGAGTTTTCTGAGGGTGATTGGGTGTTCCTGAGAGTTGAATCTCACTTGGGTCACCGTCATTTTGTAAAGTAAGGAAAGGTAACACCAATGTATGTCCAACCTTTTGAGATCACCGAGAGGATTGGTAAAGTGGCATACAAATTGGATTTTTCTTCATAGTTGATGTTAATTTATTATTTCTTTCTTGTCTCATAATTGAAAAGGTATAACCTAGATCCATATCATGTGATGAATTTGGAAGAGTTGAAGTTGGTACCCGATTTATCTATGTTTGAGCAGCCAATGTGTATTGTAGATTTCCATGAGAAAGTTATTCATGGGAATTATATTCCAATAGTTTGATTTCTTTGGCAGCATGGTAACGACGAGCATGAGACATGGGAGTGGTAGTCATGGGTTGAGTAAGAGTATAAATTTTTAGTCTCCAAATAATCATTAGGATGAATTTCTGGGGCTAGAAATTTTTCATGATGGGGAGAATTTTCACACTAATGATTTCCTTTTGATGAATTTTTCTATTTTTTTTGGTATAGAAAATTTCCCTTGGAATTTTCCTTGTTTTTTAAAGAAAAAAATAATTTTTTGGTAAATAGAAGGTGATGGATGGTTTGGAAAACCGTGCAACCATTCCTAGGTGACTATGAGGCCAAGTGGTGTTTTTGGACAGTGGATAATCATACAGTTAAAGAATGGTTGGTAAACCGTGCAAGTTAAATATATGGAATATCCTACTTCGATAGAAATGGGTGCATAATTATCGCACAGTTTTTAAAATCATGAATGATAATTGTGCAGCCTTTATTAGTCATTAATAATGGGATTTTTATGTTTTCTCTCTCCATGATTTTGAACCCTAAAACTCAATTTCTTCCCCCACTCAAGTTCATCCACCCTAGGAGAATCCTCTATCCCTCTTTCTACTTTATACCTCTATTTTTTGGGATATTTTGGTGTGGTTTCTACTCGATTCTCCAAGTAAGTCCCTATTCTCTTGGTTTCATCCACTATTCTTGGGTTTCCTTTATTCTTCTTTGGGGTTTTTCCCCAGTGGGTAGGGAGTCCAATTTAGGTTTAGATCTTGATTTTTAGGGTCTAATATTGATGATGTTGGTTGAATATTTTCATTATATGGTTCTCATGAGGTGAAATTATGGTTTAACCCTAGATTTTGAAAGTTTCTAAGCTCGTGGTAGGTGGTTCCATACTTAAATATCCTTTTTTGACTTTGATATGTTTGATTTTATTTTTTGGTTACATTCTATGGATTGTGCATGAGGTTTGAAATGCATTTTAAAAAGATTCATTGTGTGTTTGTGTTGAAAAGTAGATTTTCAATGGAAAAGGATTACGTTCCATGTGTGTTTCAAATGGCCCCCTTGTTTTGTGTCCTGAAGGTATTTGATAAAGTGTGTAGATGATGATAAACCTATTTTGAAATGGATTTGGTGTACATTTGGTTTAAAAAATGGTTTTGAATGTGGAAATGGTGGGTTATCATGTGTGTTTTGGTATTTGGATTTTGTATATGTGAAATTGATGTTGTATGTGATATGTGAAATGATAATTGAGCATAAAGGTAATACTAGGTTACTAGGTGGGAAGACTAAGACTAGTACGCTAGTTGTTTCATAAGTGGATTGTCCTAGTTTCTTCTAGCAGGATTGAAGATTACAACACTAACTAAATATTTATTATGATTGGAGACCATTAAGCCCATGTGATGTTCCCTCCTAGTGGCTTGTGTATGGGAACACTGTTGTTTGTGGTTTCTATACCACGTTTCACCAAAACGAGATGTAACTAGTTTCCCATTTTAGATAGTGACTATAGGGATCTACCGTGACTTAGGTCTCTCTTGTGATTTTTTTATTGTCAACATACAATACACATGGTTGGTTACTTAAAAAGCAAAACATGTTTTACTTTTAAAAATGTTTCCCTTTAAAATGTTTCCTATAAAATGTTTCTATAATTTTTTATAAAACATGAATATTAATTTTTATTATACTATTTTGGAATAAAATATTTTTATTTGGTGAAATCCTACTGGGCCTTGGACCACACCCTGCATACACCTTTGCGTGCATGTAGACTTGGTTATATTTGACACTGTTAAAGGATAGATGTATCATGGTGGTGGTTCAGGTTGCTAGTGGTCTTCCCCTTTGTATGTGTTGTTGGTAGTGTCTTCAAAATGATGCTCCTAATATTAAATGGTTGTTTTTTTTATGGTTATTCTTCCCCTTTTTGTTGCATCCTTTGAGTATTTTCTAAAGTTGTAAACCTGACTCTGAAAATTATTATTCCAGGTTTTGTTATGTTTTTCCAGCCATGTGAGGTTTATTATTTTGGGTTGTTTATGACTATAATGATGAGTGAAATTATTCAAAAGTTTCATTTTTGATGCCTAATAACTTTTTGATAGCCCATGGGGATTGGGAATACCCTTAGGGCCATGACACAAACTGGGTTTGGTATTGGGTTGGATGGAACTCTAGCTTAGTTTTTGACACTATTGATAATATGAAGTTCCATTCCTGAGAAAAAAGAATTTTGGGTTCATATGACATCCAATAGATTTAAAAATGTGGAATACCTTTAATTCATTACATAAGAATTTCTTTTTTGTGTCTGAGAAACATTTCCATAGTATTTAAAAATGATAGAATTAATCAATTTCGGCATTTACATAGAAATTATTTTATTTTTTCAATTATTTTTATTCCTTATAATATGCCTCTCTGGATGAATATTTAGTAGACTTAATTCATAAAATCCATAATTATTCTCACAAAAAAATTTATATAATTAACATTGATATCAACCTTTATCCACTTATCATATAATTAAAAGTTCTATGGAATAATGGGTGACGATATCTAGTGTTCATCTTGAAAATATAGATTACATACTTCATGAATTTTAAGATTCTATTTAAAAGGCCATCTGAGGTGCTACATTAGATTCCTTGTAATCTTATAAAGATACCTATATCTTATTAAACTTCTAATGACAGACCCGATAATATTTTAGATCTGAACTGAGGATCTGGTCATCAACTCTAGGATTCATTCAAGGGATCCTCCTCTAGAAGGGTTCTCAAGAAAGGATCTTCAGTCCATATTGAATCCAATCTGGAAGATTTATTGGTAAGATTGATCATGGGAAATAACTCATTAATCATGTGGCTTGTTCTACCCAATGGTGAAAATCCATGGCTGTCACACCCAGTTTTCTTTTCTTTTCAGGTCATGGTTTTCATCCGGTTTGCCGAAAATCCCAATACTTTTCCATGGGATGTCTGGTTTTATTAGTTTCCTTTGTTCTTGTTGATTGTTTGGTGTTTGGATATGACAAGGGGAGTCTAACTAATGGCCTTTGTGAGCTTGTAGGGCCTAGCAAGACATGTGGATCCGGGGCATGGTCCTAATAACTCTCTCTGTGTTAGTGTTGTGTTTGACATATGGTCGCCAACCATATGATCAAGTCACCCACTGACACTAGTTCCTTTTTGTGGGTTTCTTGGACCTTTCTTGTTTTCTGAATTTTTATTTTGAAAATACTTATGTGAGAATTATGAAAATGGGTTTTAAAGGAAGGATTAGATTTTGAAAAGTGGAAAATGGGTTTTCAAAAATTAAATATAATAATGGTTTTGTGAAGGCTATTTTTTTAAACAAATTTTGGGTAGGAAGTGGAAATGATTTAATGAGATTAGATTTTCCCTAATCTAAACATGTGATTTTTTGAAATAAAATGTTTTGAAAGTGTGAATCATTTTAAGGTGATTCTAAATCCTTGTTTTAAATGGGGTGTTTTGGGATGTTGAAAAGTGTTAGAATCTGATGAATTGGTTTTGGAAATTTGTTTTTAATAGTTGGTGTTTTCGTAGAAAGGGTATTGTTCTCAATGGAAATCATATTATAAAAAATATACCTTACTGAATTTTAGAAAATTGGAAGGGGTTGTTTGGAGTAGCTTGGTTGTTTTTAAAGTTAATAAAAATAAAAAGGGGCATGTTTTTAGGAAAATGGTTCTTGATGAATTGTGGTTTGTTTTTTGAAATCTGAAAAGGGTTTTGACTTGGTGTTTAGTGTTCCTTTTGAAGGTACATGATTTTTTTAATGATTTTGTTTTGTTTTATACTTTGGTGATTTCATGGGTGCTCACATGCATGGTTTTATTGATATCTGGAAGGATGTACTATATGGCATAGTGGTTGTCTGCCTGGGTGGCATGGAAATGTGCATGTGGGTGAGACTTGATGAAACACCATTGACGAATGTGGAAACCCACCAAACTAGTTTGTTTTTCAAAAGTGTTTTGAGATGAAAAATTGTTCCCTTTGTTTATAAACCAATGGTTATGTGGATAGTTTTTTCTATGTCTTAAAAGAGTTTTTTTATTAATTAAGTATCCTTGTGATCTATAAGTCATACTCTTGTTGTGTCTTGAGATGAGATCTTGTAGGTGTCTTGGTTTTGAAGTAATGTTCAGTGGGTTACTAAAGATGTGTTGGATGTTGTGATGTGGCCACAGATAGTTCTATATTTTCAATATTTTCAATCGATAAACCTAAGGATTCTTTCCAATGTTTCACAAGCTAGATACACCTCCAAAAATAATTCCCCATCCCGTTAGTTGAAATAGAGAGCTATTTGGGATCGATTTAAAGTGATTCGTAGTCGTGATTATTCCTTTGGACACATCATTTGTATTCGATGATGTTGATGTGTTTCATAGTATTCCTTGTCCATTCTTCTCCTCGTTCAGAGTGAGATAGAATTTTGATATTCATCTACGAGTTCCTATTTATATGAAGGTGTTTTATTGAGCAAGTGATATTTTTTTGAGTGGTGTGATCCTAAGCACCTGACTTCAGTGTAGAAGATGATTCAAGAATCAGGGCTCTAGACATAGGCCTCAAAGTGAAGCTTTTCCCACAGTAAGGAAATATCCAGAGGTGTGGGAAGATTGACCAATCTCCTACCTCCACCATTGTGGTATGGTAGTTTCTATATATATATTGTGGTTCTTAATTTTTGGGAATTTACCTTTTTTGCAACAAGCATGGTGGAATTACCCCTCACACAGTGTCTATGGTTATGCCCTCATGGATGTGGGTTTTTGATCAATGTCCCTGTGTGGACCACCTCTGAAAATTAGGTGTGGTATTGGTGTTACCTATTAGTAGGTGGAGAGTGTTGGGTAGTTCCTTTGTTTCGTTTTTGGTTTCAGTGGATTAATTATTTGGTCCCCTTCCCTCCCCTCCTTGAGTGGTGGGGGTCTGGATCCATGTCAAAAGTGTTGGCCCAGTTCTTTTCCCCTCGGTTCAGGAGTGGTTGGTTTAGATGTTCATGTTGTAACCCTATTAACTTGGGTTTGTAGGTTGTTGTGGGAGATTTTTGGTAGTCCTGTGTAGGTGAGGCCCAATTCTAGTTCATGTTTAATTTTTTTTTTCATTTCTAGTTGTCCTCTAATGGCGGGGAGACCCACTATGGGTCACAAAGATATTTCCTTTAGTATTTTTCAGATGGTAGTTGTGATTTAATAGCGGGGAGCCCATTATGGCCTCAACCCCAAGTCATTGGATTTTGTGAGTTAACTATGGTTTGGTTGATCGTTGGGTTCATTGGGAGAAGGCCCAACAATCTAGTTCTTGGCTTGGTTGTGGAGGTGGTGTCTTGATCTTTCCATTGATTCTTCGGAAGTGGTTGTGAGTTGGTGTTTTGTTTGGGCAAGAGTATTATGTTACATTGTTGGTGAATGAAATTTACATAGCATTAGATTCTGGATTATTTTGATAAGGAATCATTAGGTTTTGTTCTATCAGTTGAAAAGAGTTATGCCTTTCTGAGGGCGGAAAGCTTTAATGTTGGGGAGAATTGTCACACCCGGTTTTTTTCTTTTTAGGTCATGGTTTTGATTCGGTTCATTGAAAATACCGATCCTTTTCTTGGGTGTTGGGTGAGATTAATTTTTACTTTTGAACTACCATATATGTCTAATCACCCTAATTTGGGTTCCCCAATGGTTGTTTATGAGTTTTTGGAGAAAGGGTGGTTATTTCATGATTTGGGCCAACCGTGAGACCATTTCCAAATTTAAAAATCACATTTGTTTCTTTTATAACTCCTTCATTTTTCCACATTTTCCATTCATTCTAGTTCCCACTTTTCCTCCACTGACATATTAAAACCCACATATCCTTTTCGACCTATTATAAATTCATATTCATGGTGAATTTGGGTTACTTATTTAGGCATTAGGCTAGGCTGTGGGCCCATTTACATTTTTAAAAAAATAAATTGGTTCTTTTATATCATTTTCATTGTTTAATATTTTTTGGTGATTACACCTCATATTCTAAGCCAACATACCTATACTCACTCCCATTATCGAGGTTACCTCTTTGGAGCTCATGTTCATCGCATATGAGGGTGAAAGTTCTCAGGTTTCCTCAAAACGTCCAAAATTGAGAAGGTAAATTGTTTCATCCACAATTAATTAAATTATTAATATTTTTCCCAAAAATATTCTTTCCTAGGTTCTTCCAGACCTTAGGAGCCTCTTCAAGAAGTTCCAAGCTATTCCATTGTCTCTAAGGGTGCAGATCTAATGGAGGACGAAGAGTTTTCTAGTTGAAAAGGTGAGATTCCTTATCCTTTATCCTCCCTCTTCTTCCTCCTTTCATTATTTATTTGTTTTATAATCTACACTAGTAATTTTATACCCAGGGTTATATTATCCCATGATTTTTTATTGATTCTTTTTTTCATTTGGGGATGGTCTTCAAAGGTTTAGGGTTTGTAAACCCTCAGATGGTGATATTGGGTGTGTGTTTCCACTATGCCAAGGATTTGAGGTAGGATATCCATTGCACAAGCCTTTATCATTTAATTTTCATCATTATCATGTTATTATAACCTTATTTATATGATATGTGTTGCTCTAAAACCTTGGTTTTAATTTTTTTGTGTGCAAATGAATTTTTATTCCTTATTTTGTGAAAAATATAGTTGTTTTGTTAAAAATGTGCACTCCTCTTGTTTGATAAATTATTCCATGAGATTATGCACTTGGTTTATGGTATTTTGAATATGTTTATGTATCTTGAACAAATTTATGGCATGAAAATGGTATTTTATCCCTTTTTAAGTTCTTAAAATAAGTTGTCTTGTTAAAGAGTGCATGCCTTGTGTTCGGTAAATTGCCCGGTTGGATTTTATGTGTCTAGTGAAATTTAAAATTATTTTATTGTATTTATAAATATATTGGAAGCATGAAAAAAATTATTTTTGGATAATTTTATGGCTTTAAAATTTGGATTTGGTTTTACAAACAAATGTGTTTTGGTTTACAACATGTTTTGGCCTGAGTTGCCGGAAAATGGCCCGTTTCACATCCTAATGAAAATGGTTGTGTTTTGAATATTTAACATAAGTGTTTTAAGGGATTTATTAATATGGTTTGATACTATATATAGTTAGTATACACCTCCTTAATAAAATTGAAATTCACAACTTTTTAAAATGTTAGTTTTGAGAAAATGTTTAAAGTCCCGTTTGGTCTTTCCTAAAAATGAAGAATGAGTGTGTTACATGTATATACCATGTTGTGTCAATTGGGATTGTTTTATGGGACATGAAGTGATTTTATTAAATGTTTTTAGGGCTGAAAAATATGTTTGGGTATGGTTTTTTGTGTGTGTTTATACATAAAATAGTGATTTTGAATGAGTTTTTAAGTGCGTAACCTCAATACACTCCTTGAAATTGTTTTGTGAAAATTTTTAGTGGATTATTGATTAGTGAAAGAAATGTGAAGAAAGGTTTTGGGATGTTTGTGTGTTTATGGTTTGGGAATGTAATTTTTATGTAAAATGTGTATTTGATAATATGTGTAACTTTATTGAGCACTAAAAGGAATCCCAGGTATCTAGGTGGGCGGACGTGTACTAGTATGCTAGTGATCCCGTGGGGTTTGGCCCCTGTTTCACATAGAATGTTTGATGATGACAAAAATAACTAAAATATGATGATGATGTTGTTGGGGAACCACCATTTTATAGGTAATCTCCCTACTAGTGGCTCGTTTTCACGATAATGGATATTTATTATGGTTACATTCACCGAGATACGAGGTACCTAGGGCTCACAACTATCTAGTGCCTAGGGGTGTTCTAGTGACTTGTGCTCATTGTCTATTTTGTACTCACCTTTGGAATATTATGTGTTTAGTTGGTAAATTAAGCATTGTATATGATTTATTTAAAAGTGTACATTCTTTAAAGTAGCCCTCCTAAAAACTATTTTCATTTTGTAGTTGCACCTCTTTGAAAATTGATACTAGAATTCTTGTTTATAAAACATGCAAGTTTATGTCTGGTAATTTTTTAGCATGGGGCCTCATTTGGAAAACATACCTTTATATCTTGTGTTTAAAACTTGAAATTTATGTTTCTTTTTTTAAGGTATGTTCATTGGTAATAGAATATCGGACCAACCTACCGAGTTTTAATACTCACGCTTATAGTCTTCTTTTGTTTTTAGCCCTTGTGCAGGTTTCAGCTTGAGTTCGATCACCTTGGGCGATGTGTGATCATTGTGTTGGAGAGTTACTAGAGGGGTCACATGGAGTTATTAGGTTATTAGGTTTTGTCAGTTTAGTTGTTGGTTTAGTTTTACTTTCATTTTCTTGTACAAATAATGTTCAGTTTAATTTTTATTTAAATGTATTTTGGGATGTCCATTTTTTTCTGCAGTTTGTTTTATTGACTATGTTTGGGTGAAATCATTCCCTTGTGTACTATATTTATGTCCTCGGTGCTTGTCTCCATCCTGGGAGGATCGAGAATTCCAATCGGGACTTGTCGCGTGCTGGCCTATGTGACAGGTTCAGGGTTGACTCTAGCTGGTTCATGACAATGGGTGTCACGACCCGTCCCCTAGGGCCTGTGCCGTGACTACCCCAAGACCACGTTCCATAGGCCAGGGGCTGGAGACTAGCACCGAAGGCCTATTCTCTAAAACTGGGAAGACATTTCCTTTATAACCTGTAAACACACAAAACCAAGCACACATCAAAATACGAACTCAAGTAAACTGAAAAGTATTCAGAGTAAGTATAGTAAGTAAAAGGGGCCAGAATACAAGACCAAATGGAATGTATAAGAAACTAAAAGTACAAGTAAACTGGAATAGCTCCTGTGAACACCCACCAAGATCCTACCTGAAGGGTAGGTACAGCTCTTGATCTGTCGTCTCTACGGTACACCTCCTCTAAGGTCCACCTCCAAGCTACCTCCATTCCTGGTACTCTCATCCTCAGTCAGCGCTATCCGTCATCTACACCAAACACAACTAAGTGCGGGCATAGACCATGTAGGGGTGAGTATAAATATACTCAGTAGGGACCCCGAGACCCTCAAGGTCTCACAAAATTCACAAAGGACAAACCAAAAATCATGAAATCAACTGACAAACCTACTTAGGTATATACCCATACATATACCTAAGTTATCAAGTATACCCATCTCAATCATGAGGAAGCACATAGTCCAACTCCAAAGCCCCAAGATCTACTATTCCACAAAATAAGAAATACCACGAAGGAAAGTACCACACAGGTATTCCACACAAAATAATACCACTAAGGTATTGCCATGAAGGAAAGTGCCACATAGGTACTGACTCAGCTCACACTAGGTATAACTTAAGTACGGTAGTAGAGATGATTAGTTATAGCTACTAAATCATCTTACTCCATTAAGAGGATCTATTGCTGACTGACACAGAATCTCTAGGAGTTTACCGACACAAGATGGCTAGAATCTGACCCACATAGGATCTCTAGGATCTGACCCACACAGGATCGCTAGGAGCTGACACACAGAGGATCTCTATGAGCTGACCCATATAAGATCGCTAAGAGCTGACTCACATAGGATCGCTACGAGCTGACCCACACAGGATCGCTAGGAGATGAACCACACATGATCTCTAGGAGCAGACCCACACATGATATCTAAGATATGACCCACACAAGATCGATAGCAGATGACCCACACATGATCTCTAGTCAGTCTTCTCGTCACAACCAGCTACTGGGTTCCCGCACTAGGCTTGCTCGTCTCTGGGAGGGTCTGCTCCTAAATCCACTGATCGATAATCTAACTTCCATTAAGTTTCATCAAGAAGTATCTAAAAGTACCGCCACATCATAGAGGTTTCAATGCAATAGACGGTGCGTCATTCAGACGCTCGGTCTGTCAGTTATTAGCATTTTTGTCATGAGGGACCGGTTTGATTCGTGCTCGATCCAACCCGACTGTTCCCCAAATTTATCCAAAACTCTAGTGGGGTATACCAAAGGGAACGTCTCACTCCAAGATTTCTGTTGCCACTAACGGTTCGCCAAATGGATGTCAGGTTCCAAAATTATGGCCCAAGTAAAGTATAGGGTCGTATTTGGTCCGGGTCTGGTCTGACTCGGCCAGACCCGGCCTGGGTCGACCCGGTTCGGGTCGGCCCAGCCCGATGGGTTGTCCAGAAAGATGTGAGGGCTGCAAGGTCATAGGGGTGCGGGGAGGCTTGGTCGTGGGGGTGCCTCGAGGGCGCGAGGCGGCTCGGCCGCGAGGGTGCCGTGAGGGTGCGGGGTGGCTCAGACGCAGGGGGTTCCACGAGGGTGTGTGGTCACAGGGTGTATTGGCCGAGAAGGCGGGGGCCCTAGGTTCCACGAGGCGGCTCGGCTAGGGCAGCGTGGTGATGGCCGCGGGGCGGTGAAGGCCACTGGGTGCGGAGGCCACGGGGGCGTCGGGGCGCCGTGCCTTCGTTGACGGTTCTTAAGTTCCACCGATGCCAATCACCGACACCGGTTGTCGTCACCAAAGTCACCATCTTTCATCGCGAACGATAAACCATTTAAGAAGAATGATGAAGGGGTCAAGCCATGTTTGTTTTTCCTACAATCTTTGCGTTAGAGCGGTAGTAAGCAGCTCAACAAGAACAAGAATATCAATAACGGGTAAAAGAAAATAATTAAACACCCTCCCTACCTCGTTCGTTTGATTAGTTGATTTTTTTCCACAGGGAGGGAAAGTATGTCTTTGGGAATAAACAGATGTTGGTGACATCAGAATATCCTCATTCTTTAGTGGAGATGTTCCTCATCGGTGATCCTTCGAGGGAGTTTGCAGAAGAATACGTCGAAGGTGAAGCATTCTTCGTTGGCGTTATTCATTTGAGAGATTTCTCCCAAGGCTCCTTCCTTTGACAATGATTAATTCCCCCAACCCACTAAAAAGAAAAGGGTAGCCAATATAATAAAATATGTTGGCATAAATTTAAATTGGAATTATTAATTGAGTTGTTGTATTAATTAAAATGTGAGGTGGCATAATAAATTATGGAGGGGTTGAAGAGGCTCCCCCACATTTAATAGGAAGTTTGATGGTTTCTCCCATTAAAGGGGATTTCAAGGGGTTTTAACCTCGGGTGGTCCCCACCACTATAAACTCTCATGGGAATATAGTTCAGGTGGTCCACACCACCATAACCTCTCATGGGAGGTTTAGTTTAGGTGGTCCAAACCTATGAAACATCCACATGGAAGTTTCAAAAGAAATATAAAAATAAAATGTTACAAAAATTTATTTTTATTTTATTCTTTCACGAATATGTGAAAAGAAAACTTCTACCCTTGACCTACTGCGGTCGAGGTGAAGGTCTCCTTAAGTGAATACCGATGTTGTGAGTTCAACGATGCCCTAAGATTTCAATTCCGAGAACCAGTTCAAAAGTTAGAAAACCCCGCTCGCATGTTTACTGAACGTACCCAAAATAAAGTTCAGAAATTTATTTCGAGCACTCCGGGCCTCAGAATCACGTGCCATCAAATTTTTCGGACTCGTAAAATTCCCATATATTAGAAAAAATTACATGGAAATTCCAGGTCTTTACATTCTCCCCACCTCAGGGCTTTACGTCCCCATAAGCCACAAATCAAAACTAGGAAAACAAGTGGGGGGTACTGAGCACGTATCTGAGCCTCCCGCTCCCATGTTCTCTCCACGAGGTTCCCGTGCTACCAGAGAACACACACCAGAGGTATCAACTACCCAAGAAGGACCTACTCCTATCGATCCTCAATCTCTACTGGAAACTCCATAAAAGTCAACGCATCATCGACGTCTAGCTCGCCATGGTCGATGATGTGGGAAGGGTCATGCACATATCTTCTCATCTAGGATACGTGGAAGACATTGTGCACCTGATGCAACTGAGGTGGAAGAGATAAGAGGTAATCCACCTTGCCAACTCTGCTGAGGACCTGAAAAGATCCGATGAATCTCAGAGATAACTTTCCACCTCGGCCAAATATCCGAAAACCTCATCGAGGTGAGACCCGTAGAAAGACGTGGTCACCATCCTCAAACTCCAGAGGTCTCCATCTCCAGTTGGAAGATGAATTATGCCTGCTCTGTGCAGTATTAATCTTCTCCTGGATGATCTGCACCTTCTACATGGTAGCCCATACCATCTCTGGTCATGTGAGTGCTTACTCCCCTATGTCAGTCTAGCACAAAGGTGATCTGCAAGGTCGCCCATACAATGCTTCAAAAGGTGCCATCCCAATGGTGGAGTGATAGCTATTGTTGTATTCAAACTCAACCAAAGGAAAGTGATCCTCACATCTGCGACTGAAGTCACTCTTGTTGTATTCAAACTCCACCAAAGGAAAGTGATCCTCACATCTGCGAATGAAGTCAAGGACACAAGTACAAGGCATGTCCTAGAGGGTTTGAATGGTCTGATCAGTATGACCGTCCATCCGAGGATGGAAGGCAGTGCTCAAACGAAGCTGCATCCTGAAAGCCTTCTGCAACCCCTTCCATACCCGGGAAGTAAAACATGCATCATGATCTGAGACAATCGTCGAGGGTACTCCATGTAACTGCACAATCTCCTGCACATAGAGGCGTCCCAAGCTCTCTGATGAACCCTGCACTCTGATCGGTAGGAAGTGGGCCGACTTGGGGAGTCGGTCGATGACCTCCCAAATCGTCTAGGGTACTCCAGGTAACCACCCAATCTCCTACACATACCAGATCTCTGGCTGAGTGCATATTCTATAACATTCCCCCTCCCAGGAGTATAGACTATCTCAAAGTCATAGTCTTAGAGAAACTCAAGCCAATGTTGCTAACTCAGGTTCAGGTCCTTTTGAGAGAAGATATACCTGAGCCTCTTGTGATCTGAGTAGACTATGAAACTCTCACCCATCAAGTAATGTCGCCACATCTTCAAGGTGAAGACCACTGATGCTAACTCCAGGTCATGGGTTGCTTAGTTTTACTCATGCTGTCTCAACTGTCAAGAACCATATACGATCACTGCTCGCTCTTGCATCAGGACATATCCGAGTCCGGTCCCTGATGCATCGTAGTAGACTACGTACACTATGCCCTCTTCTAGAAGCCTCAAAATGGGGTCACTAGTCAGCCTCTACCTCAGCTCCTGAAAACTCTGCTGGTATCTCTCCGACCACATGAAGGGTTTCCCCTTCTTTGTCAATGCTGAAAGTGGTGCTGCAACTCTATAGAAATCTGGTACAAACCTCCAGTAGTTTCCAACCGAACCCAGGAAATTCCGTAACTCCGTCACACTCCTGGGTGGATCCCAAGAAAGTACCACCCCAATCTTCACTGGATCCACTGCAACTCCAGCCTCCAATATGACATGTCCCAGAAATTGAACCTCTCAAATCCAGAACTAGAACTTTGAGAGCTTACCATAAAGCTGGTGCTCTCAGAGTTTGTCCAGTACTACCTTAAAATGATAGGCATACTCCTCCTCAGTAGCCAAGTAGATCATAATGTTGTCAATGAAGACTACTACAAAGTGATCAAGGAATGGCTGAAAGATCCTGTTCATGAGTCCCATGAAAACTGCTAGAGAATTGGTTACACTGAATGACATAACCAAGAACTCGTAATGGTCGTACGGACACCTGAAAGCTGTCTTCTACACATCCTTGTCTCGTACTCTGAGCTGGTGATAGCCTGATCTGAGGTCTATCTTAGAGAACCACCGTGCTCCTTTGAGCAGATCAAAGAGGTCTTCAATCCTTGGAAGTGGGTACTTGTTCATCACGGTCACCTGGTTCAGGCGCCGATAGTCAACATAAGGTCTAAAGATCCCATCCGCCTTCTTGGCGAAAAAAATTATGGCTGCCCAAGGAGAAACACTAGGCTGAATGAACCCTTTCCCCTACAAGTCTGCTAGCTGTACCCACAGCTCTCAAAGCTCTGTGGGAGCGATCCGATACACTGGTGTAGATATCAGTGCCATCCTGGGGTGCAAGTCAATTTAAAGTACACCTATATGTGAGGAGGTAGACCCAAAACATCATCAGGGAAGACATCCGCGTACTCGTCCACCACTACAGGATAACTCGGACTCCCCACATCAACTGCTGTGAGGGTAAGGCTAGCCAAATGATGAGTGGTCGGCTGTACTATCCTCCGAATAAGTCCATCCTGTGCTGCAAAGGCTCCCTTCTTTCCGATGAAGATAAACTTGGTCCCATCCATGCAGACACTCCACACTTTGCACCTAATACAGTCTATCTGATCATGGACTGTTGATAACTAGTCCCTACCCAAGATGACGTCGTAAAGCCTCGACGCTGCTACTAGGAGATCCCAGCCAAATCTCTCACCTCCAAGATTAAGCTTGCACTGTTGACACAAGTGCATAATCGTCGAATCTACTCTTGTATGAGTCTCTAGCCGTAAGGATCAATCCAACAGATTCGTCAGAATCTTCGAGCTCCGAACGAGGGTAGTAGAAATTAAAGAATGATTGGAACATGTGTCTATAAGTACTATAAGTAAGGTGGAATAGACACAGATCATACCTCGTATCATTTCTAGTGAGCCGTAATCATAGGCCTCTGCTGCCTAGAGCTGGGCTCTCCCCTGTCCACCTGCTCCCTATGGTTGGGGTAGACCACCTGGTGGTGGTGGCAGTAACATCTCGAATCATCTCCCACTGCTAGCTGCATGGCCAGCTCCTCTTCCATGTACACCTGCTCCATGAGAACCTCCTACGTCAAATCTATGTCTCTACATGGGCGGTCCTTCGACCGTCTGGTGATCATCCATACGGTGGGTCAGACAATCACCAGCCACATGACCCTGCCTGCCGCATACGTAACACTGCCCGCTCCTGGCATGACTGACTCTACCTCAGGTGCCCCGCACAACCGATCCCGAGTCATGCCGTCGTCCACTTGTAGGTCTAGTCCTCTTGGACCTCTATAACATATTTCTGCTGCCAACTGCAGAAGAATATTCTACATGACTACTGGTGGTGGGTCTCGCTGCTGGCGACTGCTCATCAAGAAAAATCTCCACTAAGAGGGCTCGCTCTAACACACCTGCATGTGTCGGGATGCTGAGTGAGATCATCAAAGACCCGATCTCCCGCTTGAGTTCATGCTCGAAGGCCTGGGACCTGAAGAATGGGTCCTGCACCATATCTGTGGAGTTGCATGAGAGGTCAGTGAACCTCACTGAGTACTGAGCCACAATCATGCTACCCTACTACAGATGAAGAAGCTCCTATATGTGCACTGTGCAAAGAGTTGCTGAGACAAACTCTACCCGAAACAGGCACTTGAAGCTTTCCTAGAGAAGTGTCACCTCATCGTGAACATGGAGCATCAAGCTCCACCATCTGCCTACTGCTGCCTGTAGAAGGATGGAGACAAAGATCACCATGAGATCGGCTGGTGTCCCTACGACTCAGAAGACTCTCACTATAGCATATAGCCAATCATTAGCCACCTATGGGTCCATATATCCCCTGAACCTGGGTGGCCTCTGGCACTGGAACTCGTGCAACGCACTCAAGCGGTGTGCACTCTCTGCTACTAGAGCTAGTGGAATCAGTGGACCAACGGGTATTGGTACTGTTGGTGCCTCTACTGGAAGAGGGATATGCACCGAGGCCTCATCGCTCGGTGGGATATCAGTGCATACTACTCTCAGAACCCTAGATGGGTATCTTTGTGGAGGCATCCAAAAAAGAGACAGGTGCGCCACGATCAATAAGTAATACCTGGTGAGCTTAATCAAGAGATCACAGAGAAAAATCTTGAAAACACACACACAATCAATGTTTTTGTGCATTGAGTTGGAAATCAGAAGTCCTGGTCCTAGTGTATGGATACATCGGCCACCACACCAATACTGGATTCCTTAAACTGATAAACAGACTCACTAAACTTAACATTATTGCTGTTAAAAGAATAGATTCCTATGTTCTATGGTAGAACCGACTCGTCTGATACCAATTTGTCATGACCTGTTCCCCGGGGCCTGTGCCGTGACTACCCCAAGCCCGCATTCCATAAGCTAGGGGCTGGCAACTAGAAACCGAAGGCGTATTCCCAAAAATTGGGAAGGCATTGCCTTTATAACCTGTAAACACACACAAACAAGCACACAACAAGATACAAACTCAAGTAAACTAAAAAGTAATCAGAGTACGTAAAGTAAGTAAAAGGGGCTAGAATACAAGCCCAACTAGAAAGTACAAGAAACAGAAAGTAAAAGTAAACTAGAAAAAATACTGTGAACACCCACCAAGGATCTTACCTGAAGGGTAGGTATAGATCTCGATCAGTCATCTCTATGTTACGCCTCATCTAAGGTCCACCTCTGAGCTACCTCTAGTCCTGCTACTCTCGTCCTCAGTCAGCACTGTCCGTCGTCTGCACCAAACACAATGAAGTGCGGGCATGGCCCGTACAGGGGTGAGTATAATGATACTCAGTAGGGACCCCGAGACCCTCAAGGTCTCACAAAATTCACAAAGGATAAACAAAAAAGCATGAAATCAACTAAAAACCCTACTTAGGTATATGCCGATTCATATACCTAAGTTATCAAGTATACCCATCTCAATCATGAGGAAGCACAAAGTCCAAATCCAAAGCCCCAAGATCAACTATTCCACAAAGGAAGAAATACCACAAAGGAAAGTACCACATAGGTACATCACACAGAAGAATAACACTAAGGTATTACCATGATGGAAAGTATCACACAAGTACTGAATCGGCTCACACCAGGTATAACTTAAGTACGGTAGTAGAGATGATTAGTAATAGCTACTAAATAATCTTACTCCATTAAGAGGCTCTACTACTGACCTACACAGAATCTCTAGGAGCTGACCCACATAGGATCTCTAGGATCTGACCCACACTGGATCTCTAAGAGCTGACCCACACAGGATCGCTAGGAGCTGACCCACAGTGGATCGCTAGGAGCTAACCCACACATGATCGCTAGGAGCTGACCCACACATGATCGCTAGGAGATGACCCACACAGGATCATTAGGATCTTACCTACATAGGATCGCTAGGAGCTGACCCACATAAGATCACTAGGAGCTGACCCACACATGATCTCTAGTTAGTCTTCTCATCACAACCAGCTACTGGGTTCCCGCCCTAGGCTTGCTCGTCTCAGGGAGGGTCTAATCCTCAAACCATTGGTTTTTACTCCAACTACCATGAAGTATCACTAAGAAGTATCTCAAAGGACCACCACGTCATAGAGGTCTCAATGCAACATACATCGTGTCATTCAGACGCCCAGTCTGTGAGTTATTAGCCTTTTTGTCCCAAGGGCCTAGTTGGATTCATGCTCGATCCAACCCGACCGTTCCCTAACTTTATCAAAAACTCTAGTGGGATGTACCAAAGAGACCGTCTCACTCCAAGGATTCCAATTCTACTAACAGTCCATCAAACGGACGTCCGATGCCAAAGTTATGACCCAAGTAAAGTATAGGGTCGTATCTGGTCCGAGTCTTGTCCTACTCGGTCAAACTCGGCCTGGGTCAACCTCGTTCGGGTCGTCCCGGTAGTCCGCAAGGGCTGTGAGGCCACGGGGGTTCTTCGGGGACATGGGGTGGCATGAATGTGGGGGTTCCACGAGAGCATGGGGCGGCTTAGCCGCGGTGGTTCCACGAGGGCGTGGGGCGGCTCGACCGCGGGGGATGTCCTGAGGGCGCGAGGCCCCGGGGTTGCTCGGCCAGAGCTGCTCGACCGAGAGGTTGGAGGCCACAGGGGTAGCAGGGTGGCTCGACCAGGTCAGCACGACGAGGTTGCGGGGTGGCGATGGTCATGGACGGCGGAGCATCGCGGGGCATGGAGGCCGTGGGGCGGCGGGGTACCGTGCCTTCTTCGGCGGTTCTCGAGTTCCACCGGTGCCAATCGCCAACACCTGTACCGTCACCAAAGTCACCTTCTTTCATCGCGAAGGATACACCATTTAAGAAGAACAACAGAGGGGTCATACCATGTTTTTTCCCACACCATCCATGTTAGATCAGTAGCAAGCGACTCAAAAAGAACAATAATATCAAGAATGAGTAATGAAAAATAATTAAAACACCCTCCCTACCTCGTTCGTTTGATTCGTTGAAGTCTGTTCACGGGGAGGGAGATGATGTCGTTGGGAATAGACGAATGTCAGTGACGTCAGTGTCTTCTCATTATTCTATGGAGATGTTCCTCATCAGCTATCCTTCGAAGAAGTTTGGAGAATAATTCGTCGAAGGTGAAGTGTTCTTCGTTGGAGTTCTTCATTGGAGATATTTCTACAAAGGCTCCTTCCTTTGCCAATGATTAATTCCCCCAACCCACCAAAAAGAAAAGGGTAGCCAATATAATAAAATATGTTGGCATAAATTCAAATTGGAATTATTAATTGAGTTGGTGTATTAATTAAAAATGGAGGTGGCAAAATAAATGTTGGAGGGGTTGAAGAGGCTCCCCCACATTTAATTGGAAATTTGAGGGTTTCTCCCATTAAAGGGGAGTTCAAGGGGTTTTAACCTCGGGTGGTCCTCACCACCATAACCTCTCATGGGAGGTTAGTTTAGTTGGTCCCCACCACCATAACCTCTCATGGGAGGTTTAGTTCAGGTGTTCCCCACCTATGAAACATCCACATTAAAGTTTCAAAAGAAAAATAAAAAGAAAATGTTACAGAAATTTATTTTTATTTTATTCTTTCATGAAAATGTGAAAAGATAACTTCCACCCTCAACCTACTATGGTCAAGGTGAAGGTCTCCTTAAGTGAATACCATTGTTGTGAGTTCAACGGTGCCCTCAGATTTCAATTCTAAGCACCGATTCAAAAGTTATAAAATCTCGCTCGCACGTTTACTGAACGTACCTGAAATAAAGTTCATAAATTCATTCCGGGCACTCTGGGCCTCAGAATCATGTGCCATCAAATTTCACAGACTCGTAAAATTTCCATATATTAAAAAAAACTTACATTGAAATTCCTGGTCTTTATAATGGGGACTCGATGACTTAGTCCATTAAATATCCTTTATTTGGGGGTTCTCAAACTAGAGTTGTGTCTCCTCTGGTTGAGTATTTTTTCACTGTATTTTCCAATTGGATGATTATAGGATTCACCATGGGGCTCTAGTGCATTATTTTTGAATCATGATACACTTCATCTTCACAAATTGATGATGTATTTAAGTGTGTCGTAGGTTAAGAATAAATTTACATAGGTTTATGTTATATTTCAAGGTCTTAATTGGATTATTTGGAATCTAAAAATTCTTCATGATATTTCTACTTCAATTGGCATTCTAATTCAACTGGACAATAAAACTGAGCAAGTCAGGTATGCGAATTCTGAAAGAATGATGATAGAGATTGACCATAGTTACAATCTTATTGATAATGTGATTCTTAATTATCATAATGATGATATTAACATAATTTTGGATTAAGGTAAATGACTATAATTTTGTTATCATTGTAATTATATTGTCCACTCAGATGAAAAATGTAGAAGGAATCAAGATAGTTCTATTAAATAAAATGGAAAGAAACATTCTGTTGCTTTGGTCAACCATCATAAGATGTAGCCAGTGGTTGAAGTGGAAAAGGATAATAATCCAAGGTTGATACTAAAGGGCCTAGTCCCCCAGGGACAAGGAAAGGGTTAGGTGCAGGCCTAGAAAAGTGATTTCTTATCTAAGGATACTTCCACATTAGAATCTAAGTTCATTCATAAGAAGAAACCCCTTATGTTTGGGTCAGGTAGCTCAAATTTCTAGTGTGAATACCCAATGGGTTTCCTATGATAGGTAGAAAGAAAATAAGAATTTAAATATATCTTAGGCAGAGAATGATGATCAAGCTGATCAGGGCAGTTCTTCCTTTAACGATGCTTTAGTAAATTTTGATAAGTTTGAAAAATATGGAGATGCAAGGGATTCCCCCACTAATTTCTATACACTAGAATAACTTGGTTTAGTTGAAGTTTGGATAATTACCAATTCTATCCAATCTTATGGGTAGGATTTTAGTGGACTAAATGATTATGGACATCATGGTGATGAGGTTAGACAATTTATGGATGGTCAATCTGAATGCTTCATTGATCCATATGATGAAAAAATGGAGATTTTGAGATAGAGTTAGATGATCAATTATACTTAGATTATTAGACATAGATAGATACATAAATAAGTTTCTCTTATTATAGGAAGTGAAAAATTAAAATTAATTCTACACCAGTTAATAATTTTGGCATTACTGGTCTCAATTTTATAGATGGAGAAAAATACAAAGGGAATAAACTTGATGGTAATAGGATGCCTAATCAAGGAGATGCTTCTTTCAACAGTAGTGCCAAGACTCACATGACTATTTTCCTAGAAGAAAACAAAGAATATTCATCCATGATATCAGTGGATGAAGAGGGATTCTAGTTGGTTTCTTTTAAGAAGTCCATATCACATTATTTCGAGCCAAGGTAGGTTTTTCCTAATAAAACATAAAGTGATTAGGACTTGGAAACTTTGGTGTTTCCTATTAATAAGGAAAAATCATCAACATAAAGTTAGGTTGATCATATACTACCTATGGTCATAAATATCCCTACAAACAATGAGCAGGGAACACATGAAACATCAATAAAAGTGTTGGGTTTGGGAAATACAAAATAAGTGTAGGTGGTGAATTCAAATCTATTCGGGGTTCTTGATACAGTCAATTATTATAAAGGGGAGTTTTATGAAGAAAATATATAGTCTCAACCATCAAATAAAGTGTATGTGAAAGTGGTAAAAGAAGAAAATTTTTATACCAATGTGGTTCAATCTACCATAGATATGATCAACATTGATACCTCATTTGATATTCAGAAACCCACACTGAATGGCACCAAGGACACCATAATTAAGAATTTTGAGTATCAATCTAATGTTAGTTCAGACACATAGAGCATTGGAGGCCTCTTTTGACAAGTGAAAATTTGGAGGAGAGGTTGTCATCCTAGAGTTCGTGGAAGTGGGAAAGGATGTGGGTGACCTGATTGTAATGTTATGAGTTATAAGGAACATAGGATCAGTGTTAAGATTTGATAAAAAAATAGTTATTTGACTAGTCATTTATATGGGCAATATTGAAATATCTTACCCCATCTTTTCCTCTCCTTATTTTTTTCTTATTTGTAATAAATGGACCTTGTCCATATGATTATAAAAAAATATTATTATGGAATAAAGATGTAAAAAATTATAATTATTATATAATGAAAATATTTGAATACATAATGCCCTAATATGGATGAATAATGTATTTTAGGGAATGTGAAATGTGTTTAGTTAGAAAAATCACACTGGATTGTCTTATTCAGTTAGTAATTTTTATTTTGAGACTCATCGATTACCCAAAAGAAAAAATGATGTTTCATGTGTCATCACTAATTTCATGATACATATCATACATATAATGTTAAAATTTCACGATTCTATGGAAATAATATTTTAGGCCTCCTCTAAAATTATAATCTAGATAAGAAATTACTGCTCAATTATGAAAGGTTAATACAAATATTAGTTAAGATATTCTGTTGAAGCATGACGAGAAAAGAGTATATAACCCATCAAATTTAATTAGAACATGACAATGGAAGAAATATACTATATATATGTATATTCTAATTTTAAATTACATATTTTGGATTGTTTTTACATTATAGTCTTAAATAAAATTAAGAGCAATTTTTTTAATAATAATATTATTAATATTACATAATGCATAAGAAAAATTCAAATATTTTCTTAATGCCTATAAATACATGTAAGTAATGAATATTAAGTGAAATATAATAGAAAATGAGAATGGGAAGTATCCTATAATAGTTTTTTTATTTAAAATCATGATTTTTTTCCATTGAAGCCTTAAGAATGATAAAGTACTAGATACATATTAAAGAAAAATCTTTAGATGTGTTGATATAAAAAATTATAATTTACCTGGATTGATATGTTATGAATCGCATATATTAAAAGCAAGAAAAATAGCATTGGAAATAAGTAATTTAACACATGAAGAAACAACTAAAATCATAATTGAAATTTTCACATTCTTTAGAAAACATTATGAGAAAACCATAAACATTATTGATCTTTAAAAACATCAATAAAGGACACCAAGGATACTTTTTCATTGGGAGATGAAAATTAATCTATCAATTTTTACTATGATGATTAATTTAACAATTTATTCCATGGTGTAATTTGAATTTGTAACACTAATACATTTATGAAGGGCGTATCCAATAGAAGGGGATTTTTTTTTATTTTCTTATCTTTCATTATTTAAAATATTATTATTAATAATTAAAATATTTATCAAGTTAAATTTATACATTTCTTCGACAGGTACCTAGAACATTTAATGTTTTATATGAAAATTGAAGCTAAATCAAAGGGTATATAATTATTTATTACCATAATAAAGAGTATTTAAAAATTTGGTTGATATATTTGGATTTTATAGATATATTAACCATCCTTGTTTTTCATGTTGTTAGTAATTATATCCATTATGAGGAAAACAATATATCTTAAATCTTTTCATAAATAGGCCATGAATATAAAAAAGACCCTTCATTTTCACTAAAATATCTGTATTTTAGGAAAAAAAATAGATATATTTTGTTAAATTGTTATATTTTTGATCCATATTTCATAATTGAGGACACATAAAAGAGGTATATATCTGGATTTCAAATCAAAATGAGACAAAGATAAAACCATTTCATCGAATAATTCATTGAATGTTTTATAAATTATGCAAGTTCATAATAAATTAAACATTCAAAATATGTTAATAATTTTCTAATGTAAGTAATAATATTTTTTATCAAATTTTATGGATAACGAATCTTTATAATAGATCAGTTCTAGTTATTGAGTCGATGTATTTAACTCATGGACTTTTGAAGCATTCTAAAAAATTCAATGCTTACAATATAAGTTCCATAA
Organism: Viscum album; assembly: GCA_963277665.1. Taxonomy (NCBI): domain Eukaryota; kingdom Viridiplantae; phylum Streptophyta; class Magnoliopsida; order Santalales; family Viscaceae; genus Viscum; species Viscum album. The sequence goes on along the minus strand of OY728135.1, from coordinate 224,371,109 downwards.
ATTATCATATAATCGATTTCAAAACAAGTTAAAAAGTAAAAAATAATCACATATTTATAATTCTAAATCATTTATAAATTTTTTAATTTAATTTAAATGATCAAGATAAATTATCATAGGATATTCTCCTTATGTTATTCAAATGAAAGTAGATCAATATACATAAGGGTTTAATGAAATATTCTTTACAATTTTCCTATTTAAACTTCTCTTAGTTGATAGATACTAGTGGGGATAAAGAACATTACCCAAATATATTTTCTCCACAATAAAAAATGATAATTTTTTTGGATGATATAATAGATGAAGGATGTCACATTTCTATCCACATTAAAAAACATATTTGTACATTGTGAGTGATGAATATATAATATTTTTTGGAAGATGAAACTCATCAATAAAAATAAATTTAATTAATTGTCCTAGATGAATTTGTAATGATTGATTATTTATGAGATCGTGAAGAATATGAAGATGATATAATGTTATTAGTGAAGGATAATAACAATGTGGTCAATCATGGGTAATTATGATTATATAAATGTATGTTTTTATTATTTACTTAGGGATTAATTGAATAAATATAATTATGATAACTTATAATTATTTCATGTACTACTCATTAAATTTAACAATTTTAATATAACGAAAATAATATTTTAGGTTAATTTTTTGAAATTTATAATTCTTTATTACTTATTTTAATTACAATTTAATTAAATAAAGATAAATTTCATAACTCATAATAAATAAATGTTACATATAATTTTTTTTTTGATGTGATTCATTTTTTTAGTTTATTATATGATTTTTATAAAAAATATTTGGTAACTAATATAATTTTTTTGTATGGATATAATACACCAAATGGTTTAGAGATGACTGGATTTTCAATTAAATGACGGTAGTTGTGTTATAAATATCTCAACCCCAATAAACCAGATACGTTGGTTACTTTATTATATTGGTTCTAGATATTTGTGACAACATAAAATAAGAACAAATAGTTTTGTATTTTAGGTAAAATAGATACATACATGAGTCTTGAATTTCATTTGACAACTTGAAAAAAACTTAGTGAAAGTAAAAAATTTATGCATCCTTAAAGTCATTTAGAAATTCTATCTTTATATTTTGGGAACTTAAACAAAATTAGGTTGAGAACAGATGATCAGTAAGAGTTATGTAAAGTTGAATCAATTATGAATAAATAGAGAATAATCTATAATTCATTATCAATAGGTAAATGTAAATATCCAAAACAAACATAAATATTATGATATGATAATGAATAATCAATATGTCAAGGTAAATAATTAAACCCATAATACATTTAATCAATAACTCGAGCACATAATGAATTAATGGATAATATCAATGTAATAATCATATGGATAATAGTAATTGAATAATTAAATTTAGAAATATTTAACATCATGATCTTTAACATCATGATATCCATATCATCCAGACCTTTCACATGATGGTATAAAATTATGGGTAGAAACCAATTTAATATTGTCTTACTGATTCATCTCATGAGACTATTGATTCACTGAGGGATGATATAATTCTAGGACCCACCCCTCATTGCCGGTCTCACAAATTACACATAAATTGAATGATTTATTTTATTCACAAACAATGTGCATTATCATTAAATGCCTGTATTTAATAAATAATATAAAATTTCAATATTTCCCATAGTAATAATATAACTATAAAAGTAATACATAATATTTATAAATGATATATGGTTTAATAAATATGAATTTAAAGGATATATATCATGTATATTTGCAGGATATTTAATATCCAATGATCATTAAAAGGTGAATATTTCAATGGAAAGTTATTGAAAACAAAATTAATACAAAAAGTGAGTTTTATTAATTTCTATAGTGAAACTAATCATAAAAAACCCAAATAAATAATAAGTATGGTATCATTACCTTATATCCCCATGTACATTATAAGTAATATAATAGAAGGTTTTAATTATTCAAAATAAATACCATAAAAGGCCTTCAAAAACATTCTTCATAAAATACTATTTTCACTTTGAAAATAAAATTTAACAATTAATAATTTCTAGAATATAGGGATATCCATATTCATTGAGAAAAACATTATAAACTTTTAATGTTAGTTTCAAAGCAATGAATGGTCTTGATGGAAGAAAGGTTTTGTTCAGGCCGAGTAAATTAAAAATCAAGATTCCTTTCATATTTTTTTAAGAAAAATAAAATGTACCTTGTTTGGAAAATGATTGTAATATTCCATTTAATATTTTTGTATCAATATAATTATGGATAATAATTAATTTAAACAATCATAGAAAGAAATATCTGGAAACATTTTTAGAAAACATTGATTTGTAAGAAAAATTATTTTCAAGCGAAGAGAGAAATAATGTATGATTTTATAAAAAAACATTTCCACAATAATTATAAGTACTGAAGAGAGGAAAATGAAACTATTAATTGAAAAAATAATGAATATCCAATTTATAATAAAATTAATGGATTTTATTAGATAAAGGTAATATAATTTCCTTCAATGGAAATTTGATTATAAACATTCTCAATTAAAATGAGATTAAAACATATATCTCTTACAACATTGGTGACTTTAGAATTGTAATCCCTATAGATATAATAAAATAAAATGAAACATTAAATACCATGAATATAAATATTTTCATTATATAAATTATCTATGGGGTGGAATATGCACCTCATAAAAGAAGATAGCTGTATAACATACCATATGACCTAAATATGTTTTTTGAGATGAAAAACACTTACAATGGTCATAAAATTGATGTGATAATTAATAAATGAATATATTATGTGTATTAAATGAAAATAAACATAAATAATATGTAAATAAAATAAAATAAAATAAATTTTAATTAAAAAAAGTATTATAGAATATAAAAGACAATGACATAGTAATCTAACCCAATAATAATAAATTAAGATATGAAATTCTTTACCACTTGGTAATTTTGATGTCCAATCAACTAGGTTAAAATTATTCAAAATCTGTTTCATGATATAACATTATTTAACCATTAATTATGAATTATTTATGATATTACATTCAAAAGGTGTTTTATATAGAACATATAAAGAAAATAGGTGCATAACATTAAAATATGTTTCATTAAAATGAAATTTAGAGAAAATCCCTTAACTCATGCTTCCTTTTGGTTGATATCTGATTAAAATAATTTATAATTATTTTAATCATGTTATGAAATTTTATTTAAAAATTATTAATGTATATAATATTATATTTGATCCTCTTATAACATCATACCACCAGTTTTTTAATAATCGTTTATTATTATTACACCGGGAGTTAATTGCCTTATTTTGTCATGCGTGTTTTGTCATGAATGTTTTGGTTATTGTGTATAGGATATAATCACTTAATATATAGAATACTATTAATTTTATAAATATAATATTTACATATGGGCTGAATTTATAAAATCATTAAATTATGGACATATAAACTGTTGTTTATCGCTTCGTGGAGACGGTATGTAGTATATACGTATAGGCGATGATATCATACCATTAATGGGGAAATGTTATGGAATTAGATGGTATATGAATTTTAAAAAATTAATATAATAAAATATTTATTAAATATATTCATTATTTCCATAATTATTTATATCCACGTGAGTTGGTGATGAAAGATAATTCACATTGATTCATGAGTTGGTAATTCATTGTACACACGAGTGATTACTTCATTTCCCATTTGATGTGGGATGAGATGGATAAATATTATTCCATAAAAATAATCAAACATATGCATATATTATATATTATTTATTGAATATTTTATGTATTAATATATAATTGATGGTGAAGAAAGAAGAATTAAAAATAAAGAGCTTAGTAAAGACAATTACCTTCTCTTAGAAAAACCTCATTTGGATCTCTTATTAAGGACCCCAAGGTTGGACTTTTGGGAATAAAAAATCACTAGAATGTTTAATTGGATTTAGGTAAGATATTTATCATGGTTTTATTCAATAAAAGTTTCTTTATTTGTGTGAATAAGTGAAGGGATGGAGTGCACTTTTATAATTTAGGTGGAGGACTTAACTTGAATTTTTTGAAAATAATACATCATTGCAACGTTTTTCACATGAAAAAATTACCCAAAATGAATAATTATTATGCCTCATGTGTGATAATGAATCAATAATGAAATAAAATTTTATTTATACTTTTTATGTAATTTTATCCCTTATCTTCTTAGTTTAACCCCTGATAAATCCATTTTTACTTGAACCATGGTAATTATTTTTAGAGATTACACTATTTTATTTGAAAAAATGAGTTCAAAATATTATATAATATAAATTTTAATGATTAAAAATATGGAATCATTTTTTTAATTAAATAAAATAATCTAGAATAATTTAATTTAAAATTAAACGGGCTGACGTGTCGAAAATAGGTTATCAATAAATGCATTTTCCTATCATAAGTTGATGTTATATTAACTATATGAGTTGTAATGATAATGATAAGGATTTAAATTCATATATATATATATATATAATATTAACATCCTTTAAATAATTTATCATTAAATATTTTTTAATTAATTAAATTGGAGGAACATTGTGCATATAAAAAATGTTTTCATAAAATTTCTTTTTTAACACTAAAAATAAACTTATATAAAAATAGGTTATAAATATGATTAAAATTAAATTAATTATTTAAAATATAATTTAATAATAATTTTTTTACTTTTAAATTAAATTAAAATCCTAATGGGACTTTAAAATTACTTAATTTCTTGAAATTAAATACCAGTATTTGAAAATTTGATATTTTTCACTATCCACGAAAAAATAATCCTCTTAAAAAAAATAAAAAAATTCAACCTATGGTAATATTGATATTATGATATAAAAAATTATATTATTTTTATTAAATACCATTTATATTAGTGGTATAAATTAGTTTTAATTCAAATACATGAAATATAAAATAAAACTATTGTTGAAGAAAATTTAATTTTGAAGCATAAAATCACCTTACTAAAAATTTTAGTGATTATTCACTAAGGAATTATTAGTATTTATGAATTTATAAATCCCTATATATATATATATATCCTAATTTGGTTAATCATATTTATAACATTAATTCAATTCTTACATTATAATGACAATATTTAAATAATCTTTTTCATGGGTCTCTTTTTCTCGGTGTAGTGTGTTATATACATAATAAAGAATAATGATATTATTTTAAAATATTATGATTTCATGTAAGAGAACCCATCAAAGAGAATAAATATATATAAAATAAATATAATATAAAATCATGGTGTATTAAATTCTACACACCTTTAATAAGTTGCCTCCTCAAAATTTGAACTTTCCCTAAAAAATAAAAGGTTTCATACTTGAAAATTAGTTTGTTGAAAATACACATCATAAAAGTATTAAATAACATCCTCTTGAAATAAATAAAGGAAAATACAAAGTTCTTCAAGAATAACACATAACTAAGTTTCCAAGTTGGATAACATTGGCGGGAATTGAAAATACAAACATTGAAGAAAAGTGTAAATAATTATGTGGAGTGATAGAGATCATTGATCAGAAAAAAGTGAATGATAATAAGAAATTTAATGACCAAAAAACCATAAATCGGTGAGGTGTTAAAAGTGCATTGATTCATCAGATATGAAGGTGATAAGATAATATTTTTTCCAATATCCACTACCTACTATGGAATAATTATTTTATTATCTAGAAATATAAGAAGATATACTTATTTGATATATTTCTATTTTATATATAAAATATCATCATTTTATTGCTCTTCAATAAAACATTCAACTCATCTTATACTCCATTAAATGAATAACCAAAATGAAATTTTATTCCTAAATAATTAATATTTACTTTTAATGAATCATAAGATCCATTAAATAGAGACAATTTATTCTTTTATGTCTCTCAATAATTACCAAAACTAAAATGGTTAGCACGAGTTTCCCAAACAATACATTAACCTAAAAACCTGAATAGTAACACCAAAAATTCAATATAATACATTACATAAGTATCTATTAATAAAATAGTTTTCTCAAAAACAATTTTATACTAACCAGTACATCACATAGGCCAATGGTAGTTGTTACACCCTTATCGCCCTTAGGTTGTGGGTTCTAGCCATGCAACATTTCTAGATGTAATGGACTTCCACCCATCATATTGGTTGTCCTTTTTCTAATATTCCTAAATTATGATGACCTATAATTACTAAAACATTAAAGATAAGAAAAAACTAAATGATTACAAATACCTTTAATTTTATATCCACAAAATGAAAAGGCATTATTCCTTATATAAAATTTTCATATATTAATCCAGTGGGTTGAATAAAAAATATTTTATCTGATAATATCATTAATCTTGATAAATCCACATCATTAAAAACCTAAAAAATTGAGTTTTTTAAGAAATTTAACTTATGATCAACCTTAAACTCAAAAAAACCATGATGAATTCCATAATTTTAGTGTTAATATTCAATGAAGACATATATGCTTCCAAAAATTTACACATCCCTTTGATGATTCAATATTATTATAACAAAAATACCATTGATAAAAACACCTGTAAAATTTAATTCTTTATTCCCTATAAAAAATACCTAAACCCTTTTACTTCAATGTACATCCTTCCTTTTTCTATGAGTTAAACTTTAAAAGATCTAATTCTCATAGATAATGTCCAATTTCCCAACATTCAAGCCAGTGTACTATAAATGGATCCCAGTATTATATTTATTTATCCTTATATAATTTATCACTATTCTTTATAAATTAACTGCTCCATGCCCATATTTCCCCACATAAAACACTTTACATTTCTTTCATAAATTCTCTAGGGTATCTCTTTATATATTTCTAACATGAATAAAATCAAAACTTTTCTTCTTTGGTCTCCTCCACTTGAGATCTTAGCAGACACCACCCTTATATTCTTATGTGAGTCTGAAAATTGGTAAGGTAAAGATTTTTAATCATATATCTTGATAACTATTTAGTCAAAATAATCATATCTTTATCTAAATCCATAATCATTATTGGTTTCTCATAATCTTTACATTTACCATCCTATTAAATTTAAATATGATCCCTTTAAATTCCAACCATTGACTAGATCCAAAATACATAGCATGAGAAATAATAATCATAGTTAGAAAAACATATAATTATTTATAATATTTATAAATCATGACACCTAATTTTCAATTGAATTCTTTTTTAACCTAGGAAATTCATTTCCAATATATATTCAAATCCATCATAATGGTTGGTAATGAACATTTGAATTATCCAAATCATATACCCAGAATGTTTCAGAAAAGATTCATTATAAGGACCATTATCATGCACTATGTAATAATCGAGTCAAATCCCATTTAACCCTTTTCAATGTTATTTCCTCTATGTACAACTATTACAGAACCACATAAACTTATTGTCTCTATATATGTATTTATTTCTAGGAAATACAAATAGTATCTTCCTCAAAAAAACCATAGTATGTTATTCTGTACTTATCCAAAATTTCTATCATGGTTTTATTTTCCATAACCGATTTTTTCCTAAATCTATTTACCAAGGTTTCTACTAAACATGATCTGATACCAACTATAAGAACCCCGAACCCAATAAACTATAGTTAGTGGTAACTTTAGTGAATTGGTTTTAGATACATGCGATCACATCCCAAAGGACAGAATAATTTAGTAGTCTTGGTAAACTAGATATGTAATTTCTTCTTGAATTACTTTTTAAAACATGAAATGAAACACAGTTAAAGTAAAAAATTCTCTATCCTTTAATTTAATCAAGGATTACCTCTTAATATCCTTGGAATAGAAATAGAATAAGGGTGAGAATAGATGCATAATAAGAGTTTCATAAATATTAACATGTCATGAATAAATAAATCATAATCAATATGTCATAATTAATATGGAAACGTAAATATATAATCACAAATTCCATTTTATCAATAACTTTAATATAATAATTAGATAAGGCATAATAAACTAGGAAAGGTAAATAACTGAACACAGTTTCCATTGAATCAATAACATGATCACCAAATGTATCCATAAATAATATCCATAAAAAAATCTCATGGAAAATAATAAATTAATTATTAATGAATGATATTAATAATTTTTGGGCATTATGATCACAAAAATCAAGATATTTATACTGTTAAGACCTTTTCTGAGATGATTCAAAACTATGGGTAAAACCCTTTTAATGATATCTTATTAATTCTATTAATGATACTATCAATGAATCAAGGGGATATATAATTTTCTGTCACACCTCTCACTACATGTCTAATGCTTTCATCATTTACCAAATGATAGATTTAATTCATGAACCATATGCGTTATCAATATATGATTGTATTTAATTAATAATATAGAATATCAATATTTCCTAAGTCGGACAAATAATATTCAAAGTAAAAAAAATATATTTCAAAATGATATCTGGTTCAAGAAATAAGCATATCCATGATAAATAATATAGATACTTTGGTATATGTAATGTCAAATTATCATAATAAAGTAAATATTTCAATGGAAAGATAATGAAAACATAATAAATCCTGAAAGTTATTTTCAATACAGTCCCTATTCTTTTTGATCGTAATATATATAGAAATAATTGAGTTCATTACAATATATACCTAGTTTAGTATATTTAAAATAGAGGTTTATTATCATTTTTTAATAGAATTAATGTAAACTGATATTAAAAAAAATATTCTTTAGAGAAATATTCTATTCACATTAAAAGTCACATTTAGGAACTAATAGTTTATTGATTATTAGGAAAACCATTTTCATTGAAAATAACCATTTAAAAATGTGAAGGATGTTTCAAATAATTTAGAGGTCATGATGGTATAAAGGTTCCTTTTATGCTGAGTGTGGTAAAAATAATGATTTCATTTATATTTTTTTTGAGAAAACTCAAAAGTGAACTATTTAGAAAATTACATGAATATTTTTTTGAAAATATATTTTCAGAATCCAATTATTAGTCAAAATGACTTTAAAAAGTATTGTTAAACTATATTGGAAATCATTATAAGAATACATAGATTAAAAAAATCATTCTTAACTGAATTGAGAAATAAAATCCAATATTATAAAAAAAACTTCTCAACCATTTAAAGTATGAAAGAGAGAAAAATGGTAATATTTCATAGAAAAATCCTAAATAACTAATGGATAATAAAATTAAATGGGTTTATTATTTAGATATCAAATAATTTTCATAAATGGAAATCCGAGTATAAAAAATCCCAATTAAATTGAGATTGGAAAATAAATATTTTACTAATTTGGTGAATTTCGAATCATTATCCCCACGAAAGGAATAAAATGAAATGAAACATTAAATAACATGAATATAAATAGTTTCATGATATAAAATATTAATTTTTGGTAGATAAACCCCATTAAATATGATACATTTTTAGTATAACCTTTGTCCCGAACAAGGTAATCTGATATGAAAAAACCTTACAATGATCATAATGTTGTTGTTTGATTTAATAAATTAATTGATATTTTCTATAAAATAAAAATACATATAAAATAAGTGTATATGAAACATAATTAAATAAAAATTCATTACACATAATCATAGAATATCAAAGAAAATGAATAAGTAATATAACTTAATGAAAATAAATTGAGTTATTAAATTCTTTACCAAAGGTAATTTTCAAGTCTTGTAACCTTGGAGAAAATAATTGAAATTAAAAAATAAAATACCTTAAATAATTAATTAGTTATTATATTACATGTAAAATGGTAAATATATACACTATATACTAAAATTAGTTTTATAAAATTACAAAATTCCTCAATGAAAGGAAATTTGGAAAAAAATCCGTAACCTCTCGCTTCCTTTTAGTTTAATTCACATTATTCACCTATACAATGGTTTTAATAATTTCATAAATTTATAAATTAACCATATTCAAGATTATAATAACATATATGATCCTATTAGAGAATTTTATCACTCATTCGTTAATAATATTTTATTATTATTATTATTACTTTGTGTTTTAATATCCCTGTTTTCTCATTCATATTTTATCATGACTGTTCTAGTTCTTATTTATAAGATATTATCCCATCATATAAAAAAGTATATTAATGTTATAAATATTATGTTTAATTAATTTATGAATTTTTAAAAAAATTATTTAATGCTAGACATTGAAAATGAGTCTTATCACTTCAGGGAGACGATAGGTCGTATGTATGCACGAGCGATGATATAATTCTCTAAATGAGTCAAAGAGTATGTAAGTGGATGGTAGATTAATTTTCCATAACTGATATAGTTTTATATGAATTGAAAATATTCATTATTTCCATCATTATGACAAATTGTGTGATTCAGTGATGAAAAATAAATTACAACTTTTTGTGTGGCGGTAGTCCCCCATAGATAGGATATATGGATTTGTTTCCCATTTGAGAGAGGTGAAGATGGGTAAATATAATAAAATAAACATAATAAAATATAATTATATTTTATTTACTTTTGTTATTATACTATACATGTTAGTACATAATTGAAGGTGGTAAAAGAATAATTTTAAAATTTTCACAGTGAAGATAATTAAATTCTCTTAGGAGAACCTTCTTTTTTATTTCTTATTAAGGACCTTAGGGTTAGAATTTTTGGAAGTCCAAAAACTCTGTGTTGCGAATTAGAAATTTGGGAGAGATTTAGGTAGGGATTGGATGAGCCAAATGGATTGATATATGTGAAGAGGTTAGGGGAGTGAATGCCATTTTATAAGTGAAGAAGAGGACATACATCGATATTATGGAAGAATAAATAATACCAATGTTTTTCACATGAAAAAAGGATAAAAAAAGGACAATTTTCAATATTTATATGATAAAATGGAAACATATTTCCTTAAAATAGGATTTATACAAGGGTTTATGTTATTTAAACCCTTTTCTTCTTATTTTAACCCCTAATAAACCAATTTTTTACTTTAACTCTGGTAAAATATTTTAACTATTTTCTCTATTCAAGAAAAAAATAAAATGTAAATAATATATAATACCATTTTTTATTATTCAAAATATGGAATTAATATTTCTAAATTCAATGAACATAAGTGGTAGAATTTAAATTATAATAAAACCTGTAAATGTGTTAAAATGGGTCTTCAAGAAATGAAAATTTCAAGCATAAGAAGATATAATATTAACTATTTGATATGTAATAATCATGATATGGATTTAAATTCATAAATTCATATATATAATCTATAAATCTCTTTTAAATCATTCGTCATTAAATATACTATTAATTAATCAAAATCGGTAACATTATGCATTTAAAAACAATTTTTAGAAAATTTGTTTTTAGGCCTAAAAATTAACTTATACCAAAATTTGGAATAAATATGATTCAAATACAATTAATTATTTAAAAAAAATTAAATAATAATTTATAGAAATTTAAATCAAATTTAAAATAATAACAAAAATTTATAATTACTTATTTTAAAGAGAAGAATTAATAGTATTTAAAAAATCTCTATGTTTCAAAATTAACTGAAAAAATCCCCCATTTTAGAAAAATCCAAAAAATTCACCTGAAGATTATTTTAATATGAAGATTTCAAAAATGGTATTATTATTGTAAAATAATGTTTTTTAAATTTTTTAAATTTATTTTAAATCCCAAATATAAAATAAAAAATAAAACCATTTTTGAAGAAAAACGTTTTTCAAGCATAAAATGACTTTTCTAGAAATTTGGGTGATTATTTAACAAGAATTTATAAATTAATTTGTATTAAAAAAGAATTATATAAATATATTTTTAATTTGGTTAATCCAATTCAAGCCCAATAATTTAATAGTTTGTTTTTAACAGTCATATTCAAAAATATATTTTACAGGTCATTTAAGCTTGGTGTTTCATGCCATATACGCTATCGAATATAATGTTATTATTTTAAAATCATTAGGTTATGAGTACCATAATATACTTTAGATTTTGAATTTATTTAAAATAGATATACTATAAAATATTGGGGCATTACAAGTTTCATTTGATGCATTTAGTGTACTTATCAAGGACATTGAAGTCCTTTACAAGTAGATTTTAGAAAAACTATCTTTTAAAGTGACATCATTCCCCACACATTATTCAGATTTAAGGAATATTACATTAATATTTAATAATTAATTATTCGATAACTATATAAATATACTAGAATAATTATGTATCCAAATATGATGAATTAAATATTAGTAAATATCATGTTAAAATTTTAATTAATTTAGCATATGTTATTTGTAGATGTTATTCTGTTTTGACATGATTGATGTGATTGCACTATTATAAAATTACCTAATAAGATATTATAGATGTAATGTTTTATTAAACACAAACTCTTTACATCCTCCTTTAAATTACTTTTACTAAATATGTATATTTTTATTTATAATTTAAAATATATAATAAAATCATCCATCTAAATAATTTTCTCATAATAAAATGATATAAATATTATATTTTATAATCAATGAAGTGGTATTTTTTAGATATAAAATCTTTTCCTAAATCAATGTAAATGATTTTACCATTTAAAAAACCCGAATAAAAATGAAATTTTTAATTATTTCACAATGGAAAAGGCATGGTATTTAAAGATGGAATTATTTTTGATTTAACTTTATCACCAGTAGGATGGATGGGTACACTTTTTATTTTATAATATTTATTTTCCCTATGAAATTATAAATTTTATCTAATGAATGTAGAGAATTAGTTTTTTCTTTTTTAAAATTAATAAATATATATATTTTAAATAAATGGTTTTATTAATAATGATTAAGAAATAATTATTTATAACCTTGAGAAGGATTTAAATGGGTTAAAGTTGTTCATGAAAGCATGGTATTAGAATCATGAAACATGTGTAAGAAATATATTGTTCTAATTATTTCTTGATCATTTTTTATTGAAATAATACTCTTACAGATTAATTTTTATGGATGTTTTTTTGGAATTAAATAGGAAAAAATATTTTCTGATGATTAAAACATGAATTTTTCAAATTAGACTATTAAAAATATATTTTGATGTGTCATTTATATATTGTGGATTGGAATCTACTGAACTAAAATTATTTGGTATATTGTCTATTTTTCCTCTTTTTATATAAATCTATGAATTTTAGTTGAATGTTTTTTTGTGTGTGGTTTAAATATATTCTAAATTATACATTTTCTTATATATTCACTTAGCAATGATATTTATTTTATACAAAACTAGACATTATCTAAATTAGAAACGGTCTAAATTATAACAATGTATGAACATTAATTTTTATTAGTGGGGGTTTTAAATGATATTTAGAAAACAATTTTTAGGAAAATAAAAACCACCATGAATATTAAAGAAATAACTCAAATTATAATATTTTCTGTACTCATTGGATACCACCATTAATTAATCAAAACAATTTCAATATTATCATAGGCACTTATCTATGGTTTTATTAAAAATTATCCATAAATCAACTAGCTATAATGTAAACCATTGCGTATTAAAAAGGATTTCTATAAAGGCCTTTTTCATATAGTGAACATTGACTAAAAATATGAAATGTTATATTAGATTTAGGGAATATATCTTTCATATCGATCTCCATGTTTTATTGACTATATTTTCTATAACTTTTGTATTTTAAAATGAGCCTAAAAAATCGTGAGATGTTAGGTCCACCCGATAAGGGTAGTTTTTGAAAAAAATATTTATTACAAAATTGATTCTATCTTTAACTTACATTCTTGTAAATTATTTTATCTTCCTATTTTATTCAAATTACTTAGATGTAATATAACTTTAAGGAAGAAAATTAATTAATATGGAATTATTTAATAGTAAAAGGCTAGACATGTGGTAAATGAGTATAAGAAAAAGAAGGAACATTATAGTTTTAACAATTATTCAACTATTAAAATGACTATATATATAAATTTACTAATCACCATAAAGGGAAATCATTTTATAGAAATATAGAAAATTTATTTAAGAACACATTTTTAAATTGTAATTTGGGAGATGATATTTACATGTATCAACATGAATGATTTATAATTATATGATAATAAAATAAATATTTTTAAATGGTAAAACCTCTTTTTTGGGTTAAAATAATTACAATGGAATATGGAGTTTTCTCAAGGAACAATATAAAATGGATTCAAAATTAATGTGTTTAATGAAGTTGAATATTCTTGACACACTAAACATATAAACATTACTTTTTATTTTATATTTATATTATGCTCATATTTAGAGGTGATTTTGATATCATCCAAGTCACCAAATGTGAATTTACCAATCAATTAGAATGAAAAGACATGGAACTAACACAGGTCAATTTAAGGATTAAAATTCATAGAATATACGATGGATTATCATCATCAATGAATCATTATATTGAAAAAAATGATAAAATAGTGTCAAAATATAGATATCAAGATAGTAAATACTTGATAGATATTTATCTATGTATTTAAAACAAAAATAACGAATTTAATGCTCTATTAATGTATGATTTTATTAAAGTAAGTTTGATATATTTCATGAACTACACTATGAATAACATATATTTTTTCCTAAAAAATCTAATTCAATTTACAATAAATCTAAATAACCTCCATTTTATTTCAATAAAACATGTTTTGGGGTATTTAAAATATACCAAATATATTTCATTCCAATAAAAAAACAATCATAAGGTATTTTAAAAATATAATTATAAAAATATGATAACTAGTATAGGATACAATAAATCCAAAAGTAGATATATGTTTATTATTAATAGTGGATTTATATCTTAGACATCATATAAAAAAGTATACCTTACACAATACAATATGGTGTTAGAGATTTTATTGAATTAAACAAGGCTTGATAATGAGTTGAATTGAATTGAATCTTCTTGGAAAACATTCTATGTTGACTAATAACTATTCCTATTATGTGCATAGATTGTGATAATAAAAAACTAATATAAATGAGAAATAATATTATGAATAGTTGAATATATCGATATACGTATTGACGACATGACTTGTTCAGACTACTATTTTGATGATATATTATTATAATACTGTATCACATCAAAAATAAATATTTAAAATCATTTTACTAAAGGGATAACTTGGAATTTGGAATAAAAATAATAAAAACAAAGGGGCTTAAATTCTATTAATGAAATCATCATGGAAGTAACCCTACCAAGATTACCAGGGATCCCATAATATAGGGTCAAATGGTTGAACATGTTTTTATGTTTAGTAAAGTACTATTTTATTACCCAATCCAAGTATAATAAGGGACTTCTTAAGAAAAGGTTTTTTGATGTTAACAAATGGAAATACTATTGGAGGATGGAGGAATTGGAAAAGCTTCTCCCGGTTTTTGAAGAGCGACTTACCCTAAATCACCTGAGGAGTTTGAGTCTCCATGCTTATGTCTCGAATCATGGGGCGGAATTGAAATTTCCTCCTGAAAAACAAACTCAGATGAGTATGGTGGAGATCTCGAAAAAAATTTCGACCTTTAATGGCCTTGTGGGCAGATCGTTTGCTTCACAGAAGAATAGATCTATGCAACGAATAGTCAAAAAAGGAACCATTGATCACATCTCAGCCTCAAATGCTGAAATCAAAAAACTTATCAATTTGTGTAAGCATTCTATAATTGCTCACATATCTTTATCAAAGCGTATGAAACCCTAGAAGGTTGATGATCTGGTTTCTTGTCTTGTTTCCATTTGGGGTTTTGCGGATTTCAAATGCGTTTCATTAGGACATGGTTTCTTTCATTTTATTTTTCCTTCTGAGGACTTGAAATGATGTGCCTGGGGTGTTGGATCAGTTAATCTCAGAACAAGTACCTTGAGAGTCCATGAATTGAATTTTAAATTCAACTTTAATGATTTCAAGGACACATGTGCGCATGTTTGGGTGAAAATTCATGGTCTTAACTGGGTTTTATGGAACCCATAAATTCTATTTGTCATCCCTTTTGTGACAGGTATCCCAACTAGATTAGACACTGATACAGATGTAAAGACCTATATTTTCCATGTAATTGTTTTTAATTATATGTAATTATTACAATTCTACAAAAATTGATGACGCGTGATTCCGAGGCTCGGTGTGCCCAGAATGAATTTATGAACTTTTTTAAAGGTATATTCAGTAAATGCGTGATCGGTGTTTTCTTACCTTTGAACTGTTTCTTGGATTAAAAATCTAGGGGCACTGTTGAATCCGTAGTGCCAGGATTCCCTTAATGGATGCTTTACTTCGACCGCAGTAGGTCTGGAGAAAAGGATAGATTTTGGGACTTTTTAAAAGAATAATAAAATAAATTTGTTATTTTATTTATTTCTTTCTTTTCCTCCAACAGAGAAGCAGCAGCGTGGGAAAAATGGTGTGTCAAAACATTAAATGTCTTGACCCCTCAAATTCTATGTAATAACGTCGTTAGAATTTAAGAAGGTTCCGATTAAATGAACCCTCATAAATTCTATGAGCGTTGCTCACCCTCCCCCTATCCTATTTATATAGAGTTTGGGGAAAGGTAATGACATGAATTCACCAAGCAACAAAGTGATGATAAAGTGCCGCGATGCCAACCTTGGAGGATAGAGCTAGTTCTAGCGGGCGGTGATGGTTGACGCCGAATCACAAACTAAAGGACAACGCTTGAGCAACAACGTTGGCGGCTTGTTGCGGGGACAACGAACACCGACCCACTTCCTCAATCACAGGTGCGCTCAATCTTTCTTGAGGTAGGTATTTATTTTGTTATAATTCAATTTGATTATTTAATCCAACCCTCTTTTAATCAAGCTAATGTGGAGGGTGCCGACCAAACAAACAAGGCCCAGACCCTCCTCCCTTGTGGGAATTTTGGTGCATTCATCGCAAACATTATCTTCGGGTTGGGAGAGGTCCCGTACGATAGATGATGGCAGTGGCTAGTACAACCCGACCACGATGGAGGTGGTATTTCGATGCATGCCATAGAAGGAGGCCGCAACACTATGCTGCGATGGTCAACAGAGTGGTTGACACTGTTCGACCATGGTGGTGATGCAGCACGCCATCGCGTGCTGCCGGCGGAGAAGGGATGCAAATTTACTGTTTTGGCGGGATGTTCATGCTAGTGGGCCATGCCTCGTCGCAAGCCAGACCGCACGAGCCCAGTGGGATGTGCCTCTATGGGCTGGGCCGTGTGAGGCCAGCGGGCTTCCCCCTTGCGGGCCTAGCCGCGCCCCCTTGCGGGTCGGGCTGCGCGAGCCCTGTGGGCCAGCCCATTTTAGGTCAGGATGCGCCCCCTTTCAGGTCTGGCCACACCCCATTACAAACCGGGCCAGACCTAGGCCCAGTGGGGCGAGCCCGCCATGACCCAACCCATCTGGGTCGGACCCGGACCCAACCATGCCCATTTTATCTTAGAGGTCTATAACATGAAATCAGGGAATCCATTTCACAAACCGTCTGTGGCGTTGGGAACCTTGGAGTGATACAATCCTTTTGATATACTCCACATGAGTTTTAGAGACAGTTGGAGTACGGTCGGGTAGGATTGAACCCGAATCCAACTGGGCCCTAGGATCTAAAATGCTTATAACTCACAGACCGAGCGTCCGATTGATGCACCGTCTGTCTCGTTGGAACCCTTAAGACCTGGTAGTCCTTTGGGTTACTTATTTGTGGATCTTAGTGGACGTCAAGGTATGACCAGTATCTTGAGGGGAAGATTCTACAGAGCTCAAGCGCACCGAGTATGAGGAATCCTATGGATGGCTGTAACGTGAAGAAATAACATCGATCCTAAGTGGGTCAATATCTATCAATCTTGTGTGTGTCAAAAAATATCATATCCTGTGTGGGTCAGTTCTCAACGATCCTGTGTGGGTCAGCGCATACCAATCCTAGGTGGTTCATATCCTGTGTGGGTTTGCGTGGGTTGTTACCTATCGATCCTATGTGGGACAACAATAGTGCTTATTAATAGTATAAGATGATCTAGCTTATGAATAATCATATATAATTCTGTACCTAAGTTATACCTGCTGTGAGCTAAGTCTTTTACCTTCGCAGTGTTACCTATGTGGCACTTCTATCTTCATGGTATTACCTATTTGGTACTTCTACCTTCGTGGTGTTACCTTCATGGTGTTACCTTCGGGGTTTTATCTTCGTGGTGTTACCTATTTGTTACTTCTTTCTTTGTGGTGTTACCTGTGTGTTACTTCTACCTTCATGGTGTTACCTTTGCGGTGTTACCTTCGTGGTGTTTTTTTCATAGTGTTTCAGGTGTGGCACTTCTATCTTCGTGGTGTTATCTATGTGGTACTTCCATTTTCTTGGAGGTACCTTTGTTTTATTCTTCCCTCATGTATGAGATGAGTATATTTTGATAAATTATGTATATTTATGGGAATATACCTAAGTAGAGTATATTTCTATCGCATCGTGCTTGAGATGTAGGTCTTTCTTTGTGGTTTTTCCTTTGTGGAACTCTGGGAGACCAAAGGGGGTCTCGAGGTCCCTAATAAGTATCTTTATACTCACCCCTGCATGGGCTACGCATGAAACTTGTTGTGTATTGTGCTGAAGACAGACATCATTGATTGAGGTTGAGGAAGACATGATTGGGTGGTGCTCAGAGGTGGACCATTTGGCGGGATGTGACACAGGGACTACTGATCATGATTTGTACCTACCCTTTAGGTAGGATCCTTAGTGGATGATCCAGGAGCTGTTCTTCACTTTTCAGTTGTGTTTGTACTCTTCATTTGTACTTGTACTTTTCAGTCGGGCTTCTATTCGGGGCCCTTTACATTCAACACACTTTTACTACACTAGTTTACTTCGTGGTTGCTTCTTATTTTTTTATTGGACTATGTGTCTGTATAGGTTAAAAGTCAATGCCTTCTCGTTTTAGGGATACACCTTTCCGGTGCTAGTCTCCATCCCCTGGCCTATGGAAGGTGGGCTTGGGGTAGTCAAAACACGGGCCTAAAGGGACGGGTCGTGACAAAGAGGTATCAGAGGATTCAGTTCTAGCAAAGAACTATGACTCTGATCTTTTCTATGTGGCAATAGTGTTAAGCGTTATGAGTGTGGTTTTCGGTTTGGGGAATCCGGTGTTGGTGCGGTGGCCAACATATCCATACACTAGGACCCTGAATTAGGATTTCCAACTCTATGTATGGAAAGACTGATTACATGTGTTTTTGAAAATATTTTCTTATGATCTCTTTGAGTCCGCTCACCAGGTTTAACTTATTGACTGTGGCACACCTGTCTTCTTTAAGGAAGATACCACGTAGACAACCAGCTTGGATTCCCGATAGAGTATGCGGTGATGGCCCACCGAGCGATGAGGCCTTGGTGTAGGGACCTTTTATGTTGTTAGCACCTTCGAGTGGTGTACCAACAGCACCACTACCCAATGGGTAGCCATTTCCACCAGCCCCACCAATAGAGGATGCATGCTGACTAAGCGTGTTACACGAGTTTTAGTGGTAGAGGCCTCCGAGTTCCCAAGGAAAGATGGACCCATAGGTGGCTGAGGACTGGCTGGAGGCTGTGGCTAGAGTTTTTTGCTTAGTTGGGACACCAGCTGATCTGATGGTGATTCTAGCTGCCAGTCTCTTCCAGAGAGCATCTAGAAGATGGTGGAGTCTGACACTCCAATTACACAATGAGGTGACCCTCATCTGGGTGGACTTAGAGGGCCTTTTCAGGGCAGAGTTCATCCCAATGACTCTATGCTCGGTGCATATACATGAGCTGCTACACTTACAGTAGCATAGCATGACTGTGCCCCAGTACTCGGTGAGGTTCACTGATCACTCCCGCTACTCCACCGACTTGGTATGCGACCCTTTCTTTAGGGCCCGAACCTTTGATCAGGGTCTCCAAAGAGAGATAAGAGCATCAATGATATCGATCAGCATTCTGACGTAGGATGAGGTACTAGAGCAAGAACATTTTGTGGAGAACTTCCTAGCTGAGAAGGCAATGATAGCAAGAACCACCACTGGATGTCAGGTAGGAGAGTCATATGTAGTAGGCAGGAGACTGATGACGCAGGGGCCCAAGTGGGCCATACCTTCTGTTGTATGACCTCATGACATAGGGTTGGTGGTGCGGGGATCATGGGATAGACGAGGTATGATTAGGATCAGGTAGTGCTACTCGTGCGGTGGGCAGGGTCACATGGCATGCGACTGCCCGAACCGCCGTATGGACGACCATCAGATGGTCGAGGGACCACCGAGGTAGAGGCAGATATTCGATCAGGGAGGTCTGTAGGCAGCATGCGAACATAGTATAGGAGATGACTGTGCAACAGGTGGTGGGTGAAGATTCGAGGTTCTACCACCACCAATTCTAGGTGGTCCACCCTGACCATAGGGGGCAGGTGGACAGGGATTAACTCAGCTCCAGGCAGTTGAGGCCTGCGACCATGATGCTCCAGAGATGATTAGTGGTATAATCTATGTCTACTCCAACTTATCTATAGTACTTATAGACATAGGTGCCAGTCGCTCTTTTATTGCCACTTCCCTCGTTCAGAGCCCTTATATTCCAGTGGAAATGTTGGTGTGATCCTTACGGCTAGAGACTCCTACGGGAGGGGATTCGATGATTACACACTGGTTCCAGATGTGTGAGATTACTTTAGGAGGCGATAACTTCAGCTGGGATCTTCTAGTAACAGCGTCGAGGACATACGATGTCATCTTGGGTGTGGATTGGTTATCTAGAGTCCATGATCATATTGATTGTATTAGGCCAATGTGTGGTGTGTCCATGAGGATGGGACCGGTTTTTTTATCACCGGTGAGAAGGGAACCTTTTCAGCTCAGGATGGACTTACCCAAAGGAGGGTGCATCCAATCACACATCAGTTGGTCAACCTTACCCTTGGGGCAGTTGATGTTGAGAGTCCGAGCTATCCTATAGTGGTGGACCAGTATGCTGATGTCTTCCCTGATAATGTTCCAGGACTACCTCCTCATAGATATGTAGAATTTTACATCAACCTGTACCCCAGGACAACATCAATATCTACATCATCATATCAGATGGATCCCATGGAGATTCTTGAGTTACAGGTATAGTTGGAGGACTAGCTAAGGAAGGGGTTCATAAGGACCAGTGTTTCTCCATGGGCAACCCTGATTTTGTTCGCTAAGAAGGCAAATGGGATTTTGAGACTCTTTGTGGACTACCGGTGCCTGAACTAGGTGACTGTGAAAAACAAGTATCCACTTCTGAGGATTGATGATCATTTCAATCAGCTGAATGGAGCTCGTTGGTTTTCAAAGATAGACCTCAGATCAAGCTATCATCGGCTCAGGTTACGAGATGAGGATGTGCATAGGATGACCTTCAGATGTCGGTATGACCACTATGAGTTCTTGTTTATGCAATTCAGTGAGACTAGTTCCCCAACAGTGTTCATGGGACTCATGAACATGATCTTCTAGCCATAACTTGATCTCTTTTGTGGTGTTCTTCATCGACGACATCTTGATATACTTAGTGTTAGAAGAGGATCATACCAATTATCTACAGATAGTTCTAGATACACTCTGAGATTACAATATTTATGGTAAGCTCTCGAAGTGCCAGTTCTAGATACAAGATGTCCACTTTCTAGGACACGTTATCTCGAAGGTTGGAGTTTCAGTGGATTCAATTAAGGTAGAGGCTATCCTTTCTTGGGATCCACCTAGGAGTGTGACCGAGGTGTAGAGTTTCATGGGGTTGGCTAGATACTACAGGATATTCATGCCTGACTTTTCCAGAGTTTCGACACCCTTGTTAGAATTTACTAAGATGGGATATCCATTCATATGGATGAACAGATGCAAGTAGAGTTTTCAGGAGCTGAGGAAGGGAATGATGAGTGCCCCCCATATTGAGGCTACCATAAGAAGGAGTTTGGTATGTAGTCTAATATGACACATATGGGATCAGAAATGGATGGGTCCTAATGAAGGAGAGATAAGTGATCACTTATGGTTCACGAAAGCTGAAACAACAAGAGTAGAACTATGCTACCCATGACTTGGAGTTAGCTGTAATGGTCTTAACCTTGAAGATATGGAAACATTACTTTATGGGAGAAAGTTTTACATTCTAATATTATCATAAGAGTATTGGGTATATCTTCTCACAAAAGGACCTAAACTTGAGACAACAATGATGGATAGAGTTCCTATAGGAATATGACTTTGAGATAGTCTATACTCCTGGGAAGGGGAACGTGGTAGCAGATGCACTCAGCAAGAGGTATGGTCTGTAGTTGCTGAGTGAGGCGACAGAGAAGCTTTCCACATTGTAGATATCCTTCATGGATAGAGATGGATTAGCTTACCTCCAGTCTATGATAGTCACTCCCCACTCCTTCAGCGAGTCAGGGAGGTGCATCATGGGGACATTGACTACGAGGCTTGATGTGATCAGATATCCTCAGGACATACACCTAATGGATTTTATGAAGGTAGGGAGCACGTCACCCTCTTTAGAGGACATACCATGGTACTGGTGGCGCTACGGGAGGAGGTGTTTAGGGAGTTCCATGCATACCATTTAGCGGTACATCCTGTTGTGGCAAAGATCTACCAGGCCCAATTTCTCTTAAAGGGACACAACATGAAATCCAGACATCCTTTTGAAGAACCGTCTATATAATTGGGACCCTTGGAGCAAGACGATCCTTTTGGTATATGCCACTTGAGTTTTGGAGACAGTTAGAGTATGGCCAGGTTGGATCAAACCTGAATCCAATCGGGCCCTCGGAACTAAAATGCTTATAACTCACAGACCGTGCGTCTAATTGATACACCATATATTGCGTTGGAACCCTTAAAACTTGGAGGTACTTTGGGTTACTCCTTTGTTGAGATTAGTAGCGGTTGAGGTATGACCGAAATCTCGAGGGAAAGATTCTACGGAGCTCGAGTGCACCAAGTGAAAGGAATCCTGTGGATGGCTATAACGTGAAGAAAGAACATTGATCCTATGTGGGTCAACATCTATCGATCCTGTGTGGGTCAACATCTATCAGATCATATGTGGGTCAACACTCAACGTTCCTAGGTGGGTCAGCGCATATCGATCCTATGTGGGTCAGATCCTGTGTGGGTCAATGGGGGTTATTACCTATCAATCATGTGTGGGTCAAAAACATTGCTTCTTAACAGAATAAGATGATCTAGCTTAAGACTAATCATTTGTACTTCTATACTTAAGTTATACTTGGTATGAGCTGAGTCTTTTACCTTTGTAGTGTTACCTATGTGGTACTTCAATATTTGTGGTGTTACCTATGTGGTACTTTTACCTTCATGGTGTTACCTTTGGGGTGTTATCTTCATGGTGTTACCTATGTGGTACTTCTATCTTCGTGGTGTTACCTATGTGGTACTTATACCTTCTTGGTGTTA
Organism: Viscum album; assembly: GCA_963277665.1. NCBI lineage: Eukaryota > Viridiplantae > Streptophyta > Magnoliopsida > Santalales > Viscaceae > Viscum > Viscum album. The sequence continues at coordinate 224,347,456 of OY728135.1, read as the reverse complement.
CCTTTGTGGTGTTACCTTCGTGGTTTTATCTTCGTGGTGTTACCTGTGTGGTAATTCTATCTTCATGGTGTTATCTATGTGGTACTTCTACCTTCATGGTGTTAGCTTTGTGGTATTCTTCCCTCATGTATGAGATTAGTATAGCCTAATAACTTAGGTATATGTATGGTAATATACCTAAGTAGAGTTGATTTCTATCACTTCTTTCTTGAGATGGAGGTCTTTCTTTGTGGTTTTTCCTTTGTGGAACTCTAGGAGACCTATGAGGGCCTCAGGGTCCCTACTGAGTATCGTTATACTCACCCCTACAGAGGCTATTCCCGCACCTTGTTGTGTCTTGTGCAGACAATAAATAACATTGATCGAGGATGAGGGAGCCAGGACTGGATGGTGCTTGGAGGTCGACCATTTGGCATGAAATGAAATAGGGACTACTGATCGTGTGATATACCTACCCTTCAGGTAGGATCATCAGTGGACGATCCAAGAGCTGTTTTTCATTTTTCAGTTGTATTTGTACTCTTCATTTATACTTGTACTTTTCAGTTGGGCTTATATTCCAGCCACTTTACTTTTATCACACTTTTACAAGATTAGTTTACTTCATTGTTGCTTCTTGTTGTGTTCTTAGACTATGTGTCTATACAGGTTAAAAGATAATGCCTTCCCGTTTTGGGGATATGCCTTTCCAGTGCTAGTCTCCATCCCCTGGCCTATGGACAGTGGGCTTGGGGTAGTCACGACATGGGCCCCGAGGGATGGGTCGTGACAAGAGAGATGGTTTGTTTTGACCACCTTTATTTGGTTTTAGTCGAGGTTGATATGAGTTCAATGCTAATTGATAGAGTGGTTTTGTTAACAAAAAAGTATGAGATAAATCTTCCTCTCTAGCTATTAAATGTTTTTACTCTAATTGACTTCATTTGAATGATGGTTGTGACAATTTATTGAATCAAAAACCTGTATCTACTCTTCTGACTGATATCCATGTTTCTGAGGCCCAAACTAAACAATCCTCCTAGTCTTGGCCATACATGGTTGAGAATACATGACTGATTTTTAGTGGACTCACTTTTAGATATTCCCTATATAAGGGAATTGTTGAGGAAAATTAATGTGAAGAATATGATGATAGCCAAGATATTAAAGAGCGTGAAGCACAAGATGATTTTGACGCTGATTTTTGATAGGATCAATAAGTGATTTAATCAAGGAATAGAAAAGGGAAAACAAAAATGGATGTTTCCTCTTTAAGGTCCAATATCTCCCAAATATATAGGCATGGAGGGGGATCAAAAAGAGAATTTGGAGCTCCTATAGATTTGGGCTGAAACTTTCAATATCCTATCAATTGGCACAACACTATGAGGGATCTGGTCATGTTGGTTGCAAAAATCAGGCTTCTAGAACCCCTGGCCTTGGAAGCCTATGCAACCCAGAAAAACCAAATCATCAGCATGTAACTGAAGTGAGTCAAGCATGTGCAAGGGGCATAGATAGACCAAACTCTGTTCAGATTTTAGGGACATGCCAGGATGTGATTTCAGACTCTCCCAATGCTAGCAAGGATTTGCGTAACTCTTTAAATGTTCAATTAATTAATAGTGATGTTGACACCTCAGCAGGATTAGTGGAAGGCTTTGGTAAACTACAAAATAGGCAGTGTTGACCGCAACCTAAGGGTACTCAAATCACAGTTGCTGTCATTCTAGGTGTAGGAAAATATTGTTTTAGGGACCCATTAAATCCTGATACAATGGGAGTAGGGAAATATTTGTTTTATGCTATGAAACATGTTGGATACTCATCAACCGAGACATTGGTAAGTCCATAAATGAAAAAAGTTGGGCCTGGTAACATCTTTGGTAGAGATAATCAATGGCTTCCAAAATTGGAGACCCACAAGCTGAATAAATTAGAGACCATTTCTCCTCTACGGACCCTGACTCTATTTCAACCTAGAAGATTAAATCTATTTCGAAGGTTAGTTTATCCAACTCCTTTGATGCACTTGAATTTGGATGTAGCGAGGAGGAAGAAAAAAGTTGTGAACATGTGTCTGGCACAGTGGAGACGATGACTGCTATGGATGTTGATCTTCCTAACTATGGAGGTGGTCCTTGGTTGTAGGACATACCTTGGTGTTGGGGACGTCACCCTAGAGGAAGGGGTAGTAGATCCCCCCCACCACAGTATGATCACTCTCTCCAAAGTGAATTTATGTTTTTTTTGTGTTTGGATGTTCCACCTTTTCTTTCATGTTTTGTTTCATTTCAATAAAGTGGTATTTAAACCTCAAAAAAGGTACTTCTTAAAAATATTATGAACGAAATTTTAATGTTTTTTTTTCAAAAAATTATTATATTTAATATTCATATAAGTTAATATGAATTGAGGCTATATCAATGAGAGTTGTTACAAAGAATTCACTAAACGACTCATAAAATAGAACACTGTGAATAGTAAAAATGAACATAAATATAAGAACAAACTATACATGTAATATCATTATATTGTTTTCTATTTTTAATTAAAATAGAATGATCAATAGTTAAAATTCATCATCAGTATTGATTACCTAAGTAATCTTTAAATAAATCACGTGGAAAATTAAATATCAAAAAACTATTTATCCAAAATAAAGTATCAATCTTCAGAATATTTTAAACATTTAGTATTTGGTGTTAAATTTTAATATCTTATATGACTTTTTTAAAAATTAATAAAATTATATGAATTTTTATGTGGATTCAATTCGAGACAGTGGTTATGAAACAAGTGCAACACACCTCAATTCTCATCTATGAACATTTTATTTATTTATTTATTAAGAATTTTAAATAATAAATAATATTATTATTAAATAATATTCATCACATTATATATAAATAATAGGTTTTCCACCTTTATTTAAATATACCCCCATAATGTACTTAAAATTTCTAAATTTTCACCAGAAAATGTCTCATGTGTGAATTTTTCTACACAGTCTCATTTAATGGAGTTCTTGAATTTAAATTTACATTATCCAAGAAAGGTAATTCCTTATATTATAAGTTAAAATCTCTAAAATCACTAGGTACCATTGAATATGAAGATTGTGAGTTAATAAATAATGTGAATTAATTGGTATCAAATTTGTATTTTTACATCCTCTTGTTTATTTTTATATTATCTTTAAGCCTATGATATTTTTCCAGTATTTTTTTTCATATTATATAATTAAGAAAATTATGTTACATATATATATTATTTAATTATGTCTACATAGAAGGACCCTATTGTATTTTTATATAAATAGTTTTCATAAATTCTTATACTCTATTTATATATTCTAATAAGAAATAATCTAATATATTCATGTATAAATTATTCATCACTTACTCCGCTATATTTTACTAACTAGGAAAAGACCCTAAAACACTTTTTATATACATTTTTCATTAAAAATTTAAATTTTTATTGTTTATTTTGAATTTTTTATATTTTCCAATTGCAAGATAAATTGCATACGGATACTTTATAATCATCCAGATGAAGTAAATTTTGTTTTATGGGTATATTAATATAAACCCCAAATTAGAATTCACATGGATCCCAAATCATTCTTTTTATCTCAATTTTATTCCAATTAATTAATTAATTTATTTTAGGATGTCCAAACCAAATAGGTATTGTAGGTATTTACAACATTCTACATAAATAATACACATTTTTAGCTAATGTGGACCTACTATCCAATGGTAAGAGTATGTAGGGGTTTTTACAAATGACTTTTTGAGTGTGCATTGGTTGAAATGATGGGAGGTAAATATCATTGAATCCTTTAGGTGGTATTATTATCTACTATAGGAATATATAAAATATATGATATTATATCCGATGCTTTCCTTGGGGTGCACACATCTGTCTGCTTGAGTACGACAGGCGCAACTTTGTTACCTCGCATTCCTGCTTTCCAAAGGCGGGCATCATCCATTCCTTGTTTAAGTACATTTTCTCCTTGATCGAAACGGGATGATGGGATGTTGGTTCTTCCTTCTGTGGATTCCTCCTCAGAACTCGTCACCTAGTCCGAGTCTCCCTCATAGATTTAAGTCATGGTTCGTGAATCTCGTTCCTGGTGCCATATCTCCAGGGATTCCGGTTAATTACAATACTTCTGTAAGGACATTCCATGGGATCTTGACATGGTAGCAACCTTCGGTCGGAGTAGATGACAACATCAGGCATGTCAGAGCATCTCTAGGTGCGTGGACATAGGAGAACCTGTATTCTTCCTCATAAAAGGGAATCTCAAGAGTGCATAACCTGAGGCATCACACTTTGAATGCAGGGAAACATATGCCGTAGGCATGTATCTGAGGTTTTCCTCAGCTTTCCATGTTTAAAATAGGGTACGCCATGAGTTTAATATCTTGTAGAGATGGTATGAGACTAATCAGAATGACCCATAAAGATGGATCATATTGGTACATCCCAAGGAGGGAACACCTGTAAGATGGATGGATCAGAATGCCTAATGAGGACGGACCCGAGGTGGTGTGCCCCATGGAGGGGAGATTTCACACTGTAATGGTTGATATGAACACCACTGAGGGAGGATTAGGGAGAGTGCACCCCAGGATGGGGGACACCATGGTTTACCATTGGATGGGATTGAACCTCAAAGTACCCTATGGAGACGACTGGGATCCAAACCCACATAGTTCAAAGGGGTGATGGATCAGGGTGTACACAAAGGACAACGACCCAGAGACATACTGGGGCTTACATGTGGATAGCAGCCCAGGTACTACTAGGAGCAGCGGGGATGGTGGATGACATGATCCCACCAGGATGTGGTGGCCCGGGTAAGAATCAGGATGGATGATGTAGAATTGCTTGGAGTGGAGGGGGAATGAAATGGGACTATCGTAAAGGTGACAGTAGTGATGGGATTTAGCCTCTAAGAGACTTCCTATGTATCCCCTTGGATGGGAATCAATGTAGGCGTAGTTTGGTGGGACGGTGGGACACCTGAGGAGGCGGACCGTGAGAATGGACACATGGATGGGACCGAGAAGAAGTGGAACCTCTGGGTTGGGGCATGATCTTCTTGGAACACAAGGTTTTGAGGGATAGATCATGATGAGATATGGGTGCTGGGCTTGAGCCTCATGGAGGCTTTCTACGTATCCCCGTGGCAGGGAATCAAAGTCCGTATAGTTCATCTGATGACGACTTACCGCTGAATGAGGTTGACAACGACTTACTGCTGAATGAGGTCGCAACGACTTACCACTGGATGGGGTTTCAACGGTTTACCACTGATTGAGGTGACAACGGATTACCGCTGGACGAGGCTATCATTGGCTTACCACTGAATGGAGTGACAACAACTTACCACTGAAGGTGGACCTGGGGTCTAATGGTTTTTGGGCTTGAACCTTAGGGAGGCTTCCTACGTACCATGCCTTGACAAGGATAAAAGTACTCATAGTTCAGAATGGTGTGTCAGAGAACCGACATGAATAAGGACCTTGGTTCGATGGATGTTGGGCTTGAACCTTAGGGAGGCTTCCTACGTACCATGCCTTGATATGGATCAAAGACCATGTAGTTCAGGATTGTGTGTCAAAGAACCGACTTGAATAAGGACCTTGGTCTGATGGATATTGGGCTTCAACCTTAGAGAGGCTTCCTACATACCATGCCTTGACATGGATCAAATACAACATAGTTCAGGATGGTGTATTGGAGAACCGACGTGAATAAGGACCCTGGTCCAATGGATGTTGGGATTGAACCTCAGAGAGGCTTCCTACATACCAAGCCTTGACATGGATCAAATACCATGTAGTTCAGGATGGTATGTCGAGGAACCAACGTGAATATGGATCGGGGGTCCGATGGATGATGGGCTTGAACCTCAGGGAGGCTTCCTACGTACCATGCCTTGAAATGGATCAAAGACCATGTAGTTCAAGATGGTGTGGGGCTTAAAATCTAGGCTGCCCAAGTGTTGGTGAACCGATGTGAAGGGGGTCAGAGCGACCAATGGGTGGTGGGCTTGAACCTCAGGGAGGATTCCTATGTACCCTACCTTGCCAAGGATCAAATACCACATAGTTCAGAATGGATATGGGGCTTACACTCTAGGATACCCAAGTGTTGGTGAACCGACGTGAAGGGGGTCAGAGCGACCAATGAGTGGTGATCTTGAACTTCAGGGAGGCTTCTTACGTACCCTACCTTGGCAGGGATCAAAGACCATGTAGTTAAGAATGGTGTGGGGCTTACAATCTAGGCTTCCCAAGTGTTGGTGAACTAACGTGAAGGGGGTCGGAGCGACCAACGAGTTGTGGGCTGGAACCTCAGGGAGGCTTCCTATATACCCTGCCTTGGTAAGGATCAAAGACCACATAGTTTAGAATGGTGTGGGGCTTAAAATCTAGGCTACCCAGGTGTTGGTGAACCAACGTGAAGGGGGTCAGAGCGACCAACCGGTGGTGGGCATGAACCTCAGGGAGGCTTCCTACGTACCCTTCCTTGGAAAGTATCAAAGACCACATAGTTCAAAAAGGATGTGGGGATTACACTCTAGGCTGCCCAAGTGTTGGTGAACCGACGTGAAGGGGGTTGTAGCGACCAACGGGTGGTAGGGTTGAACCTCCGGGAGGCGTCTTATATACCATGCCTTGACATGGATCAAAGTCCCCATAGTTAGAGATGGTGTGTCAGAGAACCGATGTGAATAAGGACCTTGGTCCAGGTGGATGGTGGGATTGAACCTCAGGGAGGCTTACTACGTACCATTCCTTGACATGGATCAAAGTCCCCGTAGTTCGAGTGTACAGTTTAACGTCATGCGAGATAGGGTGATGTCATGGACGATGCTTACTCTAAGCCCACGTGAGTCCTGCTCGGTGTGAGAAACAAGAGGCAACAAAGGCCTGATGACCACATCGCGAAAGATGTGTCCATGATATGTGAAGTGGGGATTACGCATGGAGCGGCCCAGGGAGAGAAATATTGGGACTTACTTCGAGATGGAGTCCTGGGTTCCACTACAGAGTGGAAATGGTGAACGGGGCTTACGCGAGGAAGCTACCCGGGTGCCTCTAAGGAGCGGAACTGGTGAATGGGGCTTATGAAAATAAGCTTCCTAGGTGACACTATGGAGCAGCACTGGTGAATGGGGATTACGCAAAGAAGATGCCCAGGTGCCTCTATGGGGCGGCAATAGTGGATGGGGCTTACGCAAGGAAACATCCCGGGTGCCGCTATGGAGTAGTAATCATGGATGGGGATTATACAAGGAAGTTTCCCAGGTGCTGCTATGAAGTGGCAATCGTGGATGGGGTTAACACAAGGAAGCTGTCTGGGTGCTGCTATGGAGCGGTAATCATTGAAGGGGCTTACGCGAGGAAGCTGCCCGAGTGCCGCTACAGAGCGACAATGGTGAATGGGGGATTACGCGATGAATCTGCCTAGGTGCTTCTACAGAGTGACAATGGTGAACAGGGATTACGCAAGGAAGATTCCTGGGTGCCACTACTAAGTGGCAATGGTGAACAGGGCTTACGCAAGGAAGCTGATCGGGTGCCGCTACGGAGCGACAATGGTGAACGGGGCTTACGCAAGGAAGCTACCTGGGTGCCGCTACGGAGCGACACTGGTGAACGGGGCTTACACAAAGAAGATTACCGGGTGCCACTACGGAGCGACAATGGTGAATGGGGTTTACGCAAGAAGATTCCCGGGTGCTACTACGAAGCGGAAATCATGGATGGGGCTTACGCAAGGATGCTGCCTGGGTGCCGCTATGAAGAAGCAATCATGGATGGGGCTTACGCGAGGATGCTGCCCGGGTGTCGCTATGGAGCAGAAATCATGGATGGGGCTTACGCAAGGAAGCTACCCATAATTTCTTCCCCATGTCTGGCCATGGGGGAATCCCAACTCACTAGTGGGTTGAGGCCTTTACCTATGTGCTAGCGCACAAGAAGGATAAATCCAAGGGCATTGGAATCATTCTGAACAAAGGTAGATGGAGAGTGTGAATCACATGCCCAAAATTCGGAACGTAATGAGGGTGACGTGGCAATGGAGGAGAGATTTTGACCATGGAAGAAATGCAGCATCAACATCGTGTTAGCCAGAAATGGGGACAGACAAATGAGGGTCGACTGCTGACCGTGTTCGAAACACAGGACCTGACTCGAAGTGTTGTCCAAAGTCTTCCAGGGCGTTGGGCCAGGACGGTAGGTGAGCCAATGAGGCATGGGACCAGGACGTTAGGGGGTCCCTCCAGACATGAAAGGGGATGAAGATCCGAATGAAGGACACACAAAGCGTGAGGTGGAGTGATGGAATGTTTGAACGGATTCCAACACTCTTGGAATTATGCCACTGTAATTATGGAATTAGGCATCTTATGCTTAGAGCATAAGGCATCTCTTTTTTAGTGCAAGAGGTATCCTATGATTGGAACATAGGGTGTACTATAGTTTAGAGTCATGTAGAAAGGACTCTTGGAATCTCATGCTTGAAGCATAAGACATCTCTCGTTTGGAGTAAGAGCCATCCCATATTTGTTATAAATGGATCACTATAGTTTATAGTCATGTAGATAAGACTATTGGCATACCATGCTTGGAGCATAAGGCATCTCTCATATTGGGAAAGAGGTATCCTATATTTGGAACATAGGGTATACTAATATTTATAGTCATTTAGAGAGGAATCTTGGAATCTCATTCTTGGAGCATAAGGCATCTCTTGTTTGGAGAAAGAGGCATCCTATGTTTGGAACATAGGGTGTACTATAGTTTAATGTTAGGTAGATAGAACTATTGAAATCTTATGCTTCCAGCATAATGCATCTCTTTCTTAGAGAAAGAGGCATCCTATGTTTGGAACATAGGGTGAACTATAGTTTAGAGTCATGTAGATAGGACTCTTACGCATAAGGTGCCTGGGAATGGATGGTGTTGGGTCTTATGAGAGGGCGACCCTTTCTGATTCAACCTGGCATAGGAGCCAAGTGATTGGGTTTGGAAGAGTTGCCTGAGGAATGGTTCATCTCAAGGTACTTAGGGAATTAATGAGGAGAATATCAACTCATGACATGGGAAACAAACCAAGAGGAATACATCGACTCAAGGTGTTTCACGGTGTGCGGAGGAGTCTCTCAAATCATGGTATTCCACAGGTGGAAGGTGGGTGTGCATAAGGATGTAATGGAAAATCCCGACATCCCGGCCTAGAGGGTTGGGACCGCAGCCCGGAACTGACCCTGACTGGTGGTGAGGGGGGGCAGCCCCCGCGGTATGGACCAGTGGGCACAAAGGTAGGAGCCTCGCAAAGGATAGGTCTCACGAAGTAGCTTCGCGGAGAAAAGGGGCTCGGGGAGCATGGGGTCTCGCGAAGCATGGGCTCGCGGAGCATGGGCTCATGGAGCATGGTATCACGAAGCATGGGATCGTGGAGCATAGTCTCGTGGAGCATGGGATTGCAGAACATGGGATTGCGGAGCATGATCTTGTGGAGCAGAAACACGAAGGAAGCTGCTCGCGGAGCATGGTCTCACGGAGCATCAACACGATGAAAGCTGCTCGCGAAGCAGGGGATCACAGAGTCACTTCATGAAAGTAAGAGGAGCTCCAAGAACTGGGAGATCGGCCACCCAAGGGGTGGAGTGTCCATCTAGAGAAGGGGGTGAGCTAGGTATTTATAGGCAAGGGGCTCCATGAAGCAGAGCGCGCTCGACGTGAAGACAGAGCTTTCTCCACGGTGGGTTCGCAAATTTCAAACACATTCATGGAGCGTCCTGCCTCCTTGATTTGTAGCAGGTCTTCGTGGTGCATTGCGAACATCAAACAGGTTTGCAGAGCATCCTGCCTCCTTGCGTCGTGGCAGTGCTCCACGATCGCGGAGGGGGCTTCAGGAAAGGGTTTTGCAAACCAGTTTTCCAGCCCAACTTCAAATGTCTATAACTCCAAATCCGTAACTCCGTTCGGGCTCTACGACCTACCAAATCGAATCTTTAAAAATGGTCTACAATCTTGGATAATGTATGGAAGAATTTGAAAAATTTTGGGGACGTGTTTTCTGGTGCCAACATATTTTTTCACAAATCCTCCTCAAACCCCTATATGAGACTTGTTATCTAAATTTTAATGATTTGATTAGAGAAAAGCATCGACATGAAAACTTGTATGTATAGAAGGTCATCCCTAGATAAGAGCTTATATATATATATTGGATCCTCCCATATATGTAAAAAAATAGATATATATCTTATATTATCCATCATTATTTTATTATTTTGTTATCCTATTGTTTAAATCTGCACAGTTGGGAACTCTAATGTTTATCACCTTACAGGGAGGTGATAAGTGTTTTGGAGTTGGGTTAGGCCCATCATTATTGCTTTCCATTTTAAGGTCCTACAACCATGATGGATTTTAACCTATTTAAAGTTATACAAAGTGAATTATTAGGCATACAATGCCTGAAAGGTATTGGTGTGGGGATTATAAATAAGGGGAAATTTATTATTTATCATAGTTAATATGTCTATCAACACATTATTTTATGATATATTACTATTTAAATAAAATTTATGTTTTTTTATATATCCTTACATGTAACATAACATTCAAACAAACAACAATATACTATTAAACTATTACTATTAAATTAGACTTTTATCGCATATCAATTGGATAAGATATTATGAATATGACTAAATAAATTATTTAATATATTTATAATATTGTTAATTAATGAATAATTATTTATTAAGGGATTGGAAATTTATACTCAATTATAAATTCTAAAAATAATATTCTTTTATATTAAAATATCAATATATTGAAGTATTGTAATTTTCACTATATTATGTGTCCTGATCACTAAAATAATTTTATTTTGATTAAAAATATTGGTTCGGAATATGAAAAAATTAATAGGAATTCATATATTGATCATCAATTGTCTAAAAATTAGTATAAATACATTTTAAGGTAAATAATGATATTTTATTCTTGTGAAACATTATTTCTTATGTACGATGTATTTTATATTGATAAATCTAATAAATCAGAATTGATGAATGATTATGATAGAAGGTGTAGAAAATATATTCAACCAAATATATTAAAATTCATATAATTATTTACTAGTAATGTAACTAAAATAAATTTAGTTTTTTCCTCAAGAAAATCAATTTTCTAAATTGTTTTTTGTTTATTTTTGGGAAATTATTTTAAAATTAATTCCTTACAATTATAGGAATTTAATTTTATAAAATAGTATATATATTCTATATAAAAATTTATTTTTTTTAAATTTTCCAATTCATTTTCCATTATAAATAGTAATGCATGTAAAAATTAATTGAATCGGAAATGGTTAAAATGGGTTAATGGGGGGGGGGGGGGGGGTGGTTAAACCAAATAGATAAGGGTATAAATAATATGAAAAAATGACTAAATCCTATTTTTTGAGCATATATATTTCCTATATCCTTCTAAATTTGGGCAATTTAGTGGAAATTTACCTTTATGGTGACTATTTTATATTTTAATATTCTTAATAATTATAAGTGTGCCACTGCCCTCACTTAAAAAGGGATCCACCTCTCATATATTACTTATAAAAATTCCCCATCGATCTATACCCAAATCTACTAAAATTAACTCCCACTTTTCTTATCTATGATCTTGAGGTTTCTTCTTCCCAACACAATGTTTCAAGAATCCATAACGTTTTTTAATAGAGGATACCCAATAACCTGTATATGTTCCCACTGATCTTTTTCAGGTATGTTTCTTCGTAAACCACAATAAAATGTTCTATAACCATATTATGATTATGAAATAAATTTATTTTATATAATATGATGATTTTATGTAAATTTTTCTCCCATTTCGTTATCTTTCTCATCTAATAGAAGATGAAAACATTGCTCATGCGTATATGCGGGCTACGACCTCCACAAAGTGATGTGATTTTTCTTTTATTTCCTCTTTACATGATAATAAGAATATATTTAATGAATATATATGATATTTATTAAATAATTATGATTATATATAGTTTAATTATTAAGTAATTTTCTTATGTTCCATCCATATAAAACATAAAACATCACTCATGTATTCATACAAATTAACATCTCCACAAAGTAATGTAATTACGTTTTCATCAACGTTTTATTTGAATGGTTATAAAGGCATATATAATTACTTAATATGATAATTATTAAAATATTAATGTTCAATATATGTTAAAACTAGTATCATGCTGCAAGTACTAGAACAGTCAAACTGAAACATGCATGGAAAACATCCCAGTTTTCTCCCGAATGATCCTTTTAATAAGGAATTATTATTTAAAGGGTAATTAGATGTTATATGTGAATGATATATAGTAAAATTTATATCAATATGGTTATGGAATACATTTATAATAAATATACATTTATTATATTTTATTTTCCAACATGTAAGAGACAAGACAGTGATTGAGGACATATTTATGATACAATATCATTTCCTTTTGGGATTGTCTATATTAAACAGCTGTTGAGGGAAATTATATGACCCTTTTCTAGTTAAAACTATATATTTTCATTTCCTCTAGTCATTCATGTGATTTTTACTTATTAGTAACATTTTAATCTCTTTTTTTGTTAAAATTATTGATAAAGTTATTTTAAGAAAAGTCTACCTTATTTCCATTCTAGGTGAAACAATTTTGTACCATATCAATGTTATTTAAATTATTTTCATTAATATTACTCTCTATGATCCAATGATTACATAATTAAATCTTCACCAATATTTACATTACTTTGATAGGATTAGAAATAATCTTTTACAATGTTTTTCAAATAGTTTATTTTATGAGTTTCTAAAAAATTGTGAAATGAATCATTATTTTAATGTTTATTACATGAACTCATTTCCTTCAATCATGGCCATTATTTTATTTGAAAACTACTTTACATGTTTCCGTGGTTATTTACAAAGAATATATTTTCTCTATATTTTGGATTTTTTTGTTTTTAATGATAGTAAATTATTATTATATTTTTCTTATTTCAAAGAAAATTATAGATGATATTTTAATGGTGATTTTAAACTTTATAAACATACTTTAATAATTTTGATGATTTACCAGGGATATAAAATTATGATAAAATCCACTTTATTTCATTGGATAAGTTTTCTTGATGATGTTTGATGGATCTTTTTTGGTATAATGAGAACTTGTCCAAAAAGGAAAAGTATCCTTTATTGAATAAATATATGTTTAAAAAAGTCTGAATAAATATTTTATTACCATAATACTTATGAAAAAAGAGAAATTTCATCAAGGATGCTATTACACCTGATCAAATCAGGGGCAGTGGCTCATTTATTAATAATCCCATCATCTAGGTAATTTTCTTCATGATATGTGTGCATGATGACATAATTAAAGTATGAAAGAAAATATATACATTTTCTTCATATTTCAGTCAATTTCCAAGATCAATTAATGACTTCATTCCTGATAGCTAGAACAATGGTTGTATAATCACACTCAAGACATAAGTTTGAGCAACCTAACTACTTTGGAATTTCCACCACATTGATAATACTGAAAATTTCAGTATCAAGGGAGATGGTGATACCACAAGGTCTATAAAAGAAATACATTTCTTCACCATAATTATTTAAGCCAAAATATTTAGGCATAGAAAAATCAAGACTAAATTTATCCCAAAATCCATTTTTTTCATCATTCGCATATTCCACGGTAGATATAATGTAGTCCATAGTCGACTAAATACTAAAAAAAGAAACCCCATAAATCATTTTATTCCAACTATTTGATTTAAAATGAAAAACTATAATATGGTGACTATAAAAAGGTTTAGCATCTGATATAGAATAGGAATAATGATACATGTAAGCATATGATCCTAGATTATGACTGTATTGGTAATTTTGATTTTAAAATAATCCCCTATTGTAGTCCATAACATAGAAGAAGATGCACAACCTAAGAAGAGATGATCAATGTATTTTCTATAATGAGGACACACATCTATAGAAAAGACAAATACCAACACCCTAAAAAAAATCATCAGTAGGATGTTTGTAGCACATGAGTCTCAAAACAAAAGAGAATCTAGAGGGAATAATGAAACTCCTTCTCAAATCCTGATCTCATGTTCTGACATGTCCATTAACAATGCCATGATAAAAATCCTTTGAATAAAGTCACCCATTGGAGGCATGTTTCAAAAAAAAATAGTATCTTCACCTTTTATAGAATCACAATTCAAAACTAATTCCTTAACCTCACAATTGAGCACATTTAAGGAAATTTACAATTTCTCTTTGATTGAAATACTTGTATGAAAAAGAGTATCATGAGAGCTAATGTTTTTTTAAAAAGTGTACCTACCACATTCACATGTTATAAGATCATATTATTCACTTGGAACATGATTTTGGATAAATGATTATTCACATGTCTTATATTATGATAAATTTCTTATGCCATGACTCATAATTAATGATCTTTGGCTTACTATGTATGATTTTCATAATTTATGATCATTTTTTCATACGGTTATGCTCATATTATTACTATTTATGATTATTTGTTGAATTATCCTATGTTTAACATTACTGAGCATCTGATCTCAACCTTTCTTATGTTTCCTATTCCATAGGTTATAAATAATGGTTTTAAATTAGGTATGTGTAAGAAAGGTGCAATGACAGAAGACCTATGTTAGATATGCTGAAAAGCATTCATGAAATGAGATTATTATGTATCTAGTATCTAAAGGAACTGAACCATTATGGTCCTTTAGAATGTATTATTATGATATGTATTAAATATTGTTAATTTTTTTAATATTTATGTATGAAATGAACAAGTCCCTATAATATGGACCATTAAAAATGATTTACCTCATAAAGAATATTTCATATTGAAAAAGTATTGATGTGAAATATGGCACAAAAAAATATTTGTTCCGATTTTGGGTTTGAAACACAAATTAGAATCCTACTTTTCCTGATAAATGAGATTCAAAGGCCCAATAGTTTTATTTTCATGGTTTATAGTCTTGTAATATAATGGTTTCATTAAATTTAATATCATGTGGTGAGTATATTATTGGGCAATTTATGTTGGGCGATAAGTGCATTTATTTCATGAATGAGATGTTGAAAAAGGATTGAGTAGGTATTAAACATATGAGGTCTATGTTATGTTAGAAATATATAAGGATATATTGGGGTCTTACTCTTATTTTACTCTGAGGTGGTAAAATATACTTCCTATATTCTTTTAATATGACTATGAAGGCTGGATAGAATCCTAGGGAATATACACTAGTGAGAAATGGGTATGGTATTATGAATAGGAAACCCTAGTGTTTATACCCCTAAGTCATTGATAAGTAATAATAAATAAATCATCAATGGAAACATGATCAAGGCTTATTAATTGTGATGAATCCTATAACTTTATGGCTTGTTGAATGGTCTGGGGAGGGTAATTCAAAACAAGTGTAGCCAAGAGGGTTAGTATAATCAAGGATAGATTTAACAAGAATACTCATTATATTATCTCTTATAATTAATTGAATACATGATATTTATTAACCAAAAGAACCTATTTTTCTTAGAGTAAAACCAAAGAGGGCCCTTTCTTCAGGTAATACATGATTTAAGGGGTACAAAAAAATTATGCACGGTATGATTATATATCATTTAATACCATGGAATATTACCTAATGTCACATGTTTTTCGATGGTCTAGATATGGTGAATGGAATATGGGAAATTCAATTGGATGAACATGACATAATTATAAAAGTTGAGTGGAAGAAAAGATTAAAATAAATCCCAATTATCCATATCTTAGTTTCATTATAAAGTATCCATTCATGGTTCACATACTTCATGTGAAGGAAAATTTTGAGGAGGGTTAGGAGCACCATATAATTCCACCATTTTTTATAAAATTAATTTTCACTTGAAGGTGTTATAGCCCATATAGAGAATAGGTTAAATGTTTTGTGCATAAGAGAATTGTGGAGTATCGCTCATGATGATAGCTTATGGAGGAGCCTCATAGATGTGCATTATATATGAGACCTTGTGTCTGGGAATCATGGATGGGCCCATGTGAATGGAACTAAAAAATGACAACTCTCAAATGGAAATTAAATATGGTACCAAATTATGGGGCCTCATGAATGGGACCTCACAAAGGGAACTCAAAGACGACCTTTAACTTAGGGATCTCATAGATGGGACCTCACAATGTTCCCCCGTATACAAGTTTCCTTCTTTATCCATTCTCTCCATCAGAATTTTTTTCAAGAATTACCTTATGATTATTTTGATAAAAAACAATCATTGAAAAAAGGATAATCTATTTTCCTAATGGTTAATGGTCTCTCTAAAGTGGAAAAAGTTTTCTTTTTCTCAATTTTATAGAATGGTATTTTTGGGAAACATATTCCAAAATTAGGTATCCGAAATTGGAAACCATGTAGGATGTATAATGTCATCTTAGGGTAAGCGAATTCATGGTAATACAATATTTTGAACCTAAAAAAATATCATTGATTGAAGGAGGCCCATGATTTTTAAGGGACTCCCCTATCATTTCACAAATTAAGGCACCCAGATAAGTGAATACAATGTAATGGAGGAAATCCTATCATGATGCTGTGAGTACCTAGGGTCTATGATGTTACACTACAGTCACATAGGTTCCCCACCCAATTTCATGGAATTACTAGAGGATTAAATGAAATCCCCTTATCACATAGGATCTATAAATTACTATCATTAATTCCTATATCCTTTGAATTGACTACATGGAGACATAGGGTGTTCCTATAATCTTTCATGAATGATATTCATCCATGAATAACTAGATGCTTCATAGACCAATAAATTACTTCAGATATATGATTCCTTTATTATATTTATTATTAGATCTCTTTTTTGATGCCATAAAATATTATGTAGGCCTAAAAATATTTCCCCTATAAGAACGGACTTCGATTGACACAAAGAGAATCTAATTCTATTAATATAAGTTGAAAAGTAAATAATTTTATATAGTTTATGTATCACCCCTTTTTTATTTTGAAAATTTACATCTTCTTATTTTCATGATAAACCTTTGAATCCCATTGACGAATGAATCACTGAATATGAGTTAATGCATATTAATAATGTATGAGTGCTTGTGAACTACTACTTGATTCACAGTTCCACCATACAACTTATTGTGTACTAGCTCTCGAGAAACACTACTCACATACTACTACCAGTTAACTGATATTCATGTAAAAACTACCGTGTATGATCATAATGCCATAAAAACATGATATGATGAACTATCTTGCTCACATAGTTTTTACATGGTATATGTAGTTTCTTTATAATAATTTTAATTTTTCATTTTCCAATGTTTTCTCCTTATTGTCCTTTTTGAAATATGGATTTCAGTACCTCTGTTCAAAATTTCTATTGAATTGAATGGGATTTCCTAATTTATTACTATGAGGTGGAATACATTTATTGAGATGGTTAAGGTAGGAGAATACCAATGTATCCACTCAAAATATTAGTTTATTTTTGAGTTTATGTGAGATTGTCTTTGAGACTACCTGTTAGATAGGTTTCACTCATATGAGTTCATCTTGCTCAGTGACATTACCAACCTTGCCCAATGACCAGGTATTTAACTAATAATTTGGATAAAATTCCATTAGGAATTGGAGATAGATAATATTTAATCAATTGTGAATTTAATTAAAGAGGTTTAACACTCATAGTTTGTGTTATGGTATATAATCCTTTGATTATAGAGTATGGTTAATGCATACTTGATCCAAATTTGCATAGTTATAGTTCCCTCATAATGAAATCCCTTTTGGACTAGAGGTGAGGCTGGGTATCAAGTTGAGATCATTACTATGGAGGGGTTTCAGGCATGGATAGGGGTTGTCCCTTCTAGGATCAACTATTCTAGATGGAATTCAAATAAGATTTCAAATTAGTGTGTCTAGATGGGGTTTTATTGTCTCATAGGAATTTTCCCACAAAAATAAATATACCATTATGAACATGAATTTTAGATGGATATCAGATATGAATAAATTTTATATTATCCATGGGGAGGCTAGAGTAAGCCTGTGGGAAAAAGTGATGATGAAAAATATCTAGTTATATGTGATATCTTTAACGAGGTCACTACCGCAACCTCTCCATTGGAAAATTTATAGAGGGACCCACACTCTAAATGGATTTACTTATAATTGAGAGGTACATAATAGAAGAAGAACCTAACCCACACATTTCTTTCCCCATAGATACACGGGTTTAAATTGTCACAATGCACAATGGGAATGGTCAACTGATAATGAGGATTAAGACTTTATCAACCCATAAGACTCATGATCTTCTTGATTTTTATCAATTTATATTGGGTGAGGGATACTATAAAAACTATTTTTGGGTGTTAAATCCTCAAATTGACCAATTGGTCCTCATGGAATCCATCTTGAAATTTTAGGTTAATAGATACCTAATTTCTATGTAAGAATAATGATAAAAATTATGATTTTTGAAATTCATTATGAAAGTGTATCTAGAAAGTATAATATATATCAACATAGTTGTTTTGGTATTAGATAATTTATACTTATTTCAATGATATTTTCATAAAGGTAAGTATTCATTCATCCTCATCGATCCCTTCTAGGTGTTTTGGGGATGCATTATAGCCATATGAGAGGATAGAAATTTGTTAATAATGAAAATATTGTAGACTCGAAATTGAAACCCAATATCTAAAGGATCAATAGAGTTAGGTCATTCTTGTTCAGTGAAAAAGTCTTGGGAAACATGAAATATAAGAAAATCCAATTCATATATGTGACATATGGAACCCTAATTATATCAATTCATAATTATGTAACTAAAATCCTTGATTAATGAGTACATATGATATCTTTGAGAGAGGTTGAACCAAAATCAAATATTTTTGGGTATATAATATGTTGTGGGTATGTTCCTTCAAGACTGTTATGGCAGTTCATATGTATATAGATAAGTTTACTAAAAATACTCAATTATTATGAGTAGGGAAACATTCATAATTTTTTTAATTTTTTTGGATGATACTATCATCATAGGATATATGTATCAGAGTTAACCTCTAGCTATTCAATGCCAGTAATGGTATTTTGAATGAATATGAAAACTTTTGTATTTATCCATAGCCCAATGGGAAAATGGGTGATTTTATTCCTTGGTTAAAGGGTTCACGAGTGACTGAGGGTGAATAAGAGTGAAAAAACTAGATTAGGTGAGAAAACATGGAGATATTCTTGTTTTTAATAATAATATAGTGTCTCAGATGCAAAGAAAATAAGATAAGCATTTAGATTCTCTTCCTTCAATGAGTGGGAAAACCTATCTTGCTCTAGTACATATTAATTTTTTTTACCAATTACTTGGAGGGAATGATATTTTTGGAGGATAAACCTTCTCTCTAAGGATGTCTAGGGTTTTCTAAATTTGAAAGAAATTTCTTTAATATGATATGGAAACTTATCTTTACACAAGATAAATTACTATGTAAATCAACCTAATAATGAAGAATACTATTTTTAAGACCTTTTAGTTATGATAAATTAACTTTACTATAAAAAATATGATATAGATTTGGTATGTTAAATGTCGATACCTCCTGAAGTCACAACAAAGGAAGGAGTGGCTAGTTGAAAATCTTACTATTGAGAAGTAAGATAAATTTTAATGTTTGTTTAATGTTCCTTTTATTGATATTTAAATTAGGTTTATTATAAAAATCTTATATAAGGACAAAGGGGATTAATCACCCATTTAATCACTAGAATATTTAATGGGAGGGATATCAATTAACCCAGAAACTCACTTAGGCTAATAAGTTAATGTAAAAGGCTCCCCTTCCCTAAGGAATAATGTCTTGGAAATTATCTCTGACCCTATTGAAGTACTTTGGAAACCACAACCAACGATTCCTAGAACATATATATCTTCAAGATACATCAATAAGTATAATCAGGTGATTTTATTAACAGTTGTAATCATTTGTGATTAATATTTATGTACTACATTCACTCACTCATATTTTTATCTACCATTGTAACATTGTGTTAACACATTTGATCATTCAAATATTGGATTGAGTTTTATATAATAGGGTGTATTAGCTACCCAATAGGATATAACTACTACAATCCTAGAAGGAAAAATTCTTAGAAGGAGGGATGGCAGAAGAACCTGAGGAATTAGATCCAAATCGAAAACCTGTTACATTTTCCATTATCACCATAGAACCAAGGTCGATGGAAAACCTTATAGGGGGTCAAAATTTGGACTGATAACCCACATCTAATATTTCTAAAATCATGGAATCCATATAGGAATTTAATTAATCCTATTTTTTTCCCCTTATCTTTTCATTTTTATGGAATCAGTAACAACAATGGTCCCCATGTGAAGATTTCTTTAGTTGAGACACAATCATGATTTTGTTAGATATACCTTCTTGGTTTTTCAACTAATTATAGGGAATAATTATACTGGAAAATATATAATAACCCTCATAAAAATTACCATTATAAGACCATCCTATAACATTATTTTATGGGAAGAAAAAGATAATAGAAGTCAATGCTCTGGTGAAAGAAGGTGAATATTCACACCTCTTAACAACTAGTTTATTCTCATGTCTCATGAATACTATGTTTTCAATGTAAATTTCATCTACCCAATCATAGTATATAAATAATGATAGTTTAATTGATCTAGCATAGTAATTGGAAAAAATAATTATGACATAGGCTGATCGTGTGTTATCTCATCTAGGTGGTGACAAAACCATGAACTCCTTAAGTGATTTAGTCTTGGACTATGTGTTGGTCCTAGAAATATAGTCCATTTTAGGCATAGTTTATTATTTATTTAACTAGAGTTTTTGGTAATGGTTGTGAATACTTATCTCTTATAATGTTTATATGACTTTTCTAAAATAGATTGGTAGTCACCTACATTATCTCCAACAAATATTCATCACTTTGGCCTATGGATGGTTGGAATATCGTGACATATATGCCAAATTGATGTAGGTGATACCTTCCTAAGAGATAAAAATAATGGTTGAATCATCTCTTTTTAATGCAGAATATTTATTCAAATATTCCAATCTCCTGGCCATAGAAATTCATGATAGTTATCAACATGGAATAGTGGAAATTATATAGAAAAAACACATTATATAAGGGAGGACCTAGGTGGATCTAAATCAACAAGATCTATATGGATTTCATCAAGAGATCACCATTTCTCAAAAGGTGGTATATAAGTAACAATTGTTATTTAATGAAGGTTAAATTATCAATATGGATAATAATTCAAGGATAGAGGTTTTGAAAACTGTTGTAGAGGTAAAATCCATAATGATAAAAAAATGCATTAGAATTTTTGTGATTCAGAGTAGTTTATGGTCAAACTATGTGAATGAATTGATTGTCCCATGGAGCAACACTTCTCTCTACACAATTATTTATATAAAAATAGATAGTATCTAAATTTTTAATACTCCTATACCTTTTTAATAATTAATGTAATTTATTTTACTTATAATCATTATCAATTATTTGATTTTATTCCCTTCATAATTATCAAATCATGAATACCATTAAAGAAATCATAGAGTAATATCAATATAATTGAATATACTAAATATTGAATAGGACCAGAATAAGAAAATCATGATCCCCAATATTGAAATAAGAATTGAAATGAAATTTGAACCAATAAATAATATTTTAGACATATCCCTTTGTATATGTATATGTTTTCTAGATACAATCATCTATATACCATCATTGTACACTATGGTGGATAATGTGAGATGAAGAATCAAAATTTGGTCTCCTCTTATGTCTATGAACATAATTCAAATTAAAAAGTTCAGATTTTAGTTCATATGTACCATAACCATAAAAAATGTTTAGCTCACTCATATATGAAATTTGGTTTTCTCCATGGATATTTATTCTGAAATGGTTATAAGTATGGTGGATATGAATACGTATATACCATAAATATAAACTTGAGTTAGTATATATAAATATATGAATGTTTAAGAAATAAAAATTATTATTACCATGAAAGGGAATATTTGAATGAGGATTTCATTTTTCAATAGGACTTAAGTACCCCGAGATCACACATCTATTTATTTAACATAGTTTATCTAAAACAATATATGATACGTAACACAAGTGTTCTATAATATATAAAACATGATATGAAGTTTATAGGGATATATAGTGGACCCTGAACTCATTATGGACCTTTCTTAGAGATAAAAGTTATATTATCCACAAGTACAGAGGATTGGAAGGTAATAAATTTTATTTTTTTTATTAGTCCATTTAAAAGTTTCCGATATGAGTATTTTGAGTCTTTTTTCTTTTTAAATGTTTAATTTTTACACATAATGTGAGGTGAATTCCTAGCGAGTGAAGAATCAATTTTTCCCTTACCATCTACGGTGGGTTTTAAAATGGGAGAGTGATATGTCTCTTTTCCTAGAATGTTTAAGGACTTATTATGAATATAAATGTAACTAGTGTTTAAGGATACACATATTTCAAAAAAAGGTGAGATAATCTATCTATAAATGTCTAGGAAAAATATGATGTGAATAATGGGTCCAATGATAATATAGACCATATCAAAAAGATGAGTATATAGTTCAAAGTTATGTTTCTTATAAAATTATGTCATTTATTATATGATAATGTGATGAATAACATCAACGTTTTTATATTAGTAAGTCATGTTATTTTGTCTAGAATTGTTATGGTGAAAGAATTTATAATATCAAGGGTATTGATTCTACCTTATATAACAACCCTTCTCTTTATTACACACTTAAATATGACTTATTTCATAATCATTCACCTAATACAACTCTGAGGATCGAGAGGTATAGTGTCTTAGGAAATTAGTAACATTACATAACAACTTAGAACATAAAACACGATAAATTTATTGAAAAATTATTTTACATGACCACAACATTCCTTTATACTTAGCATTGCATGGGATAACCTGAGGAAATTCATAAGAAAATGGTGAGCTATAAATCCCATTGAGGGAGTAAACAAGGAATAACATGAAGAATGTAGTACATGTTAGGCAATAGGCATATCAATGGATCATAAGAGAAACATGAACATAAATGTATGATATAGCATGATTATCATAACAATGAAATGTGGAAACAATATTTAACATGATATTAGCATGATCCAAGGCCCACTGCACATGGATCATGAGTAAAAACTCATTTCACTTGAATTACAATGAGTAAAACCTCATTGAACTTGATGTATCATGACACTATTCTTTACCCAATTCATTGGAGCACTATCAGTGCACACCCTTCTTAATCATTTCATTTCCAGCAAAAGTGCGCCACATGGATAATATAACATGGATTCATAAAACACAATCATCTATTCCATGATAAAGGAACTTGTAATTCATACATGAAACTATATAATCAATAATTAAATGATCATAAAGGTGAATACCCTTTATACAGAAATAGGCATGATATTCACTACACAGTGACTTTGGCTTAGAAAATCATGGTGGAATTTTAGAAGCATAATGGCATGACATAAGAATTCCTCAAAATGGCTGATGAGAGTGAAAGGGGTGTATAATCATATATACATGAAATTTAAAGTATGGTTTTCATATAGATACATTCCACAATATATGTAATGGAATTTATATTCATAATATAAAATAATTTCTTGAATGTAAACGAGAAGAGATAAATTCCTTATAGAATTTCGGCATAGTAATGGGTGTACCTGAGAGGAATTAATGAGAGATAAAGGGGTATCTAATCATTAAAAATAAGTAGGTAAGTATGGGGGAGGTGAGAAATCATACCCCACCATTTTTAATTGAAAATAAAAGGGAATAACAACATAAAGAAATTTGGACAATATGAGAATGGAAGAAAATCCCTTACTTGGAAGTGTGACCCAAAGGCTTGGAAGATGCCTGATAGAGGCTTCTTTGGATCTTAGGGCACTTTGGGAGGATTCTAGAGAGAGTAGAGAATAGGTTAATTGAGCTCCAAAGGCTTTGAGTGAAGAAGAAGTGGAAGCCTGAGTGGGTTTATATAGGAAAAGAGATGAAATTCTTAATTATTTAGGTTTTGACCACCACACATTAAACTAATCAAAACCAAAAACCAACCCATGGTTTTTTTACAAAGGAAAGTGGAAAAATTATTTTATAAGTCCAAAGGCTGAACTTATTAAAATATTAGGCTTTCTTATGTGGAGATGAGTCACACTATCAAGGAAATCATTTCAAAATGATTTTTTTATAAGTCTTGGAGGGTCCAGTAAGGCTTTTTAAAATGAATAAAAAAAAACCTAAAATCACATTATTTTAATGTTAAAACATATATTGGACTAAAAAAATGTTTATAGTATTTTATTACATCACTATTGGATCATTATGATGTCATAAAACACATTATATATTTAAAAAACATTTAATTTTTACCAAAAAATTTGAATCTCATAAAATTATGAAAAATTAACTATAGGGTAATTTCAACATCATGATTCCAAAAAATAATATTTATTTTATCTAAATAATTTTCCAAATATGTGATTTTTTTCTTTTAAAATAAAAACATATATTTATTTAAAATTTATGGGTTTAAACAAAAATAGCTTTCAAGTGTTAATAAAAATTACAATTTTATTCATAAATATTATTGGAAAATTTATATCTAATAAAAATCAATTTATTAATAATATATTATTAAAATATTATTTAATTCAAAAATCCATTAATTCGTCAGAATAGATTTCTTAATTTAATATTAACTAAAAATACTATAGGTTCTTTAAAAATTATTTACAAAGTAACAATAATAAAATTAATGTATATTTTTTATTATATACAAAAATAATTCAAATAATCGTAGTGCTAAGGTCTTGTTACATAACCCCTTATAACAACCACATATGTCCTAAGGGTAAGGTGTGCGATGGTGAAAGACTCTTGGGGTGGCTCGGATAACATCGCTCGGGTGGTAATCTCAATAAACTTCCAATTCTCCCATTGGTGGTTCCATTCGAGCTCAACATGTTGAAGCATGGATTGGGATTGGTCAAGAGCAAAGCCCAGTGTTTCCACCTCCTTTACGAGCTCTGATAAATGGGCTTCGTATGAAGAAATTTGACTGGATGAGGCCATCACTTCCTTTTTCTGACTAAATTGTATTTGTTAAAGCCCTATATTTATACTAATCAATTGATCCATGTTCAACGACTATACTAGCAATCGTAAAAATTCTTAACAGTATTTTGAAATCCATAAAACTAAGGAAGTTCATATGTTATATAACCATTTTACATATTTAAATAAATCAAGAGTAATTTTAATTAATAAATGTTTGGGTCGTTACAATATTCCCCCATTAAGAAATTTCTCCTTCAAAATTTCCTTTTCCCACACTAAAATAGATGAGGGTAACTCTGCTTCATCACTTCCTATGATTCCCACATTGCTTCTTCAAACATGTGGTTTATCCATAACACTTTCACAAGGGGCATTGACTTATTTCATATAAGTTTTTCCCTACAATATAAGATCTTCATTGGATTATCTTCATAGTAGATGTCATTATAAAATGGTACCACCTCTGGATTGAGTACATGCAATGGGTTAGGTATATACTTCCTCAAGAGTGATACATGGAATACATAAAGTACATGATATAGGTTTGGTGGGAGTGGTTATCGATAGGCCACTTCACTAATGCGATCAAGGATATTAAAAGGGTCGATGTACCTTGAACTAAGCTTTACCTTCTTCCAAAATCTCATAACTCTCTTCCATAGTGATATGTCGAGGAATACCATGTCTCTGACATCAAACTCCTGGTCTTATCGATGATTATTAGCATAGATCTTTTTTCAACTCTGAGAAGCTTTAATGTACTGCTGAATGGTCTTAACATTATGCACCATTTCTTCAACCATTTCTAGATCTAGGAGTTTTCACTCCCCAAATTCATCCCAACATGCTAGTGTTCTACACCTCTTCCCATAAAGGGATTTATAGGGATCCATTTGGATGCTTGAGTTGAAAATGTTGTTGTAAGAGAACTCAACTAGAGGAATATGTTGATCCCATCCTCATTTAAAGTACATTGAATATGATGTCAATATTTCTTCAAGTGTTAGGATCATCCGCTTTGATTGGACATCAGTTTGATGATGGTAAGTCGTACTGAAGTTCAGATCAATATTCAGAGCATGTCGAAGACTCTTCCAAAACATACAGGTGAATCTTGGATCTCGATCAGATTCAATAGATAGTGGTACTTCATGAAGCCTTATGACTTCTATGATGTATATCCGTGCTAGTTGATCCAATGACCAAACTTCCTGAATTGCAATGAAGTGTGCAGTCTTTGTAAGATGATCCACAACAACCTAGATAACATTGTTTCCTTTGGATATCTTTGGAAGTCTAGTGACGAAGTCCATGGTGATGTTCTCCCATTTCCATGCTGGTATGGGTAATGGTTGCATCATCCCCTTAGATTTCTTCCTCTCAGCCTTCACTTGCTGACATACCAGGAACTTTTATGTATACTTAGAGATATCTTCCTTCATGTTATCCCACCAATAATGATCTCGAAGATCTTAATACATTTTTTTGTTTCTAGGGTGAATGGAGAAATTCGAACTATATGCATCATCCAAAAGTTATTTCTTTAACTCCAGATTTGATGGAACACATAGTCTTGACCCAAATATCATAGTTACTTATTCATTAAAATTGAAATCCAAGGACTTCCCTTTTCTGATAGTTTCCATTTTTTTCTGAATTCCCACATAATTCTTTTGAGTATCCTTTATCCTTTCCAAAAGAGATGGATAAGCAATAATTTGTGAAAGGGTTGATAATGTTCCCATCTTTATGATTCCCATTTCCATAACCATCAAATCTAAGATGATTAGATCCTTTTCAATTCTCATCAATGATATAATTGCTTGGTCATTTCTACTTAGAGAATCTGCCACCTTGTTTGCTTTCCCATGGTGGTAATGGATTGAGCTGTCACAGTCTTTGATCAGATCAAACCATCTTCATTGGCACTTATTCAACTCTTTCTATGTGAATATATACTTAGGGATTTTTTGATCTATGTATATTTCACACTTCTCTCCAAAGAGGTAATGTCTCAAAATATTCAAAGCAAAGATTATGACAACCAACTCCAAATCATCTTTTGGATAGTTTTTCTTGTTAACTTTCAATTTCCTTGAAGCATAGGCAATGAATTTGTCATTTTGCATCAACAAACAACCCAATCCCTTCTTTTAAGCATCACTAAATACCACCAATGTTTTCCACTTGTGGGTAATGTGAGTAAGAACATAGTGATAATCCTCCTTTTCAACTCCTTAAATATCATTTCACATTAATGAATCCAATAAAACATGACTCTTTTCCAAGTCAGCTTGGTAAGATAGTTTGACAATCATTAGAAATTTCTAAAAAATCGGCGATAATATCTAGATAAACCCAGGAAGCTAAGGATATTCATTATAGATGTTGTCCTTGACCATCCCTTAATTGTAGCTGTCTTGGAGGGATCCACAAATATCCCTTTTCTTTTGATGATATTCCCTAAGAATGAGACCTAATTCAACCATAACTCAAACTTTCTGTACTTTTAATAGATCTTCTCCTTTCCCAATGTCTATAGTACAGTTTTTAGATACTCCTCATGCTCCTCCTTGGTTTTAGAGTATATTAGAATATCATATATAAATACTACCACAAGTTTGTTGAGGTAATTTCTAAATACTATATTCATAAAATCCATTAAGATTGTTACAACATTAGTGAGTCCGAAAGGCATTTCTGTGAATTTAGAGTTCCCGTATCTTTTACGAAAAGCTGTATTGGGGATATCCTCCTTCTTCAACCTTACCTGATAATATCCCAACTACAGATCCTTCTTGGAGAATTATTGTGCTCCATGTAGCTGATCAAACAATTCATCAATTTGTGGTAGACTATACTTGTTCTTTATCGTGATTTTGTTGAGCTCACGATAATCAATGAAAAGGCGCATTGACACATCCTTATTATTGACGAAGAGGACTGGTACACCCCATGGTGAAGCACTTGGGTGTGTAAACCCTTTATCCAGATTCTCCTATAGTTGTTTCTTCAGATCCTAAAGCTCCATAATAGCCATTCTATATAGAGTAATGGATATTAGAAATGCCCTAGGTATAAGATCAATTGGGAATTCAACATCTCTTCTAGGAGGAAAACTAGACAATTCCTCAGGAAACACTTCAGCAAATTACCTTACAATAGGCATGTCTTCAAGGATGGTTGATTCCTTATACTCAATTATCTGATCTAGATATGCATTCTCATAGGGTGGTAATATACATTCTTGAGATGATGGTGCTAAATAAGATTCATCCTTCTCCCTGAACTTGTATATAATCGAGGGTCGATTCACTATATTTAGAGTAACTTCCTTCTCATGACAATTTATGTTTCCTCTATATAGGTAAAGCCCATCCATGCCTATAATTTCATCATATTCTACCAGAGGGAGTGTGGTGAGGTTTTATGGGAAGTTAAATCCACAAATTGTGATAAGGTAAGAGTTATATTCATGGGTTTCAATGATTTCCACATTTGTTGTTCTCACCGACATCTTTACTTCCATGATTTGTGGTGGTGTTGGGATTGTTCTAATAAACCTTCGAGATATAAAAAAATGTGTAGAACCAGAATCAAAAAGTACGTTATGTATTCTTGAATGAATAACTAGAGTACCTATCACCACTTTGTTTTCAAGGTTCACTTATGTGGTAGTGATTGAAAAATATTTCCCTTGCTGCCTTGGAGGAGGTTGGATGCCTCCAAAAAACATTATCTTAGGGAACTACCTTGAAAAGTGCCCTAGTTCCTTGCAGTTAAAGAAATAAAAAATGCATTGAGGGTCGAACGAAGGGTTCCTTTACTCTTTCACATATGCATGCTTTTATTGTCGGCAGTTAATAGCTAGGTTCCCTTCTCTTCCACACCTAAAGCATTTCCTCATCCGCTTCAGGCAATTTCTAGGGTGCTTCTTTCCACACATTTGTAAAGTGGGGTGCTATATTTTCTTATCACCATTGTATTTATCCATCGGACCACTAGAATTAAAGTCCACCTTACGATTCTTATCCCCATGATACCCCTAAGAGTCTACGATCTCCATTTCAACTTTGAGGGCACATCAAACAATTTCCTCATAGCTATCAAAGTCATGAATCACTAGGGCATTCCATAGGATACCTTTTAGCCCATTAAAGAAGTGGTAAACCTTCCATTTGAGGGTAACGAAAAACCTAGAGGCATATTGTGCAATCCTTGTGAATTTTTTATATATGCTCCGATGGATTCTTCGTCTTTTTTCTTGTAGTCAAGGAAGACCCTTTGCATCCTAAGTCAGAGGGTGTGAGGAAAATATGTGTCATTTTTTGGAAATGATTCTATTTGAATGCCTCAATATCTTCCTCAAGATTCATATTTTTTATTAGTGTCCACCATTTATCAGCTTCACCCTGCATATGATAATCATCCAGAAGGACCTTCTCTTGTTCAAAACATTGAAGGATAGAGAAAATCTGCTCATGGAGTTGATCCATTGTTCAACAATTGAGGGATCAAATGATCCATTAAAATTAGGAGGACACTATACCATGAAGCTCTCGATTGTGAATTGTTCTTTCTTGAGGGGGGGGGGGTGAATGTTTCTCTTGACCCATGTTTCTATTCAAAACGTGAGTTAACTAAGAGAGTATCATGACAACGTTCACCATTACTACTCCCATCAGACTGGGCATCTCATTAGAAAAACCATCACATTTATCATCACATAGGTTGTTAGCCCAAGTCCTCCTATTATCGACCATTGTATGGAATAAAAGTAAATATTGGGGTAACACATAAAGGGTAATCCAAAGACCAAAATAGATGGATTATAAATTACTTTTATTTCCTCAACTTATGAATTTACATGCTTAAATCTATGTTATCCATGATCTAATTCCAAACATATATTCTTAGGGGGTATTTTTTTTTAATTCCCTTAATAATGGTTCATAATAAGATTATGAATTTACTAAATCATATCCACCAGAAGTGTCATAACCAAGAGTGCAGCAAGGCCTGTTGTCGTGCACCAGTTCCAGTTCAAGTCTAGATCAAAGTAGTGTTTTTGGGTTTTACCCCTAGATACATCTGTTCCAGAGCCACCTCTACCTGATCGTATCCAAAAAGGGATGCATTTTCATGATAAACCACTTAATCAATACTCACCAAATTTTAGGTATGATTTTATTATACTTAGTCTTATCCCCAAGGCTTTCACTAGGTTTTTATAATCCTAATCCCGAAAAATAACTAATCCTTTCCTCTGATACCAACTATAAAAACCCTTTTCTTTATTACAAACATAAACATGATTTATTACATAATATTTAACTTAATAAAACTATAAGGATTTAGAGGTATAGTTTCTTGAAAAATAAAGAACATTATATAACAACTTAGAAAATAAAACACAATAACTTTATTGAAATATTTTTTTAAATAACCACAATATTCTTTCGTACTTAGCATTGCATGGGATAACCTGAAGACATGAATTAGAAAAGGGTGAGATATAAATCACATTAAATAAGTAAATAAGGAATAACATGAAGAATATATTACATGTTAGGAAATAGTCATATCAAGGTAGCATAATATAAATATGAATGTAAAGACATGATATAACATGATTATCTTAACATGGAAATGTGAAAACAACATTTAACATGATATTAGCTTGAGCCAAGGCCCATTGCACATGGATCATGGGTAAAAAATAATTTCACTTGAATTATCTAGAGTAAACCCTCATTTCACTTGATGTATCATGATACTATTCTTTACCCAATGCATTGGAGCGCTATCAGGGAACACCCTTTTTAATAACTTCATTTCATGCATAAGTGTGCCACATTGATCATATAACATGGATTCATAAAACATCATCATATATTACACAATAAAGGAATGTGTAATTAATACATGAAACTATATAATCAATAAATAAATATTCATAAAGGTGAATACACTTGATATAGAATTGGTAATAGTATTCACTATACAATGACTTTGGCTTGGAAAATCACGGTGTAATATCAGCAGCATAACAACATGACATAAGAATTCATAAAAATGGTTGATGAGAGAATAAGGGGTGTCTAATCATATATACACGAACTGGAATGTTATAGGATCATATAGATACATGACCCTATAAATTTAATGGAATTTATATTCATAATACAAAATAATTTATTAAATGTAAATGAGAAGAGAACAATTACCTATGGAATTTCAGCATGGTAACAGGTGTACATGGGAGGGATTAATGAGCGATAAAGGGGTATATCATCATTAAAAAATAAGGAGGGAAGTATGGGGGGAGGTGAAAAATCATACCCTAACATTTTATTTTAAAATAAAAGGGAATAAAAACACAAAGAAATTTACTCAACATGAGAAAGAAAGAAAATCCTTTACTTGGAAGTGTGATCCCAAAGGATTGGGAGAGGATTGAGAGTGACTTATTGTGAGATTGAGGTGCCTTGGGAAGATTCTAGAGGTATGAGGATAGATTTTGGTCAACCTACAAAGTCTTTGAGTGAATAGGAAGTGAAAACTTGGGTGGGTTTATATAGGAAAAGAGAGGGAATTCTTTATTATTTAGGTTTTGGCCACCACACATTAAACTAATCAAAACCACAAACCAACCAACGGTTTTTTCCAAGGTTTTTTACAAAGGGGAGTGAAAAAATTAATTTATAAGTCCAATGGAATAAATTATTAAAATATTATGGTTTCTTATGTGGAGGTGAGTCACACTCTCAAGGAAATCATTTTAAAATGACAAAATGTTTTATAAGTCTTGGAGGGTCCACTAAGGCTTTATAAAATAAAAAAAACCTAAAATCTGATTAATTTAATATTAAAACATATATTAGGAGAAAAAAATGTTTATAGTATTTTATTACATCACTATTGGGTCATTATGACTTCATAAAACCCATGGTATATTAAATCGATATTTATTTTTTAACCAAATATTTGACTCGCTCAGAAAATTATGAAAAATTCACCATTGGATAATTTTGACATAATGATTCCAAAAATAATATTCATTTTTTCTAAATAATTTTCTAAATATTTGTATTTTTACTTTTAAAATAAAAACCTATATTTATTAAAAATTCACGGGTTTTGACAAAAATAGCTTTCAAACCTTAATAAAAATTACATTTGTAATCATAAAAATTATATGATAATTTATATTTAATAAAAATAAAAATAATAATATTTTATGAAAATATTATTTAATTAAAAAATCTATTAATTCTTAAAAATAGATTTACTAATTTAATATTAACTAAAAATACTATTTGTGCTTTAAAAATTATTTATAAAGTAACAATAATAAAATGAATGTATATTCTTTATTATATACAGAAATAATGAACATAATAATAGTTCTAAGGCCTTTTTACATAACCCCTTATAACACCCGCATAAGACCTAAGGGTAAGATGTGTGATGGTGACAGACTCTTGGGGTGGCTCGGATAACATTGCTCGGGTGGTAATCTCTATCAACTTAAACTTCTCCCATAGGAGGTTCTATTTGAGCTTAACTTTTTGAAACTCGGTTTGGGATTGGTCAAGAGGGGAGCCCAATGACACCACCTCCTTTTCATTCTTTGACAAATGGGATTCATATGGAACAATTCTACTGAATGAGGCTATCAATTCCTTTGTCTGAGTAAATTGGATTTTTAAATCCCTATATTTATACTAATCAGTTGATCAATGTTCAATGATTATATTAGAAATAGTAACAATTTTTAACAATATTTTGGAATCCATAAAACCAAGTAAGTTCATATGTTATATAACTATTTTAAACATTTAATTAGATCAAGAATAATTTTCATTAATAAAATTTTAGGTCGTTACACCTTAATTGTTGGATTATGGATTGTGTAAATCATAACTCAAGAGATATGAATCGGGGAATGAATGGATAATAAAATTATGTTGAGGATGACCAAATTCTGCATTTAAATGATATATTCTACTAAAGTGTTTCTAGAATATAGGGATATTAGAGGTATTTATCCTCTAGATAAAAACATGGATCTAGTTACCATGGTTGAATATAGTGACACAAACATCATTATAAAGAAAAGGCATCCCTTAGAGTTGAATATTCTCATTAATGATTTCCATGAAATATTTTTGAAGATTCAAAACATATAAAGGAATGATATAGTAATATAGATAATAGGTTATTCAAGAATTTTGTAGGAATTATAAAGGTTACATTACCATGTGTTGAAATTAAATTTAGTGAGAATGGATATAACACAAAATTTCATGGCCATATTCATTGACCATGGGTCGATTGAGCACAACTCTAAATCCAATAGGTTCAAATGATGAGACCAATTTTTTTATTCTCTTTATATATTATTCTATAATGTTTTTCTATATATTATGAAGGAATGAATTAGTGATCAGATATTTTTACTCTATGTCACCCCTTATGGGGTTTTGACTTGAAAATAATTGTGTCTCATTTCATTTCCAATTTAAGGGTCTTGAAATTCATACTATTGAGGGAAATATTTTAAGATCATACAATTTTAACATACTATTGTTGATGTTTAAAGTTTCATAGCTTGAACCAACTAGTGAGACAATCTATATATAATGTTTAAGGAGAAACTCAACATAATTGATAGACCCATGAAAACATAGATCATCATCAAATGGAGAGAACATAGTTTAAGGGAATGGTTCTTGAACCATATAAAAATATGATCCATGGAATACCATATGGGGTTAAAGGGATAAGAGTGATTGATAAATTTTAAAAGAAAATGGTGATTCTGTAAATTATGACCCAAGGTATTGTAATTATGAATTGATGATATGGAAAAAGTATAATAGGATGGACATTGGCCACATTAATTTGATGGGTCATACAATAATTGTTTTCAGGGATTCATGATATTATATTACCTTCTCCCCTTGATGAAGACATGACTTTGGTTTTTAGGGTTGAATGTGGTGTCACCAACATCATAACAAAGAAAAGGTGTCCATTAGGAAAAAAATACGCTCATTACAGATTTTCATAGAAGGATTATTAGGATTCAAAACACTTGTATTATGAAGTGTGTTTTATGGTAAAGATATATTCAAAACATAATGGTGGAAGTTCCCGCCCTAAAATAAAAAAGGTTGGTTAATAGAAGTTTTTTGAAAAGTAGTAGGGATGGAAAATGATTTTGGGATGGATTCAAAATGTATGGTCCATTCATCACAATATATCAAAAATTAATAGGAATCAAGATATATTAAGTTCTTATAAACAATAATATTTTTATTGGACTAGTTCCAATTCAGTAGAGGAGATTTTTTTCCTAACATGAAATTGGAATCAGAACGAGCTATATGGGTGGTACCAAGGGAAATGATAAAGTGCATAGTTAGGGATAAAAACCCAATGTAAATGAAGATATTAGACTCTAGGATACAATTCTTGGGAATAAGAGTAATTTTAACCTGGTTTATGATTATAAATAAGAAAATATATTCTAGGCACCCATATATGGATCGGGCCCCCTTGTAGGGTCATTAGGGTCATGTGGGATGTATTATTATACAATGTTTAAGGTCATATAAGTTGGAAAACATATTGTGTAGTATAATATCATGCAACAATGTCTCAAATTAATTTTAGTTTAAGGTATTTTTATGTAGAAAAAATATCGTATATTTCAAATAGATCATTCTTTTGCATAAAATGAAATTGTTTCCATGCAGCAGTCGACTTGTAAAGGATGAAAATATGTGAGTTGAGAGGGAACAAAACTAATATGAAACTCTCAAAAGTGTGGATCATTTTATCTTAGAATATTCTCTATGATGAATAACCACATTTTGGGTGTCTAATTTTTATTTAGATCATACGTCAATAGGATATTTCCCATTAAATAGACCACTCCAAGCATTTTTTTGGTTATCGATGGTGGTCCACATGTCATGAAGTTTCACATCATTTGAAAAGGAATTATATATTTTTTAAATTATTTTTCTAGAAAAGGAAATACATATGGTTTCTATTGTAGATTTTTCTAACACACATGATGATGTATCTTTTTTTTGTTCCATGTAAGAGGAGAAGAGACAACATGAATTGATGTTTGTTTAAGAATCAATATTAGGATGGGTTGGAAATTAATTTTCATTTTGGAAAAAGTTAGAGATTATGGGAATCACTTCATATCATGTAGTAACAAGAATCATGGAACACATAGTTCTTATATGATGGAGGTATTTCTTATTATCATTGAATACTAGTGAATAGAGAAGAACATCCACTGGGAACTCCTATGAAAACTTGGATCTTCTATAAGGAAAACTAGTATAACTAATATACATTACTTATTAGTTTGGGATATCATATATGGTATATTATATTTTAGGATATTTAATTTCATGACATTTGGTTGTGTCAAAACCACATGAACTAATAAGGACCTATGCACTAGGAGTAAGATCAAAGGATTTGTAAGTGGGAAAAAAATAAATAATCCACGTATCTCTACATATATTGAAATAAATAAATAAATGCACATAATTTTCTGATTATATGAGGGAAATATTTTGGTTATAAGAGACCATAACTATGACATCTCTAAACTAATAAACCTTTTAAATGGGAAAAGTTATTATATATGGGGGAATTATTTCCTAGTTTAGGTTCATGGGTAAAAAACTCTATGTCGGAGGATACCACATAGATCTGGATCATACATGGGATGGTTAGAATATTTTTTCCTCATAATAATCCATTAAAGGAGAATCCTAGAATGATCTGGGATTCCAAAATCTATGATAATTTTTATTCCATAATGGGGTTAGAAATAAGATTCATGCATCAGTTAGTCTCTTACAGAGATTTGGATCCAGTATATGTTATTCCAGCCCTAAATGATATGAATCTCTAATAAGATTATGATTTTTAGGACATACTAGATTTAATTTATTTTAATGTAATGATATTACAATGTTACAACATTTAGTTTAACATCATGTTTCTAGGATCATTACATGAAGTTTTATGTCACACAACCAATAGATTATGTTGTGTAGTTTAAATTGATATTTTTTGGATGTTATTAGGTAGTTTTACTGCATGAAACTTGGAAAATATGATTCTATAGTAAAATTATGTAATTAATTTCTTGATAAAACTTTCTTTGGATTTTGGAATGATACTCTATCCCTTCATTATAATCATTGAGTGGGATCTATTACACTAGACCTTATGTATAACATAAGGTCCCTCCCATTTTGGATCAATAGTTATAAGATTATTCATAGGAATCATGGGAGCTCTCAACGACTTTATTTATTCTAGTTGGAATAATGAAAGTAATAAAACCAATTATTGAATGTTAATGTTACTCGATCTGATGAATCATTATGTTTTGCATCATGCACATGCTTTTTCATCAAATCATTCTATTTTTTCTAGCCATATCTGAGACCTCTTATCTTCTAAGAAACAATTGTAGATGTAAATAAAAAACAATGGTATTTTTCTATAAAAAATGAACGACTATGTCCTATAATGATTAGTTAATGGGGTCACTTGTGTGATAGTACATGTTGTGGTTGATAAGGCCCCAAATAATATAAGAGTTTTTTGTATAATACTTCTTTTATATGTCAACAATATTTTAAGGGATATTAATAGATTCTTGTTGAAAGACACTATCTGTCACATTGATGTTGAGTAATAGTTGGATGATTAGTTAGACAAAATGTTTTATAATAAATAAAACCTTTTCAATTGAGAATATAAATAATTGGCCCCATTTTTTGGTTAGTATATTTTGTGTAAAACTAAATATAGTGATGATATATTTCTTCACACTGATGACGATGTCCATTATCCTGAGTACATTGAGGGATATAGCCTCAACACACATGAAGAAGAA
This sequence comes from Viscum album, assembly GCA_963277665.1. NCBI lineage: Eukaryota > Viridiplantae > Streptophyta > Magnoliopsida > Santalales > Viscaceae > Viscum > Viscum album. Next base: position 224,310,145 of record OY728135.1, on the reverse strand, counting down.
ATCAATGGTAGTAAGGTTTTACATGAAATACCTGGCCATAGTTGGAGGAAATATCCCATATTAAATTGATTCTATAAATTAAAAAAGGGCATGAGTACTTTGTGGTATGAAAATACTCTAGGGGTTTGTGGATAAAGTCAGAATGTATCTAGAATAAATGATATTTTATAGTAAACCCTATATAGTCTTTTATCATTGAAGTATAGAAGTATCTAATCCCTCTAATTTAATATGTTATTTTGGTTCCTGATTGATGTGAATTTAAAGTGTCATCATAAAACTCCAAAATAACTACCAGAGTCTATCCTCCATCAATGCACCTGAGGAGGACTCCAAAAAATCCACACGATTTTATAACTTTATGACAATTCAGGGTACCATATTGGATGAAATTTTCTATCCAATGAAAGATCTTTTACATATTATCTTGATCCATTGAAATAATTTATTGTTGAATATAGTTTTATTTGAGGGAAATTTACCCAAATGTGGTATTGTCTAAAAATAAAATCTTATTACAATGCTCAAGGGTGGTGACGATTTTATTGATTTTTTCTATGTTATTATCGATGAATTGAGAGACCACCATAATATGTATAGTATGGATGAATATAACATCTATATCATGGTCATAAATGGTCATGGATATATTGGCCAATGAATCATTGAATTTATTTTATGAATGAAGGATACTAGATAAGTTTTTCATAGAGAAAAAATACACCATAACTAGAAATGGGAATTAGTTCTACTTATTTGATGGTACATTCGAAATTAATTTTATTAATTTATTACTCTAAATAACCTTTGATGTTATAAGGGAACATCTATATATATAAGAAAAACTCCAAGACTATAATGAGGTCATGGTATTCTACTTCATTGTTAGTATAATCTTATGAGAGTAAAAAGTAGTAGGGTAGAAATTTCTTATCCATAGAGATGAGAACAATTCAAAATACCATAATTTTATTATTTTAAGATATGATTATTCTTCCTATCAGGATTCTGGAGGCACTATTGAATTATATAATTGATATTGATTGAGTTTCATGAACAAAAAAATATCCTCGTCAAGATGATTCTTATTTACTGGTGCAGTTTCTGGGGCATGGAATGCTGCATAAAAATACACAAATGCTTGGAATTATACAAACTTCTCATACATGAATTGAATGTCAAATTATTGTTGGATAACCTCCCATTTCACTAGACATATTTTTATCATTGGATTACTGAAAGAAAATTTATGTGGAACAATTCAAGACAAAAAGTGGACTTTCTGATATTTTAAGTAGTCTCCCTACTTATATGTCGTATAACATAATACACAATATTTCTTCGCAGTATCTAAATATAATGTCTTAGTATCCTAAATTGTTCATATATGATGATATAAATTATTATCCTTTACTACATTATTCTTTTGAGTAATGATGGTTGTAAGAGATCATTCCAAGGTTTCCACATATGAGATGAGATGATTTCCATCTACAATCAGCATTAATACAAGTGGTTTTTGGAGGTACTTCTTAATATTATAAAAATAATCTAAATAAAGCTTATCCCATTTATAGATAACCCATTTATTTATATACTCCATAACATGTGATCATTTTTTCCCATATTAATTATGATGCGCCTAATATAGGCAATCCATCCCTTAAGTCCAATAATATTATTAATCTTTCATGAGTATGAATATGAAGTATCTACTTATTCCTTTCATGGATGAGTTCAATTCAATGATGGTATACTATGCTGTTAGTGAATTTTTGAAATGTTACCATGAAAGAATATTTTAGGGAGTTAATCTTATGTCTATGTTTCCATAATTTATTGAAAATTATCTTAATAAAACCAAGATGCTAACAACATTATTGAAATTTTAACATTATATCATCCATTTATAATTCTATAGTCATCTATAAGATGTTCCTAAAGATATAATACATTTAATGTTAGTATGTTGTGCCTAAATAATTCAATCCACAGGGAATTAATTTATAGAAGTATACCCCTTGGGGAACACTGAAGTTAAGAGATTATTCATCTTTGAGGGCTATTGGATCATGTTTATACTCTATGTATCCACCCATAGAGGAGTGGGTTTGAAAACCAAGCATTTCATCTATCAATATCACTATTATTGTGACTAAGAAATTATCCTTTGGAAATTAATGATTGTGATTCCTGAAGTCGATGTAAAATATTATCTTTCAATTATTTTTATTGATGATAAAAATAATAGAGATACATTAGGGGTATTGGATATATGTAAATAATTTAGAGTTTATAAAATTATAATCTCCAGCCTATACTTATGTAGAGCGTGTTGGACTCATTCTCTAAGATTCATTCTTATACCCTTGGTGATCATCTGATAGATTGAAATTATGGGTTGAAACATTGAGATATAATTTTTGTATTTCTATATAATTCCTAGAAATAGAAAATTATTTTCCTAAAATTGATTCAATTATTCTATTCTATAGGATTCAGGGTGGAAAATGACAATGTAGTTTTAAATCCTTTACTACACCTATATTCACCTACTATAGCTCATCCACAGTGGTTGACCTGCATTCCTGGAATTCTTGTAAGGAATATGATATTATTCTTCTTATATTTATTCTAACCTATCATTATTGGGAGTGTAGGATGAAGGGAAACTATGGGATCTAAAAAAAACATTGGAATAATTAGGTCTTAAAGATGGTGATGCATAGGTATTATTATCTAAGGAATCTTAAATATCTTCTACTATGTAATCAATATCATATAGGGGAGAAGATATACTATTATCACTAGATTAAAAATACTCATTAGTGGAGTTTTTCATAAATATGTCCAGTTTTTACTATCATCAATTTATAGGCTATTGTTTTTAAAATTTTATGTCATTTCATGTCAGTAAAAAATTATAGTATGTTTTTTTAAAATTAATGGTAGTATAGTAAGAATGATGTTATTTAGTTGTTTTTGGTAGTTTTAAAACCCCTTCTAAAACAATCGATTTTCCACATATTTTTATGCAGCAGATAGGAGGTTAAAACTTCCAAGAATAACATGGAGAAAAATTGTTTTATTTTATAAACCTTTTCTTTATGTAGTTTCCTTATTAACCATTATTAATCATTTAATGATGATTTGGAAACATAAGTGGTAGTTTTGTAGTGAGTTGAGATGGATAAAACCACTACACAATATTTTTGAGTGATTTTTTGAAAACATATACCACAAAAAATTACAAAAAAGTAAATTCTAGTAATATTGAATATGATACCAAATCAAGGATAAATAAATAAATATATATATATATCCACAATATATTGAATTAAATAATTAAAAAAATCAAATTTACAAATTATATGGAATAAAATGTTCAAATAAATTAACTAAACTCATTTACACATAAACAAATTCATGTAACTAAAATAATGAACAAATCGAATATACAAGTTATCATCTGAAATAAAGAATAAGTAAATGGATATAGAACATCAAAATTGCTCCCCTATCATGATATATACCCCCTTGGTAATCCCAAATTCTGATTTCCATGTTGGCTACCAGCCTCTAGTGCATTTGGTCTTTATGTTAAATTAAATTTATAATATAAATTACTTTTGATCACATAGTCTATATAGAATTTATTAAAAACATTTTTAACAATATTAAAATAATATTAAAATAATTGAAATAGATTCAATCCCACTATAGCATGTCCCATCAAAGTCTCAATTTTTACTAGAAATACTCCAGTCATGCCCTAAAATAAAGCACCCAATGAACTCCTCATCACTGTAAATTGGTCATCTCAAGATTTTATTGAGGTCTCCCACTTTTTTATTATATTCTCAATGTTTAAAATTATATTATGCGACTCTATGTTATAAAGAACAATACCATTACCCAAAATAATAAATTTGGGGGTCATATTGAATAATTAGGATATTATATGAATTAATCATGAGGGGATGGTACAAAACATAAGCCTCACACATAATGATCAATCTCCTTTCCTAAAATAAGGGCCATAACATATTTGTTTTAATATTGATGATGTCCATGTTGGATTTTAATCACATGTATATTTAATATTTTTCTACAAATATTATATATATATGGTTATTAAAAAAAAGAGTTTTAATGTATATTTTTTTACCCCAATGCTTGTAGTAAGATCATTTACATAATTTTAATCATTTTTCATATGTAAATCAAACTATAAATCAAGTCAAACAAACCTTATGAACAAATAATTTAACCTCTATCATTGAAAAAAAATAACAACAATAAAAATTAAAGTGATTAAGATGTATTAAAATTACATTTAATCAATAACTAGAATATTATATTGTTCAATCATATCTTATAAATACTTTTAGAACTAGATATGTGTGGCATGAATTGTTTCTCCATGTTTGATATGGTTTTTATAATATTTCAAATTTTTTTTAGTATTAATAAAAATTGTATTATTTTGATTAAATTAATATCAATATAGTCAGACAATATTATATACCTTATATGAATTAGAATGATGAATATCCAAAAGATACTTCCACCGATCCAAAGGTTTATCTTCAAAAAACTTATCATACTTTTATAGGATACTGAAAGAGGTATCATTGAACTCACACCACAACCTATATATAAGGTCCTTTCACTTAATGCCAAATATTTTCAAAGTCCAATGATGCAGAACCACATCATACACATAAAAATGGAAAAGAATATACATATTATATATAAGAATAAATATATTTACATTTGAAGGTAATATAAATAAAACTATAAATATTATTTTTAAATTTGCTTAATTTTTTAATCAAAAATATATTTCTTCTAATTTTTAGGAATATTCCTCTAGTCATGATATTTAATGAGAAGAGATGTCATATTGTATCCTAACTAGAATAATATCCTCCCATATAATCCTTTAATATCACATGTAGAACCAAAAACCTGTTAAATGATACAACTACTTTCAAATTTATTTTCCCACAAACATCAAATGTATTCATGTATGTTATTATCCTGTTATTATATAAATATAATCAATAAATGTATTCAAAAATTAGTTTATAGATTTAATAAATTATTTTTCAAATTAACAATTATATACTAGTATTGGTTACCTTTTGGTACCCTCATCATTATAAATGTGGAATCTTATTCTCATTTAATTATTTCTCCTCAGCTTCCCTATATTATCCCTCTAACATCCTGAGAGAAGAATTTGATACAATAAAAGTACGGAGAGTTCTTCACAAATATGAGATTCTATTAGATGGAATAAAATGATGGTTTGGGGAGAAAAATGATATAATGGAGTCTAATATAGCTAAAAACAAATATTTATTTAAAATTCATGGGTTTTAACAAAAACATCTTTCAAGTGTTAATAAAAATTACAATTTTATTCATAAATATTATATGATAATTTATATCTAATAAAAATCAATTTATTAATAATATATTATTAAAATATTATTTAATTCAAAAATCCAATAATTCATCAGAATAGATTTCTTAATTTAATATTAATTTAAAATACTATATGTTGTTTAAAAATTATTTACAAAGTAACAATAATAAAATGAATGTATATTTTCTATTATAAACAAAAATAATTCACATAATCATAGTGTTAAGGTCTTGTTACATAACCCCTTATAACACCCACATATGACCTAAGGGTAAGGTGTGCAATGGTGAAAGACTCTTAGGGTGGCTCGGATAACATCACTCGGGTGGTAATCTCAATCAACTTCCAATTCTCCCATTGGTGATTCCATTCTAGCTTAACGTGTTGAAGCATGGATTGTGATTGGTCAAGAGAAAAGCCCAGTGTTTCCACCTCCTTTACGAGCTCTGATAAATGGGCTTCGTACGAATAAATTTGACTGAATGAGGACATCGCTTCCTTTGTCTAACTAAATTGTATTTGTTAAAGCCATATATTTATACTAATCAATTGATCCATGTGCAATGACTATACTAGCAATGGTAAAAATTCTTAACGGTATTTTGAAATCCATAAAACTAAGGAAGTTCATATGTTATATAACCATTTTACATATTTAATTAAATCAAGAGAAATTTTCATTAATAAAAGTTTGGGTCGTTATAATATTCCCCCATTAAGAAATTTCTCCCTCAAAATTTCCTTTTCCCACACTAAAATAGATGAGGGTAACTCTGCTTCCTCACTTCTGCTGATTCCCACATTTCTTCTTCAAACATGTGGTTTCTCCATAACACTTTCACGAGGGGCATTAAATTATTTCATATACGTTTTTCCCTAAAATCTAAGACCTTCACTGGATTATCTTCATAGGTGATGTCATTATAAAATTGAACCACCTCTGGATTGAGTACATGCAGTGGGTTAGGTATGTACTTCCTCAAGAGTGATACATGGAATACATAAAGTACTTGAGATAGGTTCGGTGGGAGTGATTATCGATTGGCCACTACACTAATGAGATCAAGGATCTTAAAAGGGCTGATGTACCTTGGAATAAGCTTTACCTTCTTAAAAAATCTCATAACTCTCTTCCATAGTGATATGTCGAGGAATACCATGTCTCTGACATCAAACTCTTGGTCTCATCGATGATTATTAGCATAGCTCTTTTTTCAACTCTGAGCAACTTTAATGTGCTGCTAAATAGTCTTAACATTCTCCACCATTTCTTTAACCATTTCTAGATCTAGGAGTTTTCACTCCCCAAATTCATCCCAACATGCTAGTGTTCTACACCTCTTCCCATAAAAGGATTTATAAGGATCCATTTGGATGCTTGAGTTGAAAATGTTGTTGTAAAAGAACTCAACTAGAGGAAGATGTTGACCTCATCTTCATTTGAAGTACATTCAGCATGATATCATTATTTCCTCAAGTGTTAGGATCATCTGATTATATTGGCTATCATTTTGATGATGATAAGTCGTACTAAAGTTCAGGCCAATATTCAGATCATGGTGAAGACTCTTCCAAAACATAGAGGTGAATATTGGATCTCGATCAGATTCAATATATAGTGGTACTTCATGAAGCCTTATGACTTCTCTGATGTATATCTGTGCTAGTTGATCCAATGATCAACCTTCCAGAATTGCAATGAAGTGAGCGTTCTTTGTAAGATGATCCACAAGAACCAAGATAGCATTCTTTCCTTTGGATGTCTTTGGAAGTCTGTTGATGAAGTTCATGGTGATGTTCTCCCATTTCCATACTGGTATGGGTGATGGTTGCATCATCCCCTTAGACTTCTTACTCTCAGCCTTCACTTGCTGACATACCAGGAACTTTTATGTATACTTAACGATATCCTTCTTCATGTTATCCCACCAATAATTTTCTCAGATATCTCTATACATTTTTATGTTTCTAGGGTGAACGGACAAATTCGAACTATGTGCATCATCCAAAAGTTCTTTCTTTAACTCCAGATTTGATGGAACACATAGTCTTGACCCAAATATCATAGTTCCTTATTCATCAACATTGAACTCCAAGGACTCCCTTTTCTGATAGTTTCCACTTTCTTCTGAATTCCCACATCATTCTTTTGAGCATCCTTTAACCTTTGCAAAAGAGATGGCTAAGAAATAATTTGTGAAAGGATTGATAATTTTCCCATCTTTATGATTCTGATGTCCATCATCATCAAATATAAGATGATTAGATCCTTTTCAATTCTCATCACTGATATAATTGCTCGGTCCTTTATACTTAGAGCATCTGCCACGTTGTTCGCTTTCCCAGGGTGGTAATGGATTGAGCTGTCACTGTCTTTGATCAGCTCAAACCATCTTCATTGGCGCATATTAAACTCTTTCTATGTGAATATATACTTGAGACTTTTGTGATCTTTTTATATTTCACACTTCTTCCCAAAGAGGTAATGTCTCTAAATATTCAAAGCAAAGATTACGACAACCAACTCCAGATCATATTTTGGATAGTTTTTCTCATTAACTATCAATTGCCTTGAAGAATATGCAATGAATTTTTCATTTTTCATCAACAAACAACCCAAGCCCTTCTTTTAAGCATCACTAAATACCACCAAAGTTATCCACTTGTGGGTAATGTGAGCACGAACACAGTGATAATCCTCCTTTTTAACTCCTTAAAGATCTTTTCACATTAACGAATTTTATAAAACTTGATCCCTTCCGAGTTAGCTTGGTAAGATGGTTTGAAAATTGTGAGAAATTTCTAAAAAATTGGCGATAATATCCAGATACACCCAGGAAGCTAATGATATTCATTACCGATGTTGGCCTCGACCATACCTTAATTGTAGCTGTCTTGGAGGGATCCACAAATATCCATTTTCTTGTGATGATATGTCCCAAGAATGAGACCTACTTCAACCATAACTCACACTTTCTGTACTTTTAATAGAGCTTCTCCTTTCCCAATGTCTATAGTACAGTTTTTAGGTGCTTCTCATGATCCTCCTTGGTTTTGTAGTATATTGGAATATCATCTATAAATACTACCACAATTTTGTTGAGGTAATTTCTAAATGCTATATTCATCAAGTCCTTTAATATTTCTACAACATTAGTGAGTCTGAAAGGAATTTCTTTGAATTCATAGTTCCCGTATCTTGTACGAAAAGCAGTATTCAGGATATCCTCCTTCTTCAACCTTACTTGATAATATCCCAACTGTAGATACTTCTTGGATAAGTATTTTTCTCCACGTAGCTGATTGAAAAATTCATCAATTTTTGATAGAGTATACTTTTTCTTTATCATGATTTTGTTGAGCTCATGATAATCAATGAAAAGGTGCATTGACGCATCCTTATTATTGACGAAGAGGAATGGTACACCCCATGGTGAAGCACTTGGGTGTGTAAACCCTTTATCTAGATTCTCCTATAGTTGTTTCTTCAGATCCTCAAGCTCCATAATAGCCATTCTATATAGAGTATTGGATATTGGCAATGCCCCAGGTATACAATCAATTGAGAATTCAACATCTCTTCTAGGAGGAAGATGAGACAATTCCTCGGGAAACACTTCAGTAAGTTCCCTCACAATAGGTATGTCTTAAAGGATGGTTGATTCCTTATACTCAATTATCTGAGCTAGATATTCATTCTCATAGGGTAGTAATACACATTCTTGAGATGATGGTGCTAAATAAGATTCATCCTTCTCCTTGAACTATTATATAATCGAGGGTCGATTCACTATATTGGGAGTAATTTCCTTTTCATGACAATTTATGTTTCCTATATATAGGTAAAGCCAATCCATGCCTATAATTTTATCAAATTATACCAGAGGGAGTGTGGTGAGGTTATATGGGAAGTTAAATCCACAAATTGTGATAAGGGAGGAGTTATATTCAGGGGTTTCAATGATTTCCCCATTTGTTGTTCTCACCGACATCTTTACTTCAATGATTTTTGGTGGTGTTGGTATTGTTCTACTAAACATATGAGATATAAAAAAATGTGTATAAATAGAATCAAAAAGCATGTTCTGTATTCTTGAATGAATAACTAGAATACCTATCACCACTTTGTTTTCAGGGTTCACTTCGGTGGTAGTGATTGAAAAATCTTGCCCATGCTGCCTTTGAGTTGGTTGTTTGCCTCCAAAAAAATTATCTTAGGGAACTACCTTGAAAAGTGCCCAAGTTCATTGCAGTTAAAGAAATAAAAAATGAATTGAGGGTCGAAAGGAGGGTTCCTTTACTCTGTCACATATGTAGGTTTTTATTTTCAGCAGTTAATAGTTAGGTTCCCTTCTCTTCCACACCTAAAGCATTTCCTCATCCCCTTCAGGAAATTTCTGGGGTGCTTCTTTCCACACCTTTGGAAAGTGGGGTTCTAGATTTTCTTATCATCGTTGGATTTATCCATCGGACCACCATAATTAAAATCCACCTTACGCTTCTTATCCCCATGATACCCCTAAGAGTCTAAGATCTCCATTTCAACTTTGAGGGCACACCAGACAATTTCCTCATAGTTCTCAAAGTCACGAATCACGAGGGATTTCAATAGGCTACCTTTTATCCAACTAAAGAAGTGGTAAAGCTTCCATTAGGGGGTAACGACAAACCTGGAGGCATATTGTGAAATCCTTGTGAATGTTTTATATATTCTCTGATGGATTTGTCATCTTTTTTTCTTGTAGTCAAGGAAGACCCTTTGCATCCTAAGTTGGAGGGTGTGAGGAAAATATTTGTCATTTTTTTTGGAAATTCTTCTATTCCAACGCCTCAATATCTTCCCCAAGATTCATTTTTTATTAGTGTCCACCATTTATCAGCTTCACCCTACATACTATAATCATCTAGAAGGACCTTCTCTTGTTCAAAATATTGAAGGATAGAGAAAATATTCTCAATGGAGTTGATCCATTGTTTGACGATCGAGGGATCAGATGATCCATTAAAAGTAGGAGGACACTATACCATGAAGCTCTCGATTGTGAATTTTTCTTTCTTGGGGGGGGGGGTTGAATGTTTCTCTTGACCCATTTTTCAATTCAAAACGTGAGTTAACTAAGAGAGTATCATGAAAATGTTCACAATTCCTACTCCCATCAGATTGGGCATCTCATTAGAGAAACCATCACATTTATCTTCACATAGGTTGTTATCCCAAGTCCTCCTATTATCGACAATTGTATGGAATAAAAGTAAATCTAGGGGTAACACATAAAGGGTAATCCAAAGACCAAAACATATGTCTTATAAATTACTTTTCTTTCCTCAACTTATGAATTTATATGCTTAAATCTTTGTTATCCATGATCTAATTTCAAACATATATTCTTAAAGGGGTTATTTTTAATTCCATTAATAATGGTTCATACTAATCTTATGAATTTTCCAAATAATATCCACCAAGAGTGTCATAACCAAGAGTACAACAAGGCCTGTTGTCGTGCACCAGTTCCAGTTCGAGTCTAGATCAAAGCGGTGTTTTCGGGTTTTACTCCTAGATACATCTGTGCCAGAGAAACCTCTACCTGCTCGTATCCAAAAAGGGATGTATTTTCATGATAAAGAACTTACTAAATACTCACCAAATTTTAGGGATGCTTTTATTATACTTAGTCTTATCCCTAAGGCTTTCAATAGGTTTTTATAATCCTAATCCCAAAAAATAACTAATCCTTTCCTCTGATACCAACTATAATAACCCTTTTCTTTATTACAAACTTATACATGATTTATTACATAATATTGAACTTAAGAAAACTATAAGGATTTAGAGGTATAGTATCTTGAAAAATAAAGAACATTACATAACAACTTAGGAAATAAAACACAACAACTTTATTGAAATCTTTTTTTACATGACCACAATATTCTTTCGTACTTAGCATTGCATAGGATAACCTGAAGATATGAATTAGAAAAGGGCGAGATATAAATCCCATTAAGTAAGTAAACAAGGAATAACATAAAGAATATATTACATGTTAGGAAATAGTCATATCAATGGAGCATAATAGAAATATGAACATAAAGGCATGATATAACATGATTATCCTAACCTGGAAATGTGAAAAAAACATTTAACATGATATTAGCATGATCCAAGGCCCATTGCACATGGAAAATGAGTAAAACCTCATTTAAATTGAATTATCATGAGTAAACCCTCATTTCAATTGACGTATCATGATACTATTATTTACCCAATGCATTGGAGCACTATCAGGACACACCCTTTTTAATAACTTCATTTCATCCATAAGTGTGCCCCATGGATTATATAACATGGATTCATAAAACATAATCATCTATTACACAATAAAGGAATGTTTAATTAATACATGAAATTATATAATCAATAAATAAATGTTCATAAAGGTGAATAAACTTGATATAGAGTTGGGTATGGTATTCACTACATAATGACTTTGGCTTGGAAAATCGCGGTGCAATTTCAACAGCATAAAAACATGACATAAGAATTTATAAAAATAGTTGATGAGAGTAGAAGGGGTGTATAATAATATATAAATGAACTGGAATGTTATGGGATCATATAGATACATGCCCCTATATATTTAATGGAATTTAGATTCATAATACAAAATAATTTCGTAATTGTAAATGAGAAGAGAAAAATTCCTTACGGAATTTCGGCATGGTAACAGGTGTACATGGGAGGGATTAATGAGAGAGAAAGGGGTATATCATCATTAAAACATATGGAGGGATGTATGGGGGGAGGTAAAAAATCATACCCTAACATTTTATTTGAAAATAAAAGGGCATAACAACATAAAGAAATTTAGACTACATGAGAAAGAACGAAAATCCATTACTTGGAAGTGCGATCCCAAAGAATTGGGAGAGGATTGAGAGAGAATTATTAAGAGATTGGGGTGCCTTGGAAAGATTCTAGAGACAGGAGGCTTGAGTTTGTTCAAGCTCCAAAGTCTTTGAGTGAATAGGAAGTGAAAACTTGGGTGGGTTTATATAGGAAAAGAGAGGGAATTATTTATTATTTAGGTTTTGGCCACCACAGATTAAACTAATCAAAAACACAAACCAACCCATGGTTTTTTCCAACGTGTTTTCCAAAGGGGATCGAAAAAAATTATTTTATAAGGACAATGGAAGAAATTATTAAAATATTATGATTTATTATGTGGAGTTGAGTCACACTCTCAAGGAAATCATTTTAAAATGAAAAAATGTTTTATAAGTCTTGGAGGGTCCACCAAGGCTTTTTAAAATAAATAAAAAAACAGAAAATCTGATTATTTTAATAGTAAAACATATATTAGGAGAAAAAAAGTTTATAGTATTTTATTACATCACTATTGGGTCATTATGACTTCATAAAACCCATGGTATATTAAAACGATATTTATTTTTTACCCAAAAATTTGACTCGCTCAGAAAATTATGAAAAATTAACCATTGTATAATTTTGACATAATGATTCCAAAAATAATATTCATTTTATCTAAATTTTTTTCTAAATATTTGGATTTTTACTTTTAAAATAAAAACCTACATTTATTAAAAATTCATGGGTTTTGACAAAAATATCTTTCAAACCTTAATAAAAATTACATTTGTAATCATAAAAATTATATGATAATTTATATTTAATAAAAAAAATTATTAATAATATTTTATGAGTAATTATTTAAATCAAAAATCTATTAATTCTTAAAAATAGATTTACTAATTTAATATTAAGTAAAAATATTATTTGTGCTTTAAAAATTATTTATAAAGTAAAAATAGTAAAATGAATGTATATTATTTATTATATACAAAAATAATTAACATAATAAAAGTGCTAAGGCCTTTTTACATAACCCCTTATAACACCCGCATAAGACCTAAGGGTAAGATGTGCGATGGTGACAGACTCATGGGGTGGCTCGGATAACATCGCTCGGGTGGTAATCTCTATCAACTTAAACTTCTCCCATAGGAGGTTCTATTCGAGCTTAACTTGTTGAAACTCGGTTTGGGATTGGTCAAGAGGGAATCCCAATGACACCACCTCCTTTTCGTGCTTTGACAAATGGGATTCATATGGAACAATTCTACTGAATGAGGCCATCACTTCCTTTGTCTGAGTAAATTGGATTTGTTAAAGCCCTATATTTATACTAATCAGTTGATCACTGTTCAATGACTATATTAGGAGTAGTAAAAATATTTGACGATATTTTGAAATCCATAAAACCAAGTAAGTTCATATGTTATGTAACCATTTTACACATTTAATTAGATCAAGAAGAATTTTCATTAATAAATGTTTAGGTCGTTACACCTTAATTGTTGGATTATGGATTGTATAAATCATAACTCAAGAGATATGAATTGGGGAATGAATGGATAATAAAATTATGTCGAGGATGACCAAATTACACATTTAAATGTTATATTCTACTACAATATTTATATCATATAGTGATATTACAGGTCTTTATCCTCTCAATAAAAAATGGATCTAGTTACCATGGTTGAATATAGTGACACAAACATCATTATAAATAAAAGGCATCCCTTAAAGTTGAATATTCTCATTAATGATGTCCATGAATGATTTTTGAAGATTCAAAACATATAAAGGAATGATATAGTAATATAGATAAAAGGTTATTCAAGAATGTTTTAGTAATTATAAAGGTTTCATTATCATGTATTGAACTTAAATTTAGTGAGAATGGATATAACACAAAACTGCATGGCTATATTCATTGACCATGGGTCGATTGAGCACAACTCTAAAAACCATATGTTTAAATGATGAGACCAAATTTTTTTATCCTTTTTATATCTTATTATATAATTTATTTCTATATATTATAAAGGAATGACTTAGTGATCAGATATTTTTATTCTATGTCACCCCTTATAGGGTTTTGACTTGAAAATAATTGTGTCACATTTCATTTCCAATTTAAGGGTCTTGAAATTCATACTATTAAGGGACATATTTTAAGGTCATAAAATTTTAACAAACTATTATTGATGTTTACAGTTTCATAGCTTGAACCAACTAGTGAGACAATCCATATATCATGTTTAAGGAGAAACTCAACATAATTGATAGACCCATGAAAACATAGATCATCATCAAATGGAGAGACCATAGTTGAAGGGAATGGTTCTTTTACCATCCAAAAAGATGATCCATGGAATCCCAGACAGGGTTAGAGGGATAAGAGTGATTGATAAATTTTAAAAGAAAGTGGCGATTCTATAAATTTGGACCCAAGGTATTGTAATTATGAATTGATGATATGTAAAAAGTATAATAGGATGGCCATTGGCCACATTAATTTTATGGGTCATACTATAATTGTTTTTAGGGATTCAGGATATTATCTTACCTTCCCCCCTTGATGAAAACTTGACTTTGGTTTTTAGGGTTGAATGTGGTGTCACCAACATCATAACAAAGAAAAGGCGGCCCTTAGGAAAAAATACACTCATTAAATATTCTCATATAAGGATTATTAGGATTCAAAACACTTGTATTATGATGTGTGGTTTGTGGAAAAGATATATTAAAAACATAATGGTGGAAGTTCCCGCACTAAAATATAAAAGGTTGGTTAATAAAAGTTTTTTGAAAAGTTGTTGGGATGTAAAATTATTTTGGGATGGAGTCAAAATGTATGGTCTATTAATCACAATATATCATGTATTAATAAGAATCAGGACATATTAAGTTCTTGTATACAATAATATTTTTATTGCACTAGTTTTTATTCGGTAGAGGATACTTTTTCCTAACATGAAATTGGAATCAGAACGAGCTATATGGGTGGTACCAAGGGAAATGATAAAGTGCATAGTTAGGGATAAAAACCCAATATAAATGAATATATTAGACTCTAGGATAAAATTTTTGGGAATAAGATTAATTTTAACCAGGTTTATGATTATAAATAAGAAAATTTATTCGAGGCACCGTTATATGGATCAGGCCCCCTTATAGGGTCATTAGGGTCATGTGGGATTGATTAGTATACAATGTTGAAGGTCATATATAGTCTAATATCATGCAACAATGTATCAAATTATTTTTAGTTTAAGGTATTTTTATGTAGAAAAAATATGTGATATTTCAAATAGATCATTCTTTTGCATAAAATGAAATTGTTTCCTTATAGTAGTGGAATTGTGAAGGATGAAACTATGTGAGTGGAGAGGGACCAACACTAATATGAAACTCTAAAAAGTATGGAGAATTTTATCTTAAAATATTCTCTATGATTAATAACCACATTTTGGGTCTCTAATTTTGATTTAGATCATACGTTGAGAGGATATTTCCCATTAAATAGACCACTCCAAGAAATGTTTTGGTTATCGATGGTGGTCCACATGTCCTGAAGTTTCACATCATTTGACAAGGAATTATATATTTTTTAAATTATTTTTTCTATAAAATGAAGTACATATGGTTTCTATTGTAGATTTTTCTAGCACACATGATGATGTATCTTTGTTTTTGTTCCATTTAAGAGGAGAAGAGACAACATGAATTGATGTTTGTTTAAGAATCAATATTAGGATGGGTTGGAAATTAATTTTCATTTTGGAAAAAGTTATATATTATGGGAATCAATACATATCATTTAGTAACAAGAATCATGGAACACATAGTTCTTATATGATGGGGGTATTTCTTATTGTCATTGAATACTAGTGACTAGAGAAGAACATGCACTGGGAACTCCTATGAAAACTTGGCTCTTATATAAGGAAAAATAGTCTAACTAATATACTTTTCTTATTAGTTTGGGACATCATATATGGTATATTATATTTCAGGATGTTTAATTTAATGAAATTTGGTTTTGTCAACCCCACATGAACTAATAAGAACCTATGCACCAGGAGTAAGATCAACGGATTTGTGAGTGGAAAAAAATAAAGAATCCACGTATCTCTACATATCTTGAAATTAATAAATAAATCCACATAATTTTCTGATTATATGAGGGAATTATTTTAGTTATAAGAGACCATAACTATGATATCTCTAAAATAGGAAACCTTTTAAATGGGAAATGTTAATATATATTGGGGAATTATTTCCCAGTATAGGTTCATGGGTAAAAAACTCTATGTCAGAGGATACCACATAGATCTGGATCATACATGGGATGGGTAGAATATTTTTTCCTCATAAAAATCCATTAAAGGAGAATCCTATAATGATCAGGGATTCCAAAATATAAAATAATTTTTATTCCATAATGGGTCTAGAAATAAGATTCATGCATCAGTTGGTCTCTTATAGAGATTTGGATCCAGTATAAGTTATTCCAGCCATAAATGATAAGACTCTCTAATAAGATTATAATTTTTAGGATGCACTAGATTTAATTTGTTTTAATGTAATGATATTACAATGTTACAACATTTAGTATAACATCATGTTTCTTGGATCACTACATGATGTTTTATGTCACACGACCAACAGATTATGTTGTGCAGTTTAAAGTAATGTTGTTTGGATGTTATTAGGTGGTTTTACTTCATGAAACTTGGAAAATATGATTTTGTTGTAAAATTATGTAATTAATTTCTTGATAAAACTTTCTTTGGATTTTGGAGTGATACTCTCTCCCTTAATTATAATCATTGAGTGGGATCTATTACACTAGACCTTACGTATAACATAACGTCCCTCCCATTTTGGATCAATAATTATAATATTATTAATAGGAATCATGGGGGCTCTCAAGGACTTTATTTATTATAGTTGGAAGAATGAAAGTAATAAAACCAATTTTTGAATGTTAATGTTACTTGATCTGATGAATCTTTATGTTTTGTAGCATGCACGAGTTTTTTTCATCAAATCATTATATTTTTTCTAGCCATATATAATACGTCTTATATTCCAAGAAACAATTGTAGATGTAAATAAAAAACCATGATTTTTTTATATAAAAAATGAACGACTATGTCCTATAATGATTAGTTAATGGGGTCACTTGTGTGATAGTACATGTTGTGGTTGATAAGGCCCCAAATAATATAAGAGTTTTTTTTGTATAATACTTCTTTTACATGTCAACAATATTTTAAGGGATATTAATAGATTCTTGTTGGAATACACTATTTGTCACATTGATGTTGAGTTATAGTTGGATGATTAGTTAGAAAAAATGTTTTATAATAAATAAAACCTTTTCAATTGAGAATATAAATAATTGGCCCTATTTTTTGGTTAGTATCTTGTGTGTAAAACCAAATATAGTGATGATATTTTTCTTCACACTGATGATGATGTCCATTCTCTTGAGTACATTGAGGGATATAGCCTCAACACACATGAATAAGAAATCAATGGCAGTAAGGTTTTAAATGAACTACCTGGCCATAGTTTGGGGAAATAGCCCTATTAAATTGATTCTATAAATGAAAAAAAGTACATGAGTACTTTGTGGTATGAAAATACTCTAGGGGTTGGTGGATGAAGTTATAATGTATCTATAATAATTGATATTTTATAGTGAAACCTATATAGCATTTTATCATTGAAGTCTAAAAGTATCTAATCCCTCTAATTTAATATGTGATTTTGGTTCCTGATTGATGTGAATTTCAAGTGTCATCATAAAACTCCAAAATAACTACCAGGGTCTATCCTCCATCAATGCACCTGAGGAGGACTCCAAAAAATCCACACGATATTATAACTTTATGACAATTCAGGGTGCCATATTGGATGAAATTTTCAATCCACTAAAAGATCTTTTCCATATTATCTTTATCCATTGTAATAATTTATTGTTGAATATAGCCTATTTTGAGGGAAATTTACCCAAATGTGGTATTGTCTAAAAATAAAACGTTCTTACATTGCTCAGGGGTGGTGATGATTTTATTGATTTTTTCTATGTTATTATCTATGAATGGAGAGACCACCATAATATGTATAGTATGGATGATTATCACATCTAGATCTTGGTCATTAATGGTCATGGATATATTGGCTAATGAATCATTGAATTTATTTTATGAATGAAGGATAATAGATAAGTTTTTCATAGGGAATAAATACACCATAACTAGAAATGGGAATTAGTTCTACCGATTTGATGGTAGATTCAGAATTTATTTTATTAATTTCTAACATTAAATAACCTTTGATTCTCAAAGGGAACATCAATATATATAAGGAAAACTCCAAGACTATAATGAGGTCATGGTATTCTACTTCATTGTTAGTAAAATCTTATGAGATTAAAAAGTAGTATGGTAGAAATTTCTTATCCATAGAGATGAGAACAATTAAAAATACCATAATTTTATTATTTTAAAATTTGATTATTCTTTCTATCAGGATTATGGAGGCACTATTGAATTATATAATTGATATTGAGTGATTTTCATGAACTGATAAAATATCCCCGTCAAGATGATTCTTATTTACTGGTGCAGTTTCTGGGGCATGGTATGCTGCATAAAAATACACAAATGCTTGGATTTCTACTAACTTCTCATACATGAATTGAATGTAAAATTATTTTTGGATAACCTACCATTATACTAGACATATTGTTATCATTGGGTGACTGAAGGAAAATTTATGTGGAACAATTCAAGAAAAAAAGTGGACCTACTGATATTTTAAGTAGTCTCTCTACTTCTATGTCGTATAACATAATACACAATATTTCTTATCAGTATCTAAATATAATGTCTTAGAATCCTACATTGTTCATATATGATGATATAAATTATTCTCCTTTACTACATTATTCTTTTTAGTAATGATGGTTGTAAGAGATCATTCGAAGGTTTCCACATATGAGATGAGATGATTTCCATCTACTATCATCATTGATACAAGTGGGTTTTGGAGGCACTTCTTAATATTATAAAAATAATCTTAATAAATATTATCCCATTGATAGATAACCCATTTCTTTATATACTCCATAATGTGTGAGCATTTTTTTCCATATTAGTTATGATGCGCCTAATATAGGCAATCCATCCCTTAAGTCCAATAATATTATTAATCATTCAAGGGGATGAATATAAAGTATCTAATTATTCCTTTCATGGTTGAGTTCAATTCAATGATGGTATACTATTCTGTTAGTAAATTTTTGAAATGTTACTATGAAAGAAAATTTTAGGGGGTTAATATTCTGTCTATGTTTCCATAGTTTATTGAAAATTTTCTTAATACAACCAAGATGCTAACAACATTATTGACATTTTAACATTATATCATCAATTTATAATTCTATAGTACTCTATAAGAGGTTCCTAAAGATATAATACATTTCATGTTAGTATATTGTGCCAAAGTAATTCAATCCAAAGGGAATTAATTTATAGAAGTATACCCCTTGGGGAGCATTTATGTTAGGGGATTATTCATCTTTGAGGGCTAGTGGATCATGTTTATACTCTATGTATCCACCCATAGATGAGTGGGATTGAAAACCAAGAATTTATTCTATCAATATCACTATTATTGGGACTATGAAATTATCTTTGGAAAGTAATGATTGTGATTCCTAAAGTCGATGTAAACTATTATCTTTCAATTATTTTTATTAATGATAAAAATAATAGAGACACATTAGGGGTACTGGATATCTGTAAATAATTAAGATTTTATAATATTATAATCTTCATCCTATACTTATATAGAGCATGTTGGACTCATTATCAAAGATTAATTCTTATACCCTTGGTGATAATCTGATAGATTGAAATTATGGGTTGAAACATTGAGATATAATTTGGGTATTTCCATATAATTCCTAGAAATAGAAAATTATTTTCCTGAAATTGATTCAATTATTCTATTCTATAGGATTCCGGGTGGAAAATGACAATGTAGTTTTAAATCCTTTACTACACCTATATTAACATACTAGAGCTCATCCACAGTGGTTGAGATGCATTCCTGGAATGCTTGTAAGGAAACTCTATGATATTATTCTTCTTATATTTATTCTAAGCTATCATTATTCGGAGTAGAGGATGAAGGGAAACTATAGGATCTAGATAAAAACATTTGAATCATTAGGTCATAAAGATTGTGATATAGAGGTATCATTATCTAAGGAATCTTAAATATCTTCCCCTCTGTAATCAATATCATATAGGGGAGAATATGTACAGATATCACTAGAATAAAAATACTCATTAGTGGCGTTTTTTTCATAAATATATCCAGGTTTTACTATCATCAATTTATAGGCTATTGTTTTTAAAATTTCATGTCATTTCAAGTTAGTAAAAAATTATAGTATTTATTTTTAAAATTAATGTTAGTATAGTAATAATGATGTTATTTGGTTTTTTTGGTAGTTTTAAGACCCCTTCTAAAAAAATAAATTTTCCAAATATGTTTATGCAGCAGATAGGAGGTTAAAACTTCCAAGAATAACATGGAGAAAAATTATTTTATTTTATAAACCTTTTCTTTATGTAGTTTCCATTTTAACCATCATCAATAATTTAATGATGATTTGGAAACATATAGTGGTAGTTTTTTAGTGATTTGAGATGGAAAAAACCACTGCACAATATTTTTGACTGATTTTTTGAAAACATAAATAGTTTATACCACAAAAAATAACAAAAAAGTAAATTCTAGATATATTGAATATGATACCACCTCAAGGATAAATATATAAAAATATATATCCCCAATATATTGAATTCAATAATTAAAATAATCAAATTTACAAAACATATGGAATAAAATGTTCAAATAAATTAACTAAACTCATTTACACATAAAAAACATTTATTTTATTAAAATAATGAAGAGGTCAAATATACAAGTTATCATCTGAAATAAATAATAATGAAATGTCTATACAACATCAACATCGCTCCCCTATCACGATAGATACCCCCTTGGTAATTCTAAATTCTGATTTTCATGTTGGATACCAGCCTCTAGTGAATTTGGTCTTTATGTTAAAGTAAATTTATTATATAAATTACTTTTGATCAGATAGTCTATATAGAATTTATTTAATTTTTTTTAAAATATTAAAATAATATTAAAATAATTACAGTAGATTCAGTCCCACTATAGCATGTCCCATCAAAGGCAAATTTTTTACTATAATTACTCTAGTCATGCCCTAAAATAAATCGCCCAATGAACTCCTCATCACTATAAATTGTTCATCTCAAGATTTTATTGAGGTCCCCTTCTTTTTTAATATATTCTCAATGTTTAAAATTATATTCTACGACTCCATGTTATCAAGACTAATACTATTAACCAAAACAATAAATTTAGGGGTCATAGTGAATAATTAGGATATTATATGAATGAATCATGAGGGGGTGGTCCAAAACATAAGCCTCACTTATAATCATCAAGCTCTTTTCCTAAAATAAGGGCCATAACATATATTGTTTGGATATTAATGATGTCCATGTTGGATTTTAATCAAATGTTTATTTAATAATTTTCTACAAATATTATATATATATGGTTATTAAAAAAAAATAATTTTAATGTATATTTTTTTACCCCAATGCTTGCAGTAAGATCAGTTACATAATTTTAATCAATTTTCATATGTAAATCAAACCTTAAATCAAGTCAAACAATCATTATGAACAAATAATTTCACCTCTATCATTGAAGAAAAAAATAAAAACAATAAAAATTAAAGTTCTTAAAATGTATTAAAATTACATTTAATCAATAACTAAAATATTATATTGTTCAATCATCTCCTTTAAATACTTTTATAAGTAGCTATGTGTAGCATGAATTGTTTCTCCATGTTTGATATGGTTTTTATAATATTTCAAACATTTTTTAGTATTAATAAAAATTGTATTATTTTGATTAAATTAATGTCAATATAGTCAGACAATATTATATACCTTATTTTAATTAGAATGATGAATATCCAAAATATACTTCCACCAATCCAAAGGTTTCTATTGAAAAAACTTATCGTACTTTTATAGGATACTCAAAGAGGTATCATTGAACTCACACCACAACCTATATATAAGGTCCTTCCACTTTATGCCAAATACTTTCAAAGTCCAATGATGTAGAACCACATCATACACATCAAAATGGAAATGAATATACATAATATATAAGTAAAAATAAATATATTCAAATTTGAAGGTATTATAAATAAAAATAAAAATATTATTTTTAAATTAGGTTAATTTTTTAATCAAAAATATATTTATTCTAATTTTTAGGAATATTCCTATATTCATGATATTTAATGAGAAGAGATGTCATATTGTATCCTAACTAGAATAATATCCTCCCATATAATCCTTTAATATCACATGTAGAACCAAAAACCTGTTAAATGACACAACTACTTTCAAATTTATTTTCTTCCAAACATCAAATGTATTCATGTATGTTATTGTCCTATTATTATATAAATATAATCAATAAATGTATTCAAAAATTAGTTTATAGATGTAATAAATTATTTTTTCAAATTAAAAATTATATACTAATATTGGTTACCTTTTGGTACCCTCATCATTATAACTGTGGAATCTTATTCTCATTTAATTATTTCTCCTCAGCTTCCCCATATGATCCCTCTAACATCCTGAGAGAAGTAGTTGATACACTAAAGTAGGGAGAGTTCTTGATAAATATGAGAGCTTATTAGATGGAATAAAAGGATGGTTTGGGGAGAAAAATGATATAATAGAGTCTAATATAGGTAAATTTTATTTTTTAATTTCTCATCAAAAGATCACTATGTTTGATAGTATGTAACATATCAAACACCGAGTTTAAATGAACTATTATATAATATTATTTAAATATGATTGTTATGATCTAGACGTTATATTGATGGGTATAAATTGGAATAACCATGTTATGAAATATATGTAGAAATGTTTTCCCTAATAAATTTATTTATCAATCCAATATTTATTATTAGTTGCTTTTAAATAAAGATAAAATCTTTTGAAGGTAAAATAGATATTTTATGTAATATATCTTTTATGTGTTCATAGTATTTTGATATTCAGTGATTAAATTTATCATAATTGATAAATTATTATTATAAATTAAGTTTATTATATATAAAATTTATTTAATTATCATTCAATTAATTAAAGTTATTAAGAATGTAATGAGAATAAAGTGGCTTCATGCTTAAAAAACATCAAAAATTATTTTTTTCATGTATATTATAATTAATTTCTACAGGTTTTGTAAACTATAAATGAATAAATATATAGTATTTTTGAACTTACAAATTTCAAAATATTCTTAGTAATAAATTTAAATATTTTCTTGGAATCATTTATTTTTGAGTAGATATTGAAATTGCTATTTTTAGAAGACTATAGATTATTTTATTTAAATAAAGTATTTTAAAAGTTTCATTAAATTTTGAATTTTGGTTGAAATTAACATAATAAATTCAATTAAACATAATAAATTTTATTCCATATGAATTATAATTATATTTTATTATGGTATAACTTAAATTTTGGGCATAAAATACATTTTTCAAAAAATTATTTTTTATTGTGTTTTTTGTAATATTATTAAAATTGATTTATTCCACTTATATGAATTTAATATTAAAAAATGGATTAAATAATTCTTAAATAGGGGGTTCAAAATTTCAAAATAGTTCCCTTTTGTTTTTGGTCAGTATGAAAAATAACCATGGTAAATAATTGTCTCCTTTATAATGGAATATATGTAAAACTTAGCTAAAACTATTGATTAAGGATTTAAAATATATATAAAACATTCCATTATCCTATTATATGATTTATGTTAAAAAAAATATATGTTTATTGATTTAAAAAATGTATTTTAAAACATTATTTTGATATTTTGGGCCCATTCTTGACATTTATGAACTTAAATTTTATTTTATCCAAATTAAAAACTATTTTTTGGTATTTTTATTTGGTGGTATGGTTATAAAGTTACATTTAGTGGTTTATTAATCCAAAATTCTAAAAACCATAATTTTATTTTTATTTAACACAAAAATTAGTGTAAATAATATTCTTTCTTTGATATATAGTTGAAATTAATTTTCTATGATTAAATCAGGAATTTTCTTAAAAAGATATTTATCATATGTTTTTAATACTTATATTAAAATTAATTTCTACCACATAGAGATTGTGTATATGATAAGAGGAATTCAAAATTTTGAATTAATGTTTCCAAAAAAATTTGAGAGGCCCCTTTTATTTTTTCCATATAATTGTATTATAAATATAAAACGTTAATTTATCATCGTTAAAGATATATTAGGTTTAAAGAAGTATTAACTTGAATATATAGAAAAAATTACACTTAAATTATTATAAATGTGTTTGGTTTATTTTTTTAGACCTTATTACATACTATAATTTAATTTTGGGTGGTCTTTTTTCTACAAGACATTATTATGATATATATTATATGTAAATATTTTATGTAATTTTTAGTGTGTCCTTACCCTTACATATATAAGGAAACCACCACTCTAAATTACTCAAAATTATTTTCCCATTTAGATCAGTGAATCCCCTACCAAAATAATTCCTCGATTACTTACCATAATTTTATTTCCGATGTTACCTTAAGTCTATCCTACGAAGAAAAAAGGTGTAGAAATATTATGGTCTCTAAAAGAAGAGTTAACCATCTCCCCCACTCTTTTAAGGTTTATTTATTCCTCCTCTTACTCTAAATATTTTGTATCAATCCTATCATAATTAATATATTGTCATCAATATAATTAAATGTTATTTTTATTATAGAAACACCATTTTACACCTCATCTCTATCATATATAGAACAAACAATTTCGCATGCGTACGTATGGCCTACCACATCCACGTAGTTGTTTAATTAATTTTTATCATAACATTACATAGAAGGATATAAATGTGAGTCTAATGAATAATTATGATACATATAAAACAGTAATTATTTTTTAATTATAAAATATCATATACCTTTTTATCATTCTATCCATCTGAAAATGATAATGTCACTTATGAATTTGTGTGGACCACTACTTTAACAAAGTGATGTGATTTATTTTCTAATTACCCTCATGCATGGATGATTGTAAAAATTTATATAATGAAAAATAATTATAACCATGATATTATTAATTTTTTTACATGTCTTAACCATTTCATAACACCATTAACTACATATAATCTTCCTAAATAATTTTTGATAAATTAATAAAACAAACTTAAGTTGTTGATGTAAGGAATAAATATACAATAAATGGAATTATAATTATTAAAAAATTAAATTAAAAAATGGAAAATAAATGTAAAAGGTTCTTATAAATGTATTTAATAAATTTAAATTCATTACATAGGAGGTTAAAACATGCGAAAATATGTAGAGACCCAAGGTTAGCATAATTCTATATCATTTCCACTTCAATGAGATATATTTTACATTATGCATATAATTTATTTTACATATTATATATAATCCCCCATTGAATATTTAAAGCATGAATCCCTCTCCATTCATGGAATTTTATATTTTTGATTTATGTTTTCTCTTTAAGGGAATTTGAATCGAATGTTATGATGGAAGTATGAGTTTTCTGTTCTAATCTCATTTTATTTCAATTTTGTTCATGTTTAGATTTCCTTTGGAAACAATATATTCTATTAATCTCTTAATCCCCTTTATTTTTTCTAATTTCTTTTTGGAGTCTTAATTTATATGTTCAATTTATTCTCTTTTTGTATCAAGAATCATCATAAGGGCTATATGTAAGGGACATTATTTTAACAAATTCATATTTTAATGTTTTCCTTTCCTTTTTTCCATGTCAAGGTTATTTTAAATGTTTTAAAGAATATTATTCATTAAACACCAATGATTATTTAATTTAATTTTCAAACATAATGGAATATCATTACAATTTTTTATAAGGAAAGATATTTTTGTTTTCAAAATGACGTATTATTTTATTTTTTACCAAAATGAGAAAACATTATTTGGTTTAATATTTATCGTATGTACATAATTTTTAGATGTGATTCCAATCCATTAATTTAATGATTTATTTAAAATTTTACATGTTTATTTTAAAGGAAAATAAATACCTAATATTTTTGTGAATATTTATTTAAAATGATATATAAATAAAATAAAATTACTTTTTTTTAAATGTTTATGGGAATGATCTCTTTTTTTATTTAACCAAATAAAGAACACTTTTTCATTGCTGGATAGAGGGGAACACATTATATGGCCATGTTGGACTTGTTTCCATTAAATCCCACTTCAACATAGCTGGTAGGAACTTAACCATAAATTAATAGAAGACCTATACTATGCACTGTTAGTTTCTAGGGCCCACAACAGAAGCTGGTGGGTCGGGTATTTTACAATTTTCATCGGTGGGATGACAGAACTTGTCGTCACTGACGATCCGAACCATGGAGAGGTCCGAGAATAAAGAATAAATTGTTAAGAGCACAAAACTAAATTAATAAACCTACCAGTTTAAAATTCAAATCCGCGCTCGACTGTAACTAGTAGATGGCAATCGTCACTTAAAGGATTAAAAGCAGGATCCCTCTATATCATCCACACGTGCTCAACAAATCTTCTGGAACGTCGATCGTCGAATTCTGGGTACTAGAGTGGTGATCCGACGATGATTTCGACGTCCCGACGACCACCACATGAAGATGCCTTCGATGTGGAAGAAGGATCTTGATACAAAAATCTTGGAAGAGAGATTCTATCTCTAGAGAGTGGGAGGGGATAGAGTCTCTCAACTTTTATTCCAATAATGAATGAATAGTGATTTTACCACCATAAGAGAGAGCCTCCTCTTATATTTATAGTGGACTTGAGAAATACCTGGTTGGGTTCCCTGGCCCCCATTTATTTCAACATCTATTAAATAAATCATTTTGATGAACTAAACTACACCAATATTATTTATTATTTTATCACATACTTATAAAATATATTACATGATAAAATCGAGCCATTTAACTCGAATCACTATCCCACTTAATATTAAATGAACCGTGAATATTAAAATAACATTCGTTCGATTAATTTTTTTTCCGTATTTACTAAACTTATAAATACATTAAATAAATTCAATCCTAATTATTCATAACTTGAATAATAGTGAATTTATTTAATTCATCGGTGATCGATAACTTGGACAATACTTGGACCCCGTGGCGGGACCCACTATGTCCATATACATATTTGACTAAATATGGTGGATTCTTGAATACGATATTGTGTGTGACCCTCTAGGACCTTATCTCGATAGCTGTGAATAAAATCCATAGACCAAGAGTGGAGTCTAGTGACCCATCAGGGCCCCTAAATAGATAAGGACAGTCATAGCAACAACAACCATCCTGTGAACACTGACTGTGTACTATAATCTCTTTATCATTAAATATCTCGTAAAGCAGGATGCACTCTTGTGTCATTATCCTTATCTTTCTTTATTATTTTTTGATCTATCCGGATGGATTTTCCTTTCTGATGCTTTGTCCAAAGACTTATGAAGGCAGTACCATCCTGACCATCCTGTCCTGATATATACAACTTCCTAAACTTGGAAGAGACAAATCATTTCTTGACCATTCAGCCAATGTCATACCACCAATGACACACCCGACACAAACTACCTCACCATGACATCACTGCCATGGTTTTCATCTTGCATCAAAGTATGGTATCAAATGATATACATTGGTAATGGTATCAATTCAGAAGACCAATACACATGTCCATAGATAGGAACAACCAATAACCCCCAAAACTTGTGGTGTTCCTATTAACTAGTCTTTCCTCATGATCTCATAACTAGAGATCACCAAGTGTGAACTTCATGAGAAGAAGTCTCAATGCTTATGAGCCACCAACACCTGATAGTCAAACATCTACTGTGTCAAGTCAGTAAGATGTATCTTGACTATAGAACATATATTTAAGATTAATGTCATTGTATCTCAAGATTCTAATTATAGTCTAGGATCTCCTATAACCTCTTGACACAACAATTAACATTTGTAAATTACCATTATTATAGTGGACGTAGAAAAGTCTGCACTATATTGGTAAAAAAACACCATGCATATCTAACTATACACATGATATGGTAATCAAAAGTACTGCATAGTTGGGTCTTGGGAACCCACTATTTCAACACTCCCACTTTCACTAGAGGCAACTTGTTAACCAAACTTGTTAGCTACTCACATGATAAATATCATGATTCTGCTGAGTAATGTCTTTAACTACTGGGCCTAACACATTTTTTCCGTGTGTCATATCTGATATATGCGACCTCATCTGATTGAGTAAAACTTATCAAGATAAGGTATCCCCGATTATATCACTTTGTCCATTTTCATAACTTGAAAACTTGGCTAGTAATAATTTAATAATTTACATTATGATAATACTTTTATCACTATATGTGAATCCAAGAATAGGAACAAATCGTTACGATTTATAATTGCTTCTTAGTTGTCTTAGAATCTGCAACATACTCGGTATTTGTAGGTATGGTTACCACGAGCTTTTATGAGCTTGACTCACTCATCTCCTTTTCCTAACTGTGATACTAGATCATATTGATATAAGGATTACTAGTATGTGTCCCACCATAACTTGTATACCTTCTTCTGCTCACACCAGTTACATATCATTTGTACTCACCGAAGTACAAGAAGATAGCTCTGACTGCATGACTTGCAGTGCTACTGGATATAATTGATATTTTCATAATAAAAATTATATCCTGGAAATATCAATTATTGTACATAATATGGCATATGTGATTGATCCATCGCTGAAGCTTATGGTACTCAACTCACAACTTTAATCTCTTCCTATGTTCCAAACATGTTAAATTGAAGAGATTAAGCCATGTGACATAGGAAATTCATCTCTTGAATTATTCCAACTTGTATTTTTCAATATAATGTCACTATATGTTCGATATTGACTAGGACCAAGAAACCTATGGATCTACCTCAGTAGATCCTATTCCATAGAACTTAGGTTGCTACTTTAAGTAAATCATTAGAGAATTTCTTTTATTATAATCTTATCTAACTGTAAGATAAAGATTTTTTTTCCATATGTTTCCAAACATATTTCACTTAGAAAACATTGGTAATCCCACTAACATTTGGTAGACATAAGGAAAAGATTAATTTATAATGAATTCTCTAAGATCTTGTTGCTTACTTTAATCCAGAATTGGATTTCAGTAACTTGTAACCCTTATTGGAATCATATGATGTCATCATCCATTTCTGGCTACATCATATAGACACCTTCCTTGAAATATGATCTTGACATCCAATGAATAATATAATGATCTTATAAGTTAGCTATAACAATTAAAATTTTAATAGATTTAGGCATACCGACTTGGTATAACCAATCAAGCCTTATTGGTACCATGCTTGTACCATCAATGTATCTTCTCATTTGAATACCCACCACAATATTCAATTTATAAGCCCCTTCGCAATTTGATACATGGAATCCATTATTGAATTTAAATTATTCTTATCAATCTTAGATTATTGACATATACTTCTTACTTGTAGGAATTATTATTCTTAATGAATAATTTATCACCGACCGTGGTGAATATAAAACCATCACCATGGTTTCATTATTCCTACAAAGTATGTGTCTCTGGAACTTGCCTATTCTTATGTACTTGTGGAACCTGTTCCTATGCCAACCATTTGTGCATCTCAAGAACTGACTAGGTCCAAGTCAATTCATCTCCCACTATCTCTAATAGAGATGTGCACCCTTATATAGAAATGTAGTTTAATACTTGACTACATATTTTCTATCTTATGGATTTGGGTAATATCCTAAGAAACTCTTAGGATAATTACCTTAGATGCACAACGTGTTTAACTTGATGCATGTTTGTTTAAATCCTAACAAACACTTTGCATCTAAACACGCCCTATGAGATAATGGATTTTCCAACATACTATGACTCCTATGATATCCATTTATCATTTTAGTTGGCATATTGGTTATGGGTTTATGTCGTTATTTGCAAAGCACATCTTGAAATATAATGGAAGTTTCCGTAGGTTATAACATTGATACAACTTACATCATAACTTTGATGTATAAAATGTGTGTTTAGTAATTGATCCATGCTACATTTTTTTTATCAATGTTAATATGTAAGACTTTCCATCGATCCTCCTTATGAACATCAATACGAGATGTAGATAAGGTAACATGTGTTTACGAATTACTCCACGCTACATCATCATGATCGATGATAGTTGGGTCAAGATATTCTTCGGCATGCAGATCTAAAGCAACTCATATCTTCTTTCAAAACTTTTACTTCACTGGTACATTCCTTAGTGACTTAATGGAAACATATGAAGTATCTTTACCTCATTATTTCCTTTCTAATAGTTCACACTCTCTTATTAAAATAATCCTGAAAGCATTGTGGCATAACTTTATTTCTAAAGGTTTCTTTGTCTAAACTAAGGATGTCAATAATACCAAAGGTGTTTAGATATGTCGAGCATAAATACAATACTGGGTATATTTTTGACATCCACTTTTAGTTTTACTTAACAAAGAATCATATTTCCACAACTGGGTAGGTCTTACAATTTTATATTCATCTTGTATTGCCTTTGATTAAAATATGTCTGAACTATTTGTTGAACATATTACTAGAAAAAAAATTCATTCCAAAAACATGGAATGATGTATCATTATGTCCAAAGGGCATGTGAGATAAGTGTTTTTGTTATACTCAAAAACTTGTTTAGTTTGATTCAATTACTTGACAATTTGAAGTTATGTATTTCTCACCGCTGACTTAGGAATCACCCTTTCTCAGTTCCTTAGAGAAGCCACATTACTCCTAGTAATGTTTCTCTACTTACTTGGTTACTGTATTTAAATAAATATATGTGAAAAGAATATTTTATTTTAATACACAAGAAGTATGTGAGAAAAAAATACTTTTATTTTATGAATATTAAGTGAACGAGAAGCAGGTACTTGCTTCTAGTATTTTAGTTTTTAAACTTCCATGAATTTATTTCCTAATATGTGATGAAAATAAACTCCTGTTAAGTAACCATCCACTTTTCTTTTAAGAAAATGATGAAGGTTCATTTGGAATAACTTTCCATAGGCCTTTTCACCTTGTTATTCATTTTATTCGCCATAATAATAAAAGATGGTGTTATCTCTAATATTCTTATTACTTGGAGAATGTCACTTTAACGATGATGAAGTGATTACTCTATACCGTTTGTTTGTATCCTTAAATGAAAAAAGAGTAATTGGGAGTAAAATGTATAAGAATGGGATGACATGAAAGATTGTGAATTATCTTTCACTTTACACAAACCGAGTATGACCATAACATTCTAATATTGCTTCACTTTCTCCTTTGAAACTTCTTGGTGATGAGACTTCATGTAACATCATCCATGTCATGACGTAGAGACTGAACCTAAAATCAGACTTTGATGATATCATTATGAAATAACCATCATATTCTTGATTTATGAGTCTCATATAAGTAGTTTTACACCCTCACTTATTGAGGTGACTTAACAAGTTGGTACAAAAGCACCTTGAATTTATGATATCATAGCAATGTGCACGAGCACCTATACTACACTTTGGAAATTCGTGCTTAGATAAGACATTAACTTTTCCAATATTTATCATAGTTTTATCATGGTATTACTTCGCATTATCTACAAATATACTTTAGCAGATTGTTCTTTTATGTGTTTACCTAATGTGACATTACTTATTATTTAATCACTAAATGTATCCCACTAATTTTTCAAATTCTAGTAACCCTCTGTACTAGAATCGGAATACTTTTGATTATTCTAGTGGCAAGGATCCCTGAACCTCCCTCATAGTCTACAAGCTATGGATATGCCACTAATCGGAGGTTCCAAGGTAGGATTTTGGCTGGCCAACTGCATTAAATCGCAATTCCTTGATCTATTGGGTGAAGTCCCAACTTCAAAAATCATTTATTGATTTACTCAACACTTGACTCTAAAATTACAACAAGCTATCTATGGCTATTTCTTTGCTTCTATTTTAGTTAAGTCGACCCACCGCATGAATAAGAACTCCCTGATAGTAAGAGGCACCCTCAGCTAAGGCATGACCGCCACCTTGAACACCCAGTTTTGTTCAAACTTGAATGATGGAAGGCTATTTGTGACTTAATATTTTCTTTGAGGGTTTTATTGGTTTTCTCTATCAATGAATGTAATCCATTTCTATTAAACATGTTCATCTATGTTGTCGCACTCACAACTGAATTTTAATAGAAAAACATACGTCACTTTTTTTATACATTTTATTATCTATTATTTTTTTTATTTTTCCAGCTATTCTAAAAATCATAAAATAATAAATAAATGCATAAAGGTTAAACTACTACCTGACTGGTCTTGATAATCTAAACGACATAAGGGCACTATATCTGAGTCAAAGCTTGACTCAAAATGCAGCTAACCCTATGTCTTGTACCCTCGCTTCCCATATGGAACATCACCCTGTCTTGGCGGGGTCCACGTCACATCTTGGAGTACCACCTCGTCTTAGCGGGGTCCACGTGTCATCTTGCATCGTCGTGATCAATGTGCACCACCTTGTCTTGGCGGGGTCCACATCGTTCGTCGTCTTCATCCGAAGTACAAAATTACTTGCGCGCAGGTGAGGGGAACTAAGGTATAAATGTACATCATATAAAGATAGGGCACACAAGTCCTTATACATTTTAACAGAAAAACAAAGATGATGCATATACCATCTATTTAATTAATTACAATCATCGCACAAAATTAAAATATTTAATTAAATAAAAGGAAACATACAAGGGTCAATGCTCAAGACCAGAATGCAGGTAAAATAAAGTGCGATAAAATTAAAAATGAATTAATTAAGTACGAGGGTTATCAAAATTAAATTAAATGAATTTAATAATTCAAATAATTTAATTAATCATCGGTCCTCTAATTAATTTAATTTTTATGCTAAAATTAAATTAATTAATTAATTTAATATAGTTGAAAAATTAAACTAGTTTATATGGTCGGGTATTAAAATAATTATCAAAATTTAATTTTAATTAATTTAATTTATAAACTAAAATTAAATTAATTAATTTAATTAATCTTGATTAATTTAAATTGGTTTGTCCTTGAAGCATGACTTCACGGCCTGCACGGGTTGGGCCAAACCCACGCAGGGCCAAAAGATAGCTAGACCGATCTGCCCAAACCCGTTTTGGGTTGGGAATGTCCACCCAGACTGTTTTGGGGCCAACCTATACCCTATGGAAAGAATTGTAGGCAAAAGGGTACCTCTCGGGTGTTGTTAGATGACAAAAAAGGAGGACGACATCCATGTCACACCACTTTGAGAGGCCGAAGGCCGGTGCGAAGGGAACCCAGGGCGGGGTGCCATCGAGGGGAGCCTGGTAGCGAGCAGTTACAGGATGAGGCCTCAGGGTACCTTGCAGGGAGGTGCTCAGGAACTGGCCGGGAAGGCCAGGCATCAGGCTGGGAAGGAGACGACGGCAGTCGGAACGCCGGCAGTGGCTTCGACATGCTGGCCAGGAAGGAGGAGAGACGGGTTGCTGGTTCACCTAGCCGCGATCTGCTGCGCAGGGTGTGCAACAACGATGACCAAGAGAGGAGGGCGCCACTGGGTCTAAGCATGTTGTGCCAATCACCAATGACTGGAGGTGTGGATTGTAAGCGGATCACACCGCATGGTGCGGTGCTCTCGGTGGGAGGCGGTGGCTCAGGCCTGTGGCCTGCTAAGGGTGCGTCGGAGGTCTAGGAGGAGTCGGGGAGGCCGATGCAGTGTCTCCCGCGGTGGCCTTCTGTTCGCCGTGCGAGGAGGAGGGGAGACACGAACCTGGAGGCGGTGGCCTTGCGCGCTGTGGCGATGGGGAGCAGGAGCAGGCGGGCTGCTCGAGTGCACTTTCAGCGACTTGCTGCAGAACCGACTGCATGGAGCGTGCTTGAGGAGCTGGCTCGGAGTGCAACGACGTTCTATAGGAGGTCGGGGATGGAGTGTGGGGTGGGTGGCCCTAGGGTTGCGCCGTGCGGGAGGAGGGGGTCCGCGGACCCCTCTTCCAATTTTTTTAACCGAAAATCCAGCCCCTCCTCTCATTTTTTTTTATTTCTAATTAAGACTTATTTTGAAGTCTCTTTCACCCTTTCTTTTATTAGTCAAGTCACCTCCCCTTTAGTTTTTTTTTGAGTTTTCCACACACAATTTATCTTTATAAAGGCTATTCAAATAGCCTTTTGGTATAATAATATTAAAATTATTAAAATAAAATTATAATTTATTATTATTATATTATTATATTATTATAATAATAAAATAAATATTATTATAATTATAAAATTATTATGAAAATTACTAAAATTAAAATTTTTTAATTTGCACAATTTTTAATTATATCCGAGATACAGATCTAAACTTGATCGATTTTTCAGAATGAATAAAACTTAATACCCGATATCAAAGCGTGAATTTGATCCAATCCGAAATATTAAAATGGCCATAACTTGGTCATTCGGCATCGGATCACCGTGTAATTTAAACCATTGAGACCGTTTTTGAACACTCTACTGAAGTTTAGTACAAATCTAATTTTCTATGCTCAAAAAAATTATGTGATCCCTCTGATACCACTGTTAGGTTCTAGGGCCCGCAGCGGAAGGCGGTGGGTCAGGGATTTTAAAATTTTCATCGGCAGGACGACAAAACTGGTCGTCATCGACGATCCAAGACCCAGAGAGGTCCGAGGATCTCATGAAAATTGGTAATAGAACAAAACTAAAATGCTAAATGTACCCGTTTCAAATCCGAATCCTCGGTCGACTGCAACTCGTCAATGGCGATCATCGCTTGAAGGATCCAAAGAAGGATCCATCTAGATCATCCACACATGCTCCAAAAATCCACTGGAACATCAATCGTCAAATTTCAGGTGCTAGTGCGGCGATCCGAATATGCGTTAGACGTTCCGAGGACCACCACATCGAGATGCCTTTCGATGCTGAAAAGAGATCATGATCCGAACATCTTGGATCGAGAGTTTCTCTCTCTAGAGAGTGGGAGGAGAGAGAGATTCTCAACATTCATTCCAAGAATGAATGAATAGTGATTTGAACACTGATGTTATAAATATTTTCATGACTTATTATATACCCCCTTTACTAATTTTATAGGAAATGTGCATAATTTGTGTGAAATATTAATGTTTTAATAGTATGTATAATTTTTGAGCATTTTTAAAAGTAGTCCAATTGAGTCAGTTTTCTATTTTATCTATAACACTACCCTTAATAGTCCGAATTGTTTGGTTCTTGTTTTTTAGGATTCATAATTCAATATAAAACATTTCATTACAAGGGAGCATGGGATAATTCTACCATTTGAAGGCCCATATGGACCACACAAGGTGGCCTACAGAATATGGGAAGAAACTGGACCAGCCCTTAATATTTAAATTGCTGGGATCAATATAGAAGTAAAAATTCATTAATTATACTCAAAGGTTATGGGGAGAATGTAAGGATTCTTGGATAAAAATTTCAAATCCCAAATCCAAATACAAGAGGCCCAACTAATTCATTTAAACTCAGCCCACCATTCAGGTTGGGAAATAAAATCAGTACCGTATTCATGCGATATCTCATGATGTAATCATACAATCAATCTAAGGTTTTTCAGTGTGAAATATTATATATAATCGGCTTGAAATTTTGAAAAAAACAATCAGCTTTGAAGGCATATTCCTATTGATAAACCCATTCACGTATCAGACTTCTAAAGAGTATAGAGTGAAATGGACTAATTTACATTATTTAATAAACCAGACATAACGTTGGATCCTTTAGTCCAAAGGCTTACATATGTTCAGAGTAGATATAGAATATATTTATCTACAACTTGTAATAAGATAATATCTTGAAATTTGGCTATCTGAATTATCAAAATGGCGATGCAAGTGGAGGGACAGATTGGGAATGCAAACAGTCCACTTCCTTGGGCTATAAATACACCCCCTCCTCTCCTTCAAGGGATTTGGAATTTCAGAATAGAGGAGAAGTAATTTCATGAACAAATACTTTAAAAAGTCTTGTTTGGAAATTCCATACTCATGTTTTCAATTGAGAGACATTTCCTTCACTTTGTGTTTTCATTTACTTTTGTGTTCTTCTTTGTTGTAATCTTGTAAGTCTTTGTTTTTTTAATTCTGTTTTAATACAAGTTTCTTCTTCAATATCTATTTTTATCGTCCACCTTATGTATAATAATAATAATTTTTTTAAAATAGTTTAAATCAAGTTAAAACCCCTTTCCTTTATTTTGCTTCCTCATTCAATAGAAAGTCTATTTTTAATTCTAATTATCGTTTGAGTGTGTGTTCGACACACCACTCTTTTTCTTATCCCTTTATTTTTATTCTATTATTAATTTATCATCACAATTATTTTAACCAGATTATTAATCATTTAAATGGATGAGGAAATCTACCATTGGTGTGAGTTATAATTTGGGGATGTTAAGTGATTGAGAGCATTAGCTCGATGAATATTCTATAAATTAACATGTGTGTGTTAAAATTAAAATTTCGTGGATTAATGACATAATTTGTTTAACATGTGGTTTCTATGGATTATTATAACCATAAATACAATTCCATAAACAAGCTATAATTGATATTAGAACCCTATGTTACGTTAATGCTTGGATTAAATCCTTAACACTTAGGAATTCCAATCAACGGTATCCTGTGAAGTGGGTGTTAATTTAAATTAAATATAAAGCAAAGCTCAAGGATATCACAAGCATAAATCACTAATAATGAACTCACCGCCATCTTTATCAATTTGTTAAATCAATATTAATCAATTAATCATATCATAATCTCTACAAATAAACCACCCAATCATAATACAATCAACTAAAAACAATCGACTATTAAAAAGTATCATTGCCAAGGATTCGACCTGAGTGCTGCTATACACATTAGTAGAGCACTAGAACCTTGACCGTTTGATAGGCGACAATTGTCTGCGCTTTTACACACCATAATAGAGAGCCTCCTCTTATATTTATAGCGGACTTTAGAAATACCCGGTTGGGTTCCCCAACCCCTGTTTATTTCAACATCCATTAAATAAATAACTTTGACGAACTAAACTATGATAATATTTTTTTATTATTTTATCAAATACTTATAAAATATATTACGTGATAAAACTAAGCCATTTAACTCAACTCACTATCCCACTTAATAATAAACGAACCTTAAATATTAAAATAACATTCATTAAATTAATATTGTTTTTCGTATTTACTAAACTTGTAAATACATTAAATAAATTCAATCCTAATTATTCATAACTTGAATAATAATGAATTTATTTAATTCATCGGTGATCGATAACTTGGAAAACACTTGAACCCCATGGAGGGTCCCACTCTGTCCATATACATATTCGACTGAATAGGGAGGATTCTTGAATACACTATTGCTTGTGACCCTCTAGGCCCTTATCTTGATAGCAGTGAATAAAATCCACAGACCAAGAGCGAAGGCTAGAAACCCATCATTTCCCCTAAGGAGATAAAGATAGTCATAACAACGACTACCATCCTACGAACACTAA
Source organism: Viscum album (assembly GCA_963277665.1). Classification (NCBI taxonomy): domain Eukaryota; kingdom Viridiplantae; phylum Streptophyta; class Magnoliopsida; order Santalales; family Viscaceae; genus Viscum; species Viscum album. The sequence continues at coordinate 224,271,915 of OY728135.1, read as the reverse complement.
CCGTGTACTATAATCTCTTTGTCATTAAACATATCATAAAGTAAGACGCACTCTTGTGTCATTGACCTTATCTTGATTTATTATTTGTTGATCTATCCAGATGGATTTTCCTTTCTACTACATTGGCAAAAGACTTATGAAGGCGGAACCATCCCGATCAACTAGGCATGAGATATACAACTTCCTGAACTTGGAAGTGACAAATCCTTTCTTGACCATTCAGCCAATTTCATACCACCAACGACGCACCCAACACAAACTACCTTGCCACGACATCACTGCCATAGTTTTTGTCATGCATCAAAGTACGTAATCAAATATTATACATTGGTAATGGTATCAATTTAGGAGAACAATACACATGTCTGTAGATAAGAACAACCAATGACACCCAAACCATGTGGTGTTCTTATTGACAGGTCTGACCTCATGATCTCACAACTAGAGATCACCAAGTGCAAACTTCATGAGAAGATATATCAATGCTTATGACCCCCCAACACCTGATAGTAAAACATCTACTGTGTCCAGTCAGTAAGATGTATCTAGAATATATGACATATATTTAAGATCAATTTCATTATATCTCAAGATTCTCATTATAGCCTAGGATCTACTATAACCTCTTGAAATGAAAATTAACCTTTGGACATTACCATTTTTATAGTGGATGCAGAAAAGTCTGCACTACAATGGTAAGATAACATAATACATATCTAACTATACACATGATATGGTAATCAAAAGTACTGTATAGTTGGGTCTAGGGAACCCACTCTTTCAACATGCACCACCATATCCTTCAATCACTTATACTTCCACTATCGGTGGCCACCAGTATCAAGAATCACCCCTGGAACACTTGGAGAAACTACCCTTGTATCACCATCCCATTTTCTTGCATAGCTATGCCTATGTGAATGTGCATGTGAATAAATCACATCTTCTTGAAAAAATAGTAATGATAATTGAAGTGGCTGGTATTTGAATACTTAACCATCTTGATGTGGTGGACACAACATTCCTACCTGATTGTGGTACTGCCAATATATAAATATATATATTATTTAAAAAAAGGATAAAAATAATTTAAAAAATTAATTTATAACATTTTTGTTAGATAATGTTTCAATGAAGTTATTTTTACTGTTTTGCCTCTAATTTATTTTCTAAAGGAATGGTTTGAATATGAATGAATCATTTATTACGAATAGATTTCATTCTATAATCATTTATTGATAATTGATTATACTATATTTTGATATCATTAATTTCATTTTGATCATGTTATTAATCATTGTCCATTAATCATTGAAATTTATTTTTATACTTACTTTCCATATTTTCAATATCATGGATGAATTGTATATCATTCATATTATATTAATAATGTTAAAACAATATACCATTTCTATATATAGTATTAGTTGAATAAAAGAATGTCTTTTCATGGAATGGGAAAATATCTCATATTCTTGATTCAATATGGATAATTGTTTCTTTATAATGAATTTGGAAATGAATTGTACTGACCATTTAATATATAAGTGGAATATATATTATTTTAAAGATAAGGGTGGGGATTAGATATTTAATAACCCCTTGATTCATTTACATGTCTCACGAGAAAAACACGGGGTCACAATAGTTAGTTAATTGATTTACACTTAGTTGAGGCCTTGATGAAATGTTCATGAATATCCAGATTTATGTAATTCATATACTGATAATTAATTTTTCATTATCCATGGGATTATAATATTAATATTAGCCATGGATGTACATTTAAATCAAGTTTTGAATTTATTATAACATATTTTGATTATCCAGTCTTTTATATTGATTATGCCATATTTACACCTTATAGATTTCATTATATGTATCACTTACTGAGCATCTAAGATAAATCTTTATTTTTTTCCTTTCAAAAAGATATAAATAAGTATTATTTAAATTATTTAAATGGTCAAATAATTATGTTTGTGCTATGATATTAATTTAAAATGTAATGTGGAAGTCATATATATACTTAATTTTAAAAACTTCTAAATTGGTTGAACATGGGTGGTACGATCCCTTGAATCATTTACAAATGTAATAAACAAGATATGGCTCTAGGTTTCTATATTCAGGTATGTTATAGTTGTTATCATATCTTGTTTAGTAGGATAATTCAAAATATATTTTAAATGAACATAACTACTATGATAATTATGATAATCACTTAGGGTATCTGATAACTTTTACTATCATAGTTATTTTATACATGTATCAATATTCATGATGATTTTTAGCTAACTAATTGTGTGATAATGTTTATAAATTATATATAGAGGAATTATTTACTAAGGAATAAGAAGAAAAATCATGGTTAATGTTTAATGAAGGAGGATTGACGTATCTACATATAAGGTTTCAATTGTTAGGATATATATGTATTTTATTTAATGATTAACAAGATTTAAGAAAAACCATATGTTTAAAATAATTTATACTCTTTTAACAATTTATTATAGTAAATTGGATACATTTATTATTTTTTAGAATATGATTGAGGTACAATTTTTATATGTTAACTTTATGATTAAAATTTATTTGACTTGATTTGATATTTTGTAGATATATATTGAATGGTATTAATAACCTTTAGGATTAATATGACCATTTATTATTATGGTTTAATTGCATAACGCTTGACAAAATTTTGGTAATATATTAATTATCCTATAGATAAAATGCATTTTAATAGTAATTTTGTGAGTATGTTACTAAAACATTTTTATAGATCTTATTTGTATTTTTTAAATCATTATAGGATTATGGGGAAATTTTTTTTCCAAATATGGGATTTATGTAAAAAATGGTTTATACTATTTAAGGAATAATTATTGATTTGGGAAGAATATATAATTATTTCTTTTATAGTGATTTTAATTATTTTGGTAAATGATTATAACAATTTAGAAAATATATGATCAGGGAATATATATATTTGGTATATGACTTTATAAGTGATTAATGTTGTTTTGAGAAAAATGTCTAATTGAACAAAAAAAAGTGATTAAACTATTTTATTATTTGGTTTAAATTCAATTATGTATATTTTAATAGTTTTAAAATGATCATTAGTAACTAATATGATTTTAGAGATTAATTTTTATGAATTTTTATTTATAAGCATTTTGGTTTTAGATAGGAGGATTAACATTAAATCATTTTGTGGATTTTATTGTTGCAGAAATGTTTATTTTATTCCTTTAGGAATAAAAAATCATCATGATCATGATTATTCACATCTATCGATGAAATTATTCTTATAGAATGGGATGAAATCATGTATGTAAATTTTATTAGACTTTATATACCAATAGTAATGGAATTTATCAATCCCAAGAAAAATGAAGATAAATCTATCATGTATTATATGGAATGTAATACTCAAATACAAAGGAAAATTTTTTGAGACTCAATTTAAAGTATGATACTTATATAGAAATATAAATAATAATTTTCCTGGTCATAATCTTGAAATTAACATTCATGATAAAATCTATCTTCGATTTATTTATTATGTTGTAATCAATTTTGAAAAGAAGAATTAAAATTGAAAGGATTAAATTTCTATAAGGAGGGGAATGTAATAACATTTATATTTTAGTTCATATTTTATCTTAAAAGGTATATTATATTTTATATTTTATATCACATTCTATATCTAGTTTAAACTAACCACAAAAGAATATTATTTAAATACGACTCGTATAATATAGAAATTGGGTTACTCTTTATGAATAAAAATAACCAAATTATTAAATATATGTAATTTTTTTTAATAAAACTAATAATGAATCATACATTGATTATTATTTGGTTATAAATGAAGATAAATTATATTTAATATAAAATAGATATTTTTCCATGAAACTATTTTTTTTCTCTAGGTATTTTGATCTTAATAGATAGATTAATCACTATTGATTAATTATTATATTAAAATAATTATATTATATAATAAATTTAATTAATATCCATTCATTTAATTATATTTATTAGGAATGTAATGAGAATAAAGTCATTTTATGCTTCAAAAATACATTTTCTCCAAAAATTGGTTTCATTGCATATTGGGTATGGATATTATAATTAATTTATTCCATATTTATTAATTTTATTTAATTTTTTTATATAATTTTAAAATTAATATATCATAACATTCAAAGGATTTTTGTTTCATATTTTTATGAAAATATTGATTTTTGAATGATAAGTGAAAATAATGTATTTTGCAAAACTATCATTTCTATTCATTATATCAATATTTATAAAAGTTCCATTTTATTGTGTATTTTGTGTTAAAATAAAATAAAATACCTCTAATTAATCATAATCAAATTATTTCTTTTGGATTCAACATTATATTTTATTTTGGTATAGGTTCATTTTTTGGATTAAAATGGAATTTTCTTCAAAAAGCTATTTTCCATTGTGTTTTATGCCTTCATATTAAAAATTATATATACCAAATAAAAAACTTGAATCTAAAAAAATGGATTAAATATTAGGAATTATTAGGTTCAAATTTGGTAAATAGGCCCTTTTATTTTTTGACATTTTCAATAGTAAACATTGAAAATAATTACCATCTCAATAAAATAAAAAAGAGATAAAACATGCTGAAAATTATTGAATAACGATTTATAATATCAATAGAAGATATATTTATCATATTATATGAGAATTTTTTGACTTATTATATGTTTTAGGATTTACATACTGTATTTTAAAAAATTATGTGGAATTTGGGACCCATGCATGATTTTTATGAACAAAAATTATATTTTATCCAAAATTAAAAACTAATTTTGGGTATTTAGATTTAATTTTATTGTTAGAAGCTTATATTCAATTTTTACACATGAAAAAAAATTTAAAAAATAAATTCTATTATTATTCAACCAAAAAATACAGTAAATCAAGTTCTTTCTTGATTTCATGGGGAATTAAATTTTTAACACATCATTTAGATGTTTTTCTAAGAACTTTTTTCATGTGTTTTCTATAATTATATTAAAATTAATTTATTATAAATATATATTTTTAATTTTATAAAATCGATTATGAATTTTTAATCCAAATATCTATATTTTTTTGGAGTTCCAATTTATTTTCTAAGTATATTATTAAATTATAATGGTAAACATGTAAGATGTCATTGTTAAATTTAAATTTGGTTTAAATGGGGATTAATTAGAATATAAGGATTACAATTTATCAAAAACTTATCTAAATGTGATTAGTTGAGTGTTTTTCAACAATATCATATCTTATCAACAAATTTAGGATTCTTTGATTCCACTTGACATGATTGTGATATATATTATATTTAAATCATGTAATTAATTAAATTTATATCCTTCCCCTCATCAATAAAAGGAAACCTACTACACTCACTTATTTATATAGATTAATCCATTTAGTTTAGTTAGTACCCATCATGAAAAAAAATACTATATTCATAATTTTTTTATTTGGCCCTAAATATTACCCTAAGACCATCATACAAAGGCTTGAGGTGAATGCAAAAGGTGGTCTCTCAAAGAAGACTTAATCGAATTACCCGACTCGTTCATAGTATATTTCATCTTTGAATTCCTATAAATCTATTGGATTTTTTTATAAATTAGTTAATATAGTATAAAAAATACAATTATATAATATTATGGTTATGAGATAACCATTTCCACCAATTTTTCATCAGTGTAAATTTAAACCATTCCATATGCATAAATGAGACCTACCATCTCCATGTATATTTGTAATTTAATTTTATTCACCACAATACGTGAATAGTTATAATGGTGTAGTAAAAAAGTGCATATTATATTTATGAAATAATTTTGATTATATATTTATAATATATTTCTATCTTTTTACCATCACTTCCATTGGGAAATGATAATGTTAGACATGTATACGTGTGGACTACCACCTCTATGAAAATATATGCTTCATTATCCTATTAACATGTTGAATTTATGTTTCTAAAATTTTATCTAATGATTCAAAATTATATTAATTAAATTAGTAACATGAAGTAAATATTTCATAAATCTTTTTAACATCAAAAATATACTGACTTAATTTTGGAGAAATTGATTGAACAACATTAATTAGTGGATGTATGGAAGAACTATTCAACGAATGAATTTTAAATTAATATAAAAGGATCATAAAAAATTATATATAGGTTAAAATTATTCTTAGGAATTTATTCAATAAATTTAAATTCATTATAAAATTGGATCAAACGTGTATGACTACGGAGAGACCCAAGGTAAGGGTAACTTCATATCATTTTCACATCAATGATTCAGGTTTTAAAAATTATGCTTATTCTTTTTACATGGTGTTTATACGCACCCCTTTTAATTTTATATCATTAATCTATATTTATTCATTGTATTCAATATTTTTATTTATGTTATCTCTTCATGTTATTTTGATTTAAAAGTTATCAATGTAGTAAATGATATTTGTTCTAATCTCATTTTATTTCAGGGTTGTTTATGTTCAAATTTCATTAAGGAAAATTATATTATGATGATCTCTTAAAACCCATATATTTTCTTCTACACTAATTAGGTTTTGTATTTTCATGTTTATTTTCCCCTTAATCACTTTTTTGATCAATAAGAATCTTGTGAGTTATATTTTAAGGACCTTCTATTAAAAAAATATTATTTTAATGTTTAACTTCCAATATCTATTTCTTCCATGTCGAGATTCTTTTAAATGTTATAAAAAATATTTTTTAAACTATAATCATTATTTGAATTTTATTTTGACCAAATTTGACTTTATTTAGAAATAACTAAATGGAATCTTATTGTTCTTTCCAAATGTTCCATTTTTGTTACATTTAAACAAAATGTGAAAGAAATATTTTTTTAATGTTACTGCATGAATGAATTTCCCATCAGCATGAACATTATTTCCTTTAATGATTAATTTTCATGTTTTCATAGTTATTTTAAAATAAAACAATTTTCACAATATTTTGGTAATATGTATTTAAAAATATATCTAAATAAAATGGTATTATTTTTTAATTGAATAAAATTAATTTTAAAACATTTTAAATATCAAAATCCTCACATAAAGAAAAAATTATTTTATTTTTAATTATTTTTCATATAATATAATTTATAATGTATTGGTTTTACTGAAAAACATTAATTTCTGATGATTCAATGGTTATCTATAATCCTTTACTAATAATGGATGATTACTTCTTTAGAGATCACTCACTTTATTATGATCATTTTCTTTTTCAATATCTATTATTAATTGAATATTATTTTTCTCCATAATGTACAAGTTTTTAATAACATGGATGAATTTAATATATTTTCTATTGAATTGATGATTTTTCAACCATATAACTTTTCTATATACTGAATCATTTGAATGAATAATTTTATTTAATTAATTTGTTAAATATTCGATATTATTTATTCAATATAGACAATTATTAATTTATGAGAGATTATAAGAATGCATAATTTTTATTATTATATATATATAAGGAATTAATAGTATTTGTGAATGATGCATTGATCCAAGTTATAAAATATCCCCTCGATGCATCGATAGGGCTCATGAGACAAAACAAGTGGACATAATTTTTAGTTAATTGAAGCAAACCTACAGTAACAATGAAATTTACTTGTATAAGTACTTTATAGTATGATTAATGATAGTTTAATTGAGGTCTTGATTAAAGGTTCATGAATGTTTAAAATTATATAATTCCTTTACTGATAATTAAATTTTAATTATATATACGATTGTTATATTGATATTATCCCTAGATCTACTTTGAAGTAAGGATGTTAATGGAATGCAATGTGTTCCAATTATCAGATATTCCATATTTATTATTATTTATTTAATCATGATAAATTCCTCAAAACACTTACTGATCATATAAGCTCATCATTTTTTTTATTTTTATAGGATATGAAGATGAATTATTTGAATTATTCAAATGATCGAAGAATGTTTTTCATGATTTTATTTTACATTCTAATGTAATTAAGAAGTCATCTATGTAACTAGTATTTCAATATAGAAAAGTTTATTGATCATGGGTGGTGAGATCCTAGGAAACTTATATCAGTGTAATAATTAAGTACCAACTTTGTTTTTTTTGGATTTGAGGATGTTTTAGAGAGAATACCTATTATAGGTGGGAGTATATCAGAAGGGTTATTCGATATCATAGGTGATGTGGACTAACAACTCACACCTTTAAATCTTTTTTTATCTATATTCCAATATATAATAAGGATATTGAACATGTTTGAAAAAATATATAAAATATAAAACAAGAATATGATTTGAAAGTTTTGTACATAGATTAATAAAATTCAGAAATTCCAAATAATCAAATAAAATTTATGTTAAAGGGTGTATGAACATACAATAAATTAATTCACCACTGACCATAATATTATCATAATCCACTATTATCATGATTTCATCATCTTCACCCCCCTTCACAGACAAAATATTTCAGTATCATATATATATATATAGCAATCTATTATTCTTGATGTGGTTCATTGTCACAAAATAAATCTTCAATATCATGACCAATATCATATAAGTATCTCAATCTAACCCAAACTATAACACTCTAATCTTCATAAAATTCTTCATCCATATAATATAAAATTTATATTGCAAGGAAAAAATATATGGATCTTTTTATTCAAATTATAAAGTATCAATCAACTAAGAAAAGATAACATAATTAAATTGTAATGATTATTTTCTTATACCACGATAAATATTGATCAACATGGATTTGAGTAACACAAATGAAAATTTTCCATCATAATTTAATTCAAAAAATTTAAATTAGAATTAAATTGAATTAAATGTATTTAAATATTATAATTATACAACTATTTTATTTTTTGAGACATTCTTAACGTAAAACTGTATGAAACATAATTCCATTAATACTATAATCCTCAACTCTCATACACTGCGTTAAATTTCCTTGAGCCAAATATTTTAAGTCATATAACACTCTTACTTTATTATCAACATTCATGATCTATGTGTATAAATATAGAGTATTATTAGTTATATAAAATAATTATATTAAGAGTTTATTAATATAAAATTGATTATGATCTTACTCGATGTGAACACCAATACATAATGGTTTTGTTGATGAATATTATTATATCTCTCTAATTTAATTATTGAATATAAAGTAATCTATTTGTTTTATTCTTATGTTTTTCAGTGAAAGGATTTCAAATTTCACTATTGAGTAGCACACATCAATATTATTGTATTAACTCTATTTGTGTGAATAAAATTAATGATATTTTACCAATCTGACAACCTAAAATTGGAAAGGATGATTATTTAATGTAGGACTCCAATTGATTCCTATTATCATTAGAATGTCTAAATCAATTAAATAATGTCTCAATATTATCTAAATACATCAAAAAAAGGTTAGAAACACTTTATCCATATGAACTTTAGTAATAGAGATTTTTGTTTGAGTTTATTTTGTTAAAAAAGACATCAAATGACAAAGATAACAATAAACAATGTTACATAAAATAATAAAAAAACATATATAAATATTTTTAAAATTTTAATGTCATAATAATAAAAATATACATATCCATCGATAATGTATGGGACCAAAGAATTATCTTCCCTAATAAAATTAATATTAATACAAATTAGGAAAATAGAAAATTATGGGGGAAAGATCATCTAAAAATGAAGAAGGTTCATTAAAATTATTTCATATAATTTATCATGCTCAATTGGGTTTAATGTTTTCACAAGAATATAACTGAAGTACGTAAAAAACTCAATTACAACTAATGTTATTTAATCAAGTAACAATTTACACAATTCCAAAGTAGTAACTATCCCATTAAAATATATGAGTTATGGATTTTAGTCCCATATTAATTATGATGTGTCAAGTCAGAACATACTGAAATAATATTTTAATATTAAAAAGGTGAAGTAAAATGTTTTATCGAAGATAAATATACTTTATTTTTTTTTCAATGAAAAATTAAATATATGATAATTTTAATTATCATTTTACCATATATTATGATTTATATTCATTTATAATAGGACCTTAAGATAATAGTTTTCATTTCCACACTCACTAAATTATTTATAAAATATTTTCACATTCATTTTTAATGTATTTAAAATCATGTTTATGATGTAAAAATTGAAAATCCAAATCAGTTAGTTTGAAAAAACTCTTCATTTCTTCAAAAATTATGTATCAACTATATCCGGTGAGTTTTTAACTCTTTTTATAGAACCCTTAAACTAATACCCCATAAATTGTGCATCAAAATATGATAAATGCGGTCAAACTAATGATAATTATTTGGTGGCCTCTATTTAATTTTTCCATCCTATTATGATTTTTTAAATCATTATGTTTGAGATGCATCTAAAATTGACAATGACACATAGAAAACAAATTTTTTAACTTTATGGTATTCTTCTAAGCTCAAATTTCATGTTACAAACTGGATGTGCCTAACCATTCTAAGTGTTATCACTATACATGGTTCATAAACTAAGAAAATCATTAATCATCCACATTATAGAAACATAAGTTTTGAACATTTAATTTTTTTATGAGTTATAGGCATTGAATCTATTTTCCCAAAAAATCCTAAAAACCTTCTATAATATAATAAAGTTATATATCAATTTCATTTAATGGGATTTTATTTCTAGGAACGATCATTAAAATAGTCAAATTTGTTTGTTGCATACACATCTATGGAGGTATATTGAAAGGGATCAATACAGATATCCATATGATATAATTTATACTTTGACTCTGGAGTGTCTTAAAACCATCATTATTTTATCCAAAATGCAAATTCCTTATAGGTATAGAGAAATTTTGATATAATAAAAGTATTTCCATCTTTTTGAATAACTAGTATATCATATAAACCCATCATTATTGTTTTAAATAGTATGTTGGTTCATTAACGCATCCATTATAAAAGACATGAAAAATAGTTGTAGTCATGGTTTAATAGAAAGTAATAAAAAACCATTGAAATAGATTTATTTCTATTATTCTTCTTAATAATACATTTATTTATTCCTTCATAATGATTCATCATTTCCCATTTAGAAGTATCACACGTTTTACACTATTCTCTATCTGAGCCTTCTCCCCGATATAACATGCCATTATTGAGACATGCCTGTATCCAATTATAATTGAGACTATGTTTATTAAAAATATTCTCCATATCCTAAAATTATTAATGGATCATATATTGAACAAATGAATCGTGCAAAAAATAATAGATCATCGATCTTTATTTATCTATAATTCCACTTAATCACATGATATGGAAATTCATTAGTAAATAAGGGAAAACATTAACTTGATTTATCCTTCATAAAATTCATAATTTATATATTCATGTAATTCATAAAAATCATTTAATTTCTTATCTACCATACCCATTATAATAATATATATGAAATAAAAAAAGTGGCTAAGTTGATATGTTACAATATTTATCATTTTTTTCAGTACAAAAAACATCGTTAATTAGGATATGAAATTCATTATCTAATTTTGTGGATGTGGTATGTTAATTTTGAAGGTGGGCACTTGTTCAAATTTTTGTAATGTCTAATTCACTATGAAAAATAAATATCCCATATCTAGTAGGAAATTATTTCAATATAAGGTTCCTATAAAATTCATTTCTTTTCAACTGCCATTTGAAATTACTATCATTACTTGAAGATTCTATTATTCCCTTTACTGATCTATTTACAATTGTAAAATCAAATAATTAATCTGTAAAGACCCGTAAATTTCAAGGAAATTTTATTCTTAATTTTCTTTGGGATTTTACAAGAGCGCAGTTTCTGATGGCACCTGATTCTGAGGCCCGGTGTGCCCGGAATCATTTTCTGAAGTTTGGCTCGGGTACATTCAGTGAACAGATGAGCGGGTTTTTCTAACTTTTGAACCGGTGCTCGGAATCCAATTCTGAGGGCACCGATGGAATCGCAGCACCGGTACTTGCTTAGAAACGCCTCTTCTGGAGTTGCGTTTGCTCAGGTGTGGTTTTTAATTTTTGGGCTTAAAGTTAAGAAATAAAATAATTGTACGAAAAACTTTATTTTATTTCACTTAAGCCACTTGGAAGCCACTTGAATCCAATTAAATCGGCTTAAGCTGAGCTGATCCAGATAGGATGCTATCCAAAAATATCCTACCCTCTTAGTAGGATATTTGTGGGGTGGGGCCCGCATGAGCCCCACCGTTTCTTTTCTACTAAGTAACGCACCCGCGAAAACCCGTCTTTATGAAAGTCAACTGACGTGTTTTCTTAAATTCATAACGCACCATTTAATTGGGAAGTTTTATTCGTGAATTAAATGGGCACTTTCTTTCGTTGAATTAACTCTACGAATTAATGGGTCGTTACTTACCTCTTTTTCGTTTGTTGGAATAATAATAAAATAAGACCAACACGACATTTGAAGGATTACCCGTTGAGAGGCTTTGACAGAATTCTTGTGCCTTCATCCTCCTTCGTGAAGAACGTGAAGAATGCGAAGAACGCCATCACCCTCGGAGTTTGACGATGCTTCATCCGAGATGTTCTTCCCCGCCCCGATCTCCGATCACCAACTACTTGAGGTAAGAGATCTCGGGTTTCTTTTTAAACTTCCTTGTGGTTTATAACAACACACGGATTTAATTATATATAATTAAATATGTTGTTTCTTGGTCCTCGGAGTTTGTCGACGCAGCGCCGAATACCGCGACGATCCCCTCTTTCCACGACGAACCCCTCCTTCCACGATGATCAATTCCGCAAAGAACGCGCGTGCGCCTCTTGACGAGGTAGGGATTTTATTTGGATGTTTTATATTCCCGTGTTTGTTTCCGTTCAAAATGAAGTAACCGGTTCATGAAAACAATTCTAATTCTTTAAAATTGTTTTTGGTTATGTATTCATGTGTTGAATAATTCTCCCGTTGTTTTTATCTAACGCGGAGGGTGCGGGCCAAACGAACACGGCCCGACAACCCTCCGCCGTTCTTCGTGGTTGTGCGGATTTGGCGGGTGCCGACAAAACGTGACGCAAGGGCGATTTGATGATCCCGCAGTGAAGAACGGAACCCGGGAGGAACAACAGCGCATACAGGAAGGAAAACGGACCACCGGAGCAACTCCGGTGGCCCGTGGAAGCCGCCGGCGGCCAGCGGACCCGCTGCCGTGCGGGTCCGGCTCGCCCGCACGGGACGCAGCGACATGCCGCGTCCGTTGATCGAGCGCGGCCCCACGCGGGGCCACGACACCTCCAACCCGCGGGGGCAGCGCCCCGCGGCATTCCTGCTGCTCGGCCGGCCGGTCGGGCCGAGCCCTGCCCGGACCGGATCGGGTCCAGCCGGGTCGGACCGGGTCGGGTCGGCCCGGGCCCAGACCCCCCGTCTTGGGACCGTTTTCGGTCTTTTTCCCGTAACATGAGCTACGAGCCTCCGAACGACGCGCCGTCAGCGGCAATGAGATCCTTGGAACGAGACGGTCGTTTCGGTATATCGCACTCAAGGTTTCAGAATACTTTGGGTTTGGCCGGGTTGGTTCGTACACGAAACCAACCGGGCCTTCGGAGCGAAAACGCTCATATCTTGAGCTACGGACGTCTGATTGACGTGCCGTCGACTTCGTGGAATTTCTCTAAGTGAGACGGATCTTTTGGCATACTACGCCCGAGGTTTGGACGTAGGTGGATTATGGTCGGGTTGGTTTTGCCTTAAAAACCAACCAGGCCCCTGGGACGAAAAAGCCAATAACTCTCAGACCGGGCGTCCGATTGACGCGCCGTCTGCGACGTTGAGTTCCTGTTGACGATACGGAACTTTTGGATACATCAACTTCGGACTTTGTGTCAGTTTATGTATCATCCTCTCGGCTCGTGGAGCGGACCCTTCCGAACGAGCTTGCTGTGTGCGGGAACCCTAGAGCTGGCTGCGACTGCTACTTCGACAGCGACGACCGTGCAGAGATCCTCAGTGGACTGCGACGCCGATTGTGCATAGATCCTCAGTGGACTGTGATGACTACTGCACTCAGCGATCCTACGTGGATCAGTGCTACAGATCCTGTGTGGATCCGATCCTATGTGGGTCAGCGCTCAGCGGTTCTCTGTAAGCCAGTGCCTACAGGTCCTGTGTGGGCCCAATCCTGTGTGGGTCTTTGCGGGGGTTAGTTACCTATCGATCCTGTGTGGTTCATTGCGGGGGTTAGTACCTATCGATCCTTTGTGGGTCCGACGACTTAGATGGATCAGTGATCATCTTTATCGTCATCCGAAGAAGTATACCTGTGTGAGCTGAATCCTGTGTTACTCTCCTTTGTGGATTGTGTTGAGCTATCCTATGTGGATTTACTATTTACTCTCCTTTGTGGATTGTGTTGAGCTATCCTATGTGGATTACGGTTTAATCTCCTTTGTGGATTGTGTTGTGCTATCCTGTGTGGGTATACGTTTGCTTTCCTGTGTGGACTGGGTTGTGCTTGGGCTCAGACGTTGGAGCCGAACGGGAATCGATGACTTAGGTATATGTATGGGCATATACCTAAGCCGTGTCGGATGTTACTTCATGATTGTATCTTTACTTTATGGATTATCCTTTGTGGATTCTGGGAGACCTTCGGGGGTCTCAGGGTCCCTACTGAGTATCTTGTACTCACCCCTGCTCGGGCTTTGCCCACACTTCGTTGTGTTGGCTGCAGACGACAGACAACGCTGATCGTGGAGGAGGCGTGCGGAGCAGGACGGTACCTGGAGGTGGACCACTGGGCGGGACGTACTCGGAGCGGTCAGGTGGACCCGAGGAGCAGTGGAGGCTATCTGTACCCACCCTTCAGGTGGGACTTCCAGAGGACGGCTCGACGCTGCGACTTTTCTTTTCAGTTGCTGTTTTTCCCTTTCAGTTGTACTTTACAGTTGGGCTTGTATTTCTGTCCCCTTTTACTTTCAGCACATCTTGTTACAGTTTTTACTTAGTGTTTACTTTTCCGCTTGCTTACCCTGTGGTGCTTGTTTATTTTTCAAAGGCAATTCCTTCCCTTTTTCTGGGATTTATGCCTTGGTGCTAGTCGCCAGCCCCTGGCCTATGGAAGGCGGGCTTGGGGTAGTCACGGCATGGGCCCCGAGGACGGGTCGTGACAAATTGGTATCAGAGGTGGTCGGTTCTACCACAGACTCTGATCTTTCTTCTATGTGAAGCAATAATGTTTAGTGTATTGAGTGTGGTTATCAGTCCAGGGAGTCCAGTGTTGGTGCGGCGGGCGACGTATCCGTACACCAGGACCCTGACTTCTGATTTCCGACTTAATGCACGAAAACATTGATTGCATGTGTGTTTCAAGTTTTCTTTGTGATTACTTGTGTCAGCTCAGCAGGTATTCTGTTCTGACCATGGAACACCTGTTTCCTTTTCAGGATGGCCCCACGACGGCAGCCAACTAGGGTTCCGAGAGTAGAGCGCGACGACAGCTCACCGAGCGACGAGGCCTCGGTACAGGGCCTGTTGACAGCAGAGGCACCGGCAGTACCTTTACCCGCTGAGCCCCCGATGCTTCCAGCACCGACCGCTGACGATGCACGTCGCCTCGGAGCTCTACACGAGTTCCAGCGCCAGCGACCACCCAGGTTTCGTGGGGAGATGGACCCCCAGGCAGCCGAGGACTGGCTGGAAGTGGTCGTTCGAGTTTTCAGGCTAGTGAGGACACCAGCAGACCACATGGTGATCCTCACGGCGAGCCTACTGCACGTAGCAGCAGGACGATAGTGGAGCTTGATTCTACAGGTGCACGGCGAGTCTTCTATCATCTGGATGGACTTCGAGAGCCTCTTCCGCTCAGAGTTCGTCCCTACCACCCTCCGTGCGGTGCGCATTCAGGAGCTTCTTCAGCTGTGATAGGGCAGCTTGACAGTCGCCTAGTACGCGGCGAGGTTTACCGATCTTTCTCGCTACTCGACCGACATGGTACGAGACCCCTTCTTCCGGGCCCGGACCTTTGAGCAGGGTTTGAGACACAAGATCAGGGCATCGCTGATCTCCCTCAGCATCCCGACCCAGGCAGGAGTGCTGGAGCGAGCCCTTCTGATCGAGAGCTTTCTGGATGAGTCTACTTCAGCAGTGAGACCTACCGCAGGGCGGCAGGTAGCGGAGTCTTCGGCAGCAGGTAGCCGACGGATGACTCAGGGCTCTAGGCAGACCAGACCTTCCGGAAGATGACCTCGGGACACTGTATTAGCAGTGTGGGGCACACAGCGCGGAGCCAGTCTTTCGAGAGGCAGGCAGTGCTACGCATGCGGCGGGCAGGGCCAAATGGCTCGTGACTGCCCGACCCGCCGTACCGAGGAACAGCAGACGGTGGAGGGGCCACCTAGGTAGAGGCAGAGGGTCGACCATGACAGTCCGCAGGGAAGAGGGAGACGAGGCAGAGGAGCTGGCCGAGCAGCAGGTGGTGGGAGACGCTTTGAGGCTCTGCCACCACCACCACCAGGAGGTCTGCCCCGACCATAGGGATCTGGCGGGCAGAGACAGGCACAACTCCAGGCAGCGGAGGCCTACGACCACGGCGCACCAGAGATGATTCGAGGTACGATCTGTGTCTAATCCACCCTTGCTGTAGTTCTTATAGACACAGGAGCGAGTGACTCTTTCATAGCCGCTGCCCTTGTTCGGAGCTCGGAGATTCCGACAGAGCCGTTGGCTCAATCCTTACGGCTAGAGACCCCTACGGGAGAAGACTCGACGATTACGCACTGGTGCCGGTAGTGTGAGCTTACTCTAGAAGGCGAGAGCTTCGGCTGAGATCTTCTTGTAGCGGCGTCGAGGCCTTACGACGTCATCTTGGGCATGGATTGGTTATCTACAGTCCATGCTCAGATTGACTGTTTTAGGCGCAAGGTGCGATGTGTGCGCACCGACGGGAGCAAGTTCACCTTCACCGGCGAGAAGGGAGCCTTCGCAGCATAGGATGGACTTCCGCAGAGGAGAGGACATCCCATCACTCATTAGTTGTCTAGCCACATCCTTGGAGCAGTTGACGTGCAGAGTCCTAGTTTTCCTGCAGTGGTGGATCAATATGCGGACGTCTTCCCCGACGACGTTCCAGGGCTACCTCCTCACAGAGAGGTAGACTTTTATATTGATCTATACCCCGGGACAGCCCCGATATCCACTACAACGTATCGGATGGCCCCCGTTGAGCTTAGAGAGCTGCGGGTACAGTTGGAGGACTTGCAGGGAAAGGGGTTCATCCGACCCAGTGTTTCACCCTGGGCTTCCCCGATATTGTTTGCCAAGAAGGCAGACGGGAGCTTGCGACTGTGTGTCAACTATCGTCTCCTGAACCAGGTGATAGTGAGGAACAAGTATCCGCTACCGAGGATTGATGACCTCTTCGATCATCTAAAGGGAGCACGGTGGTTCTCAAAGATAGACCTCAGGTCAGGCTATCATCAGCTCAGAGTTCGAGACGAGGACGTGTAGAAGACGACCTTCAGGTGTCGGTATGGACACTATGAGTTCTTGGTTATGCCTTTCGGCGTAACCAACGCTCCAACAGTGTTCATGAGCCTTATGAACAGGATCTTCCAGCCATACCTCGATCGATTTGTCGTGGTCTTCATCGACGACATTTTGGTGTACTCGACCACGGAGGAGGAGCACGCCTACCACTTGCGGGTTGTACTAGACACACTCCGAGAGAACCAGCTTTATGGAAATCTCTCGAAGTTCCAGTTCTGGTTACGTGAGTTCCACTTCTTGGGGCACGTCATTTCTGAGGCGGGAGTTGCGGTGGATCCCATGAAGATCGAAGCAGTGCTAGCTTGGGAGCCAACCAGGAGCGTGACGGAGGTGCGGAGTTTCTTGGGACTACCTGGATACTATCGGAGATTTGTGACAGACTTCTCTAGGGTTGAGGTGCCACTCTCGGCTTTGATGAAGAAGGGTAAACCCTTTGTGTGGTCAGACAGATGTCAGTAGAGCTTTCAGGAGCTGAGACAGAGATTGACCAGCGCACCTATCTTGAGGTTGCCTGAGGAGGGAGTTGGATACGTAGTCTACTGCGATGCATCAGGGACCGGACTCGGATGTGTCCTGATATAGGAGCGGGCCGTGATTGCCTATGGATCACGTCAGTTTAGGCTGCATGAGCAGAGCTACGCTACCCATGACTTGGAGTTAGCAGCAGTGGTCTTCACTCTGAAGACATGGCGGCACTATCTGATGGGCGAGCGCTCTACAGTCTTTTCTGACCACCAGAGTCTCAGGTATATCTTCTCGCAGAAGGACCTGAACCTGAGACAGCGACGATGGCTCGAGTTCCTCCAGGACTATGACTTTGAGATATTCTATACTCATGGGAAGGGGAACGTGGTAGCCGATGCCCTTAGCAGGAGGACGGGCATCCAGCTACTTGAGGAGGCGACAGAGAAGCTAGCCGCTTTGCAGATATCCTTCATGGATAGAGATGGAGCATCCTTCCTTCTGTCTCTCACAGTCACCCCTCCACTACTGCAACGGGTCAGAGAGGCACAACGTGAGGACGCTGACTGTGAGACGCAGCGTGAACAGTTATCCTCAGGATAGGCACCTGATGGTCTCTCCCTTGGAGCAGAGCATGACGTCCTTTTCAGAGGACGTACCTTGGTACCAGTCGCTTTACGAGAGGAGGTGCTAAGAGAGTTTCACACTTCTCCTCTGGTGGTACATCCTGGAGTGGAGAAGATGTACTAGGACCTCAGACGACAACATTGGTGGCCGAGCATGAAAAAGGCTGTGGCAGAGTTCGTTTCACGATGCCTCACCTGCCAGCAGGTGAAGGCAGAGCATCAGGTACCAGCAAGCTTGGTACAGCCCTTGGAGGTCCCAGAGTGGAAGTGGGATGGGATATCTATGGACTTCGTGACTGGACTTCCACACACTTCCAGAGGTCACGACTCCATTTGGGTGATTGTTGACCGACTCACCAAGTCGGCACACTTCTTACCCATCAGAGAGCAGGGCTCAGTGGAGATCTTGGGGAGTCTCTACGTTCAGGAGATTGTATGGCTTCACGGTGTGCCATCGTCTATCGTCTCTGATCGAGACGCTCGCTTTACTTCCCGGCTTTGGAAGGGGTTGCAGGAGGCGTTCGGGACGCGACTACGTCTGAGCACCGCCTTTCACCCTCAGACGGATGGTCAGATGGAGAGGACCATTCAGACTCTCGAGGACATTCTCTGTGCATGTGTCCTCGACTTTGGTCACAGTTGGGAGGATCATCTACCCTTGGTGGAGTTCGCGTACAACAACAACTACCACTCCACCATCGGGATGACACCATACGAGGCGTTGTACGACAGAACTTACAGATCTCCTTTGTGCTGGACAGACCCTGGGGAGTCAGCACTCGTGGGACCAGAGATGGTCCATGCCACGACAGAGAAGGTCCAGGTCATCCAGGAGCGGATGAGGACAACTCAGATCCGGTAAAAGTCTTATGCTGACAGGAGGCAGAGGCCACTAGAGTTCGAGGATGGAGACCACGTCTTCTTGCGTGTCTCACCTCGACGTGGATTACGGAGATTTGGCCGAGGCGGCAAGTTGTCTCCATGCTTCATCGGACCATTCCAGGTCCTCAGCAGGATTGGCGAGGTGGCTTATCGCCTGGATCTACCA
Organism: Viscum album; assembly: GCA_963277665.1. Taxonomy (NCBI): domain Eukaryota; kingdom Viridiplantae; phylum Streptophyta; class Magnoliopsida; order Santalales; family Viscaceae; genus Viscum; species Viscum album. Next base: position 224,252,103 of record OY728135.1, on the reverse strand, counting down.
CCTCAGTTGCACCGGGTGCACGACGTCTTCCACGTATCTCAGCTGAGGAGATACGTGCACGATCCGACGCACAACATTGACCATGGGGAGCTAGACGTGGATGATGGGGAGACTTTCACATAGGTCCCAATGGAGATAGAGGATCGACAGGAGCGAGTCCTACGTGGGCGATCGATTCCTCTTGTTTGAATCAGATGGCAGCACGGGAATCTCCAGGAGAGCACATGGGAGCGGGAGGCTCAGATGCGTGCTCAGTACCCACATTTCTTTCCCTAGTTTATGGTGTATCTTTACGGGGATATAAATACCTAAGGTGGGAGTAATGTAAAGACCCGTAAATTTCAAGGAAATTTTCTTCTTAATTTTCTTTGGGATTTTACAAGAGCGCAGTTTCTGACGGCACCTGATTCCGAGGCCCGGTGTGCCTGGAATCATTTTCCGAAGTTTGGATCGGGTACGTTCAGTGAACGGACGAGCGGGTTTTTCTAACTTTTGAACCGGTGCATGGAATCGAATTCTGAGGGCACCGATGGAATCGCAGCGCCGATACTTGCTTAGAAACGCCTCTTCCGGAGTTGCGTTTTCTCGGGTGTGGTTTTTAATTTTTGGGCTTAAAGTTAAGAAATAAAATAATTGTACGAAAAACATTATTTTATTTCACTTAAGCCACTTGGAAGCCACTTGAAGCCACTTAAAGCGGCTTAAGATGAGTTGATCCGGATAGGGTGCTATCCCAAAATATCCTAACCTCTTGGTAGGATATTTGTGGGGTGGGTCCCGCACGTGCCCCACCGTTTCTTTTCCGCTAAGTAATGCACCCGCGAAAACCCGTCTTTATGAAAGTCAACTGATGCGTTTTCTTAAATTCTTAACGCACCATTTAATTGGGCAGTTTTATTCGTGAATTAAATGGGCAGTTTCTTTCATTGAATTAATTCTACGAATTAATGGGTCGTTACTTACCTCTTTTTCGTTTGTTGGCGTAATAATAAAATAAGACCAACACGACATTTGGAGGATTACACATTGAGAGGCTTTGACATAATTCTTGTGCCTTCATCCTCCTTCGCGAAGAACGTGAAGAACACGAAGAACGCCGTCACCCTCGGAGTTTGACGACGCTTTATCCGAGACGTTCTTCCCCGCCCCGATCTCCGATCACCAACTGCTTGAGGTAAGAGATCTCGGGTTTCTTTTTAAATTTTTTTTGTGGTTTATAACAACACACAGATTTATTTTTTTATAATTAAATCTGTTGTTTCTTGGTCCTCGGAGTTCGTCGACGCAGCGCCGAATACCGCGACGATCCCCTCTTTCCGCGGCGAACCCCTCCTTCTGCGACGATCAATTCCGCGAAGAACGCGCGTGCGACTCTTGACGAGGTATGGATTTTATTTGGATGTTTTATATTCCAGTGTTTGTTTCCATTCAAAATGAAGTAACCGGTTCATGAAAACAATTATAATTCTTTAAAATTGTTTTTGGTTATGTATTCATGTGTTGAATAATTCTCCCGTTGTTTTTATCTAACGCGGAGGGTGTGGGCCAAACGAACACGGCCCGAAAGCCCTCCTCCGTTCTTCGTGGTTGTGCGGATTTGGCGGGTGACGAAAAAACATGACGCAAGGGCGATTTGACGATCTCGCAGTGAAGAACGGAACCCGGGAGGAACAACGGCGCAGACAGGAAGGAAAACGGACCACCGAAGCAACTCCGGTGGACCACGGAAGCGGCGGCCAGCGGACCCGCGGCCGCGCGGGTCCGGCTCGGCCGCACGGGACGCGCCGACATGCCGTGTCCATTGATCCAGCACGGCCCCACGTGGGGTCGCGACACCTCCAACCCGCGGGGGCAGCGCCCCGCGGCATTCCGGCTGCTCGGCCGCTCGACCGAGCCGAGCCGGGCCGCGCCCTGCCCAGACCGGACCGGTTCCAGCTGGGTCGGACCGGGTTGGGTCGACCCGGTTCGGGTTGACACGGTTCGACCGACCCAGGGAGGGGGGGGGGGGGGTCGGGCCGGGTCAGGCCGGGCCCAGACCCCCCGTCTTCGGACCGTTTTCGGTCTTTTGCCCGTAACTTGAGATACAGGCCTCCGAACGACTCTCCGTCAGCAGAAATGCGATCCTTGGAACGGGATGGTCGTTTCGGTATATCGTACTCAAGGTTTTGGAATACTTTGGGTTCGGCCGGGTTGGTTTGTACACGAAACCAACCGGGCCTTCGGAGCAGAAACGCTCATATCTTGAGCTACGGACGTCCGATTGACGTGCCGTTGACTTCGTGGAATTCCTCTAAGTGAGACGGATCTTTTAGTATACTCCGCCCAAGGTTTGGACGTAGGTGGAGTACGGTCGGGTTGGTTTTGCCTTAAAAACCAACAGGGCCCCTGGGATGAAAAATCCAATAACTCTCAGACCGAGCGTCTGATTGACGCGTCGTCTGCGACGTTGAGTTCCTGTTAACGATACGGAAATTTTGGATACATCAAATTCGGACTTTGTGTCATTTGATGTATCAGCCTCTCGGCTCGTGGAGCGGACCCTTCCGAACGAGCTTGCTGTGTGCGGGAACCCTAGAGCTGGCTGCGACTGCTACTTCCACAGCGACGACCGTGCAGAGATCCTCAGTGGACTGCGACGACGACTGTGCAGAGATCCTCAGTGGACTGCGACGACTACTGCACTCAGCGATCCTACGTGGATTAGTGCTACAGTTCCTGTGTTGATTCGATCCTATGTGGGTCAGCGCTCAGCAGTTCTGTGTGAGCCAGCGCCTACAGGTCCTGTGTGGGCCCGATCCTATGTGGATCTTTGCAGGGGTCAATTACCTATCGATCCTGTGTGGGTCATTACGGGTGTTAGTACCTATCGATCCTTTGTGGGTCCAAAGACTTAGATGGATCAGTGATCATCTTTATCGTCATCCGAAGAAGTATACCTGTGTGAGCTGAATCCTGTGTTACTCTCCTTTGTGGATTGTGTTGAGCTATCCTGTGTGGATTTACTGTTTACTCTCCTTTGTGGATTGTGTTGAGATATCCTATGTGGATTACTGTTTACTCTCCTTTGTGAATTGTGTTGTTCTATCCTGTGTGGGTATACGTTTGCTTTCCTGTGTGGAATGGGTTGTGCTTGGGCTCGGACGTTGGAGCCGAACGGGAATCGATGACTTAGGTATATGTATGGGCATATACCTAAGCTGTGTCGGATGTTACTTTGTGATTGTATATTTCCTTTGTGGATTATCCTTTGTGGATTCTGGAAGACCTTTGGGGGTCTCGGTGTCCCTACTGAGTAGCTTATACTCACCCCTGCACGGGCTTTGCCCGCACTTCGTTGTGTTGGTTGTAGACGACTGATAGCGCTGATCGTGGAGGAGGCGTGTGGAGCAGGATGGTACCTAGAGGTGGACCACTGGGCGGGACATACTCGGAGCGGTCAGGTGGACCCGAGGAGCAGTGGAGGCTATCTGTACCCACCCTTCAGGTGGGACTTCCAGAGGACGGCTCGACGCTGCAGCTTTTCTTTTCAGTTGCTGTTTTTCCCTTTCAGTTGTACTTTACAGTTGGGATTGTATTTTCGGCCCCTTTTACTTTCAGCACAGCTTGTTACAGTTTTTACTTAGTGTTTACTTTTCTGCTTGCTTACTCTGTGGTGATTGTTTATTTTTCAAAGGAAATGCCTTTCCTTTTTCCGGGATTTACGCCTTGGTGCTAGTCGTCAGCCCCTGGCCTATGGAAGGCGGGCTTGGGGTAGTCACGACACGGGCCCCGAGGACGGGTCGTGACATAATCTATCCCCATAACATATTGAGGTGTATTTTGGTGTAAATTAATCCAAAAAATATAAATTTGTATAATTTTGATAATATATAGATGAAAATAATTCTTATTAATTAAATAAAATAACATCAAAATAGAACAAAATATTTATGGAATAACAAAACATTAATAGTAAAAAAATTGAGAATTTCTAAAATTTAACAAAAACTATATCACCAAATACAGTATAACTAGTATTTCACCCAATAATTCCCATGGGATCCAACATATTGAAAAAAAGTTCAATAATTATATTTGGGAAATATATATTAAAATAACTAGAAATTAAACTATATATATCCATTTGGAGAAGTATGTACGAATTTGTAAATTTTAACAATTATCTAAATATCTATAAATTTAATAATTAAAAGGAACCATATATATGAAAAGCAAATATGAAATTATGGTATATGGATAAATTTTGATAATTTCATACCTTCGATTATGAGTTTTAAAAATAAAAATATAAAAACTGGTATAAAAATATTATGAGAAACAAATATAGTAAAAAAATAAAATAAAAGGGTACTAATTATGTACAATTGAAAGAGAGTATTAACATAACAATACATGTTTCATGTAATAAATTTTCAGATCACAAACATTCAAAAGTAGAATTTAATGCATAATAATAGTGTCTAGTATAAAATAGACCAATTCAACCAATCCAACTAAAAGAAAATTGGTATAATACAAAATTTTAAAATAGATAAGAGATTATTATAGGTGGATTCTGTTAAGAAATTTAAAAAATATAAATACTTCTACAATAAAATTTACTTTGAAGAAGCATATATAATTGTGTGAATATTATCATATTTTCTCCCAAATAAATAATCATTCAAAAATAAAACTAACAACCTCAACATAAATAAATGTGAAAACCTACAATAGAAAATTATATAGTATAAATTATATCAAAAAGAGAAATGAAGTAGATAAATAAAATGTTAAAAAACCATGGAGAAACTTATAGAATAGTGGGATTTATGAATGGATCAAATACCGAATAAAGTTACAAAAAAATTTCTAAACATTCGTTCCAAACATGTATTGAATTCACCCCATTTATTAGAATTTATTATTGAAAGAGTGACACCATTAAATAATAGCATTGTGTATCGTGGGAAAAAAAATCATGTTATGATGAAAAAAGCATTTAAAAACTAATTATTATAAATTATTAAAAATCCCTAGGAATTATATTGAAATAATTGTTTTTAAACACTATGATAAATAAAATAAAAAAGATTGTACACGACAACACTCATTCATACATGACCCTATATGAAATAACTAGTTGTTTGTGAGATGATTAAATAAATATTGTTGTATATGATAGGGTAGGACTCTATCATAGTTTCCTATTAAATGGATGATGCTTTTCATGGATGATCTTTGAGAGAATTTAATAGAGGAGAAGCTGTTGAATGCTTACCGTGAGAGAGGAAGAAGCCAGTTGTTGGGTTAGGTCTTCATCCAAGATAATGGGATTAATGTGGGTGGTGTGATATTTATATAGGAATAAATACTATTAATTATTTGAAAAAACACTAAGAAATATTTATTTGATGGTGGGTTTTTAAATAACTTCCACTATTATTAAATTAAAAAAAGTTAAATTCATTGTGGTACTAATAAATTGTTGGATATTTTATTTTCTCTAATTAGAGGGTGTTATTTGAAACCATCACTAATCTGTGATTTTCTATTACGTATATAATGATTTTGAATATGATGAGTGGAATTATTTTCATGGGAATTATTATCTTATATGAAATAATATTCCTCATATTCATGTCTAGATTAGTGGATTCCACTGATATCCTGAGTACATGGATGAATTAGCATAGTCTCTATGCCCAAATATTTCTATGAGATTTGAGGTATATTTAATAGAATATTCTTAGCCATGTAGTATAAAAATTTGCCATTCCAAACCCAGAGTAGGGATGATTTGGAGTGATATTTGTCTGTATGGATGGTGTTGTAGCATTTTACTCTATTGGCAATGGATACTCAATTGGGGTATTCTCTTGAACCTCATATATTTTAGGGTGTTCATATTCTCAAATAAAACACATGTAATTGACATGACATGACGATTACATAAATCAGGATTAGTTCTCTCTATCTTTTATTTGTAAGACACTGATTATTTTTTTATGTTTAATATATGGTTTTAGAGGGGATACATCAAAACAAGTTGCTGACATGATCTAGATAACATTATCTAGAATTGGTTTCATCCTATCCCTATTTTAGAATCATTATTTTGGGTATTGATAACTTTAAGACATTAAATGTGAATTATCAACATTAAATATTTAAAAATACCTATTGATAGAGTATTTGAGGCATTGGGGGTAATGTTAAGGGGTCACTACATGAATATGAAGACACTTCCTACCCATAAGTGCATAAAAATGTATGTCTTGGTGGAAATACCAAAACTCATAGTACGATATGAGTTCTAAAAACTGGGTTCAAATCATGATTCTTCTAATAGGATTTTGATCAATCTTGTTATACCCTATAATCTTTATGTTAGATGGGGAAAATCCAACCACACTGTAGAGTTTTTATGGTCTATATAGTATGAGGTTAATTTTCGATATATTCTAAATAATATCCAAATAGACACCAACACCATATTGTTTATTATATATGTATGAAGTATTGATGTGTACTTATACAATATCCTCTTGATCTTGCTTTGTAAATGAAATGACAATGTTGCACTCAGTGTAACCAATTTCTATGTAATGTTTCTCAACCACATTGACAAAAATATTTAACTCTTGAGAGATTAATAAGTCCTAAATTAGTATCTCCATGAGTTCCATAGAAAGGTTAAGTGCATCAAAAATTGAAAGTTCATCTATTACAACTACTAGATATTTTTGGATTTCATAGTTCTAGAATATGGGACCTGTTTTTATTTTTGTAAGGATACTCCCTAACCCAAGACATAGTGGTCGATCCTACTTGTTAATATGGTATCTTTACCTCTCTAGAATCTAGGGGCATGTCTTCTTTTTTAGGGTTAATTAGTGTCATCCTTCCCAAATACTGATGATAACCAAACTGTTGAAAATTCATTAGATGTTCATTTAATATTATCATATCAAAATAGACATTAGATGATTAAAGAGTAGATCAATTCTCTTATTTAAATCCCTAAAGATCTTGTTTCTAGTTTTCTATTGAATCTATGGATTTAATAGTCACATTGCCTAAATACTGAGGCCCATGAAAAACCAATCTTCATTGACCACTTAAGCCTCTTTAACCTACCCTTCTATTATAGATGGGGAATATGAATTTAAATATTTATTCTTTATTATAAAAGGGTTATATCAAATGGATAATATTAAAAGAGCTATACTGGGATAATATATATAAAGATAATACTATTTTGTGGGGTAGTTTTTGTCCTCCCTAGGATGTTGGTATGTAGTGAGAGAGGATCTGGATCGATTTAGGTGCATATAAAGGATTATAATTATGAGTTTTATTATATTATTGATGATTGAATAAATTTTTTAAAACCTATAAAAATAAATATGTTGGTTATGATATCATAGGTGATGACAGGGTCATAATTTGGTGGTTTAGCTGATCCATGAGTATCGAATGCACATAGTTAACTGATTTCCAAGTCATTCATCCATCCAAATTTTGTGTCCTTATTCTCAATACTTATTACTATTCTTCATCATCCCCATGTGGGATTATTGTTATGTAATTCCCCCACATTGGGGCCTTACAAAATTTTATTTACCTTGATTCAAAAATCTTCGGCATAATTTATTTAAAGAAGAAACTGCCATGTATGTTGTGTCCCAATATCTCAAAGAAGGGAAATTAATATTGTATTTCATTCAGAAACAATTCATTGAGATTTTTGAACTTCAATAGTCTATGAATATTATTCACTATTATAGTGATAAAGTACCCTAGGACATTATCTCCTTGGAAGGAATGAGTTTTATTCTTCCATTCCTCTAAACATAGATGATTATTCTCATCGTTCCACTTTTAATGAGGAAAGGTTTACTACTACTACTATTCTTGGGTATGCATCTCATTATATTACATGGTATTTAGTGATGAAGATGTTTTCTATGCTGGTTTTATCCTGATGGTTTTTTGTATCCACTCTACAAGGTTTATTTTCACAAATTAATGGGATTGGAAATGATTTTCCTTTGGATATTCATATAGAATCCTCCAGGAATTATGAAAAATTTCAAAACATATAATGTCCATATTGGTATTTCAGAGTAATTTGATATATCGTTAATACAACATAGATATTTTATATATTGATATCAAGTAAATTCTCTTGTGGGAGTTTCATATTCAACTAATATGTCATGACCATAAACCTAGAAATGAAATCTAAAACCCTATAATCCTTGAAATACAGGCAATTCATTTCAAGTGATCAAGGGTCATTTTCTTTCTCAACATAGAGCTAAAATGATACTAGAATTTCTAATGAAGATCTTCCAAGACTATAATAGACCTAGGTAGACTTCTATATGAGACAAATTCTTACCCCTCCAAATTCTACGAAAATAATTAAAGATTCCTTGATTCATATTGTTTGTGTGTTCCCATCATGGATAAACAATGATACATGAAATGTGTGATAATATAATCTAGGTGTTCAGTTCCATTAAATATAGATAAGGTGAGATTCATGAATCTGGGAAGAAGAGGAGTTTTATATAACCACTAATGATGTGTCTTCTTCACTTGAGGCACTGATGAAGATCACCCTACCATGATTTTTATTAAAGAGTTAATGGAGTCTATGAAGAGAAGAATTTTTTGTGGGACTAATGGATAGTAAAGAAACTATGTAGAGGTAGAAGTATGATCTAAATATAACAATCTTACATGTACTAGTTGATGATATTCCATATGATTCGAAATTAGGTAGCTTTATTAGAATGGATATGGTTGTTTCCCCAATGGACGAATCTCAAGATTATTTTCATACGTAGTGTTTGGATACACTAGTCACTTGATCCATGATGTAGCTAGACTACTACACTATTTTCTTAAAACATGAATATTTGAATCTTCCTAGATATCCACCTAAGGAAAACCAATTATTTATATTACGTAATTCTAATCATCTAGAATATTTTTTATATTATTTTTATGTTTATCCTCCTCAATTAATCCAAAAAATCATCAAAAAATATATTTTCTATTTTGTTTTTATGGATTCAATATTTTTGGGAAACACATAGGATATATCCAAGACTATTCCATTGGTTAATGATCACTAGACATGTAGTAGTTTACTATTTAAAGGACCTTCTAGATTTTGAGTTTGCCTCTTATTTTTGGTATTCATACCTTCTTCAAGTATTTATTTATAGATCATAATTCAAAATTTGATACCTCACAATATTATTCTTTGTTATATTCATGATCTATGTTATTTTTGAGATAGACACTAATTTATTTCACTGATTGATAGTGCACCATATGGATCATATCCTCTACCGATGGGTAGAGGGATTTATCACCCTATAGGTATCCATAAATGAAAAAAATATAAATACTCCTTAGTATTTTCATTTTAAGTTAACCATTTCGGCCTATAACTATTGTGTGGATTTTCCATTCCTTCATAATACTCTATGGGATGTAATTTGTATACAGTGATCCTGATGGAGTACCCAACCGATTTCTCTAATTATGGGCCCAATGAGAAGGAAAGTTCATGAAACATAATAAATAGTGAGGGGATTTCGTATGAAAGTCCTCTCAATCAGGATAATACCTACTTCCATGGATTAGAAAGAGGTAATAATATCCCTAACCCTATAATCTAGTATATAATTGGCTCAACCATCATTACACTATGGAATCAATGAGGATTTAAATATCATAATGGTAAAGGTGGTGGTAAAAATACCCCCATCCTTATGGCCTAGGTTTTATCCCATATTGATGCTAAGGCTATGATTATCACAACCATCTTGAAACTGTTACCTCTATTCTAGTGTGAGATGGATGAAATATCCTTTCAAGGTAAGAGATTAATCCCAATAAGGGATTCTCTATTGACACTAGCTATGACTTCATCGAATGAGATGCTTGATTGATTTTATTCACAACCTAATACAGGATTCTATCAATGGATTGATCTAGATATCTGTGGAGTTTCTAGGTTTTAGGATTTGTATGATTTTTCTCGATAGACTAGATATAATATATAGATGTTAAGGATAAAACATTACCCAATGAAATAATGTTTAATGATGTATTCCTTGATAGAATATTGATAAAAAAGTATAGGAAAATGTAAAAATTCATACTCTCTACCTCTCCTGACATACATATCAAGTAGGGAAATGATGATTACATTATAAAGGACCATTATGTTATATTAAATAACATAACTAGTATATCACTTTTGGAAGGTTCATCCGACATTACCATGATATTGTTACCATCTTGAAAGAGTAAATATTCCATCTGATCAGAATAAAGTGGTCACTTCCTAGCCTCCTAATCAATGGTATTTTTTTTGTATTTAATTTTCTACACTAGAGAAAATTATTTGTGAAGGGGAAGAATATGAACCTTTTTTTACCTAAATCACCAATTACTAGAGTTAAAACACATTAATGTAATGACAAGGTGTTGCGTGTGGTCAACCTCAACTATTCATGGGCCTCCTAATATGAGGGCATACATAAAGTAATCTTTATATGGATAGGATATTCACATTAGGGATATTGATCAATGTAAGTAGGACCTCTATAATTAGAACCATTTGTAATACCTCCATTATTGTCTCCATATTCAGTGTTGTGGGGAGGAACTCTATTCTGGCTTCATGTCTAATTATAGGAAGGACCTCTAAAACAAATTTCTGATGGAAAAACTCTAGGGTGAATGAACTAGTTTCCCTAAGGATATAATTTATTGTTATAATAATTAATGAATTAGAAAGAAGAGTATTTTTTTCTAGTTTAACATTAGGATGCAAGGAGGACCTCTATGACTAGTGTAACAGTATGGAAACTCATTACTAACCTCTATACATTCTTGGTGATGAACTACATGATGAGAACTCTAAGGATGAAATATAGAGATGTTTATCATGGCACCATGGATAATACCTATAGGGTTGTAAATGCCTTTTAATATTAATGAAGAGTTGACAGATTCTTGATTCACTATTTACGTATACTAAAGGTCTACATGAATATAAATACTGATTGTAGAAAGGATATTATACTTATCTGGGTTTTTTTATTTATCTTGATAAGACAACATTTATTTGTTTTTATAGAAACATGGTCTGTAACATTGATCATAATCATAATTATACAATTTGATAAATATCCCTCATGTGCATGATCCATCATCGGAAACCTCCTACACATCATTAGAATATACCTATATATTTCTTTGATAGATATTGAAATATTCCGACATGAATAAAAAGTTTGAGAATATAAGGGGATATGATCCCGTTAGAAAAATTCATTATCTATCCAAATATGTTGATTTTCCTCATCAGCAAGGTTAGAAATATTATCCCACTCCTTGAAAGGTTCCACTGGGGTATGTCTATAAAATTATTATACTTTGACATGAATATGGGCATATTCTTATTTCATATTTAAAACATTTTTTCGAGATCCTTTAGAATGACCAAAAATATTGGATTTATATGAAGTGATTTTCAAAGTATACCAATGACCTTCTGTGATGTTCAAGGGGATATCATACTTCCCTGAATTGACTACTCGAGAATGGTGATTAACTTTAAATGGAATGTAAATATGGTCAACATATTTTTCTTTATTATTTTTTTGGATAAACTAACATACCTCCTAAACTATATTAGTAATTTGTATCTACTTCTCAATACCCAATGAAAATATATAGGAAATATACTCTAATGGAGAGTATAAGAATATAGGCATGATTTTTGTGAGTTATCGAGGTATAACGATGATGGTTTTATGTTTCTACTTCTAGGATATGTTGGTTGATCTATAAGATATGAGAAAGGAAACAAAATTTCCTTCAAATACCACTAGGTTATGGAAAAAATATTCTTTTGTAGAAATAGTGATATATCTATGATTTACAAGGGGAATGATGATATCACCCCACTTCAATCTACTATTTTCTAAAAAAATATACTGATAATATTTATATAAGGGAGAATTATTATGGTATTTATTTATAGATTGTTACATAGCATGTTTATAGAATTTATCGATGAGAACATGTACATGGGTTAATTCGATATATAATTTAAAAATATTCCAGCCTACATCACCAATTAATTCTTTGACAGACTGTAAATATTCTTCCGTGGGAATAAGACATGGGTCTATACCCATTTTTTATGGTCTGTGATCTTCAGTAGGAACCCCTCAAAAGATTTTGGATCTGAGTAACCAAGGTCATGATCTCTTAGGTGGATTACTTAATGTGTTCCTTGGGAGCCAGTTCAATAGTGTTTTGATGATAGTGATGACTTCCAAACACCCTCTAAGGAAGCTCATGTATGATAGTGGGGAAATGGTCATCCCCTTCCCCTATATCATTATGATAATAGAGGTTGAAGTTATCTTTTTTTGGGGAAATCCCCTAAAATGGTTTTATAATGTCTCTAACCCTATTCACTCAGGGCTGGTGGGTTATTTATTATATGGTAATCAAAATACATGAAATTATATTCTCAATAGTAAGGTTTCGTGGTCCTCATGAGACTAGAAACAAAAATAATACATTACATTATGAAACATTACATCATTTGAGTAAAAATAATTATTCATTAGTGTTATCCATAGATTTTATTGTATATAGTACTCCGAATCACTACCTAGAGAAATAAGAAACATATGTAATGGGTGAGATCAAATCCATAATAAGGGATAATATATAGTAGAATCTAACATGTCATAAGAAATAAAATTGGAACATATAAATAACTGATATTGTATAACATAATCCACTAAAGGAAAAGGGAGTAAATGAGTAGAAAATTACACAATTAATTACATTTTATGAATTTATAATGTCAGGAATCATAAACATAACAGATTTTCCTTATTCCATGACATCATACATAAACGGTAAGGATGTATCAATTACCCTATCTTAATTATCTCATGAGATATACCAACACATTAAGGGGATATATAATTATGGTCCCCACCCATCACATAAAATTCAAATGAATTTCCTTATTTAATTAATGAAAATAAGATATATGTTGGGAATAAGTATCAAGTCAAACATTTTGTTATGAATTTTTCCATTACATTATGTTTTGGAAATCATGAACACATTTTCTTAATAATACTTTCTATCTATAAGGAAATGTATATGAAAATACTATTCCAATTGAAATAATATACATTAACCATTTTTATAGAAAAGTATATTTTTTTCATAAGATAAAATGGATATAGGAATAAACTAGATCCTTACTGAAACTCAGAAGCCTACATTTATCAATTATGATTCACTCAGAAATGCCAATCCAATTCATGGTTTCTCAATTTTGAATCGTCTAAATTTTTGAATCCGATTCTCACTTCCTCAATTCCAATTCGTATTGATTTGAAAATCATGTTTACTATGTTTCTCAATTATAATTATCAATAATTTTAAGATCTAATTCTCATAGTTCCTTATATGATTCCATTTTGGTTAAGGATCCAATTTTCCACTTTTAAAAATTGCAATATTTACTTAATGTAATGTTTCATATAATCGGATTGATACACACTTAATGTTTATCATTATATTTTCTTGTACTAAATGATGTTTTTCAATCTCTTATTATGTGACTATTATAATTGTCAGCTGTATAGGTGCCTCCGAAATTTCAATTAAAATATGACCGTTGGAGGAAAATTTGACTGTTGGAGATATCTCTTATAATTACCTGATCATTTGGATGATCTCAATACATATACTCAATTTTGGATTTTGGAGACTTGTAGGAGCTCTTCCAAAATTTCCTTATTCAAAATTCTTGATCTGATTAAGTTGTGAACAACTTGTTTAACATACCTAAGATATTCAATAATCTTTGTTTTTATTTAAGAAACACCAAATTTTGGTAATTACAATTGAGGGCCTCTAGCCTAAGTAAGAAAGAGGTGTTTTTTACCTTTTTAATCGAGGGATTCTATCTAAAGGAAGATAGAGGTGTTGAATACTTTCTTAATCAAGGGATTGTGGGGGCACTGAGACAGAAGCTGAATCTAATCTTTCATGGATTGAGGGCTTAACCTAGTGTGGGTAAGATGGAATTTCTTAAAAGTATAAATCAAGAGACCATTATCCAAGGTGTTTTGATACACTAATCTTTGGGTTAAAAAAATTATAATCTTTTAAATGTACTTTAAATTTCTACTGCAACTTGCTACAAATAGAAAGTATTTCTTATACTTTCACTTTTGTAATAAATATGATATTACATTATATAATCTTTAAGGTATAATCATGTTCAAGTATACCTATGTGATTATTTCATTATGCATATTTATTAAAACTAAGGTTATTTTTTAACCTTACAAAAGTGGGTTTAATGAATCCATTTTTTTAACTTTGTTAAAAAAATATTTCATTAATGTTAACAATGAATGTTTTTAAACTTAAAATTCACCCACCTCTTGTATATGAGCATCTACATATATATTTTGATCCTATAATTGGTATCAGAGAAGGTCTATATAATACTAATACTTACACGTAGTATTGAAAAAAAAATTTCACTACTCAGTTTACTTACACTTTAGTTACTTATGCAAGTTGTTTATGAATTATTTTATAAATTATTTGTTTATAAATATCAGCTACGAAAACGTTTTTTGTGGAAAAATACTTTTTGTATTACTCTAAAGATGAAAGGAATGAATGTTGGATCATTAGATAATATGAACCGTACATGACCAACTATCTCTGATGGAAATGATTACGAATATTGGAGAGATATAATTAAGACTTTTGTTATCAATTATGGTGTGGATAACTATGTTATACTTACTGTAGATTACAAAATACCTTAAAAGGAAGTTATAACTTTTACTAACCAATAAAATTAAGAATATAATCTAAAGTATAAGGTACACAATACATTGCTTTGTTCTATGACCAGGAATATATACAACTAAATATATTCTTTTAAAGAAGCTAATATCATTTGAAAGAAACTATATATTACACATTTTGGTACTTCTAAAGTTATTGAAAATATAAGAGACATTATTAGGGAAGAGTATCATGGTTTTGTTTTTCCCTATGAAAAACCTATAGTTAAAGTTTAACAGAGATTTATAAATATTTTAAGTAGTCTACAATCAATGGGATAAATATTTATAGATGATTATATTCATGTAGATAAGATTATAGACTTCATTCCTAATGAATGGGAATCGAGGAGAACTATTATTGATGAGTTAAGGAAAGTCACAACTCTAACTCTTGATGAATTATTTGAAACTCTCTTACAACATGAGATAGATTAAAGAGATATATTGAGACATAAAGAAGAATAATAGAAGTGTTTCTTTGACTACTACTTCAAATAAGACAAAATCCAAAACTCCTAAGAAAGTTATTAAGTCAATAAAGTCCAATAAATTTGTTATTTAGTCAGATTCAAGTGATACTGATCACATAGAGAATGTGTTAGATAATATTTCTCTAAGGATGAACAATATTGTTGGATAGAAGGATTTACAATATATATATATAAGAAAAAAGAAAATAAATATTCGAAATACACTGAAGACACATGCTAACAGTGTAAGAAAGCAGGATATATCAGAACTAATTGTCCTTGTATTAAAAGAAAATGTCTAAAAGTAGTCACAATAATAGGAATCAAAGAAGATATTATAAGCATAAAGGAAAGAAATTATTTAAGGAAAATGATTATTGGAATTCAAGTGGTGGAGACTCATTTGACAAGTCTTCAGATAATGAATCTTTTGGATAGAATAATATTGGTCTTATTATAAGAATACCCTTTGAAAATAAATGTTTTATGGAAAAGGCACACACTGATGAATACATAACCAACATATCTCTAAATGCTAACTATCCTAATGAGAATGGATATACTTATCCAAATAAAGAATATTACTTATAAAAAGACACCTTACCTTCTATTAAAGAAGCCCCTAGACTTTCCAAGTTTCATGAAAATGAAAATAGTAAGATAAAAAAGAATCTTCATAATGAAAATTCTAGAATCAGTGTTTTGAAAAAATATATATAATATATTTCTACATATCTTGATATAAAATATTTCAAAATTGTTTCTATTTATGAAATCCTTGAGGAAGTTAATTTTCAAATGGATAAACTTCCTAAGGATTTTGAAAATATTATTTATAAGAAAAATATTTCAGAGTCTAAACTCAATTATAAAACCAATGACTATAAGGATAAAAATTTAGTCTATAGACTAAAATTTAAAATAATTTATCTTAAGAAAATATTATCAAATTTTACTTTGGGTATAGATAATTTTGATAATATGTATTTAGAAATTCATCCTCTTAGGAATAGTTATAGATTTGGTTACTCTCACACAAAACAAGTTTTCAGTCACCAATATTTTGTTCCTAAAAGTTCCCCATTCCACACGAAGTGTCAAAGGGGCAGATACAAAGAGAAAATTTTTTCATTAAACAAAATCAAATCCTTATGTTCTCATGAAGCTCACTTTTATAAGAAAATTTGGATTCCTAATATTTTACTTTATAATATTTCTGGATCCATGAAAGTTCGGATTCCGAAAACCCAACTATTTTATTTTCAGGAAAACAATGAAAGTAAAAACATCAATACATGGTACATGGATAATGGATGTTCCCAACACATTTCTGATAACAAAAACTTATTTGAAAATATTATTAATATGAAAGGTTTAAGGGTTACTTTCTATGATAATTTTCAAGGAGAAATTTTTGGTATAAGTAACATAATATTTCGTAGAAGAGCCTTAATTTCATATGATTTATTTGTTATAGGTCTTAAGAAAAACCTTATAAGAATAAGTCAATTATGTGATGAAGGTTACCTTGTGAATTTTAGGAATGATAAATGGTTAGTACACAATTCCAAGGATGAGTTCATTCTATCTACCCATCGGCATGAGAATGTTTATACACTTAACTTAGAAGACCATAGGAGCCCAAACTTACCTTGACATAGTGCAACAAAATACCAATATTGGATATGGAATATAAGGTTATGACATAGTAATCTTAGGAACTTATGTGAACTATCTATGAACAGACTTATTAATGATCTACCAGATCTTAGATTCGATTCTTCGAAAGTTATTGACCCTTGTCAATATAGAAAGAAACATAAGTCAAGATTTAAATCTATAAGTGAAGCCTAAAATTCTGATATATTACATCTAGTGCACAAGGAATTCTTTGTCCTAAAAAAACTATATGTTTTGGGGGAAAATACTATTTATTTGTTTTAGTTAATGATTACCCTAGATTTACATGGGTGTATTTTTTAGCAAAGAAATTTGAAGCCTTTTCTTATTTCAAATATTTTTCATCCAAAGTTAAAAATGAGAAAAACCTTCTATTCATAACTATTCATAGTGATCATGGTGGATAATTCGAAAAATCAGATTTTGAAACTTTCTGTACTAAGAAAGGAATCACTCATAACTTTCAGATCCATGAACTCCTTAGTAAAATGACATTGTTGAAAGAAGAAACTGAATTATTCAATAGATAAAAATAACTATGTTGAGTGATTACTCAATTTATAACCACTTTTGGGATAAATCAATTAGTACTACTTGCTATACTATAAATTAAGTTTTAATCATACTATTTCTTAATAAAAAACCTTATGAGTTATGGACAAGACAAAAACCAAAAGTTTCATACTTTAGAGTATTTGGATGCAAAGTATTCATTTTTAATAAAAATTATAACTTACAGAAATTCTCACCCAAATCCAATAAAGGAATATTCATAGGCTATTCCACTACCTCTAAGGCTTATAGAGTTTTTAACAAAAAAACATGTACTGTTGAAGAAATGGTACAAGTTGACTTTGATAAAACTGATCCCTTTATTTTTATACACCCCAACCTACATCTTTTGATGGGTTTTCAAAAACTGATTATCAAATTTTGATAAAAGAATCTTCTAATAAGTAGAATACTTGATAAAATGTTTCTGAAGTATTCAATTCAGAATTTTTTATACCCTATGTTGATGAACATGCTTTTGAAAACCCAAGTCATTTGTTTCTAAGGAATCATCACTCTGATAGTGTCATTGTTTATATAAATCAACACTACAGTATTAGAAGTTTTTTAAGAAATAAAGTATATAATCTAACATTTATTTCCCAATTCAAACCTAAAAATTCCTAATGAGGCTTTTAATGATGAATTTTGGATTAAATATATGAAAGATGAACTAAATGAATTTGATAGGAATATAGTCTGGTTCTGGGTTGAAAGACCTAAAAAAACTTCTGTAATTGGAGTAAAATGGGTCTCCAGAAAAAAATTGATGAAAATGGTATTATTGTAAGAAAAAACCCCGATTAGTTACTAAATTCTATAATAAACAAGAAGTAATAGACTACAAAGAAACCCTTTATTTGGTAGCTAGACTGGAATCTATTTGAATTCTATTAGCCTTTCCAGTATTCATTAACTTAATTTTTTTTCAAATAGATGTGAAGTGTGCTTTCTTTAATGGATATGTTCAAGAGGATGTTTTTGTTGACGAAACTCATGGTTTTGAAGACACAAAACATTTTGGAAACGTTTTTACATGTAAAAAGGCTTTATATGGTCTTAAACAATCCCCTAGAGCATGGTATGATAGAATTAAAATATTTTTGTTGCAAAATAATTATGTTAAGAGAACTAATAATCCAACCTTTTTTATAATGAATGAAAAAAAAACATTTTGGTTGATCAAATTTATTTTGATGAAATTATATTCAGATCAAATCATCAATACATAACTAGTTCATGATCGAATCTTATGAAATCTGAGTTTGGAATTAGTATGATGGGTGAGTTAACATTTTTCCTTGGTTTTCAAATTTCTCAAAAAATAGAATGAACCTATATATCTCAAAATAAGTGTATTAATGATCTTCTTAAGAATTATGGATATGAAATTACTAAAATTATAAGTTCTCCAATCAATACATCGAATACTCTCGATCTTGATGAATCTGGGAAACTAGTAGATCAAACATCTTTTAGAGGTAAAATTTGAAGTTTAATATACTTAACAGATAGTGTTATAGACTTGATATAGTCAATATGCTTATGTGAAAGATATCAAGAAAATCCAAAATAATCCCAATTAAAAAAATTTAAAATAATTTTTATCTATTTAATTGGAACTATGGATTTAGGAATTTTCTATTCTTGTGAAAATGATTTTGAACTAAAGTGATTTTTGGATTCTGAATTTGGTGGTTGTAAAATGGATATGAAAAGTACATATAGAACTTTTAGTTTATTAGGAGATTCATTAGTTTCTTGGTCATGTATTAAACTACATTATATATCACATTCCACTACTAAAGATGAATATGTGGCAAATGGAAGTTGTTTTTATCATGTTTTGTTGATGAAACATACACTCACTAATTATGGAATGAGTTCTACTAAAACTCAGATAATATGTGATAACACTAGTTTTATAGACTTAAGCAAAAAACCTTCACATCACTCTCGTGAAAATTACATAGATGGTGGGCACCACTTCCTTAGTGATTACACACTTAAAAGAGATATCATTTTACAATTCATTAGAACACAAGAACAACATGCTGATATATTCAAAAAATCATTACCTTCCAATAGATTTGAATACATTAAACAAAATATAGGAATGATAATTGTAAGGTAATCATTCAAATGCACTTTTTGATTAAACTATATTCTAATATTAAGATACTCCTCATAAGGGGAGAAAACTTGATTTCCATAAAAAGGGTTTTCTGAAACCTAACAAAAATGTTTTTTAGAACCCAACTAAAATGATTTATGACTCTAATAAAACTTTTCAATATAAAGTATTTCTAATAATAATCTTATCAAAAACTAAAAAACCTTCTACGAACTATGAATGTTACTTTATCTTATCCATTAGTTCTTAAGTTTTATTTTTGTTTTTTAGTATTTCAATCATGTTTTTATAAAAACTTCAACGGATTCATATTTCCTTAAATCCATTTTATTTCATTAAAACCTCAAAATATCAGAACCTATAAAACCATATTCAACTTAATCACAACTGTCAGATTAGATCAACTCAATATCAACCATTTGATGTTTCTTGGTAGCTGAACTATAACCGCGATGCCTATATAAAGGAGGGACCACCTCATGTCCCACATCTATCTCTATCATTTTTCACAAGTTGTTTCCACCCTTCAATGTCTCTATTCCGATTTCTAGTTCTCTTTATAAATGTTCTGAATATATATATATATATTCTAAGAATTAAATGCCTACCAAAGCATTCAAGGATTAGTTCATTTATAGATAAAGGTTAGTTGATTATAATTTCTACCTTAAATATTATTCTTTAAAAAGAAAGATCACGTAGTTTCAAGGTTGGAAATTTTTTTGTATTGCTAAAAATAAAGGATAAGAAGATCCAGTGTATGCAGACCTATGGATTAAATTTTATGAATCAATTGAGTTCTTTAATGAAGGTGTAAATGATAATTTTTAGTTTAAGAGTTATGGGAAAAAAATATTCTATGTATTATAAGAAAGATGTAGATATCCTTGCAATACCGTATGACGGTGTAGCTTACTATTCATATCATAATCTTCCAGATTCAGAAGGATTTTTTGATGAAATTATGGATTTTGATTTCTTAGGTCTTTATGGAGTAAAGAAGCCCAAGATTTTTAACATTTCATCCAAATATAGGATCATGGAATTATGGATTTGAGGTCTATTAATATCAATAAAATGACATAATGACATCCTAATAATAACAAGAATCTACATTATGGATTTTCTCATTAATCTAAGGAAGATTAACATGGTCAAGTAAATATTTCTCTAAACTAGTAAGACAAATTATGTGTTTATCAAGTCACAAATTCTTGTATTTATAGAAACATTGTACAATCTTATAGTAAATTGTTTGAGATTTTGCAATATCCCTTGTATGTTGAAGCAAAAAAAGTTCAATATTATTCTTTTAAGAGATGAAACACTTAAAATAAAAAAATTATTTTAGTGATAAGACAAAATAGCTTTTTATTTATTTGTATTATTAGGGAATTTAGAGAAATCAACAATAAATAGTTAGTCGAGCCCCAAAAAAAGAATGTCTCAAGTCTTGGAACCATAGTAAATAATTCAGGCTTCCAAACCACCAAAGAAAAAGAAGAAGAAGTCCTTCACAGATGAAGTAGTAACAACATGGAGATAAGAAAAAGTGAAAAGAAAGGAAAGAGATCCAGTGTTTAGGTTTGATTCGATTGAAGCTAAAAATTCAAAAATTTAGGAAGCTCAGGAACTTGAAAAATAAGAAAAAAATAATAAGCTTAAGAAAAATCTAATGGAAGTAGAGATAATTCCATCCATGTTGAAAGATATCTAAAATTCCTCACAACAAATTATTATTTTTGAATATTTTCTAAAAAAGAAATCAAACATTCCCAATAATCAGAACCAGTGAGAGTAGAGGCTACCCCAACATAAAAAGGAAAAGAAGTTGTTCAAGGATCAGTTATTATTTTAGATGAAATGTCTCAATAAGTAGAAGAATAACTAACTAGCCAATAAAAATAAAGTGAAGATGAGATGCAAGAAATTGGACAAAACTAGAGGGAGACTCAGTCTGATAAGTTATCTATAAGAACATATCAAGCCTCCTCATCCAAGATTTATTTAGTATAGAATAAAACATAGAAATAATATATTGTAGAATGTGATGTTCCAAAATTTCCTGGTGATGGTGAAGATGATAATGATGATAGTGGAAATGAGGATAATGAGGAAGATTATGGTGATTATGATGATGAAAATATTATTCAAGTTCCTAATAACTATCAAGTAAATCAGATGACAAATAAATCATCCACAGTTAAAGAAAAAGTGATTAATGTAGATGTTGGAACATCTAAAAAAGTAGTATCAAAATCAGAAAGGTATTCGTCATCTATATGAGAATATTTTGTACTTAGATCCTTGAAGATGCTGGTGAAGTCCGTTCTATATTTCTCAATCAGTGAGCCATGATTTCATCTTATTCAAGAATCAGTAAACCATAAATTAGAATCAATAACCTTTTTCATGGAGTAGTGGATAAAACATGAAGCTAATTTCAAAACATTTATACAGATTTATGATTCTCACACGAAGTCTTGTAGATATAGAAAAAAGTGGTCGAAGAATATCAACATTGATCTTAAGGATTTTGATGATATGTTTAAGATAGTAAAGGGTTTCTTAAAATAATCATATGACAATATCAAAAACCTTTCAAGCATTTTCTCAGAAAGAGTAATGGAAGAACAAGCAATTCAGTTGTAAGAAGATATGGATTTGTATGGGAAATTGAATTCTATTGTAGCTGAGGATAAAAGGTTGAAATATTAAAAAGAATAGGTGGTTGAAAAACATATGTCTTAGGATGAAAATATTAAGTCTTAGGAGGATATGATTGTAATCCCAGAAGAAAAGATTTAGAACAATGAGAAGAAGAATCATGATCAAGAATATCTCCTAGAAAGGTGTCAAGATGATCACAAGGATTTGAAGAAGTTGAAGGCTATGGTTAGGGACCTAATTCAAAAGAAGGGTTAATTTCCTTGTAATATGATCTTTTGTTGTAAAAATTCTTTTCAATGATAACCAATTTTTATCTACTTCGTTTTTTCATATGTTTAATATATTATTTTTGGTACATTATAATTTTCTCCATTCCTATTTGTAAATAATAATGGGGGAGAAGAATTTTCTAAAAATAATATTAGTATAATGAGGATAACTTAGGGATGGTGGGGGGGGGGGGTCTTAAAGAAGTTATCCTTAATTGAGGGAGAGATGTTTCTTTAAATTCAAATATATAAAGTCAGAATATGATATTTAGGAGGATTTCATAACTTAAGGAGGAGTTAGTTGTATTCATCTTGATTAATAAACTAAGGGGGAGATAAGTTCTTCTTTCAAGTTCAAATATGAAGTCTTTTAGTCCTAATATTAATTTCTTAAATTTATTATTTGTGTTATATAAAAGGGGGGAGTCTGTTAAGTCCAAATTTTACTTATGACTTTTTCTATTTCTTTATATTTTGGAAATCACAAAAATATGTCCTTAATAATAATTTCTATCTATAAGGGAATGTATATGAAAATTATATTATAATTGGAATCATGTTATTTAACCATATTTATAGATAATCCTAATTTCTTTCTCTAGAGATAAAATAGATACTTGAACAAATCAGATCCTTACTAAAACTCAGAATCTTACATTTCTCAATTACGATTTTCTCAAAAATGCGAATCCAATTCATGCTTTCTCAATTCAGAATTGTCTAAATTTTTTAATACAATTCTCACTTACATAATTCTGATCCACACATATTAGAGAATCCAGTTTATCATGTTTCCTAATTTTTATTCTCAATAATTTTTAGATCTGATTCTCATAGTACCTTATCTGCTTCCCTTTTGTTTAAGTATCCAAATTTATAACATTATTAAAGTTACTATATTTTTATAATGTAATGTTTCATATAATTGGATTCATACACACTTAATGTTTCTCATGATATTTTCTTGTACTAAACGATGTCATTGAATCTATTATTATATGAACTTTATAAGTTCCGACTGTACAAGTACCTCTAAAATTTCCGGAAAAATATGACCATAGGTGGGAAATTTGACTTTTTGAGATATAACCTTTAAATACCTAGTCATTTGGAAAAGTTCAATACATATAATAACTTTGTATTTTGGAGACATTCAAGAGCTCTACCAAAATTTCCTTGTATGAAATCCTCGAAGTGATTAAATTGTAGAAAACTTGTTCAACATACTTAAGATCTTTAACAAAATTTATTTTGTTTTGTATGACATCAATTTTTGGTCATTAAGATCATGAGATTCTAGGTGAAGGAAGACAGAGGTGTTGATTACCTATTTAATCTAGGGATTCCATCTGAAGAAAGACATAGGTGCTGATTACCTGCTTAATTGAGTATTTTCGAGGATAGAAAGACAGAAGTTGAATCCAATATTTTTTGGATCGAGGGCGTAACCTAGGTGGGTAAGATAGACTTTGTTAAAAGTATATATCAAGGGACCATTATCCAAAGTTTTTGGATAGCCTAATATTTGGGTTAAAATAACTGTACTCTTTTTTATGTACTTTGAATTTTTTCTAGAACTTATTAAAAATATAAAGTGTTTCTTATACTTTCACTTTTGTAATAACTCTTATATATGAATATATATGGTTTAAGGTAGAATATATTTTAAGTATAACCATGTTCTTACATCATTACACATCTTTATTAAACCTAAAGTGATCTTTATTAACATTACAAAAGAGGGTTTAGTGAATCATATTTATTTAACTTTGTAAAATAAATATTTATTTAAAGTAAAAAAATGAATGTTTTTAAACATACAATTCACCGCCTCCTATATCTGAGCATCTACATACATATTTCGATCCTAAAATAGGAATATTTGAGGTGATTTTTTAGATTCTAGAAGTTTCATTGAATGGTGATAAGAATTTTTTGATTTTTTTTTTGTACAAACACAAACCATCAAATTTTAATTAATATTTACAACAATTGGTGAAAGAAACAAAATTCTTGAAAAATATCATCAGATAAAAATATTTTGGATGAATATTTCATGGCATCTGAAATGGGATGAATTATTATTCATTTAGTTATAAAATTAAAAGAAAAATGTTCATCATTGAAAATATTTTAGATGAAGATTTGATGGAATATTAAAGGCGATTAAGTATCATTTTTTTAGTTATAAAATCATTGGAAAAAGTTGTTAATGAAAATATATTATTGTGATGATTTCATATTCTAATTTTTTTTGAAAAAAACCAGTTACAAATATCTTATGATTAAATCATTTCCTAGAAAGGGGGATTTTTTTTTGAAAAGTTTACTCTACCAATATCCATGGAAGTTCACCAGAAAAAGTATTGGCTCTGATGAGTTTGTTTTTGTATGTCGTTGAAGAAAAATGAAAGAGAAGTTGACCTAATTATTAAAAATGATATTTTTTCATGTAATAATGCTTTTGGAGGATTTTTTTTAAGTCTGGTGAAAAATGGAATGTTTTATGTGTATAAATGAATAATAATGAATATTGGAATCAAAAAAATTATACTCTGATGAAATCCAAATTAGATGATGTATAAATCAGAAAAAATCTAATAAAAAATGTTCAATCCGAAAAAGTTGAATCAGACAAAGTATACCAGGAAATATTTATATTCAATATCTATCAGACATAAATTTATGATGTTGTAAAGATGACTTTTATTAAGGGTGGTACTATGAATATTTTTTATAAAGATCATTAAACAAAGCTTGGAAAATAAAGGAAATGAAAAGAGAGTTAGGATGAAATTCATCAAGAAGAGGAAGATTATGGGAATATACTTTGACAAGTTATTATGAGTTTTCTAATAGAAAAAATTGGATGGATATTCTCATTGAATGAAATAATTATTACAATGTTTTAAAAGATAATGCTTTATTTCTATAATGTTTTACCATTTCAAATGTTCTTTAATATTTTTTAGTAAAGATTCATAATGAGGTGATGAAAATAATATATTTCAATATTCCAAATAGCATGGGTGAAAGATCAAGGACACTCATGAGGTTGTAAGGATTTCTATTAATGTGAGTGGATGCTCATATTTATGATAATTTTCAAAGTGTATTGTATTGAGTTCAGGATTTGAATTTCATTTTTTCAATCACTAGGAATGTAAAATTAATATCCCATATTTTCTCCTTTGCATGCATCTGAAAATAGGATACATGTATAATATGGATTATTGTGTTCTATTCACACATGGAAAAGTTGAAGTGTTACATATTTATTTTTAAAAAGAGATACAAGAAAAAATTCTGAAATCCAATGCATGAGTTGGGATGTTTCAAATAAGGAATAAAATAGTTATAGAATATGTTTCTAAATAACTAAAAAATTGATATTAGGATAAATAGAAATAATTTACATGAAAAAAATTATATTAGGTGGAATCATATGTAAAAGGTATAAGAAACATGTGTTGATTATCAGAAAGCACTAGATAGACCGATCCAAAAAGAAATTCTAAATGGTCTTTCCAGATAGACAATACATATGGATAAATCAAATGAATAGAGAATGGATCAAAGTTTTGAACTAAAGTCCAAGGTGGATGTTCTTTACTGATAGTAGGCATTAAAGTTTATATTAAGTGATTTTTTATGAAGAGAAAAAGCGATGAATGTTCAATCAATATAATGAAAACATTTTGAACTTGTTAGAGAAGGTTTCTAAAAGTTGTTTGCACATATTTATTACAAATTTTCTATCTAGAAATCAAATTCAATTTAGTTTTGATAACTATTTAAGAAAGGTGTAAGGATATTACCTCTATACCATAACCTAATAAAATGGATTTTCTTCTAGTGGAAGGTGTGGTATTGGATTATTTCCAAACCATGCCATAGACTAGAAACTAATACTGAGTAGTGAAACTTCAATATTTATTATATTCTTCAAGATTGGGCTCATCGTATTTTTTTAGGAAAATATTATTGATTCATAGGTTCACCTATCTATGATCACACAAATTATATTGGTTCTATTTAAGTGAAATTAGGGGGGATAGTTTCCTTTATTAACTATTTGATGATGTTTGAAGAAAATATATGTTTCTATGGATATTATTAATTATATGAAATGTATATGGATTCCAATTTTTTGATGGAAATTACTATCATACTTGGAATGATTTAATTATTCCTTATCTTATGTCCTTTAGTTATGAAGTTACCAAAGCTACTATAAATGGGTTTCCTCCTTATGTAGAGAGTTTCCCCCTTACAAATACCGATAAGATTACTTTAGAAAATGAAGTGTGAGACAAAAAATGTATTATTTCCTCACTATATGAATGTGATTTTCATATATATAATGGATTTTTAATCGATAAAGGCACATATGAGAAGTTGGAAAATACTTATGAAGGAAATTTTTAAGTGACAATGGAAATGATACAAATCTAGAGGTTAAAGTATCAATATCTTATGATGAGTGATTATGAGTCTGTTAGTGAGTTATTTATAATGGTTATTACCATTTTTGAGAACCAAAATATGTCATGGAAAGAAGTTGTAAGATTCAACCACTATTAAAAGAATATTATGAGGTTTTAAAGATAAATTGGATTTAAAAGATTAATCATTGGAGGGTTGAGACACCAAAAATAATCCCTGGTCGATCTAAATAGAACTCTCCTCAATTTAAAAATAAGAAGATAATTTTTTAAGAATTAAAATATGTTTATTGAGAAAATACCATCAAATATACCAATAAAGGAAAATATAAGAATGTTCTTGATGAAAATTAACTTTGTGAATTTGACACTGAAGATGAGGTTGGATTTTTTTGATAAATTTCTATTTTTGTTCACTTAAAATGTGATATGTAGAATTATAATAGACAAATATAAGTTACAAAAAATACAATTTAGATGCAAACCTATTGGGAACTTTGTTTATATTTTCATTACAAATAGGAAGTAAAAGAAATTTATGAAGATGATTAAACATCAAGAATATTTTTTAAGAACAAGGATGAAAAGTAAAATTCCAAACCAAGGGTAAATAGTTAGAGGTTATCTAAATAAAAAATGATAATCCATTCATATATGTTTGATGAATATTATGAATGTGAAGAATAAGATGATAGCTTTAGTGATGATTATAATAAAAACATCTATTTGAAAACTAAATGGAAAAAATTCAACAGTGATGAAAAGAGTAGATGAGAAGAAGTAGAAGAATCCCCAATACAATTTATTATAAAGTGATATTTGATATAATTTATTACAAAAATCAAAATATTATAGAGTGGTATAAATCAAATAAAAATTAGAAATCATTCATAAAACAATCTTGGGCCATTTCTATAAGAAAGATACAAGTTTCTAGAGAAGACTAATAATCTGAAGAACCTCCTCATTGATGAAAATAAATCCTAGAAATCTTAATTGAGGAATATTTTTAGCTAAATAAATTTTTGTTGTAAATTGTTTAATAGATATTTGGTAATGATAATAAAGGAGATACAACCATCTAAAACTCAGTTATAGAAGTCAGTGACAGTTCTAGGGAAAACAAACATAAGAAGAATCAATAATAGTTATCCTTTAAAGTTGATATAAAGAATAATGATTCTTATAAGGAAGAATAGTTTATGAAATTCATGCAATTAGATAAAAATATGTAGAGTTTAAAAACATGATTTTTTAAGGTAACAATGTCTGAAGAAAAATTTTATACTTTAGTAAATTCTATTTAGTATATGAAGACATCAAATAATAAGAACAAAATCTCAGGATATAAACAAACAATTGTTCTATAGTGAAATACTAAAGTGTATGGAAAGAAATTTTATGAAAATAAGATGAAAAACTCCAAAATAATGTAATATATAGACAAAGATATACTTTATTTTGATACTATTATAATTGTAGTGAATTTCAGTATACAAAATATATGTGTTATTTTAATCATCAAAATTAAAAAGAATATATAAGAAGATGAAAAAAAATGTTTGAGGGGAATTAAAACCCCAAAAATGAGAAAAATTGATAATTTTATTTTGAATAATGAAAATGGATTTTAATATTTTGAAACTAATTGTACAAGATTTGATTAACCTAGAAATTATTTATTAGGATTTCTTGTTATGATACCAGTAGAATAGAAGGATAATGAATATAGATTTTATATAGTATTTTTTCTTCATATATGACTACAAACATGATTTTTTTAGTAATTTAAAAGATTTTAAAGATGGTGAAATGACATTTGGAAATGACTAGTCATTCAGAATCAAAGGTGTTTGATCTTCTATCATTGTAGAAGAATATAAAAAATCAAAATGATCCTTGTTTTTTTATTGGATAAATTTTTTAAGTGTTTCAAAACAAATTTTTTAAGGTAATAATTTTTATTTTATAATATATGGTTTTCGAAAAATAGTATAGAGGATATGAATTTTGTTTTGAGATGATGATGAATAAATAGGAACTTATTTTAGGTCATTGAATGTAAAATTTCATTTTATCTACGAATAGTGGAAGTAAATAATTTATAGCATAAAATAATGGGGAATATGTTTTAAAGGATTAGTAGAAATATTATAAAGAGATAAATTGTTAATGATATTCCTTACATGACAAGAAAAATTGATTGGTGTTGCTCTATTTTCTAGAAAGGGAAGATTACAAACACAACACATAATATTGTTGAGATGTGTTCAACGCATCCCATGGAGCTGATGCCTTCCCATATTTATGGGACCATGAGTAACAAATCAAAAAATAGTAAATTTACTTTATATATTGCATTTATGACTTTATTCTCTCTATAAATATAATGTTTCAAAAAAATAAATTTTAGGGTCTCAATATGTTTAAGAGTTTTAGGAGAAGTGTGGAAAAGTAAATATATATTTTATTCAAATATAATTTACTTGAAAAATGTTGAAAATATATAAGTGGGACATTTGGAGACTATCTTAAAAATCATGGAATTAATCATGAGTTTAGTGCCCTATACATACCATAATAATATTATTTTCCTAAAATATAAAATAGAAGTTTGGTGAATATGAAAAGTACAATGTTGTTCGAATGTGATACATCTCATTATTTTTTTAGTAAATCAATCAGAGTATAAATCTATGTACAAAATCAATGATTCTATAAGAAAAAATATTATATGACTATATAAGTGATATATTATAAAAATATACATGTTTGAATCACCTAAAAGAATTTAGAAGTCCCTATATTATAAAATTCAAGAGTGAAAATATTGGGATGTTTGATCATAGAAGTATGGATTGAATATTTCTTGGATACCCTACAAATGGTAGAGGATACATGTGGAATAACAAAGATATAAGAATGATGGTTGATTTTGATAATGTGAATGTTCATGATCACCAACTAAGAGTGTTTTTTAAAATATATAAATATGAAATGGAAGGAAGATGATGATTATGATGTTAAGAAATGTGAAAATGTTCTTAATGATAATAACAAGGATGATGCTACTCGAGAAAAATATTCAGACTCATATATCTCTAGTGATGAGGAAAAATATATTTCATCTCAATATAGGCTATGGAAACAAGATGAAGTTTACAGAATCATTGGAGATATATAAAAAATATTTAAATAACGAGAGATTCAATGTAACCCACACATACTTACTTATATTAAAAAGTTAATCCAAAATATTTTAATAATTATTTGGTGCACCCAAAGAATTTTAATGCCATCAATGAAGAGCAGTATCACATAGAAAATAATGATACATGATAACTTATACCCAAAACTAATAACACAAATTTTATTGACATAATGTGGGTGTTCCAAAACAAGTTAAACAAAATTGGTGAATTTATATAAAATGAGGAGTGACTGGTTAGTAATGGTTACTCTAAAATTGAAGGCATTGAGTATGATGGAACATTATCTCAATTAAAAAAATAGAAATCATCATAATTTGTCAAGATATTTCTTCAAAATAGAGATATAATTTTTTTAGACTGATGGCTAGTCAACATTTATTAATTGAGCGTTAGATGAATAATATTATGTAAAAGAAATTATGTAAATTCTAAATGTTCTATGTTTAGAATAAGTGTTTTATGGGTTGTTCTAAACACATATTTTGGTTATGATCAATGATCAATCCATGATTTACATGATGATGAATATTGTGATCAACATAATTGAATCAAATAAAATAGATAAGGGATAAAAATCCAAATCCAAGCACCAAATGATGACATATTATTTGTAATTAATTTAAGTAAATAATGAATTACCATGTGATAAATTCTTTATTTTTTATGGATATGGCTATGGATCTATGTTTTACCATCATTACGTTGTAGGAATCAAGGGAAGATTCTCTCTAGCGGTGATCTACATGTGTTTCAAAAGTCTCTGAGCATCATCATTGGAATCTCTATGTGCAAGAAAGGAAGTTCCTAAAACATTCATCATTTATCTTTGATCACCTTGATAATTTCATCCAAATTATTCATCTCTATCTCTCTTATGTTAATAGTGGAAGTATTTGAAAGATCACCATATATTATTAAGATAATTATTATATAAGGGATCTCTCTAAGAATTCAAGAGTATTATTCAGATTCGTAGCGCACAACAAAACAAATGAATTGTCTCTCTTTAAAAATAATATATTTGGGTTTATATACAACTATGGTTAGAAATAAACAATAGTACTAGTTTCCTTTGTCATTTATTCAACCAATGCAAACCCCATGTCTACAATAATAATAATAGTAATATTTCTCAACATGTGCTAAACTTTCAAATTAAAATTAAATAATATTTATTAAAATAATATTCCATAGATATTATTTCTCATTGAACCTATAAGTATGGTCTTACATTCCACCAAAATATATATCAGCTATTGAATACCAACTATTTATTTAATAAATAAATATCATTGCATTATTCTATAATAAA
This sequence comes from Viscum album, assembly GCA_963277665.1. Lineage (NCBI taxonomy): Eukaryota > Viridiplantae > Streptophyta > Magnoliopsida > Santalales > Viscaceae > Viscum > Viscum album. The sequence goes on along the minus strand of OY728135.1, from coordinate 224,220,435 downwards.
TAGATACATATTATATTCACTGAATAGAAAAACATATTTATTAAATATTTTTCTCACAAAATATTCTCTTGAATAACTGGTGATAAAATATATTAAATATAGAAAACATAAATAATTATTAGACCATTGTGGGAGTAATATTTATTCAAATTTTTAAAAAATAAAAAGTATATATTATTTAACTGAGATTCTGGATACACTTAGTGTGGTACCCTCTAGGCCTCTTTCTTAGTGGAATTAGAAGAGGAAGCCAAAAGTACAAAGAAAACATCTAGAAACAAACCATGAAACCCATAGAGAAATATGTTAATGCTATAATGACATAATAGCTCATATGGATGCTTATTGTGTAATATAATCTCATTATCTAGATATCTCTAATCAAGAAAGTTTTATGCTAGTTCCATCAACCTATGTGTTCGATAAATCTTCCATTGAATTTATAGAAATAAAAATTACCTACATAACACCATGTACATGTAATTATTTTGGCTATATAATTTTCATCAATGGTTCATAGATATCAGATTCCATTAAGGAATAGAAGGTACAAATCCTTTCTTGTATTATTCATTAGTGAAATATTAATTGGGATGCACCCAATGTATCCTACCTCATCGAGAACATATTTCATCATAGATTTCTTCAATAAATCAATTTACATTTTTTAAAATAATCATAAATATTAATATTTTTATCTAAGTATCAATACACACATCCACATATAGGACCATCCAATGACTCATAAATGTGGATTTCCTACTGGAAGGTATCATTCTCATAATATCGTACATTGGATAATACCAAGGGTGTAAACCATGAAAAGGTTACTCATATTCCAATGAGTCTCTACCCTTGATAGTCTAAATCATTTGTTCCCCTAAAATGATGTCATCTAGATATACAAAATATATCTAAGAATACTATCATTTCATTTCTAGTTTCTCATCATAGTGGGGTATCACTTTTTCCATTCAGTGTGACATATAATCTTCAAAAATTAACACATAATTTGTCACATAGAAGACAATCATGATGTGAAAATAAGTTTATTAAAATAATGAACAGTGCATAAAAGTTATCATAAAGTACAAAAAATATGGTTCTAGGGAACTAACTCTAATAGAATCCCACTTACACTAAATAAACTACTAACAACCATTAGTCCTCTAGATATCACATGATACTCATGATTTAACTGAGATAGTTATTTAGTCAAGGGGTCTACCAAATTTTCTTCTATGGTAACTCTACTTATTGCAACTTCACCCCTATGATAAACATCCCTCAAGAGGTTATTCTTACTGAGTATGTTCTTTTCCCATTTATGCAACCCCGACTCTTCTTCAAGTTCCACCACTATTATATAATCACAATACAATGTGATATATTATTTACTACTCGTTACCACATTAATATATCATAAGAAGTTTCATACCCAAATAGTTTCCTTGGCTTCATTTGAAGACACAATATACACAAAATCCACTACTGGATCAACAAAAACTGGATACTTTGTACTCTTCCATCTCATAGATCGTTCGTTGAGATAGAAAACATATCATAACTACAACATTAGTTCATTATGATATATTTTAAAACTAGTACCAGTATAACCCCTAATGGCCAACTACTCATCTCTTCTATACACTAAGAAAATATCCTTGGTACTTCTAACCTACTTGAGGAAATCTTCAATATTAGACCAATGTTGTTCTCCCAGATCAGCTTGATATTTACTTACCATGATAAATGTATAGGAAACATCATCTCTAGTACGTAACATAGAAAAAATGAATGATCATGTTGCTAAATAATATGGGATCTTACAAATTCTATCTTTCTCCAATTGTGTCTAAGGAAACAGTTTCTTATAAGGACATATACCATGTTACACTAGAACCAATCCCATCTTGGAAAATTATATAATAAATATATTTAGTATCCTTTCAATGCATGTACTTTGAATTAGTCCTTGTAGCTTCATTGATGTATCATGAATGATCTAGATCCTTATAATATAGGCTATTTCACTTATGAATTTCATACAAAAACAATTGTTTATCTAGTACTTAAGAGTCTGTAATACTATAATGTTGTTTCTAATAAGTTATATGTCATAAACATATATTATGAGGATAATGGATGCATTCACATTAAACCTATTGTAAACACATGCTTTAAAATCCTTCATAATGAAACCAATTCTTCTATAGCTTCATCAAATATAATTTTCCATGATTTAGTTGATATCTTCAATCCCTAAATGAAACTTCGCAACTTGAAAATATTTTTGGCATCACTTGAACTCACCAACCCTTGTGATTCTTTCATTTAGACATATTACTAAATGTTTCCATTATGGAAATAAGATTGGACATCCATCTTTCGAATTTAATTTTCATGTTAAGATGATATATGTATAATTATGATGGATTTAAACACTGAAACTCGTGAAAAATTTTCATCAATGTAAATTCCATGAAGTGGTTTAAACCCTTTAGATACTAGCCTTACATTATAGGTATTTAATTTACCTTCCATGTCCAGCTTTATCTTGAATACCTATTTTCGCCCTACGAGATTTACATCAACATTCAAATCAACTAGAGAATTTTTTTCTGATACGTAGAATCTATTTAAGATTTTAAGGCTTATTTACATCTTGAAACTTCTGAGATATCTACCTCCACTTTCTAGTATAAAGGTCCATTATTTTCAACCAATAATGACTCACCATCTTTGGTGACTTAAAAAACATAAATATATGGTTATCTTACCTCTCTAGTGATAATATTCCATACTTTTGTTTCTAGTTCCACTTCATCAATGGGTACCTATTGAATCTCTTCTTATGCAAAATCTTATGTATCTTGATTATCAAATTCATCAATTTCAATATTGACCCAACTATCATTTTTTAGGATTTTCTCCCAATCAAGAAAAGTGTATTGTCTGTCGATGATAACTTTCTTTTTAGTTTTTTTGTAAAGGTAGAATCCCACTGTTTCCATAGGATACCCTATAAAGATACACTTTGTGCCTCAGAGTTATAGTTTGTTACATGAGAAGTCCATAAAAAAATTTCTTAAGACCCTTTACACATGTATTCAATAAAACATGTTTCATTCTACTCTATAACTCAAATTGAATTCCATTTTTCTCTTTAGTTGGTAATCAGTTTAATGTATATACTGTAGTTTATAATTCATATCCCCAAAAGGATAATGGAAGATATACATGACTCATCATTGATCTTACCATTTCTAACAGGGTTTAGTTCCTCCTTTCACTAACACCATTTCACAGTGGTGTGTAAGGTAGAGTGGGTTGATATAGAATCCTAAACTCCCATATAATATTTATAAACTATTAGTTAAGATATTCACCACCTAGATCAAATCAAATATTCTTTATCTTATTTTCAATTTTATTCTCTACTTAATTATTAAATTTTCTGAATTTATTATAGAAAACTGACATGTGCCTCATTAATTAGATATATCCATATCTACTCAAGTCATCAGTAAAAGTTATGAAGTAATAATACACACCTCTAGATAATAATAGAAATTCTATACACACATAAGTGTTTACAAATCCTAGACACTCTATAGAACTTTTACCTTATCCACCAAATAGTGATTTAATCAGTTTCCTTCATAAACAGTTATAACATAGTTCAAGTGGTTTTTGCTCAAAAGATTCCAAATAACCATCTTTATAGATATTTTTCAGACGCTTTTCGTTTTCATGTATAATATGGTAATTACATATCTTGGTGTTATATGAGTCATGTGAAAATGGTTCCATATATATGAAAAATACTTGGTTTTAATGATTAAATAGATAAATACCGTCACATAAATGCGCCATACAGTAACATATATTTTCTTTATAAGAAACAATATTAATTTATGAACATGAAAAAAAAACATTATCATTTTGGAATGAAAAATAAATTATGCTCTTTGTAATAGTTGGTACATAATTATAATCCCTTAAACTAATACAGTTCTCATTGGAAATGAATGGTGGTAGTCAACAATGGATAAAGAAACCATCCTCACACCACTGGTAGCTTGAAAATACACCTCTCTTATAAACATCATTTTGAATCGACTTTGTCTCCAAATTTGGATACCGATGTGAGAACCACAAGCTGTTTTGAATAAACAATGTGTAGATTTTGAAAGATTACCCTCAATAAGGATTTCATATTTATCTTACCATTCATTTTGGGATCAATTATTCTTCAAGTGCTGTTTCTTTCCACATGAAAAACACACTACCTTCTTTTCCTTACCCTTCATATGGATTTCTCTTCTTGGAAGGATGGTTCTGAGGATCATTATAATTTTTGTGAGTCTTGTTCCCCTTATCATTATTCATTATTTTCTTAATGACCATAAGGACCATGGTTTTGTCATGCTCCATGTGCTTTTCCACTCAGATAATCGAAGTATGAATTTTTTGAAATATTATTTTCTGATGGAGGGAAGAATATAAAACCCCATGATTTTATGTTATGTTTACTCTTAAATAGTTTTAATCCATTATATACCTTATTATGCATGAAATAATGAGTCTCTGTTAATGAAAACTTTTTTATGAGATATAGTTATAACATAGCCGTTAAATTTAATTTTTCCACTTCTGTGATTTGAATTTTGAAAAATGGATATACCTGATTGCTTTCAGTAAGATATTTAGAGTCTGATAGGATAAAATTATTTTTTAGTGAATGGTAACATACCCTTATGAATAGTAATGATACCCTTGTGAATAATAATGTACCCTTATAAATAATAATACAACCATTATGAATAGTAACCTCACTCATGAAAGTATAAATAAAATTGAGGCACCTTAAAAATGAAAGTGAATATTTTAAAAATTAATAGTAATGAGACCTTAGATAATTTTTCAAGGTGTTATAAAATCTGTTATAATTTTAGAATCTGTATTCTTCCAATAAATAATTATTTTAATTAATTTTTTTTTTCACATTTAGAAAATTATTTTCATAAAATAGAGTATATTTTTGGATTCTACATGTCGATAAATGGTTATGGTTTTCTCATGGGATTTTTCTAAAACACTTGATTTTTTTTGTAAACAATAAAATACGATAATTTACGGTATAATAAATTATAAGATAAATAAACTATTCTTTACATCAGGGATGATGTAATCAACCATTAGTTCGAACTCACATTCACTTATTACTATATTTGGTGACAATACTCAATAATATTTCTTGTATTGAGAAAAATAATAAAATAACGAATAAAATATTGAGAAATCACTCCTCTCCTCCAGTATAAAAACCACCCCTCAACCCTCTTCTCCTCACTCCTCTAAGCCTTTAATCATCTCAATGTTCTTATAAAATACTATTACCTAGTCCCTCACCACGTCCAAGGGCTCTTAGTCTTTCTAAAATTCCAAAACCCTCTTCCCTTAGGGAGATTCTGAAGGAGGTGTATTCAAGAGGAAAATCCACATCCTTTCTCTTTCAATTTCAATTCAAGTTTCTCTATTTTATTATCTTATACTCACATCATCTATAAAATTTATAGTTATAACTCTATTATAATATATATACTGTAATTATATCATTTTAATGTAATATCTACTATGAATCATCTTACTCTCTCTCTTTTTATTTTATAAACAAAATCATCTTCTGGGAGGTGCCGGTTTACAACCTTCTTGGACAACGAAGATTCATTATTAAATTTATTCTTCAAGGATGGTTATGAAAACATTTTTATGGATGAAATAGATTAAAAAATATGTATTATATATTATCTAATTATTCTAGAACTATTATTGATACATGATATTAAATTAAAGAACAAAACATGTTCATTGTGATCGAAAAAACATTGTAATAATCTAAGCGATTGTCACTAAATGTATTATCTAATGATTCAACCTCATAATATATAAATAAATGATATATATAACCATTTAAACATTTGTATGTTCATTAATAACATTAAATTCTAATTTTATAGAATTATATCCATTCCACATGAACTCCAATACTAATAATCAAGCGAACTTAAAATCAAGTAAAAGAACACTCAGGTACGACCGAATTCAATATTATAACTTATCAAGAAGGCTGTAAATTAAATTAATGAAACTAAAATGAATAAAATACATGAATATAAGGTTCTTAATTATTTAATTTATTGATATAATTTTACTATATAGGATAATAAGGTCAAGTGAATAACACATTCGAGTATAAAGTAAGGGGTTTCTCATCTCACTTTTATTTTTATGAGATTTCCATTGTTAACCACTTATTTATTTTATGTGGTGTATGTTTTATTCTATTTGATATATAATATCATTATTCTATTTATTTTAATGGTATTCAATGACTCATTTGATGATTATTATTTTTTGGTCATGCGATTCAATTGATTATGATGTGGTAAGGGACTTCATCTCAATTTCCATTTCGTTGAGATTAATTGGTATTATAAACCTAATAATTTTTATGTGGTGTATCTAATACCCCTTTGAGATTATTTTTTATTTTAAATAACATTCCAATTAAATATCCATATTCTTGTATAATAGATATGATTACTGTCTTATCTGTATACGTTTTTACATATGATGTTTATTTTTAATGTTGTTTTAACTATAGAAATTTTGATGAATCTGTATCCTATAATCAATAATGAAACTGATAAAACATATTGTTATGGAATTAAATGATTTTCTAAGAATTATTTTGACTTTCAGTGATGGGTGGGACCACTATATCCCCTTGATGTATCGACAGGTCTCATAAGACAAACTAGTTGGCGAAAAACCATTGAGTTTTTTTTTCCAAAATGAAATCAGATGGATTTCTACCCATAGAATTAAACTGTCTCAATGGTATGATGGTTAATGTAACAAATACATGTCGTACAAATAATAATAATTCTCTTTATTCAGAATTTAATTATTACTTTCCATGAGGTTTTCACTATGACAAAAATCTATGGATGCATTTTCATTTTAACTTTATGGATGGTGTGTGTTTTAAATTATTCACCATGCCATATTTATTATGCCTAATTAATTATGATTATATTATTATTGTTTCATTATTCATCTATATTTAAACCTTACTAAGCATTTTATCACTCCCTTTCATTTTTTTACTTCCCTAGGTTATGAAGAAGAGATAATTTAATGAGTTTTCAAAGATGCAGTTAATTAGATTTTGTTATGTATTTTATTTTGTTCTATTTTCCCTATGTAAAATGGGTTCCATGTATGTATATAGTTTCTTGAAGACTAATAAACTAATATATCCTTTAGGATTTGATTCCTTGTAATCATTCCAATGTAATAAAATAATCCTCCAAAGCTGGGTTTCTGGGGTCAGGGCGTTACATAATATACATCTTGGGATCCTAGGAAAAAATTAAACGTAAGTGAGGGGTGAGATCAGATTATCATTAAGTGTAATAATATAGTAGAAGATATTACAAACAAACATAAACAATAAGTCAAGGTTAATAAATAACAACACGTTCCATTAAAACAGAAACATGAGCATAATACTTAAGAATAAAAGCTTATCAAATAATTCCATATAAAAAATCCCATGAAAATGATACTTACCAATGGATAATATACTAGTAAAATAGTCACATGGATTATCAATAAATAATCTCATAATGAGGGAATACATAATTCAGAACATTATAAATACACCACCATCAAGGAATCGACCAATATGTGACATAAATGGGTAAGGCCTTGGCGAAAACCCGGTCTAGTTTTTCTCATGATAGCAACTTAGGTATTGAGTGGATATAGAGGGCCCCACCAAACATTTACTAAGTACAATGAATTCCTCATATGAAAGGGGTAAAACATAATCAATTTATAAATTCATAAAGAAACAAGCATATGAAATCTAAATAATTTTCCCAATCCGTAAACCTAATCATAAAATTCAAGAGTAATATGGATAATGGTATCAATATAGAACATACCTAGTCAAAATTAGCATAAAAAATTTAACAAAATGTGTTAGATTGTATCATAATATATCAGCCTAAATTATAAATAATAAATTAATATAAGGGTTACGCATGAAAAGAAATGGGTATCATAATCATGTTATAAGGCATAACAAATCAGTTTATCATAATGGTGTCTATGAAATAATGGATTTAAATCATTCATGGAAATTTATATAGTAAAAATGCATATATAATGATAATTTATGTCTAACTAAAGTAAAAACATGTAAAACTAGTGTTTAAGAATCTTTATAAATGATCCAATTTAGTGCGGTTTGAGGGAACATATTGAAGTGTATTTAAAGAAGACAAAGGAACATTTTTTTACATAAAGCCAAAAAATGAAATAATATTATTATTCATGATAAAAAGATAAATTTTATAAAAATATTGGTGTTTGAAAACATATTATGGAGTTTACCTGAAAATGTGTAAGTAAATGATAAGGATATGGGGTGGGGATCGTGCCTCACTCTTTGGGCTTCGCTAGGGCCCTCAGATTAGAATCTTCCCCCTCTTAGGGTTTTCACTATCCCTAGTAGTGTTGGATATTCTAATTATCTTTCCCAAGTTCTCTCTAGTCATATCTCTATATCACTAGTTATAGGTCTCCTCTCCCTCTCTCGGTTTCTCAGTCTCTTCTTCCTAATTTTCCTCCGCTTGCTCCGTGAAGGCCTTTCTCTAGCCGCCTTACTATGACCAAGCCTAAAGTTCCACTACTCATCTCTAGGTATGATCTGATGTGATGAACACACTGATAATTTGGGATAATGTTTTGGTAGTTTTGGTTCATATCGACATCTCATATATTCTTTATTTTTGGTATCATCCCCTGTTATCTTTCTAGTGTTTCATCCCCTCATAGTGGTGCTTTTCAGTTGTCTTTCACTTTTCTTTTTAAGGTATTTTACCTGGTTCTTATTAGGGTTCCAATCCCATTACATCTTCCTCACTATCAATGGTTTAGTCTTTTATTCTATTGGAGTTTTTTAAGGTTTTTTGTTATGTTCTTCTATTACTATTTTGATGATGGAGTTGAGTGGTGATGTGGTGAAAGCATAGGGTAGAGTTTGTGATGAGATGAGGATTACACTGGAGAAGGTGAAGCAAAAACAAGATGACATATTGATAGTTTCTTCCTAAAATTGACTTCTAAAATGGATCTATTTTTATAGAACATCTTCTTCCAATAGGTGTTTCAAGAGTATCGTCTCATAGTGTTGGAGGGTTTTAGAGGATTCTACCTTGTGTTTTTCGGTGTTTCTATGCATTGGGGTTACTGATGGTGGTTTCATCTGTGTGGATGATATAGGAGGGAGATTCCAAGGTTTGATTTGTTTAGGTTATTATTTCAGTGATCACATATGCTTGGTTTGTGGTCTCCCTAGTTGGATATGGTGCTGGTTTTTATCCAGCGACGACGATGGTGTTGATTCCTGGTGACAACGACAATTTTTTTGGGTGTTCGGTGGGAATTAAAAGTGCATTGATTATCAGTAATGATGTGAAAATGGTTCGGAATAGACAAAGGAAATTAGATGATGATGATAATGTTTTCGGTGGAAAACAATGATGGTGATGTGTTGATGAAAGTGACATGGATGTGCAGTTGACTCGACATGGGCGGTTCATGCAGCTTGTATGATTTGCGGGACTCTAACAGAAATTGATATTGTTTTTGAATTTTGAATTTCCTCCTGATGTTTTTTGTGATATTTTTGACTATGTGACATTTTCAACATTTTGTGCCTTTCCAATATTTCCTTGAAAATGGTTTTATGAAAACAATAAAAAAATTATTTGGAGGGTACAAAATTGATAACTTCCCTTTAATTGGGATTTCTTATTTGGAGGAATTGAAATGAGAACCTTATAAAACATATATTTACCATTAAAATAAGAATTGAGATAGATATATATGATTGAACATACAAAAAATATGTAATATGATTACATAATAGGAATTTATAATTAAATTGGGGGTAAATAGAGAGAAAGTGTAACCCGAAGGAAAATGGAGGTTTAGGAAGAAACTTTTACCTTATGGCCGAAAGTGTTCTACACTTTCACATAATACCCAAGATAATGAAATTAGATTTTTTTATAATTTAATGAAGAAACTCTTAAACATGTATTTAGTTAGTGTAATTTTATTATGTTTATTTACATTTTGTTTGATGAATTATAACATTCAATTTCATCGTTCAGGACTGTTCGTTTCTTTGGTTTTCATATTGGTTCACTTGTATACATGTGTAAAAGATCATGTAAAATGGGAGTAGTTATCTAGAATTGAAATTATATGTCATTAATTAAATTTCATAAGATTAAATATTATGATATATAACATTCTTTCTAGATGTTAGGATGATTATTAGATAAAATGTTAATGATAATCAATTATATTATTTTTTTCATTTTTTAATCATCACATAGTAGTTTTGTTTTATTAAATAATATAATTTATATTTACTAGTTCCAGAATAATAAAAAAATTTTAATATACATTTTAATGTTTGTTTTAAACATTATAATGGTTTTATGCCCATACTTAAAGGGGTATTACGAAATTTAAAAAACATCATCCACGAAGCTGGTGAATCAACACCTCACAGATGATGTTTTGAGTTTTAGAACAAAAGTTGAAGAGATGAAAATTGATGGTGGATATTATATTAACTTAATAAAAATTAATATATATATGATACTAGATTTATCATTTCCCTTTGGATAGGTTAGGCGATGGAATGATAAGAAAAAAAAAATAAATTGAAAAGAGAGAGAGAAGGGTTCACCTATTGAGTGTCATCTCATTGAGAACCACCTTAAGGGACTTGGAAATTGTATTTTGGTGAGAGAAAAAAGGCTCAAACACATGGAAGAGGTTTGGTAGAGGAATGTTTTAGAATATATTAAAATCCAAGGCTTATAATGAGCGAGGTGAAGAGGTGGTGAGGGGTGATACTTATAGTGGAGGAGAGGGGTGTTTTTTGATTCCTTTATTTATTTGTTTAGTATTTTGGCTATAGAATATCAATTGTGTTGATTTTTGCAACTACATACATTAACTAGTGCTTGTGAGTTTGAACTAATGATTTCATACATCATGCATGACTCAAAAAATTAGGTATTTGGCTTAAAATGTTAAATACCGTAAATTAGCATATTTCACTATTCATAAAAATTCATCTATTTTAGAAAAATTATAAAAATTCATCCTAACCATTTTTTGATTTGTAGATATTAAAAATGAACTCCATTTTTTTATTAGTAGATTTTAAATATGAGATTTTTAATTTTTAATTAAAATAATTAATTATTTGAAAAATAATGATTTTAAAATTATAACTAATATTATGACACATTAAATAATTAATTAAGGTATCATAAAATTATATTATCATCAAAAAACAACAAGAAATTAATTTTTGAATATATTTTTTGAAAATAAAATTTCTTTTAATTCATTAAATTAATTATAAAATTATATGTAAACATTTTGTTTCACAAAAATACCATTACAGAATTTATAATTTTAAAACATTTATTTACTTATTCTATGATATAAATATATTATATTTACCTTCATAACAAACCTAAATTTTATTTATACATTTATAAGTGAGGTTACTATTCTATTGGATAAATTATTATTCCTAATTGTCACATTACTATTCCAATGATCATGTTAATATTTTATTGGATATCATGGTTTATTTAAGCTCAGTATTGCATGCAACATAAGCTATAGATGATGTTAAATTTAAAATAGACATACCATAACATATCACGGTGTTACATTCTCCCCATCATCATAAATTTCATCCTCGAAATTTATAGAATTTCACATCATAAAAACATTTGGGTAGTTCTTAGTTATATATTATTATGGTTCCCACATTACATATTCAATTTAATAATTTATACAATGTACATTTACTAGTAAAGTCATCTGAACCATCAACACCTAATCTCTAATATATATAATCATGATAGGATTATCATAGTAAGATAAATTAGGTTCCAATTATATTCCTTTATAAGTGATAACATATGTTTGGTCTGACATGTACTTCATTAACAAAGAGATGCGGAACACATTTTTTTCTTTATAAAGGCTCGGAGGAATTGAAAAAAATAAGCCATAGCTCTAATTATATCCATAATTTAAAAAGTTTTTATGTATCTGGGGATCAGTTTCCCTTTCATAGAAAACCTTATGAAATCCTTCCATGGAGATACTTTCAGAAAGACATGAAATTCAACATGAAACTTCAAATCCTTTCTCTAGTTGTCAGTATAACACTTTTAATTACTTTGAGCTACTTTGATGTTGTTTTGAATAATATTCACCATTGCTTTCGTTTTCTCCACAAGTTCTAGGCCTACAACCTTCCTTTCACCAATTTAATCCCAACAAGTTTGTGTATTACATCTATTACCATATAACACTTCATAAAGTTCTATTTGAATACTTGAATGGAATTTTTTTTTTGTAAAGATCTACCAATGGTAATTACTGATCCCACATACCTTGAATGTTATGTGAGAATGATCTCAAAATGTCTTCTAAATTTTGGATTGTCCTTTCAGACTATCCATTAGTTTGAGGGTGATAAGAAGTTCTCAAATAAATCTCAGTATCCAAAGCCATCAGAATAATTTTATGGAATTTGGATGTAAAAATGGGATCTCAATATGACAAAATTGATATAGATGCACCATGAAGTCTTACTACATAATTAATATAGAGTAGTTCAAGGTGATCCAATGTAAAATCCTCCCTTATAGTGAGGAAATATTCATATTTTGTAAGTTAATCAAGAATTAACTACATTGAATCTTTCTTTCTTGGACTCTTTGGTAATCCATTGTAAAATTTTGTTGTAATATCATCCCATTACTAGGTAGTAATAGGTATAGGATGCATGACTCTACTAGGAGTTTGTCTTTCATCATTCACCTATTAAAAAACTAAACATCTTGATTCATAATTTTTAATTTCATGCTAAATATTATCCCACCAAAAATGTTCCCTAAAATATCTATACATATTAGGGAAACCATAGTGTATAGTGAAATTTGAGCTATGAACATCATCCCATAATTCCATTTTTAGCTCGGGTATATAAAGAACACAAATCCTCTTCCCAAATTTCAAAACTCCATCTTCATATACAAAGTCTTCCAATTTCCCATCATTCATATCTTTAATTTTATTTTGAATGTTCTCATCATCAGACTGAGAACATTTTATTCTTTCTAATAAATATTTTTTGGAAATCATTTAAAAAAGTGATGCTTCATCTCCCTTGACAATTCCCCTATCTATATTTACATGATCCATGTATACGAGATCTCTATCAATCCTTATTTTTTTCATAACACCATGATAATTACTGCTCAATGCATCTACTACCTTATTTTCCTTCCCTGAGTGGTAGTGTATTGAACAACAATAATTGTTGAGCAGCTTGAGCCATCGACTTTTCCTCATGTTGAGTTCTTATTATGATAATATATATTTGAAAATCTTATGATCGGTATGTATCTCCCATTTTTAACTATAGATATTGCGTCTCCATATATTTAGAGAAAATATTATAACTGCTAACTCAAGATCATGAGTTGGATTGTTCTGTTCATGCATTTTTAATTTCCTTGAGGCATAGAAAATAGCTATATCATTCTTCCTAAAGACACAACCGAGTCTTTTTTCTGATGCATCACTATAAATATAAAAGACACCATATCTTGATGGTAGATTCATGATTAGAGAAATCACTAATCACTTCTTTAATTTTTCAAATAATTCTTCACATTCTTTTGTAGAAATAAACTTAACCCCTTTACGAGTAAGCTTGGTTAATAGGTCAGCTAATTGGGAAAACTTCTGAATGAAACTATAATAGTAACTTGATAAACCAATGAAAATACATAACTTAGTTATGTCAATGGTGTAGTCCATTCCTGGATAGCCTTTGTTTCCCAGGATCTACTGAGAATCCATCCTTGGAGACAATATGGCCAAGAAAATAAACTATTTGAAGAAGTAATTCACACTTGCTAAAATTCTCATATAACTCTTTTCCCATAAGAGTATCCAGAATAATCCAAAAGTGGTTCTCATGGTCCCCGAAGATTTTTCAGCACACCAATATATCATCAAAAAATGTCATATCAAAAATATAATGGCATTCTTTGAATATTCTATTAATTAGATCGCTAATGATACATGGTGAATTAGTCAGTACAAATGGAATCACTATTAATTTTAATGTCCATAAGTTGTTTGAAATGTTGCCTTTGGAATATCTTCATTTTTACATGAAATTTATGATACCCATAATAAATATAAATCATTGAAAAATATTGATCTATGTGAATTTATTCAAATAATTCATCAATGTGAGGCATATGATACATCAACTCTATCATAATAGAATTGATCTCCCTATAGTGAATGCACATCCTCATAGATCAATATTTTTTCTTAATGAAAAGAACAAGACCCCCCAAGGGGAAACACTAGGGGGTATAAATCCACTATCACTCAATTCCTCTACTTGTTCTTTAACACTATTAACTCCACGACAAAAATTCTATAGGGAGTATTTGATATTGGTCTTGCATCAAGAATTGAATCAATCGAAAACTCAATTTACAACTCTGGAGGATATCTAGGTAAATACTATATAAATAAATCAATGTATTATTATAAAATAGGTACATCCTCAATTTTAAGATCTATTTTTTCACCAGTAGGTTTTATATTCCCATATCCAATAATTTCATTTAGAATAGCTATTGGAGGTCAGTCTAGATATGACTAAGATGATGAATTATCCCCTATAAAGATAAGAAATTACACATCTTTGTCCTAAATAATAATTTCCTTCATTATCAATATATTATTTAATTATATATTTAAATAAATTCCATATAAAAATTATATCAAAATAAAATATCCTTATGATAATAAAATCTGCAATTATAGCATGATTTTGTGTCATAATAGGAACTACTCAACAGATATTTGTTGCAATAAGCGTTCCATTAAGAGTTTTGATTGATATCTCCACTATTAAGGTGGATTGTAAATATCAAATTTTTATAGAAAATTGGGAATATATAAAAGAATATAATGATCTAGAATCAAATAATGTTTTGGCTAAATTTGAGGAGACTATTAAATTACCTACCACCATATCATTAAGAACTTTAACCTCAGCAGTTGTGACTACATAAGCATGAACTTATTCCCTTGGCTTTTTCTAGGGAAATATCCCATTACTTCTAGGATATCCATATTAACAGTTTCCATACTATAGTATCTCAAGAATTGTATAATGATGACATATTTCTTTTCATTGCAATCACAAGCCTAGTGGCCTTTTCTCCACACTCTACACAAACTCCAATTCCCAATAGGCATGTCACATGATGTCCCTTTCCACATTTATTGTAAGTTAGAAATTCTATTATTCAATTCTTCCCTTTTTCATTATTTTATTTTCTAGATTACTCAACATCGCTATTTTTATCTTACTTTACTTAAAATCCATATGGCTTGGAAGTTATTTATCCATTTTGGTTAAACATGATACTGTATCCTCGTATGATGAGAATTTTTGGGAGACTAGTTCCATTCATAAAATAGGATTAAGAACATAAAAGAAATGGTTAATCTTTTACCTTATATGATGTATGTATTCCACGAAATTTCTTGATAACCTTGTAAGCTGGTTTCATGATTCACAATGTTTTTATCCTCTTTCTGTCTCATACGGAAGAATTGTCACTCCATATTTACTCACTATTTGAGAGGGAAATATTTTTCCAAGAAAATTTCCTTAAAGTACTTCTATTCTATATATGATATTTATTCCTCATCCTTTGTGTTTTTAATTAATTACCACCATTGATCTTCATATACCGAGTGATAATAAATTCCAATGACAACCTTCTTCCTTTCGTTACTTCTGAAACTGAGAAATATATTCTCTAAGAAACTTATTCATTACTGAACTAAAAATGGATTTGTAGTCCAATTGAATTATACTAGTTGTTGTCACATGAAGTGGTCTACCATTGTTACTTCATGATGTGGATTGAGATGATCCATGCAAGTAAGGTTATTTATCATAACTTAAGATAGTTGTCCCAATATTTTTATAAGATGTTCAAATCCAATTGTATCTCAAAC
This sequence comes from Viscum album, assembly GCA_963277665.1. NCBI lineage: Eukaryota > Viridiplantae > Streptophyta > Magnoliopsida > Santalales > Viscaceae > Viscum > Viscum album. Next base: position 224,204,181 of record OY728135.1, on the reverse strand, counting down.
TCTAACATCGTTATATGGCATAAAAGGACAATCCCTACACGGAATATGTGAACTGATACACTTTCCATTACATCAACTAGGTTACATTTGCAAATAATGGAATACACTAAATTATATCGTAATATTATGAAATGTAATGTATAATGTAAAAGATGTAAACTGTTAATGCAAATTGAAAATTTAGGTTAAACTAATCTCTAAATCATAATCTTGGATATTTTTGGAATATTCTCAAAGTTAGTTATAGGGTTATATTTAGCTATTCAACATTTTCCTAAATTTAGTATCCAAAATTTCTACTAAACATTATTTGATACCAATCGTAATGACCCCAATCCTATTATCCTAGAGTCAATGCCTTATGTTATTACATTGGTATTATGAACAAGTGATAAAATCCAAAATTACTGAATAGTTTAGTTTCTTAGTAAAACTTGATACAACAACAATTGTTACATTACAACTGGAAATGAAATAAAACATAAAAACTCCTTTATAAACATCCTTATTATCCTAGCCGAACACTATATCTCAAAATTAATAAACATCTTGGCATCATGGGGAAAAATGAAATATAAAAAAGGGGTGGTCTTATATGATCTGTAAGGGTAAGAAATACAACAAAATCAATCATAAATAAACACAAACAATAAGGTAATGTGAATAATTAAAAACATGTTCCATTAAAACATAAAATGAAGCGTAATATGGAAGGAATAAAATCTGATCACATAACACCATATAAATAATCCCATTAAAATGATACTTACCCATGGACAATCTACCAGTAAAACAATCACATGGATTATCAATAACTAATCTCATAATGAGATAATGCATAATTTAAAACATCATAAATATACCATCAAGGCCTTGACCAAGAAGTCTACATAAATGGGTAAGTCCTTATTCAAAACTAGGTCTAGTTCATCTATTGAGACCTATCGATGAATCAAGGGACTATAGAGGGCCTCTATCTACAATTAATAAGTCCAATTAATTCCAAATATGAAATGGGTGAAACATAATCAACATATACATTCATATTGAATCAATCATATGAAATGTAAATAACATCTCGAATCAGCAACATAATTATATACTATCCTGAGTAATATTGAAAATGGTATCAAGATAGTACATACATAGTAAAAATTAGCATCAAAATTCTATAAAATATGGTATATGTTATAATAAGAGTTCTACCTCAATTAATAATAAGAAATTTACATAAGGGTTACCCATGAAATCAAATGGATATCATGATCTTGTTATATGGAATAACAAATAGGCATACCATAATGGTTTCCATGAAAAAATATATTTGAATGTTAGATGGACATTAATAAGAAAAATAATGCATATATCATAATAAATTATTTATGAATGAAGTTTTTTTTAAAACTGTTTAATAAACTTTAGAAATGAGCCACTTTAGTGTGGTTTAAAGGAAAATAGTAGTCTTTAAAGAGGAAAAAGGAAAATTTTTTTCATAAAGCCAAAAATGAAATAATATATTTTTCCAGATAAATGTAATACTTTATAAAAATATTGGTTTCTTAAAACAAATCATGTAGTGGACTTGAAAATGGGTAAGAAATTGGGAAGTTCCTTTTATTTGGGATTTCTTATCGTGAGAATTGAAAATTAAAACTTCTAAAACATGTATTTCCCAATAAAAGAAGAATTGATCTATATAAATTTTCTTGGAAAATTTAAATAGTATTTAGGAGGAGTACATAATAATAATTAATAATTACATTTGGGTAAATATGGAGAAAGTGTAACCTGAAAAAAAATGGAGATTCAGGAAGAAAGCCTTACCTTATGTCCGAAAGTGTTATGGACTTGAAAATAATATCCCGGATAATGAAATTAGATTCATTAATAATTAACTTCATATCCCCTTAAACATATATTTTATTTATTATAATTTTCTTAAGTAAATTTATTGACTTTTTGATGAGTTATAAGATTCAATTTCTCATTTTAGGAGTGTTTGTTTCCCTGGCTTTCATGATCTGTTCACTTGTATAAATGCATGAAAATCATGTAAAATGGGAATAATTATATTGAATTAAATTTATATGTTATTAATGAAAATAAATAATATAAATGGGTATTATATATAATTTTTCTATATATTATTATGATTCATTAGATAAAACATTTTTTGGTTTTTTTCCGATAATCGGGTACTAGAGTTGTTTTATTAATTAATTTTATGTATATATACAGGCTCTAGAACACTAAATAAGTTGTAATATAAATTTTAAAATATAATTTAACCAATATAATGGTTTTATTACCTTACTTTAAGGATTTATTAGAAAACAAAAAATCTTCATTTATAAAGGTGGTGAATTGACACATGACGGACAATGTTTTCATTTTCAGAACAAAAGGATAAGAGAATAGAATTGATGGTAGATAAACCACTAACATAATAAAATTATAGTATATATATATATATATATTATATTTTAGTTTTCATGTTTTTTTAGAAAGTTTAGGTGAGGGGTGGATAAGAAATTAAATGAAATTTAAAGAGAGGGAAAGAGATAGAATGTCATACCTCATGAGTGTCGTCTTATTGAGAACCTCATCAAGGGACATGGAAATTATATTTTTTTAGAAAAAAATACTATAATGTGGGGAATAGCGTTAGGAGAGTAATTTAGTAGAATATAATAAAAATACAATTCTTATAAGGTGTGGTGAGAAGAGGTGGTGATGGGTGGTACTTATAGTGGATGAAATGGGTATTTTTTTGATTATTTTAATTATTTGTATATTATTTTGGATCAGGGCAATCAATAGTATTGATTATTGTTACTATATAAAGTAACTGGTGAATTTTAGTTTTAACTAATGGTTTATTACATCATTCATGACTCAAAAATTCATGTATTTGTTTTAAAATGTTAATTACCATAAATTACCGTTTCTCACTATTCATAAAAAGTTCAACTATTTTAGAAAAATACCAAAAATTAACCCGAAACATTTTTCAATGTGTACATTTAAAAAATGAACTCCATTTTTGTAATATAATTTTCTAAATATTAGAAATCTAATTTTAAATTAAAATCATCATTTATGCAAAAAATACCAATTTGAAAATTATAACTAATTTTATGACACTTTAAAAAATTAATTAAGGTCTCATAAAAATATCATATGGTAAGAAGAGAACAAAATATTAATTTATGAATATATTTTTTGAAAATTAATTTTATATTAAATAAATATATTAATTATAAAATTATAAATTGACATTTACATTTCATAAAAATATAAATACTTAATTTTTGATTTCTAAAGAATTTATTTACTTATCCATGGTATAAATATATTCTATCTTCATTGATAAGATACCTAACTTTTATTTATACATTCCTAGGTGATGTATCTATTATATTATACAGATAAATATTCATAATGGTCACACTACTATTCCAAAGATCATGTTAATATTTTACAGTATATCGTTTGTTTACGCTTAGTGTTGCATGAAATGTAAGATATTAAATATGATAAATTTAAAAGACACATACCATAAAATCATGGGGTGTTGGAGTGAATGGGAGTGAAAGGTTTTATCTCATTACATCAGAATCATAAGGATTGTAGCTGTATGTGTAAAAATACATTAAAATATGGAAAATTAGAATTCAAAAGGGCTTAGTTCAGAGAAATTATTTGAAATAAAATGAAGAGGAGATAGTCCATTAACATGAGAAGGTGTTTCTAAAATCTTGGGAGGATAAACTTATGTTTTTGGGTACACCATAGGAGGAATTTAGGGATATATAGGGATATAAAAATAATAATATATAAGTTTTTAGTGTAATGGAATGGGAGGATGGGGTTTTATTTAAGGAACATGAGGGGGGAATTCTTTATTAATTTCAAAATGTAGGTTTTGGACTCTATATTATAAAATAATAAAAAGAAGAAACCTTTACATGGTTACTTCACATCGTTCCTATTAAGGGGGAGTGGTTTTCAAAATCTAATAAGGCCATGAACTGATCATATTAAAATAATACCATTGATGATGTGGAAGTGAGTAATGTTCCCAACTAATTGAATTTAAAACAATAATAATATAATCTAGGATTTTTAAAATTATGCATCAGTTTCTAAAATTAATAAAATAATTCTAATAATAGAATATTCTGAAGGATAAATATATATTTGGTCATTGATTCATTTTATAAAATTTATTACATCAATTAAGGGTCATTATGTTGTCATAATACAGACTATATATTTATTCCATATTTCATTTTTACTAACAAATTCGACCCTGTCATAATATTAAAAAAAATATCCAATAGCTAATTTTAAAAATATTATTTAAAAATTAATATTTATTTTAACATATTATTTTTCTAAATATGAGAATGATCAATTTTTAATAATATTTTTATTAAAATTATTTTGTTTTGAAAATTATAGTTTTATTTCCATTATAAATGTTATATTGGAATTGACTAAATTATTTTTTAATTAGTATATAAATATTATCTCATAATAAAATTATATGAAAAAAAATTTATTTAAAAATTACTTGAATTTTTCAAAAATATTATTTTCATTAAAACCATATTTTATCCAAAAATAGATTTTTTCTTCCTTAGTATCAATATATAATTTTCATCAAATCATATAATTTTATAATAAAGAAAAAGGTATAAATATAATCATTATTTGATAATGAATAGAAAATTAAAATTCATAGCACAAGGGTCTAGATACATAACCCCTTATTACACCAGTGTATTCCCTAATGATAGGGTGTGTTATGGTGGTTCTTTATTAGTTGATTCAACAAACACAATTTGAGTTGTGATCTCAATAAACATGAACTTCTCATTAAAATGGTTTCTCTCATGATTTAGTTATTGAATTTCAGTATGGACTTGGTTCATGGAAAAAACAAGTGATTCCATCTCTCTATGAAGCTATGATAAATTGGATTCCTAGGGTATGATCCAACTTGTAGAGGTTTTCACTCCATCAGTCTGTGAAAATTAGACTCTATCATAACCCTCAATAAATACAATTTTTTTGTTTTTTTCATTATTACAATTGATTATGATTTCAACTTTAGTGATTGGAGTAATTTATGTTGATTATTAATTAAAGTGATTGAAGTATTTCTCCATGCAATTGTATGAAAATTTGGTTGTATTACATGAATCAACATAAGAACATAAGGATTAAAATTCCATTTTTATTCCATGCCATGTAGATTGTATTATAAGGCTATTTGAAATTTTTATTGTTCCCTTTGTGTTGTTTTACTATCTATTATATTCCATGAAAAATACTTTTGGTAATATGCATAGTTATAACCTAATTCGGTATTAGATTATATGGTTGTTTATAAAATGTTAAATTATTTAATTTTATGCGTTCTTTTAGTGTTATGATTAACTCATTTTTTTGTGCTTCCTTAGTTATGTAGAAGACTCCCATAGTTAATTTTCATGCTCCATGTTTCCTTACCATGTTGAACTGTATGAAATTGATGTGTTTAGATAGCCTACTTAACTTTTAACATGTTAAGTCTATTATTTATGGAGACCCCTTATAACCCATTTATGACATGTTTGATCCATGAACCATCAATTCAATGAGATGGAAATTTATGGCTGCTATTAAATGAGAGCCATTTTTTCCATTTTTTAATGTGTATTGGAACATTATGAATTATAATAGGGTGGCCCATATAATCTAAACATTTTAGACACACCTAATATATTTAATGGATTTTTCATAAAAGTTTTGGTAGTTGAATTTTTCTTTTTTATTTTAGAATAAATGGTTACTGTTAGATGGGAGCTGCCTACAACTTTTAAAGGGTATGACCGCTTTATAATTTGAGAGATGGTAACCCATAAAATCAAACCACCTATAACGAGACTTATACTTATAAATCTTTGTAGATATAAATGTTATTTAATTTGATCTTAAATGATATAGTTTCCTTTATAAGGGATTGAACCTATTTTTCTTGGGCTTAATGACTCATATGAATAATTTCTAAATTCACAATTGGACCCTAGTATGTCAGATGGGGTATGCTGATTATCAGATGGACCCAAAAAAGGTGTTTCAAAATATAAATGTTTAAATTTTTCAGGATTCTATTAGTTGAACCTAAAATTGATTTATGGAACCCTCTTAGGTAACCTTTTTATTTGGTGTTCGTGAGCACATAACCCCGCGAGGGTGTGATTATGATTGTTGTTGAGGAACCTTTTAAAGTTACCGTAGTTACCTGCATGGGTTTCCATTGTAAATATAAGGTGGAATTATTTTTGTAATACATCACATTTTCATTATTAAGAGGCCTTTTAAACAGATTTGTGATTAATTATGTAAGGCCTTTGTTAAAGAAGATTCTGATTACAACCTAAAGAGTGTTTTCCTCTATAGATTTCAATTAACATGTTCTTTAACTATACCTATTGTGAAATCTTGTAAATTAATAAATATTTTTTATAATGGGGTTATATGATAAAATGGCCTAATTATAGTGATATTACAACATATAAGTAATTTATAAACAGAAAGTTTGATATAACTTTCTGGGTTTTCATTATAGTCTTATCTATATTCCTTTTCCTTATGGATGGTACTAATTTTTATTTAAAGGAAACCATTTGTAATTTTAAAATAATTATGAGTATTGATTTAATTATTTAAAATAGAATCTTATGTGGTGTTTTTAGTTTTAATCATCATGTAAGGGTAGTTTTAATCCTTTCTTCATTTTTCCTTAAGTAGATGCCATGAGATGGGAATGTGAGCATTACCTGTAGTCCTATTTCCTTATCACTTGAACATAAATCATAATCTATTAAGCCTAGTGAGATATTGTTGGAAATACCGGATTTTTGGTTGATTATTTGAGTTTTGGTCAGGGTCTAATTAATTTTTTCTAGTCCCCTTAGATATTTTAAGACCTTTCTAGTTAGATACGGACAATTTCTCTTCTGTGGTACCATTTGGGTGTTGTTTGTTCCTTGTAAGACTCTTTTCTTTTAAAAGTAACACTATTTACTTGACGGGTGATGCTTTAATATGTTGACTCTTGTTAAAAGGTATTAGCATCTTGTAATTCTTGGTTTTAGCGGGTTAGAAATGTATAGGTATTAGTCAACCTCTTAGTTGGTCATGTGAACCTCTTAACTATCTTTAGTGATAGATGACTTAGGAGGTAATCATCCATTTTGATAGTCATTTCATGTAGTGAGACTTTGATATGGTTGTTTTGTGTGGGACATTAGATGCATTAATTCATATGGCCATTTTCACCCATGGGCAGTGTTAAGGATGTGTCGTTATTCTTCAAAAAAATTGGGGTAGTATGCGATGGTACATGCGGTACCCATCGAGTTTCTAATGGGATAAAAAACTATTTTTGTTCAGTAATACTCATTTAGTCCTTGAGCTATTTTTATTTGAATTCCTGTAAACTCTAATATATATTGACCAGGGTGTTAGAAAAGAGCCATAAATTTCCCAATTCATGGGATAATTTTTAAAATATGATCAGATGTTTTGACGTGTTGGTCAGTTGGTTTTGGGTTTTATGCCTAATGTTATGGAATAGGTGGACATAACTCATGAGGAGATTCCCATGTATATATAAGTGTAATTATAACCTAGCACTCTTAAGTAGATAGTTTAATATCACTTGGGTTTAACATTTCTTAATGTGTGATGGCCACCTTTAAGACCAACGTTAGTGGTCAGTGGAGAATATGTCAGGGGGTGAGATCCCATTATCAGTAAATCCAACGTTAAGGACACTCCTAAGTCAGGGATCATCGATTCAACTCTAGTTAAATGTATCTTTCTATCTATAAGGAGAACAACCTAGAGTACCATTTCCAAATGGTCAGTTCCACTTTTGTTTTCCCTTGAGGATGGAATGTTAAAATCATGTCAGTTGTTGAGAATTTTCATGAAAGTTATGTGGTTGTATGAAGTAAAACCTTCTAAAACACCATTTTCCATGGATGGAATTTGGTGGTTGTTCTTAAGAAATAATGTAATGCCTCAGGGGTATGACATTGTGATTGGTTAATGGTGATAAGTTGGAAGGTGAAGTAGATCCTTCTATAAAATAAGTCACCCATTGATGGTTTGAGCACCTTTCTATTCTGTAGCTGGTTTACAGTTGGTCTAAAACCATATTGAACACTCTTCCCTCTTTGTTTCTGAAGTGTCTTGAGTCATTTTTGGATACTGTTCAAATACACATAGTGTAATCTTGGATAAATTATGATCATTTCTCCTACCTTGACTTCATCTAGTCATACTGAGAGAGAATTGGTTTTATGCCCTGCTAAAATTTAAATACTGATGTGCTTGATGAATGATCTCTATTAGAGTTGATCTCCTAAATCATGGATATTATAAAGGCATGGTTAGTCCTAAGTAAAACCTAGGATTTCATGTAGGAACATATTGGATAGACTTTCAGACACCATCCACCTCTTAACTTGGCCAATATAGGTTCTATTACTGACCTTGATAGATGAGCGTTCAGATCCATACCAACATATCACTTGTAAAGTTTGGTGTATGGAACACCTTGGATAATCTCCTTGGGTTTTATTGATGGTTCTGAGATTTTAGGTTCTGGGTGAAGTGGAAGTGCGGGAGGTACGGTGCCCAACATTAATTTTTTCCATATTCAATAAAAAATCTAGGATCAATGCGATGTTGACAGCTGTGATCCATATAATTGAATAAAAGAAATATGAAAAAGGAATATAAACCCAAAACCAAGAGAGAGGATCAACATGGTTTTTTATAATTAATTTAGTTAAATAAGAATAACCTCCAAGGCGATTCTTTCTTTGTTAAGGTGTTTGGCCATAGATATGAAGGTGTATCATCACTGTGTTATAGAGATCAAGGGTAGATAACCTCTAGTAGTGATCCACACCTGTTCCACGCATCTCCAAATATCAACAATGAAGTCTCTGGATGCTAGTAGGGAAGATCCTTGTGCTTGCTATTTCCACCTTTGACCACCTTGATAACTACTTCCAAAGAGTTTTCTTTGATCCAGTGGAGGAGGATCTCTCTCGTTCATGATAACATTCTTGGAGATGGATGAAATCTTTAGGCTTGAGAACATTTCTACAACTCACCATGAACAAATAAAGAGGCTTCTCTTGGATTTTCCTTGGCTGATGATAGAATAATATAACTGATAATTTATTTCACTAGTGTAACAATAAATAAATTTCACAAGTGCCTTTAATTTGTTCATTAATCCTAGAGAAACCCCCTTGTAAAATAATAATAGAAAATTTATTATTTTCTGACATTCTCTTAACTTGCGAGTTATAATTAAATATTATTTAATCAAATAATATTTAATATTATTATTTCTCACTGGACCATTAAACTTGGTCTCCCAATCCTCCTCAACATTTATTAATTATTTCGCTCAAAATATCTTCTCTCTAATAACTAGTTACAAAATAAATCTGATTAGGCATACATGAATAATTTTTAATCCATGATTAGGAATAATATTTATTCAAATTTTAAAATAGTAAATTTTTTAATTGAGATACTCGATACACTTAGTGTGTGACCCTATAGGACTCTTTATTAGTGGAATTAGGAGAACCTGCCTGAAGTCCAAGGTTAGCATCTAGAAACACACCAAAGAACCCATAGATAAAGAAGTTAATGCCACAACAACATGTCAACTCATACAAATGCTTACTGTGTAATGTAATCCTTTTATTTCAATATCTCTAATCGAGATGGTTTTATGCTAAGACCATCAACCAATATGCTCGATATCTCTTTCTTTTAATTTATGAAAATAGAACCTGCCTATAGAACACCATGGATATGGATTTATTTAGTATATATCATTTAAATCCATGGGACTAAGATATTATCTTCCATTAAATAAAAAATTATATAAACCCTTTCTCACATTATTCATTAATAAAATATCTCTCGTGATGCACCCAACATATCCTACCTAATCATAAACATCTGTCATCATGGTTTTCATCAATACATCTATGTGATTGAATCATAGTACTCATTAATAATAAAATTAAATTCTAAGGACCAATACACATGTCTGAAGATAAGAACATCCAACGACACATAGAAATGTGGATTTTATAATGGTAGGTATTTTTCTCATAATATCCTCCTCAACATTACCAAGGGAGTACACCATGAGAAGGTGCCTCAAAGTCCTATGAGTCTCCACCCCTAATAGACTGTATAATTTGTGTCCCTAAAAAGATTTTATCTGGATATAGACTATATATTCAAGAATAGTGTCATAGATCTTCTAGGTTCTTATCATAGCAGGGATTAACTATGACCTTTTAGTGCGAGAATTACTAATAGGACATTATCACATATAATGTTACACATAATAACAATCATGATGTGATAAGGAATTTATTAATATTAAAAACCATGAATATAAGTTATCACAATGTACAAAAGACTTTGGTTCTAAGGAATCAACTCCAACCGACACCCTCTTGCACTAGAGAAAACTGCTGATGACCTTCAGTCCGCTATACCTCGAATAATACTCATGCTTCTGCTGGGATAGGCCTTTAGTCAAGGGGTTCATCATGTTCTCTTCCATGTATATTCTTCTCACTGTAACATCACCCATTTCATAAAAATCCTTCAAGTGTTGACACTTTAAGAGTATGTTCCTTTTCCGCTGATGTGACCTTGTCTCTTTTGCAAGAGACACTAATCTAGTATTAGGACAATACAATGTGATATGGTCTTTACTAATGGGTACCACATCAAGATCTTGGACAAAATTCAGAATCCTTACAGCTTCCTCAATGGCATTAAAAGCCACTATGTACTAAGAATCTATTATAGAATCAGCTTCAACTGAATACTTTGAACTCCTCCATCTCACAACTTCTCTGTTGACACATAAAACATATTCTGATTGTGACTTCAGATCATGTTGATCTATCTGGAAACCAACATAAGCAAACCCTATTTTGAAAAGCTCCTCATCTCCTCTATACACTAGGAATATGTCCTTTGTTCTTCTCATATACTTGAGGATAATCTTAGTAATAGTCAAATACCGTTCTCATAGATCTGCTTAATATCTACCTACCATGATCAATTCATAGGCAACATCAATTATACTATATAACATAACATACATGATTGATTCTATAATTGAAGCGTACGAGATCTTACTAACTCTATATTTCTCCTATTGTGTTTGGAGACACATTTTATTAGAATGATGTACACCATATGACATTGGAAAAAATCCCCTTTGGATTGTTCTATACTAAATCTCTTTACTATCTGGTTAATATATGTAGTTTGGATTAGTCCAAGAAGCCTCTTAGATCTATCACAAATAATATTTATTACTAGAACATAGGAAGCTTCACCTGCATCCTTTATAGAGACAAACTTGTTCAACCAGTCCTTAATAGATTGTAAGACTAGTATTTCATTTCTAAAAATTAATATGTCATCAACATATACTACTATGATGATGACAACATTCCCGCTAAACCTTTTGTAAAAACACAGCTCACATTCATTTGTAATGAAACCAAATTCATTTATTTATTCCTCAAATCTAATGTTCTGTGACCTAGATTCTTTCTTCAATCTGTAAATGGATCACTACAACATGCAAATCATTTTGGCATCACCTAGTTTCACAAACCTTTCTGGTTTTGTCATATAGACATATTTCATTAAGGTTACCATTAAGGAATTTAGTTTTGGAATCCATCTTCCAAATCTCTTAGTCATGGTAATATGCAATGGAAAATGTTATTCTGATGGATTAAAACCTAGAAACTGGAGAAAAGGTTTCATTTTAGTCAATTCATTGACGCTTTTAAACCCTCTAGCCACTAGCCTTGCATTATAGGTACTTAATCTACCTTCGATTTCTAGTTTCCTCTTGAATCCCCATTTATAACCAGCAAGATTTACCTCAATTGGTTCATCGAATAGAACCCAAACATGGTTCTGATACATGGAATTGATCTCATAATTCATAGGTTTTATCCATCTTGCAGATTCTGAGCTCTCTACTTCCTACTTGTATGATAGAGTTTCATCATTGTCCAATAATAATGATTCACCATCCTCGGTGACTAGAAAACCATATCTCTCTAGTGCCCTTACCTCTCTGGAGATCTTACACATTAATTTTGTTTCATGAATTAATTCTTCCTTGCAGAACTATAGAACTTGTTCCTATAACAACTCATGTGTCTCTTGAGAATAAACTTCATCGAAGTCAATATCGCTCCCACTATCCTTTTTTAGGATATAGTCCATCTCAAGAAAGGCAAATTTTCTAACAATAATCAATTTCTTGTCTGATATGTTGTATAGGAAGTGTCCCTTTATTTCCTTGAGATACCCTATAAATATACACCTTGTGCACGAAGGTGATAGTTTGTTTCCCGAGAAATCCTTAACAAATTCTTTACATCCCCATACATGTGTATCCTATAAAATGGGTTTCTTTCCATTCCATAGCTCAAAGGGAATTCAATATTAAACTTTTTTTTCTACTCAGTTTAATTTGTATTCCATAGTTTGTAATGAATACCCTAAAAAGGATAATAGAAGATCTGCATGACACATCATCGACCATACCATGTCCAACAAGGTACGATTTCTCATTTAACTAACACCATTCCACTATGGTGTATAAGGTAGAGTAAGTTGAGTTATAATCCCAAACTCTCATTGAATGTTGATGAATTATTGGTTAATATATTCTCTAACTTGATATTATTGAAGATTTTTTATATTCTTACCAAGAAGATTCTATACATCATTCTGGAATTCCTTGAATATTTCTCAAAGGACTCTAACTTATACCACATCATGTAAATATAGCCATATCTACTCAAGTCAACAGTTAAAGTTATGAATTAAAAATATCCACCTCTATCCCCTATTGGGAATGGTCCACACACATTAGTGTGTACCAATCCTAGAAGCTCTATGACCCTTTCACCCTGTCCACCAAATGATGGCTTGGCCATTTTCCCTTATAAACAAGCATAACATCTGTCAAATTGGTCTAGCTCAGAAGAGTCTAAATAGATATCTTGATAGATATTTTTCAAATACTTCACGCTTGCATGACCAAGATGATGATGCCACAACTGGCTGTTATACGAGTCATGTGAACATGATTTTTATCGATTTACAACACCTTTTTTCGTAAATTAATATATACATACCGTTATTTAATTGTGACATACTGTAACATATGTTTTACTTTTAAAAGAAACAAATTTTATTTATGAACATGAAAATAAAACCATATGTATCTAAAATTGATAAAGAAATTACATTTTTGTAATCATAGGTACATAATAACAATCATGAAAAACCAAAATCATCCCATTCGATAATGAAAGGTGGTAGTCACCAATGAAAAGTGCATCTAGCCTTAAACCATTGGTTTCTCATAGATCTAACTATCCTCTGAAAATATTACAAAATGTACTTGATTAGTGCATTTTAATACTGATCTGAGAAGAACAAGCTATATCTAATATCCAATGTGTAGAGATGGAAAGATTGTAATAGATAAAGAATGCACATTTGGGTTCCCCTTTACATTGGGTGTAGTTCCTATTCTAGTGGACTAAATTTCCACATGAAAAACACACTGCCTCCTTTTCCTTGTCCTACCTATGGATCTTCTTCTTCTTGGTCAGATAGTTCTCAGAGGGTTTAGACTGTTTATAAATCTTAGTCCCTTTTTACTTGTCCCTCCTCTTCCTGTTTACCTTAAGGAGAACCAATTTGTCTTGCCCTATGTCCTTATCCACTTAGAGAATCAGGGTTAGAAGTTCTGATAGGATCTCCTAATTGTTGATCATATTATAATTCACAATAAAACTGTAGAAGACCATTGGCAGTGATGATAGTATGAAATCTGTATGCAAATCATCCAGGAATTGAATCCATAAGACGTCTAGATGCTCGATATAGTTGATAAGCTTGACTATATGAGGCCCAACTGGCACATACTCTCCAAGATTAGTGGTGAACAAAGATTTTGAGATCTCATACCTCTCTTGTCTTTCCTTCTTGTGATATAGATACCAAAGGTGAGACATCATGTTATAAGCATCAATTTCTTCATCTTTCTTCAAGAGATCATTGGACATGAATGATAACATGAAGCAATGAACATATGTAACATCATTAAGATGTTTCTTATATATAGATATCTCTTCGTCACTCACCTCATTTCAAGGTGCAACTAGTAATGATTATTTCAGCACATATAGTTTCCTTTAATGGAGAAGGATGACCCGTATTGGCCTTTCCACTCTTGGAAATTAGTGCTAGTGATAAGTTTTTACTTCTCGATTATGGATCACAATGATATGTTTGATTTCATTTTTAATGCTATTTCAAAAAATAACATGTGTCGAGATTTATTACTTTATCTGATAAATTTATAAAAATATAAAAAATTATATTTATTAGTCTCTAACTATTTTATCAAAACCCAATATCCCTCACCATTGGCTTTAGAATATCCTTTTTTCTTGCATATTCTAGTGTAAAAGATAAATATTCCATTATCATTACCCCAAATTTTTCTAGTCAAGAACTCAAATGGTTTTAGGTAGGCATTCCAGGTGACAACCACATTAACTCACAACTCCTTGATCTGTTGAGTGGACTCCCCAATCCTGAAATCATTAATTTATATTTCCAAAATCACTGCCTCTTAGTTACACCAAGTATGGATTTGTAAGTCAAACCTTGACGTCAACCATGTTAAGTCAACCAAAAACCTCAAATTAGAATTCCCCAATAATTGAAATCACCCCAAATTTGGCTGGTTAAGCACTTTAAACTTGGTTCGATTCTAAAATAAGTAATAGAAGGCTATACCAACTTTTTATTGAGGGATTTTCTCATTTATGTGTAAATTTAAAATTATTATATTTTCACATAATTTATAATATTAATATGGATTACATAAGTGATTAACCATGTCATTATATAATATTTTTCTATAAGTATGTTTATTTTAGATCCATATTTGCATGATTGTTAATTCATTAATTATGTGATCATGAAAAAACATCCATAATGAAATAACCATGCAACTGAAAAAATTAAAATAAATAGTATGATCATGACCTTTTTCTAATGGTTATTTTATCTATATGTTTATAAACTAACCACTTACATAAGGGAGAAACACCTTGAACCATTTAAGGCTCGTGCTTACAACTTTTCACTTATCCACATTTGTGTCTCCTTAGAATGGTTTCGTATCATCTCCTAACAAGAACTGCCTCCACTATCTCGAGATCTCGATCCATTACATATGATTTTACTCACATAAAATATTGGGGTAAAAGGGGTTTTACATAAAAGAAACCATGGGAACACATTCCATATAAATTAGTGAGGATATAAGGCATGCATGCCTACAATTTAATTTAATAATAAAATAGAGGGAAACCAGTCACATACAAATGTTTGGTCTAGTTCATGATCATCCAGATGCATGCAAAAAATCACCTATTTAATAAAAATATCATTAAATTCTTTAATCATTCTTATTTAAAATAAATCACACTAAAATCGAATAATTATTATCTTTAATAAATCAATCCTTTTATCTCAAAACATTTCTGAATCTCCATGGGATTCATATGCATTACAATTTCAAACAAATTAATAAATTCATTTAATATTAACTATTCACATAACTTGTACCTTGGAGGTAACCCGGTGTATACCCATCCAAAACAACCCAACTTGTATTATAATTGTATACAGTTTATTATTTGGGACATATAGCATGCACATAGAATAATAACTATAATACAACTCATACATGATGTGAAAATCTTGAATATTACATAGATGTTAATAAAACAAAGATATATATATATATATATATTAAATCCAATCACATTGTGTGTCCCAGAATTACTCCCACATGAAGGTACATGTCTCAAGGGTTACATAATATAATAAATTTTAAATATGCATAGCTGGTAAAAGTACACGACGTGTAGATCAGATCTACATGGTGTGTACATTCTTCATTATGTATCCGAAGTACACGCCTAGGGACTCATCATGTGAGGTGTAATTTATAAATCATGGAGTATACGACATGTCCAGTGGTCCACATTCTAGGTTGACTCCACATTACACGGTCGCCGGTCAGGTAGGACATGCTTGGAAGACACGACCCAGCCCTAACATGAAGAGACTACACGCCATGTCTAGTGGGCTACATGGCATGTAGTCTGGATAACCATGCGCCGATATGTCTCATTCAACATGAGGTGTAAGAATTAACTACACCTCAATTCATTAATGCATATGGGTTTAGTAATATCCAAACCACTCCTGATGCATTAAACACAACTATATGGTGTGTAATTATGATTACACGGGGTGTACTAGTGTATTACCTGGAAAATATCCTTGGAACCTCTCGATGAGATCCTTGATATAATTTTAATCACAAAATTAATCATTTCTATTAGATTTGTGAGAAATAATATATGAAGAAACATATCTCATTATTTAGATTAAAAAGGTACAATTAAACTTGAATTGAATAACTAAATTATAAATGTAAAAATCACTAATCATTATTAAATAATTATAAACAATAATATGCCCGCTATGATACCAATTGTAGGTTCCAAGAACAACAGAAGTGTGGGAGGTATGGTAACCAAATTTAATTTTTTCCATATTCAATTAATAATCCGAGATCAATGTGATGATGAAGGCCATGATCCCTAGAATTAAATCAAAGAAATAGAACAAAGCAATAGAAACTCATAACCAAGAGAGAGAATCAATATATTTTGTTTATAAATAATTTAATTAAATATCAATTACCTCCAAGGTAATTCTTTCTTCATTGATGTATTTAGTAACATATCTTCTGGTGTATCATCATTTTGTTGTAGAGATCAAGGGTAGATATCCTAGGGTGGTAATCCACAAATTCTCCAAATATCTTCAGACATCGCTGAAGGAGTCACTGGGTGCTATCATGGAAGGTCATTGTGCTTGCTATGTTCACCCTCGATCTCCTTGAGAACCAGTTCCAAAGCGTTCTCCTTGATCGTGTGTATGAGTATCTCTCTCGTTCTTGAGAGTGTTCTTGGAGAGGGATGAACTCTTTAGGCTTGATACATTTTCTCTAAATAATTGTGCACAACCCAGTAGGCATCACTTGGCTTTCCCTACTCTAATAAGAAATATAATATAAGAGGGTATTTATTTCACTATGGTAATGATAAATAATTTGCACAAGTTCCTTTAATGAAATCATTAATCCTAGTGAAACCCCAATTTAAAATAACAATAATAACATTATTATTTCGTGACATGCTCTTAACATGAGAGTTATAATTAAATATTATTTAATCAAATATTATTCTATATTATTATTTCTCACGGGACCATTAAACTCAGTCTTCCATTCCTCCTGAATATTTATTAATTATTCTAGTCATAATATATTCTCAAGAATAACAAGTTATGAATTAAATGAGATCTGGAATACATGAATAATTATTAAACCACAACGGGTAATAATATTTTTTCAACTTGTTAAATAATAAATTACTTAACCGAGATACTAAATAAACTTCGGGTGTGACCCTCTAGGCCTCTTTCTCAGTGTCATTAGGTGATCCTACCTAAATTCGAAGGTTAGCATCTTATAACATGCTAAGGAACCCATAGAGAAAGAAGTTAATTCTAAAATTATGTGTCACCTCATATGAACGCTTACCATGTAACATAATCCCTTTATCACAATATCTATAATAGAGTAGGTTGCATGCCATTGCCATCAACCTATATGCTCGATATATCTTTCCTTGACTTTCCAAAAATAGAACTTTACCATAGAACACCATTGAAATTGATTTATTTAGGCTATATCATTTCTTTCAAAGGGAATGATATATTATCTTATATTAAAGAACAAAATCTATAAATCCATTCCCACATTATTCATTAAGGAAATATTAATAGTGACACGCCCAACATATTGTACCTCGTCGTGAATAGCTATCATCTTGGTTTTCATCAATACATCTAAGTGCATGAATCATAATATTAATTAGTAATAATCCTAAAATCTAAGGACCAATACACGCATCCTTATATTGGAACATCCAATGACACATAGAAATTTATATTTCTTACTTTCATGTCTTGTTCTCATAATATCCTCTTGGACATTACAAAGGGTGTACACCATGAGAAGGTGCCTCAAATTCCTCTGAGTATCCACCCCTGATAGCCTATATCATTTTTTCCCTGAAATGATATCATCAATCTAAAGAAAATATATCCAAGAATAGTGACATAGCACTTCTAAGTTCTCATCATAATAGGGATCCACAATGTTATTTTAGTGCGAAAGTTACTATTTAGACATTATTACAATCAATGTTACACAGAAGAATAATAATGATGTGATAATGAATTTATTAATATTTAAAACCATGAATATAAGTTATCATAATATACAAAATAATTTTCTTTTAAGGAACCAAATCCAACAGAGGTTACCCGGTCTTTAGACGGACTCAGATGGGTTTTAAAAGGGCCATGATCCAAATGTGTTTTATCATGATTATGATCAAGTCCATGTCGTGAAACTACAATCGAAGGGATGTTCTAAATAGGGATCACACCAGAAGATGATTATGGGATTAAATGAGAATTCTTGGATAAAATACTACTTTATATTCGTTTAAATGCAATGGGTTTAGCCTTTGAAATATGTCATCCCTCTAAGAAAAACATTATGAGAATAGTCGGCTAGTAGTGGCTTGACCTATCTTCATCTGGAATCATTTACTGTGGTCAGTGAGGAAATATTCTAGGAATACCATCAAGTTCTGTCTGGTACATTGTAAGTGTCATCCATAATGTTTAATGGGATGGTTGGCATGATCAATTTAATAAAGGGCAATTTTGGAATCAACCCTTCAATTGAACCGTGAATTTTGTCTTATGTCATGAGTGTCATTGGAAGGCTATGAGTACAGTTCAAAATAAAATTATGATGGTAGAGATACCATTTTTTATAATTGGCCATTAAATCATAGAAACTACGGTGGGAGACGCTATAGGATGGATTTTTAAAGAGGCATTGTGGAGAGAATGTTACAAGTTAGACATGCATGGGTATGCCCGGTCTCGATACTTTAGTTTTGAATTATAGTGTTGAAGAAAGTATTTATATCTTGTGTTCATTATGTTAAGGTGATATTCATAGGTTTGTTGGGTGTTTCAAGACACAAAAGACCATCCGAAAATGACCTCATGACCCGAGTAGGTTGAGTTATGTTCACTTAATTTCCCCAAGGATTATCAAGAATGAGAAGTTCTAAGGTGCAGAGATTTTAGTGTCATTTATTTTTGGAACAGATAAAACTCTAAGGGAATTTAATTTTAAATCGATTGGTGGATGTTTTTCTTTCTAAACTAACATTTGATGTGAAAATACAAGTGTTGGAACACTTAATATATTGTTTTTGGGAAGTGGTTAAGAGGTCAAGAGAGGTATCATGTTGTTCTTGTTCATCAAGATAGTTATACTATGAAAACTCAATGTTTTAGTGGACTATTAATGGTGCATGGTTTTTATGAAACTGTGTGGCTCACCAGTGAAACCATGTGATCTCTATAAGTGAACAGAAGTGATCTGCATGGGCTGTGCATGGTTTCCTAAATTGTGCACCTAGACCGCATGCATTTTCTACTTAGGTATTGTGTGTGCACTATTTATCATTTGGTTGGCTCACAGTTGGTCAAACCATGGGGGTATACCATGAGGGGTATGGTTCTTAAGTAGTGGGATTATCACATGTTGTGAAAAGTTTGGGAAAACTATGCTACTAAACCATGTAATCATGTTTTGAGGGTGAAACTACCCTCTTTTCCGTAATGAAACTAAACATCATTTTACTTTTTAATTCATCTCCAATAAAAAATTGAGTCTCCACCCTTCTCCTAATTAATATTTACTTATCCTTAACATAGAGATCATGATATATCCATTTCCCTGATGCCAATTCAAATTCCATCATCAGTATTGGATCCACATCAGTAAGCTCTCAAATCCACTTTCTTCCTCTCAAAGTTTATCTTCACTATAATTTCACTATTTTGGTATGAGGTAATTAGGCCTATTTTCATGGAATTCATCGATTTCATTGATTTCCATCGAACCGGAAAAAAATAAATCCTCAATATCAAACATGTGGTTCATCCTTGAAATAAGGTTGGTTGTCTAGTTTCATTATGGAGGTTTCATTAGATTTTATATGGTGACCAATTTTCCCACACACCAGACTATTCTTGTGACAATTCATTTTTGTTTAATAAATTAAATTAAACCTATCACCTTTTCCTATGAGACCCTTATGAGTGGAAATTTAACCCTTTGGTTGATCGCCTAGAACCTTTTCACTTTAATGGGTACAGTTCCTCATTTGGATCCAAATTCCCTTAATCCTTCAATATTTGAACACCCCATTGTTTGTGTATCACCCTTAATAGATGTTTAAAATTATTAAGTTGAATTAAAATGAATTTTTGGACATGAGTGAATCACTTAAGTTAACTCCAATTCCTCATACCATATTTGAACCTTTTGAATGAAATGAAATTGATTAAATCAGATGAGCAACAATAATGAAATGATTTATGATTTATTTCTTAGATCTTAGGACAGTTGTTAAATACATATGCATTATAACTCATGCTTGGCTATGAAATTATCTTTGTTCCTATGTTTCATTTTTCAAAGTTATTTCTTGTAACCAATTCCATGTTCTGTATACCATATGATTATCATTTGTTCCCTTTATCATTCTTATGTCATTATGCATTATATAACGCACATTATGCTTTATTGAAGTTTTTAAATGCCTATATTTTGTGTGATGTTTACCCTACCTAGTAGACTTGTGCTATGATTAGGATTAATGCCTTTGGTCTTTTGTAATGGCACGGACCCTCCTGGCCTATTACTTTTCCAAAGTGAGGTTCCAAAAAAATGGTGGCACCATGAGGGTGGCACCGTGACGGTGGCACCGTGAGGGTGACTCCGTGACAGTAGAACTGTGACAGTGGCACCGTGAGGGTGACACCCTGACGGTGGAACTGTGAGGGTGGCACCGTGACGGTGGCACCGTGTCCCTTTACGAGCCTTTCGTTTTTTTTCTAGTACCTGACTTTTTCGCTCCCGCAATGTAAGTTTTGACGTAAATTAATTCTTTTTATCTTTTTAAAACCATTTAAAGCCCATAATTAATTCCTAAATATCCCGAGAGACCTCTGTGTGCAACCGCCCAACTGTGTGGTCAACCCATGACCCTGATCCTTACGCGGTTTTACGTTCTCACCTCAAACATCTGTGACTCTTTTAAAATAAGGGTTAGCCGTGGTTTCTTCTTTCATCAATCGTGGCTTTTCAAAAACAGCTTCCGGTGCATCGGGCGAGCTGCATCATTATCCGTGAAGTTCCGCCCCCAGCCTAAGCATCGATCGTCGATCAACAGGTATGGAATTTCTCCTTCGTCTCTCTCTTTTGTGTATCATGCGGGGTGGGCATGATTTTGTTTCTGTAGAATTGGATAAACCAGACCTAAATAAAGATAATTAACGAATCCTACGAGGAATGAAGAGGGGGCTATGATCGTTGATGTTGTTTATATTATGATCATCTTCCTGAGTTGTGCTGGCTTATGCCTTCTGAAAATTGTGGCCATTGGTGGTCGTTGTTTGTGCACTAATGAACCCCTCGTGGTATTTTAAATGGCTTGTTCCTAATTGTAAACTCCTGCTGTGAAATGTACATTGGTTAATCACGTATACCCGGCTGAATAAATTGAAAGCACCATGATCAATCGCTTCTGTGCTAACCCCGGTCAAAACACGGAATTGAAATCATGGAGTGTGTTAAATCTTATAAATCTGAAAATACAGGCATGGTCTTGCTTAGTGTTGGTGACGTGGTATGGTTGTTTTTTATCGCGGCCGATTGGTGGAAATGTGGGAGGGGATGGGATCCCCTGTTTTTTTGGATTCGGTTGTTGTGAGTTTTAAGACCAGGTGGGTACTTGTTTATACCACGAATTGGGGTGGGATCCTCTGTTGATGAAAAACCATTTTGGGGGAGGGGACACGAGGTAGTGTCTCGGGGTTGTCTGGTTCCAGGACTTTGAGGGTTCTCACTTTTCCTTGTTGTTGTGACTTTACAAGAGAACTAGGTATGGATACATAAAATGACGTTTGGATGGTTTCTTTTCCTTGTTTATGCTTATGGTTTTAGTTTCCCAGTAGTGCATAAACTTATTTGAACAGTATTACTGAACATGAAAAAAAGAATGGGACAAATGGGTTTTGTTGGCGAGGGTTATGACTCAGACTTGAGTGCTGTTGTGATCTATAGGCTGTCTGAAGAAAAACCTAGTTTGGGGTGACTGCTTGTTACCTATATATATACCTATAGATTTGTGTTTCTTATTCCCTCCCCACCCAAGTTGAGCACTTAGTGTCGAATACCCCCATTTCATGGGGGAGGGTGTTTTTCCCAACACTATTCTTAGTGGCTGGTTATTAGCTCATTTTATGGTCCCTTTCCTGGATAACCCAAGTATCTTTGGGCATGATTTGATGGCCTGAGGTCTATTATTAGCCCAAGAACCTTCAGGTGGGGTAGTGTGGTGGTTGGCCAGGTGTGTGCGGCAGGTGGTTTCCCAAGTGTCTTCAGGATGAGGCACATGTATCTTCGGGCGTGGCAGCGGATTTTTCTAGCCCAGGTGTCTTCGGGCATGGTGGTGGTTGTTCTGGCCTAGGTGTTTGCAGGCATGGTTACATGTGATAGTTGTGTCCCAGGTGTTTGTGGGCGGGATTCGGCAGTGGGACTGTGTGTGGTTGTGGCCCAGGTGTGTGCGGGCGGGTGTGGCAGTGGGAATGCGGTGAGAATGGCGGGATTGGTCCGATGCATAGGATATCTCAATAACCAGTGGGAAAGTGGCACGGGGTACCCAAACATCAATGTTCTCTTATTATATATATTACTTGACTTGCGTTATTTGGGGAGTGTGCCTTGGTGAGGCCTGGGGTGGATAGTTTACCTTGATAGGTGTTTGGTTTACTCCTTTTTCTCACAGGACTTTAGTATGTTCCCCCACTTGTGCACGAGAGTCTTTGGTTTTCCCTACTGAGTGTACTTGTATGCTCACCCTACGTATATAAAACTACTTTCAGGTTTCCAGGAGGTCTTCGGGGATCACGCAGGACCATACTAGCTCGGAACTTTGGGGAAGTTGCAGTTGTTGCTTTTCTTCTTTGGTACTTACCTTTGTAGTCACCTTTTGTTACTTTGTGGCTTTAATTTTGGAACATGCATGTGGGAACGGTTTACTTTTGGATTTACTTTATTTTACCTTGTTTTTATGAGTTTCATCATCTTATCTCTCAATATTATAAAAAAAAGGTGTAATGCCTTCCATTTGTGAGAAATTTCTATACCCTTGGTGGTAGTCGCCAATCCAGGACCTATTGAAGGCGGGTCTCGGGGGTCATTATCTCTCCTTCAACTTAAAGAAGGAAGGGACTAGCAATCTGTTGACCCTTCCCTCCTTTTGGTGAAGGCGGGTCATGAAAGAATGGAATCAGAGGCGAGGTTGAGAGATATGGTGGAGTCTAGAGTTAGGCACAATAAGGATTGCATGGGATGGTAAGGCAACAACGTTGGGTGACCTTGGCACGTGAATTAGGCCAGGGAAGACCGGCTAGGACACGGAAATTTAGGGCCCCCTGTGATCTGATGCAAGGACTCTGGACCTACCGAACGACCAAGTGAGGCCATGATGATTGCAAGGTAGAGACCCTAAGAAAGGTTCATGCATCATAATGACTTGTGTTCTTGTGTTTCTGGGATGTCTTGGGAATTAAGAATAAATTTAAATTTTAAGATGTTTTAAAGACGATATTCTACACTACTTTGGCTTAGGCATTCCTTGTTTACCTTGCAGCTATGGCACCTGGAAGGAGACCACGTGTGGTATAGGCGATCGAGGCCCCAGAGACTACTTTGGCCGATCGGCAGAGAGCTGATCGAGAGGAAGAGGATGACCAGTGGAAGAAGACTCTTTGGGCCTTCCAGCGACGGGCCCTCGAGAAGTATGAGGGAAGCACCTCCGACATGAAGACAGAAGGCTAGCTAGAGGATATAGTTATAGCTTTCGGCCTGATTCGGGCCCCGACCGAGTACTGGGTTTCTCTGTCCGTCAGCCAGATGCGGGGAGCGACGCGTCAGTGGTGGACACTTTACCTGGGGGAGAGGAGAGAGGTTGAGGTGGCTTGGGAGGATTTTGAGAGGGTGTTCTGGGCAGAATTCCTCTCTTCAAATATGAAGGCGAAAAAAAACAGGAGATACTCTCCCTCCAACAGAGGAGTATGTCTGTGAGGGAGCTAGGGATCAAGTTCAAGGACCTCCTACGTTTTTCTCCGGACCTCTTTCCCGACGAGGAGTCTTGGGCAAGTCGTTTGGAGGAGGCGCTCCGACCCTCCCTCCACTATGATGTTACCCCCTTTACCCTGCCGACATACTTGGAAGTACAGAAGAAGGCCGAAGTGGTGGAGAGGATGCACGCTCTAGGAGGTGTTTCATGAGAGGGGATCCAGCTGGGACCATCAAAGGGGAAGGCTGTCAGCACCAGGCCTCCAGCGTCAGGACCCTCTAGGTTCTGACCCGCAGGGAGTAGGCCGCAATAGTTTCAGTTTCGATCCCCTGGTCCTCGCCCCTTTTCTTCAGGCCCAGGACCATGGTGCTTCATCAGTGGGAGCCCTGGACATCTCTGGAGTCAGTGCCCGAACCGGGTGCAGTACGGCGGTGGTGGACAGCCCCACCACCCACCTCAACAGCAGCTTCCTGCCAGACCTTTCCAGCATCAGCAGCAGGGACAACAAGCTCCTGCTCCTCCGAGGGAAGACGAAGGAGGAGGAGGCCGACCTCAGGGCACACCTCAAGGACCTCAACCGGGGAGTGGTCGGGGAGGTGGCTGACAGCCGAGGGGCAGAGAAGCTGGGCATGGACAGTTGCACGCCGCAGAGGCAACGGTTCCATCAGGGCCGGAGGTTGTTCTAGGTACGATCAGTTTGTTTAGCACTCTTTCTTATTCTTTGTTCGATACCAGAGCTTCACACTCCTTTGTTGAACCTAGTCTAGCCCATTCCTTGGGTCTAGATGCTGAGAGACTTCCAGATCCCTTAGTGTTGAGCACACCAATCAGAGGTCAGACCGACATGTCGTTTGTTTTTCGAGGATGTAGACTGATGATGGGGCCACATCAGTCGGTTAGGGATCTTCTTCTGCTACAGATACAACCATACGATGTCATCCTAGGAATAGACTGGATATTATCGGTATGCACCGTCATCAACTGTTTCCGAAGAAGGTTTGTGTTCTCAGACTTGGGCGGCCTGCGTGTTACCTTCACCAGTGAGCAGAGCGATCAGAAGGGCAGCAGGCGAGAGGAACCCCTCCTCTCCTTGTTAGCCAAGCTATCAGTAGAGTCAGTAGATGCTGAGATGGTGGGGGTGCCAGAGGTTGTCTATGAGTTTATGGACATCTTTCCTGAGGAGGTGACGACTCTACCCCCTCGACGTGATATCGAGTATGAGATAGACCTGCAGCCTGACGCTCGTCTGATCTCGATGGCTCCTTACTGGATAGAACCTTCAGAGTTACAGGAGTTGCTGATTCAGATTGACGATCTGATGAAGAGGGGTTATGTTCGGCCGAGTGCACCACCGTGGGGTACTCCAATCTTGTTTAAAAAGAAGGCATATGGTGGTCTCAGGTTGTGCATAGACTACAGGAGGCTGAATCAGGTGACGATCAAGAATCGCTACCCTCTTCCGAGGGTAGACGATCTTTTCGACCAGCAGAAAGGGGAAGGATGGTTCTCGAAGATCGATCTGCGGTCTGGGTACCACCAGTTGAGAGTGAAGGAGAGCGACATCCCAAAGATAGACTTCAGGTGCAGATATGGACACTTCAAGTTCGTAGTCAGGCCCTTCGGTGTTACGAACGCCCCAGATGTGTTCATGGGGCTTATGAACTCCATCTTCCCGGAGTACTTGGATCGGTTCATGGTTGTGTTCATCGACGATATCCTGATCTATTCGAGGTCAGAAGGGGACCATACAGAGCACCTGAGGACAGTTTTGGAGGTCCTATGACATCATTAGCTCTATGGGAAGTTGTCGATATGTAACTTCTGGACACGAGAAGTGCACTTCCTCGGGAACGTGGTGTCCGAGCAGGGGGTAGCGGTGGACCCATAAAAAGTTTAGGCGGTTGTTTCTTGGACAACACCCAAGAATGTGGCAGAGGTCTGTAGTTTCCTTGGGCTGGCAGGTTACTATCGGAGGTTCGTACCCAACTTCTCTTGAGTAGCATCCCCTTTGATAGCCCTTACCAAGAAGGACCAGGTTTTCGGGTGGAGTGAGCAGTGTGAGTCAGCCTTCAGCTATCTGAAAGAGAAGTTGGTTAGTGCCCCAGTGATGAGATTACCAGAATAAGGGGAAGCCTATGAGGTGTTCTGTGATGCTTCCGGACAGGTCTTGGGATGTGTGTTGATGCAACGACAAGGGGTGATCTCTTATGGGTCCAGGAAACTACTCCCCCATGAGCATAATTACGCCACCCACTACCTAGAGCTTGCAATGATCGTTTTTACGCTAAAGTTTTGGAGGCACTACCTCATCGGAGAATGATTTGTGGTCTCAATAGATCACAAAAGATTGAGGTATATCTTCTCCCAGCGGGACTTAAACTTGCGATAGCGGAGATGGGTGGAGTTCCTCCCGGATTACGACTTCGAGATCTATTATACTGAGGGGAAGGGAAATATAGTGGCCGATTCCTTGAGCAGGAGGACACAGAAGGATGCGGTCCGAGAGTCGGTGGATGCCTGGAAAGTGATGTAAGAGTTGTCTTCCTTACACCTGGATGCGAGGATGGATGGTGGTAGAGGTTGCCTATATCAGATGACAGTGCAGTCATCTCTGTTTTAGCAAGTGGAGGAGTCTCAGTGGGGAGACCCGGAGTGCGAAGTGATATGTGACCGAGCTGACCAGGGCAATGCTCCAGAAGGATGGATAGAGGATGGTCAGAATCAGATGCTTTTCCAGAAAAGGTTGTTTGTTCCAGGAGTGATGCGCGACAAGGTTCTCAGTTAGTTCCACAAATCACCCCTAGTGGTACACCCAGGAGTTTCCAAGATGTACCAAGGACTGAAGGGACAGTTTTGGTGGCCCGGAGTGAAGAGAGAAGTGGAAGAGTTTGTGGCCAAGTGCTTAGTGTGTTAGTAAGTGAAGGCTGAACACCGAGTTCTAGGTGGCCTAATGCAGTCTCTAGATGTCCCCGAGTGGAAGTGGTACGACATCTCGATGGATTTCGTCACGGGACTACCCAATGTCCAAGGGGGATACGACGCCATCTGGGTGGTAGTGGATAGGCTGATGAAATCGGCTCACTTTCTGGAAATCAGGGAGTCGAGTGTAGTGGATACTTTGGCATGAAGGCATGTGGATGAGGTGGTGCGGTTTCGTGGAGTTCCGAGGTCTATAGTCTTGGATAGGGATGCAAGGTTTACCTCGCGAGTCTGGAGAGGATTGTAGCATTCTTTTGGCACCCAGTTATACCTTAGCACTGCTTTCCATCCCCATACAGATGGACAAACAGAGCACACCATCCAAACCTTGGAGGATATGCGGCAGGTATGTGTTCTGCACTCAGGAGGATCATGGGTGCGACACTTGCCCCTGGTAGAGTTTGCCTACAATAATAGCTATCACTCTACCATTAGTATGGCCCTATTTGAAACCTTGTATGGGAGGCCCTACCGTTCACCTATGTGTTGGGATGAAGTAGGAGAGGCAAGAATCCTTGGCCCGGAGGTGGTGCAGAACACGAAAAAGAAGGTTCAACTCATACGGGAAAGGATGAAGTCGGCCCAGGACCGACAGAAGTCGTATGCTGATACCAGGAAGAGGCCCTTGGAGTTTGAGGTTAGAGACCACGTGTTCTTGAAGGTCTCCCATCGGCGTGGGCAGCGGAGGTTCGACAAGGGGAGTAAGCTTTCTCCATGGTTCATCGGACCCTTCGAAGTGTTGCGGAAGGTCGGCGAAGTGGATTATCAGCTAGCATTACCAACGCCGCTACTGAGGATACATGATGTATTTCATGTGTCCCAGCTCCATCGGTATCTACACTACGATTCGCACGTACTTGATTGGGGTGAGATGGACATCTAGGATGACGTGAACTTTGTGGAGAGACCAGTGATGATCGAGGATCGGAAGGAGAAGGTGCTTCGTGGGAAAACCATTCCCTTGGTTTGTGTGTTGTGGAGACATGGTGGGATTGAGGAGAGTACGTGGGAGAGGGAAGCACAGATGCGTACCCAGTACCCAGAGTTGTTTTAAGTTTTGTTCCTTTTTGTACCTGTTGTGGTAGAACGTTTTGTCTTTTGGCTATGAAATGTACTGGTTTTCTTTCCTTTGATTGTGTGTAAAAAGCCCTGGCTATGGGGGAGGAGAGAACTCGACCCTTAATCAAGACGCATTAAGGTGGATGCGATTAAACCCATGCGAGCGAGTCAGTGCCGCCCAAAGAGGATAGTATCTTGACATGGGGGAGGAGACTCCCCAACCCACATGCCGGGAAGTTTGGCATGGTATGTTTCTTGGTTCTTGACAGGGAAGTGTTTTTTGTTAGCATGGGTTCAGTTCTAAGAGGTATCTTTCGAGGTGGTTGTTCGGACCCTCTCATTCTTTCTTGGGTTGTTTTGATTCTTGAGGGTGAGAATCGTTTCAGTGGTATCCAATGTAATGGCCCGGACCCTCCTGGCCCATTACATTGCCAAAGTGAGGTTCCACCAAAAGGGTGGAACTGTGAGGGTGACACCGTGACGGTGGCACCGTGAGTGTGGCACCATGAGGGTGACTCCGTGACGGTGGAACCATGACAGTGGCACCGTGAGGGTGACACCGTGACGGTGGAACCGTGGCGGTGGAACCGTGACGGTGGAACCGTGACAGTGGAACCATGATGGTGGAACCGTGAGGGTGGCACAGTGACGATGGAACTGTCAGGGTGAAACCGTGAGGGTGGCACCGTGTCCCCTCGCGAGCCATTCGTTTTTTTCTAGTACCTAACTTTTCCACTCCCGCAACGTAAGTTTCGACATAAATTAATTCTTTTTCTCTTTTTAAAACCATTTAAATTGCATAATTAATTCCTAAAAATCCCGAGAGACCTCCGTGTGTAACTTCCCAACCACGTGGTCAACCCATGACCCCGGTCCTTATGTGGTTTTGCGTTCTCACCTCAACCGTCCGCGGCTCTTATAGACTAAGGGTTAGCCGTGGTTTCTTCTTTCCTCGATCTCGGCTTTTCACAAACAGCTTCCGGTGCATTGGGCGAGCCGCATCGTTATCCGTGAAGTTCCACCCCCGGCCTAAGTGTCGATCGTCGATCAGCAGGTAGGGAATTTATCCTTCTTCTCTCTCTTTTGTGTATCATGTGGGGTGGGTGTGCTTTTGTTTCTGTAGAATTGGATAAACCAGACCTAAATAAAGATAATGAATGAATCCTATAAGGAATGAATAGGGGGCTATGATCATTGATGTTGTTTATATTATGATCATATTCCTGAGTTGTGCTGGCTTACGCCTTCAGAAAATCAAGGCCATTTGTAGTCGTTGTTTGTGCACTAATGAACCCCTCGTGGTGTTTTAAATGGATTGTTCCTAATTGTAAACTCCTACTGTGAAAAGTAGATTGGTTAATCACGTATACCCGACTGAATAAATTGAAAGCACCAGGATCAATCCCTTCTGTGCTAACCCCTGTAAAAACACGGAATTGAAATCATAGAGTGTGTTAAATCTTATAAATCTTAAAATACAGGCATGGTCCTGCTTAGTGTTGGTGACAGTAGTATGGTTTTTTTCTTTCACGGCCAATTGGTGGAAATGTGGGAGGGGATGGGATACCCTGTTTTTTTGGATTCGGTGATTGTGAGTTTTAAGACTGGCTGGGTACTTGTTTATATCACGAATTGGGGTGGGATCCTCTGTTGATGAAAATCCTTTTTGGGGGAGGGGACACGGGGCAGTGTCTCGGGGTTGTCTGGTTCCATGAATTCAAGGGTTCTCACTTTTCCTTGTTGTTGTGACTTTACAAGAGAAACATGTATGGATACTTAAATTGATGTTTGGATGGTTTATTTTCCTTGGTTATTCTTATGGTGTTAGTTTCCCAGTAGTGCATAAACTTATTTTAACATTATTACTGAACATGAAAACAAGAATGGGACAAATGGGTTTTGTTGGCGAGGGTTGTGACTCGGACTTGAGTGCTGTTGTGATATGTAGGCTTTCTAGAGAAAAAACTATTTTGGGGTGAGTTCTTGTTACCTATATATATACATGTAGCTTTGTGTTTCTTATTCAAGCCTCACCCAAGTTGAGCACTTAGTGCCGAACACCCCCATTTCATGGGGGAGGATGTTTTTCCCAACACTATTCTTAGTGGCTGGTTATTAGCTCCTTTTCTGCTCCCTTTCCCGGATAGCCCAAGTATCTCCGGGCAGGCTGTGATGGCCTGAGGTCCATTATTATCCCAAGAACCTTCAGGCAGGGTAGTGTGGTGGTTGTCCAGGTGTGTGCGGCAGGTGGTTTCCCAAGTGTCTTCGGGATTAGGCCCAGGTATCTTCAGGCGTGGCGGTGGATTTTTCTAGCCCAGGTTTCTTTGGGCATGGTGGTGGTTGTTCTGGCCTAGGTGTTTGCAGGCGTGGTTACATGTGATAGTTGTGGCTCAAGTGTTTGCGGGCGGGATTCGATAGTGGGACTGCGTGTGGTTGTGGCCCAGGTGTGTGCGGGTGGGTGTGGCAGTGGAACTGCAGTGAGAATGGCAGGAT
The DNA here is from genome assembly GCA_963277665.1 of Viscum album. NCBI lineage: Eukaryota > Viridiplantae > Streptophyta > Magnoliopsida > Santalales > Viscaceae > Viscum > Viscum album. Next base: position 224,173,090 of record OY728135.1, on the reverse strand, counting down.
TGGTCCGATGCGTAAGATGTATCAATAACTAGTGGGAAAGTGGTGCGGGGTACCCAGACATCAATATTCTCTTATTATATATATTACTTGACTTGCGTTACTTGGGGAGTGTTCCTTGGTGAGGCCTGGGGTGGATAGTTTACCTTGATAGGTGTTTGGTTTACTCCTTTTTCTCATGGGACTTTAGTACATTCCCCCACTTGTGCATGAGAGTCTTCGGTTTTCCCTACTGAGTGTACTTGTATGCTCACCCTACGTATATAAAACTGCTTTCAGGTTTCCAGGAGGACTTTGGGGATCACGTTGGACCATACTAGCTCGGACCTTTGGGGCAGTTTCAGTTGTTGCATTTCTTCTTTGGTACTTACCTTTGTAGTCACCTTTTGTACTTTGTGGCTTTACTTTTGGAACATGCATGTGGGAATGGTTTACTTTTGGCTTTACTTTCTTTTACCTTGGTGTTGATGAGTTTCATCATCTTATCTCTCGATCTTATAAAAACAAAAGGGGTTAATGCCTTCCATTTGTGAGAAATTTCTATACCCTTGGTGCTAGTCGCCACTCCGGGACCTATTGAAGGCGGGTCTCGGGGGTCATTATCTCTCCTTCAACTTAAAGAAGGAAGGGCATGGAAATCTGCTGACCCTTCCCTCCTTTTGGTGAAGGCGGGTCGTGACATCTTTGACCATATTCCATAGTTTATTGGCCTGCATAGAATGATTTTTCTTGATTGTTTAGAATATATTATTCCATTCCTCATCGATGAGATGTGATTGTGAATGTTATGACTTGAATAGTTGTGGTCTGGGAGAGAACATGGGTCCCGAATTAAGGACACCTTGGATGAAATCAATGTTCTTGGATTGAAAATACTTGATGCATTGGGAGTGATCCTTCGAATTTCCATGGATGGGCTCTCTAGGTATATTATTATACTCGTGGGTGACACTGATTCCCTAGGGTAGAAATCATAGATAAAATCATTGACAATATGTCTAGTCCATGGATTGAGTAATACCCCTTACCGTATAAGAGATTCTTGGTACAATCTAATAGTTTACCATTTAATGAGTGATACAAGGGACACTTATATAGGTGACCTAAGACAGAATCAATGGTATTGGTTATATTGAGGGATCTTGTAGAGACCCTTTAGATTCCATTACAAATCTCCTAGGACAAGGTCATGATGAAACTAGTAGATTAGAAAGATACCTCGTATGGACTACCTATGGTTTGTTATTATTATTGTTGTTATGATTAAAATATGGTATAAGAATTATTGAATGATGTCTTAGAGGTGTGACCACCAAGAAAAAGAACATCCTTGGGGTCAACCCACATTTTTTTCTTCATATATGATTCAATGTATACACCATATATACATGTATAGGTTCCCATAGTTTAGACATATGACATAGACTGGAACATGTATAATTTGTTGGGCATACCCTTAGAAACCCAGACTGATGTGTAATTTATTTATCTCTTTATATAAAACTATATTGGAACACTGTTCAATTATATTGCACAAACCATACTGACTTAGACACCATTGGTGTAAGACTACTAGGATTATATCTCACACCTTGATTAAGCCACCATTGAATTGGGGTACCCAAGTAGATCTTCAATATTGAAGGTCCATAGATTTATTGCTTGTGTTGTGTTGTGTACTTGGGAACAAGGGAACACAAGGAAGAGCTAGTGCTTAGTATGATCATGGAAATAGACTTTTGGATATTTTTCACTTTATTGTATTATACTAGCATTGTACCTACTATATGTATCTTGTATCATCATCTGAACGTATATGCATTATTTTACATGTTGGTGTTGGCCATTTACTTTTATTTTGTAATTATATTTTTTCTCTAAAAATTTCTCTTCCCTAGATTACTGCTTCCACTTTTATTTTTCATCTAATTTAGGATTTTACATAGTGTAAATATGGACATGAGGGTATATTATCCCCATCGTACCATTATTATACCCTTTCTTCTATTCAAAATGTTCTCGTGTGGGAGGAGATTTGATCGAGGTCATGTGGTGACCAGGCTAGATATTAGTTTAGTGGTCAATCAACCAGGGTCACTACACTCATTTTACTTAATCATTACATTAATTATTTCCTTTCATGAGGTCTTTCGTACAATATTAAAATTATCCTCATGTTATTATTTTATTTTTTAGTAGATAAGAGTAGTTTCTAAAAATACTACCAATAATTATTAAAGGTAATCCCTAAAAACACTATTCATTATTCCCATGAAGAGAACTAATATATTAGTGATTCCGAATGGAATCTATATGAACACATAATACCAATAATATATAAGAAATGTAGTCCTGTGGATACACTACTTCTTCCCCTTTACTAGATAATATCCCAATTGATGATCCACCACAGAGATGTGATGGGTTCCACCTAACTGATCGAATAAGTCGACAATCTATAGAAGTTGATAGTTTCCTTTTATTATGATCATTTTTGTATTCTCATAATAAATTGAAATTTACATTGACACATTATTATTCTAGATAAAGTAGACACGCTAACCTCATGGTGAAGTTCTCGGGTGTCTAAACCCTTTATCAAGTATATCTTACACTTTCTTCATCAGTTCTTCATATTCAATAGTGGCTATTCTTTATCGAGTCCTTTATATCATCAAACCTATGTGTATAATATTAATTGATAAATCAACCTCACAACTTCATGGAAGACATGAATATTCTTCACGAAACACATAATCTTATTCCCTTACAATGGGAATGAATCAAGGTTATCTGTTCATTACAAACAATCATTGGAGCTATATATGATTTTAGATAAAGAAATAATATCCATGATTTTAAAAATGATACCAAAGGAAAATCCACCTACTCCAAGAACATTTATAGAATTATAGGGTTATCTGTGATTCAATGGTGGATTTCAATCACTCAGAAATTAATATTTTCCATATATATGGAAAGCTAATCTATGCAACTAATCTCTTTGAATTACACCAAAGTGAGTATCCCATGGTTCATTGGGATATTCAACCCACAAATATATATTGTGGAGAAGTTATATAATTGGGATGAAATAATTTCTCAAGCTCCCATTTTGTTAGAGATCTAAATATAATTGTTTGAGGTGTTTTTTAATAGTTATAATAAACTTTCATGACATAAAATAATTTCTATAATCATAGTTACATATTAAATTTGATGTTAATGAATTGATATAATTCATTCCTCTAACTATTTTTTCTATTTTTAATCATTTACATTATAAAAATATATTTAGGGATGATATATTTCAAACTATTAGACATATATTGGGGTAAATATGAACATTTAAGGGATAAATCATAAAATCCATACACTCATTAACTAATGAATTTCAAGGTTTGAATATTTATTATACATGGTAAATTTTCTAAAATTATATTTCATGGTAGTTTTTATTCCATTCATAACAGTTCATAAAGAAAATGTGAATTTTCAAAATAATATAACCTAAGAGTGTCTAACTAGGTGTGTAGAAAGTCCTCTTGGTCATGCACTAGGTGATGATCGAGTCAATGCCCAATTCACACTTTTCTGGGTTATTTCCCCAAGGTACAAATTTTCCATGTCCATATTCACTTGTAGTATATATACAAAGATTTGTTTCTTTGGAACATATTTCTCTATAATTTACCATAATATAAGAATGTTCTACTATATTTAGTCTTATCCCCAAGGTTTAACTAAAGATTTCAAATCATAATCCCCAAAAATAACAATTTTATTCTCCAATAACATAAATGATAACACAGATAATTAATACAGTTTAATTCATGATTTATTACATAGAGATACATAAGATAGAATACCATAGAATTTTTAAGCCTATTGTATTTATAAAATTAGTTACATAGAACATTATAATGGAACATGAATACAAAAACATTATTTAAAAACAACCAAAAGTTTCACTTATATTCCATCAATCATCTAATAATCAATGTGATAACCTGGGGACATACTATAAAGACTATTAAGGGAATAAAAATGATAATACGATAAAATTAATACATGTTAATCAAAAGGCATATCAAGGAGACATAAAATTGGTGAAAATTATAAACAATATCATCGAATCCTGATATAATATGATAACATTAAGGAATTATAGGAATGTTGCAATGATATAAAACAAGATATCGTAAGAATATGTTAAGGTCAACTCCCAAGATAGAATAATATAGAGTGATTATGATAATCTCTCATTAACTATACATGGAATCTCATGAAATAAATTCAATACCCATTGAATTAGTGGGCTATAAAATTCTCAGCCCAATCATCACATTAAAATCATGTACATGAATTATTCTTCCACATAGATTATTCAACATAAGAACTCCTTTTATCACCATTAAACCTACGGTTATGGTTTTTTAGTTACATACATGGAATTCCATAATCAATTAAGGATACATAAATCTAGTTTAATACCCTTCAATGAAAATGGTATACACTCTAAAACTTTCTGTTATGGAAAACCACATGATACTTTCTTTAACATAATAGTTGTATATAAGGTTTATGGCAGGGTTTAATGACAAGTAAAGGTGGTATGTCATTACACATGAATCATTAGTATAGTAAATTATTTTTTATTAAATATTACAACATTGAAAATATGAATTAAAAAGTTCATAACACAATGAACATAATTGAAATAAAATTAAGAGAGTCCCTTACGTTGTGGGGAAGCATAAAAATATTAGTAGGAGCTTCTTAAGAGCTTGGGGACACCTTTTGATGGATTTTGAGAGTGATAGGGAGTGAAAAAACATGATCAATGGGTTTTTAGTGATTATGAGTGGGAGGATGGGTGGGTATTTATAAAAAAGATAAGTGAATTCATTATTAATTTCTTCAATTAGGTTTTTGACTCTATGAGAAAAAAATCAAATCCCAAAATCTAATTTGGGTTTTCCCCATGGTTTTTAACAAATGTAAGTGGTTTTAAATATTTTATAAGGATAATATAAAATAATATTAAAATAATACTATAGATGATGTGTAAGTAATTCATGTTTACAAAGAATTGATTTTAAAATAATAAAAAATATTATTGGGTTTATAGGATTCATGAAGAGTTTATAATATTAATAAAATAACATGAAAATTTATTATTTTAAAGGAGAAATATATATTTTGTTTTTGATTTTTTTGGAACTTATCACATCATTTGTTTTCCAATATGATGTTATAATATAGAAATTATATTTATAACATATTTAATTTTTACCTTAGAAATCTCAGGTCTCAAAAAATTACGAAAATCTAACCATTGGTTGATTATAAAATTCTAGTTTAACAAATAATATTTATTTGATAAAAACAATTTTTTAAATATTACAATGACCATTTTGAATAAAAATTCTCATATATTGAAAAAATACCGGTATTTATGACCAAAATAATTTTCTAACACTTATAAAGGTTATATTGGATATTACTAAATTAAATTATAATTTTCATATAAAAAGTATTGAATTAGATTATTATATTAAAATTATAATTGTTAAAAAATTCATGGATTTATCAATTTTTTTTATTGAAACCATATAATTTACAAAAAAATATAATTCTAGTTTCTTCATATTATAATATAATTTTATTGATCTAAAAAAAACTGAAATAATGAAAAAATTTATAAATAAAATAATTATTTCATTAAAAAGAAAGTATAAAAAATATATTTCTAGGGTATATATACATAAACATTTTTTACACCATTGTATATCTTAAGGGTATGGTCTGTGATGGTGGTTATTTATTCGTGTTTTTCGTTTAACTTGGTTTGGGATGTGATCTGAATAAGTAGAAACTTATCTAGTAAATATTTTTTTTGTTCATTAGTTTTTTAATTTCATCTAGGGAATAAACATGAAAAAATCCCAATGATGCCATCTACCATGGAAGCTCTAATCAGTTTGATTCATAGGGTATAATCCTACTAGTCAAGCCATTACTCCTATATGTGAAAAATAGAATTTATCATAAACATTAAACTACACTAATCTAATGGGTCATTGTATAATGGATATATTTTGAACAGTTGATATAATAAATGGTGATTCAGATTCAACAAGATATAGCACTTCAAAAACCAATGTAGTATATGAGGTTTCTAAATAAATACGGCATTTACTAAATCAAAATATAATTTAATTTATAATTTTTTGGTCTTTACATGATTTATTTATCTACAAAAAATATATTTTTTGGTCATATTAAATATGTATAACCTAAGAAATTTCTTATAAATTTCTATTTCTCCTTTCAATGATGCGATTTTCGTTGAGGTTTTTAAGGTGTAGTGAAATCATGTCTATAACAACGTTTTGAACATAATATTTCAACATCATAATTCTAAAATTCAAGAATGTAAGAAATTCTCAATATTTTTGTTATAGATACACTAAGGTTCTATATTAACATTTTATATTTGAAAAAAATAAAAAAGAGATCCCTCTTAGGAGGTAGAAAAAAATACACTTGTCTATTTTTAATAATCATCAAAAGTATCATAAGAATTATAATTTTAACCTATAGTAAAAGCTCAAGATGATGAAAAAACCCATTTAAACCAAATATAGTTGTTGAGAATGTGAGAACACTTCCTTTTAGTTTGAAAGATATATTTCTGTTTCTTTTTTTCCTTTTGATACATATTAACTACATTGTTTTTGGGAATTATAGTTTGGTTAAATTCTTCGTTAATAATTTTCTAGTTTCTTAACTATGTTAGTGTATATTTTAGTTTCCTTTTAATCTACTTCACAAATTTGATTCATTATAAATAGAAATTTATAAGGATTAATTTGTAAACAATGTTAATTTTATATCATAAACATTGTAATTTATTAATGTTATAAAAATAAAACCCTAATTGAAATCAATAGTTTTACAAGTATTGTTTTAAAATTAATAATTATAACCATCATAAAATAATTTAAATAAACAAATAATTTTATATCTTAAAACAGAAACATAAAACTTTGTAAATTAAAATAGATTTTGGATTACAAATTCATCAAAGTCTATTTTTTCTGTATCATAAAAATTGACATTCCCACCATAAAAATTCATTAAGTTCTTCAAACTTTATTAGTATCTATTAATATTTTTAAAACATAAAATTTCCATAAACATTATACTTTTAATGGTTTTCTTCAATCATTTCAATTAAAAAAATAATACCAAAAATTATTTTTGTAAGCAGAATTTCTTAGGTCATGAGAAGTTAGAAAATAACAATTTTGGAATTAAAATCCAATTTACTATTTTATTAACTAAAAAATTAATATAATTTGAAATAAAATATCCTAATATGTCCAAAAATCTGAGTATTATTATTGAACCTCAATTTTTTATGATCACAATCACAATAAGTGTTTCTAACCTCTTTTAGTACATTTGGTCATAGTGATTAGATATCATACAAGGGAACAAATTGGAAAAAATATGTTGTTAAAAGGAGAATATAGGGTCACTTTGAATATCATCATTATTTGGAAGTATTAGTGAGATGGTCGGAGTGCACTGATTATCTGGTACATAATAGAACATCACATGAAGAACTATCATATTTATTAGCTTACCGAGGGAGCTCACCGGATAGCAGGTGGAGTTAGAATCAACCCAATGATTAACATGAATTTCACTAGATAGGTAGAATCAACCAGAAACTAGCAATGAATATCTTCTAGAATAGTAAAGTATCCATTAATTTTTAATCAAAATGATTTTATTTGGATCATCAAAGACTCGACTCGACCTAAGGATCCTATGACATGTAAACAACCTATAAATAAACATCATTAGAGGCTTATATCTCATATATGATATCTAAAACCTCTATTACAAAAAATTTCAACCGAATGATTCTTTATTGATCGATGAAAAATATTTATAAGATATCTATATGTAAATTTCCATTATCTAAAGGACACTAGGCTTTAACGTTATAGATTCCCATTTCAAATTATTTTTTCCATGAATCTATATTCTTATTGTTTCACTAATATAATTCATAAATTCTATTTGTTAACATATCTCTCTCTATCTTTATCTCTAATATTTCTATAAATATTTATGATTGAGTTTAGTTTTTTAGAAATGATTTTTAAAGAAAAACCACTATATTCGTCTTCCTTTATAGGTTTTCACCACTATTAATGGATGGATTCTTTCATTACTTTTTTATTAAAAACAAGGGTCTTATATGTTGGTTATTGGTTTCTACTAAAGAAAAAACATTTCATTCTTCATTATTTTTTCATATACACTCTTAAAACCAATGGAGCAATATAACCCTGTCAAGTCTTTCTGAGGGTTTTAAACATTAGAGAACATTCTTGATATTTTTCTAAAATGATTTATCAAATTATATTTTTTAATTCGCACAATTTAAATTACACTTAATTCAAAATTTTAGTTTCCTCTAATCTTAATTTAATTTTTATTTTTTAATACTTGAATAAGTTTCTTTAATGATATGTTTTATTATTCTCAAGTATTATTTTAAATGTTTATGAAAATTAAACCCTGTCATGAATATTTACTCCCACCAAATATTGGTATCAATGTAAATATTTTTCATTATTTATAAAAAATATAATTTTTGTTTTATATTCAAATAATATTAAGTTTTTAAATCTTATGTGACTTCAAATATTTCCTTTTTTTAAAAGATACTATCAGTTTGAAAAATACATGATTCTATTAACGGAAAACATAAGGGCTATTCACCTTATTTAAATAGTTAAAAAACTATTATTGGAATGAATATATATCTACCTTTAAGAATAGTATTCTTTTTCCTATATTGAATATATTATTTCATGGTTATATCACTTGATGTGAAAAAAAAATAAATATAAAAATCTTATGATTCTGATGATATTTGAATTAGGTGGAAAATTTATAAATTCCTCGTATTGTGGATTAGAACAATATGAAATTATTATTATATCTACATGAAATATTTCTATAGAGATTTCGAAACTCAAAACTGTTACTCATGATGGAATATGTAATGTTATATATACTATAATTGATATTTATAGAAAATATTTTTTATGTTTTTGGTTTCATTCAACTAAATCTACAACTAAGATATTTATGTGCTTCACTAAAATATACAATGAATGAAAGACCCATAGTGATAATATTTCTTCAAAACCATTAGTAGAAAAAATACATTATTTTTTATAATATACATGAGAACCTAATATGACATCAATAAAAGATGTGAAGGCTATTAATAACATGTCAAACAAAGAAATAATAATATCTCTCATGGATTATTAAAACACAATTAAGATGGAAGCTAATAAGGAATCCACAGAATTCAGGGAGAAAAATGTATTTTTATTCATTGAAATTAATTATAACTCTTATTATGATAATTAAATGGATCATCATACCATGAATTTGAAAAAATTCCTTAATTGAAAAAAATTCTATAAATGATCCAAAAGGACTATCATTAGTATGAATGAGAAGTAAAATTATTTGAGTGAAGAATAAGAGAAACATAACTTCATAGTTACCCTAGCTCAAAAAATAATAAAATAAAAGGAAAAATAAAAGAAATAATACCTTAAGGGTTTCATCCTAGTGTAAAATTAGTGATTCCATATCCTAAAGTTATTGAAGCGATGAAAGAATCAAGTTCCTTAGGTCCATGGTCATAGTTAGTAATGTAGTAAACACTAACTAATATTCTTTTTTCCTCCCCAAATTATTCTTCTATCTATTCTTTTTCCAATTACATAATATAAAACTTTCTAAAATATTATCATGATCAACATGGTGAAGGTTTTTTGAACTAAATTCATTTTATAAAGTATATAAATATATATACAATCAAGAAATTAATGAAATGGAACAAATCAAAATAAAAATGATGAATTATTTAAAAGATTAAAAGATCAATTGAATTTGAATTAGTTACAGTAAACTATATATGATATCAAAAAAAATTATAATAAATTCACAGAAGGTGAAAAAATATAAATAAAATATTTGGATTAAAATTCCATGAAAATGATAATTATGGAATTTGATTTTAGAATAATGATAGTCCTTCCAAAAAACACATTTTTTGTAAAAGTATTATCAATAACAATTTTTCTAATTATTCTCACAGATACGATCATATAATTTATAAATGTAATTGAAATAATGATCGACATTATAAACAAAAAACTACTTGTATTTCATTAAATATCACATTTCAAAAAATACATTCTGAACAAATTTGGGTAAAAAAATCTATCTTAATAAATTTGTGGACCGAAAATTCAGGTAACAAAAATATTAATTTCTAAATTGTACAGGAAACATGTCCAATGAGAATATCACAAAACGAAACATGGTTCCTGGATAGTGGATTATCTAAATGAATGTCTGGTGAGCTCTTATAATTTTACAGAATTTAAAAGCATGATATTGGAAATTTTATTTTCTGTAAAAATTCATGAAGTTAAATAATTGGTATAAGTAAAATTAGTTTAGTCAATTTTACACTAATAAAATATTTTTATTTCATGATGGTTTAAAACATAATTTACTAAAAATTATCCAATTCATCAATAAAAGTTTTATATCCTCTTTTGAAAATGATACTTCTATTGTTTTTAATTTCAATTGATAAATTTTCTTTAGATCTTTTTTTCTAAAAATGACTATATTATATATTAAAAATATCATTCCTATAAAAATGTTAAATTCATGAGAATTCATGATAGTGGATCTTGGATCTAGCATAGATTTCATGTTCATAATAATATAACTTCATTTAAACCTAAATAAAAATTATTGACTTATAAATCCCTTTAGCTTGTTCAACTTGATTTTTTTAGAAAAAATCAGATTGAAATTATTTTAGGAAAATAATATTCATTTATGAATGCTGATGATTATAAAATATTAACTTGTATGTTTTACTTATCGGAAAAAATGATTCTTATAAATGCTTTATAAAACAAAATAATATGGTTGAAAATGAATAAGCGAAAACAATTATTTCAATTGAAAGTGATCGTGAGTGATTTTTTTGATAAAACATAATTCTATGAAATTTTTTATAGGGTTATATTTTTAATTTTCCACTATTATAACACATAAAAAAACAGGGTTATCAATTGAAAAAATGAAACTCCTTCTAAGATATCAAGAGATATATTGAATAATTTCAAACTCCCTCAATAATTTCAGACTGAGGTGGTCAATATTACTTGTTATATCATAATCATTATTCTTATATGATCCATCCCCCAAAATACACCTTATTATCTATAAGACAAATATAATTTTTAAATCTATATTTTTCAAAGTGCTTGGATAAAATATTTATATTTATAACACTAATGAAAAAAGGGAAATTTGATCCAAATTATAAAGAAGTAATACTTATCAGGTACTTGAACTCAATTGTATCATATAGAGTCTTCAATAGAAAAATGAAAACTATTGAAGAATACATTCATATCAAATTTTATGAAAATCATGCAAAACCATTATTCTAATTTCAGGATGTTTTCGACAAGCTTAAACCATTAACATTAATGATTACACTACTCCTAATGAGTTTATCGATAATGAATCACTGTATAATCCTATACCTAATGATTTTAAAAATTCAATATACCATTCCTTGGGTAATATTAATGGTGATTTGAAAACTTTTACTAATACTGTATGTGTTGTCTTAAATAATGTTTAGATTCATTCATTCATCTAATTTTAAGAACCTGAATACCTCAATGATGCTTCTAAAAATGAATGTTATGCTTATTATCTATAATAAGTGATAAAAACATTCCAATTGAGTAATGTTTTGAATCATTTTAAAATACCAAATTAGTATCCCATTAATAGTACATAGTGGGTTTTTAAAAATATTTTGGTTTAGAAAGGTAACATCCCATGTAAAATTCTAGACTCATAGATAAAGGATATTATCACGAAGAAGGTTTTTATTACGATAATATCGTCACACCCATTTCATAGATAGAACCCATTAGAATTTTTTTGGTATTTACCTCACATTTAAATTTCAAATATTCTCAAATGAATTTTAAAGGTTTTTTTCAATTATTTTACTTTTGAAAATGTTTTTATAGAACAACCAACGAGTTTTAAAAATATAAAGATTACAAATTCATTTATCAAGTTAACCAACACTTTATATTGTTTAAAATAACCTCGTAGACTTTCAATAAAGGATTAACATGTTTTATTTTATTAAATTATTTAAAAAAAGGGAAAATATATTTGATGCTATTTCTTACAATTATTTCAGAAATTATTTTAATCATTAAAATCTATATTGATAACATAATTATTAGATCATAAAATGTATATATTTGTAAGTATTGTTCAAATATTAAGAGAAAAATTTTTGAACTATGTTTTTTGGGTGACTAAAATTTTATGGTTTTAATATCATTCGAAACTAGGATATAACGTATTTAATCCGTTAAAAAACTAACAATCTTATAAAGAATTTTGGAACAGATCATACTAATTAAATAAGTAGATCGATAAGTACGAACTGTAAAAATATTTAGGACGTATCCAGTAAAATAGTTTCTAATAATAATAATGTAATTATGATGGGGATACTTATTTACCTTCTTATAACCTTTCTATACTTTATGTTTTCTTTTTTCTCTCCAGGACCATTTTCAATCGAATAAAAAATAATCACTTATAAATTATTTTAAAATAATTTTTCATTTATTAATTAATATAAAAATAATGGATAATATTATCATAATGGAACTTATTTCAATCCTTCATTTTTATGATAATTTTTATGAATGTTAACTAGATAAGAAGACTACACACAGTACTTGTCACCTTCTTGGAAATTATTTTATCTCTTGGAGTGGTAAAAAGAAAAACATTGCACTGTAGCAGTTACTATAGCAGGTATTGTTCGGTACTATAACAGCTGGAACTATTCACCTTGGTCCACCGGTTTAGGCTTGGAGTCCTTAATGCTTTCGGGCCACCCGGGCCTTTAGGTCTGTTGGGATTTTGGGCCACCTCAAGGCCGTCGGGCCACATGAAGTTTCCCTAAACATAATACAAAAAAAGGAGTAGCCCCAGAAGAGGATTCAGAGTAGGTGTATTCATCAGAGCAGAGCCAAATAGATTTTTCAGAATGAGAGGGTATGGCTATACCATCAGGACCAGCCTGTGCTTGTACGAGAAGCTTGGCCAAATGACCATGCATAGGTGGAGAGCTACTATCATGATGTAGATGTTGGGGAGGGGCAGTTCCCTATAGAGAGTCTGGTTGAATTACCTAAGACCTTCGGGTCATTTAATCTCTTAAGCCTACGGGTCATGTAATCTTTGAGCCTATGGGCCATGTAAGGGTTCCCCCTCATCCCTTAAAAGGGGGTTATCAAAAATCAATAAAAATGAAGGCCTTCGGTCCTTTTGGGGAATGAAAAATCAATTAGCTGATATAATCATAAAATCACCTACTTTCGAATGTATTAAATTTGTTAATGGGATTTAATGAATGTATTTCTAGTAATTATTTTTAATATCTCCCATTATCTAGGGATTCTAATTTAAAATTTTTATTGTCTTTTATTATTTCATTTTCATTTAAAATCTAGTTCATTTTTTTGAAATCATGTTTTTATGATCACTTTGATTATATTTTTCATGTTTATCTCTTATTTATAATTTTTTTTGGATGAGAATACTTTTTTTGATCTCAAATGGGGGGTATTAATGTATATATGGGAGAAATGTCTAATGTATATGGGGGATAAATGAATAATTTATATGGGAGAGAAATGTAAATTTCATAGAAAAACTGAAAATAATTTGTTTTTAAAATTTAGTTTGTAGAGAATTATCATCAAGGGAATGGGTTATATCAAAAAAGGGAAATATAACATTAAAATGAAATGTTTTCTTATGAAGAGAATGATATTTATTCAAGGGCGATATATATTTTCCAGGAAATGGTATTTTTTTAATATTTTTCCATTTAACTCTACTTATTTTCTAGTTATTCTTATCCTCCTATAATATTTAATAGTTATGTTTAATCATAAATGAGAATTTGTGATCTTCCAAGAGGGGGAGATTATTGAACATTAATTTCTTATTATCACAATCACTAAATTTTTTATCCTTTTTAGTGTACTTTGTTTATAGTGTTTAGAAATTATCATGGTGAACAAATGAAATAAATGAACACATCTAGGGGTAATGGAGGGTCACTTGGGAGAACCTCTCTGACTGGAATAATCGACCATCCAGTAGAAGTGTAGAGGAAAACTGATAGAGAAAAAATTATCAACTGTAGTTCTTTTAAACTCAATAGCAAGATGGTGGATCTCACGATCCAACCAATGCACTTTTCAGAATACAATGAAGCTAAAACAATGTCACCAACTAGCCGGTGGTGTTAGGAAACTAGTAAGTGGTCTTGTTATAGAATAATCAAATAACCTTCAAATATTGGTAAAAATGATTTTATTTGTCTTATTAAATTCACATACTTCCATAAGTAACCTCTAGAAACTATAAATAATATACATTGACATCAAGGATGGCTTATATTTCATCAATGACATCTAATCCATCTTTGGAATGTAATTTCAACCAATGTATTCTTATTCAATCCATGTCAATCTTTTGAAAGTGATTTCAAATAAAAAATCCATTTTACAATGGAAAAAGTATTCGACTTCTGTAACCCAATTTCAATTAACTAAATTATTTATTCCATTTTATTGTGTCTTTTATGTTTTAATTCATAAAGTATCTTCTTCTTCCTTATCTCTCTTAGATAACAACTCAAATTCATATAATTTTTCAGAAGATACTTAAGTGCTTTGTTAAGGGTCTATGAAAAACAAACTGCTATCTTTTTCATCTTTTTATTTAGTTTCTCACCTCCATTAATTTAAGGGTTATATTTTTAAAGGTGTTTATTAACACATAGGTGATATTTTCTTCTACACCAATTTTTGTTTTTTGTTAATACTAAGGGATCAATATAACCCTAACTTTTCCTTATGAGGGGAAAAGAGGTAGGGACTCATTATTGAGCTATTGATGAACTACTTTTTCAATGTGTGCTTTTTAAATTTCAGAAATTTATTTTATACTAGACAAAATGTTTTCATTTCCCCTATGATTGGTTTACAAGGATTTTTTAATACATGATTCAATTTAATTTTTATTAATCAATTTTTAATAAAATAAAGTTAAAATTAAATTTTAAAGGCAAATATCCTCCATATTTCAATTTTATGTTGAACTATAGTTATTTATATAACTATAATATCCTTTAGTATTAAATATTAATGTATTAATAGTTTAACTAGTAAATAATTATTTTTTGTACATATTATTTTTATACCAAGATTTTTATCCTATTCAAGTATTAAATTTTGTACTGTTTTTAACTCCTAAAGTCATATTTTGAGTATTACTTCCACTGGTAAATTGTATATTATTTTTTAATTTGTTTATCTAAAAACACAAGTTCATTATTCTAATTTAATGTATTTTCACTCTTCTCATTTTCAATAGCAATATTGATTTTATCATGAGGTGATAATGAATGACCATTTTTCATATTATCATCTTTATCGTTAATATCATTTTTGGTAATATCAAAGAATAATGTGGTAATTAAATAGTTACTCATTTTTCATTTGAGATTCATCATAATATTATTAAAACCATAAGTAGTAGTAGTATATTGTGAAATAGGTACACTATCCATGGAGTAAAAATTATCTTATTCATTAGAATCATCTAATCTAGAGTCAAAATCACTGGATCTATATTATGATGCACTCTAAGATTCCTTAATTTCATTCTTGGGTTTTATTTATCTATAATTTTACTTTTTTTAATTTCAGATTTAGAAAATCATCCATGATGTATCCTTTCCTCTTACATTGATTACATATAATGTCACTAGCAGATTCACCATTTTTTCTAGTATTTTATATACTGTCATCTTCTATAAAACCATCCATTGTAATTTGAATTTTGTAAAATATTTTTTTACTGTAGCATAGATTGAATATCCTAGCTAGTTGATCCATCTCTTCATTAGTCTTAGAGCCTAATTTATTTTCACATGAATAATCATTAATAACCTCTTTTGATTTAGAATCATATGTATTAATGGATACAACATTCATTTCATGTTTAAAAACATTAGTGTCTATATTGAGTTCCTATATATATATATCAATATATTTCTATTTAATTCCTTGAATTTCAGCATGATAATGTAACAATATTATTTAATTAGAACAAAATTAATTCTACAACCATTAGATAAAAACCTCAGTAATCTTATATCCTATTAATTAGCAACTATATCTAATCCAAAAGACTTGAAAGAATTTATCAATTCATTAAAAATATGAAATCAATTTCATAAATGGATTCTAATAGTTTTATTTAAATTAATTATATTTAACAATATATATTTTGAATCACATTTTCCTAATATCATAAGTTATTTAATAAGAAACATAAAATGTATCTTGGATATTGAATTTAATAACATTAGAAGAAATTATATTAAATTATCATTCACCTAATTCCTATAATAAAGAATTAAACAATTTATAATTATAGTCATAATTATATTTTATTTCATTACTCAATTAATTTATTAAAGATTTATTTTTTTCATATTTATCTTTAGTAATTCCACAGATATCGTATCCCATGATTTCTAAAGTTCTTTTCATTTTAATTCTACATTGAGAAGATATATTTATATAAAAAATATCGGTAGATGGGCACCATGAACTTTAGGTCTAACATCAATAATTAAAGAGTAAATAAATTGAAAGTAAATATCACATCTCAAAAGATGATCAAGGTCAAGGGAATATAGAAATATATATAAATTTTTACTCCCTTACCATATTTTATTGATATCCATTTCTCATGTTTACATTCTATGGCGTTTTAATAAATTGATTATGACATTTAAATTATTATCTATTGAAAAATGTTTCCTGTTATGGTTTGTTTTATGTATTATGGAAGTATACTAAGGATTCAAGGAAAATTAATAAGAAGATATTATTTTTGGAGCATAAGGACACTTCATGCCGTTTTAATTCACTCATAGCATGAAAAATTATTTTTGATGAAAGATCAAGTTGGATAATTAGAGAAGGACATTTTCAAGACATGTATTTCAATTACACATCATGATTTCATTCGGCGAAAAAGATGACACCTGGATAAGAAATAAAGTCAATACATACCGTGAAGAAGTTACATGTTGTCCACACAAATACACATTTTGAATGTTCGGGACAATGAAGTTATAAAAAATCCATTGCTGACATGGATTACACATCATGTCAAAATAAAAAATCATGACACCCTTAGGAATCAAAAAAATTGACACTCATTCAAGAGGGGTTTGATGGGAGGGCTTATAAACCACATCATTTTCTGCCACTATGAGATGATATGAAATCGAGGGAAATTCCATGAAACCTTTAAGAGACGCATGCCCCCATAGATCCCTAATTTTATTTCATTTAGGTAGGATTTTTTTTATTATTTTTTGATCCCTCTAATAGATATAATGAGGGAATGATATCTTTGTCTTGTGGTGTACGTGATGAACTGAGACTAATTTTATGAGGTATTTTTTTATTGAAATATATTTTGCGATTTTATATTGTTTCTTCAAATTTATCCATTTTCTGACTCTTTTTGGATGACCATTGTGAGCGGGGTTAGTGAGTGGGTTCAATTTCATTATTTATTCAATAATGACCATTTCCCAATTTTATTGAATGCATTTGTTTAATCCGTGAAATAGGGTATAGACTTCCTCTATGACTAAGGAATTTATATCTGACCAATGTTTAAATTAGGTTTTAGGTTACCCATCCTTTATAATTGGAACTACCTGGCCATGAGAAAAGGAGAGTTTTAGATGGATAACATCTACCTTGACCATTGGACTCACTAGGACCAGATTCTAAGGACTGCATAATTATTAATTAATTATTTCATATCATTTTTTCTCATGAACCCGAATTCATTTCTTCCAAACACCCTTTTTATATTTTTTTCTCCCATGTTCATTCCCAATCAAATTCTTAGTGGTTTAGATTCAATTACTACAAATATAAGTTAGTTTTTCTATTTTTTATTTAATTAATATTTTCTCTAACCCTGTCTCTATGGGTTCGACCTCAGACATTCCATTACTATACTACCATTTTTAGTGGTTTTTGGTTTGGTTTTTTTAACTTAAAAATTTTGTAACCCTGTCGGAATTAACAATTCCCAATAGACTATCAAAATTTTCGGATCGTTATCAAGGATTGGAGCAGATTATTTATTTTTTAAATAAATTTGACAAAATATTTTCTCATCCTTTCAATTTTTTAATTTTATTATAGTTTTTTTGGTATCATTTTTAAAATACGATGTATTTTTGGTTGTGGTAGTAGGGATACAGAATGAAATGAACACCATGGAAAAGTTCACCTTCATACCAGATGATTTTACACATCTACCCAACAATGATATAATGATGAAAATTAAATCCGGTGAGTTCACACAATCTTGACCAACATTTGAATGCACAATACCCAATAGCCTAGAGCCAGATTTCAATAAGGACAATAACGGTGAATGATTCAAGGATTATCAATCAGAGGTATATAATACTTTTGAATCTTATTTTTATGCTAATTAGGATGCAATTGATTTTTCAGGTTTGGAATATGATGAGGAGGTTAACCTTGCTATAGAACATGAGAGGTTTAAAGAACAATTTAGAAAACAATATCACGTGGGGGAAAGTGAAGAAGAATAATAAAATAATGAATAAGGAGAGACCTTTAATGAATATATTCTTTAAATATTCCTTAAAAAACAAGGACCACATATGATGGATAAAGAATTGGAAGAAGAACCAGCTATACACTACACTGACTACGTAGTAGAACAAAAAAACTGTAATAACTTAAGAAGTTGTGAAGAGAGATATGAAGATTGATGAAATAATTGAATAAACTGAACACATAAATCCATCAACTGAAAAATAATTATTTTACCAAGTCTGGATAAATGATGAGATCCTGCTAGAAATGTTCATACTATTCATACTTTAATCACTACCTTCATCTTTAATGCCTTTTTGATAGTGGACAAGTCAAGCTATGTTGGGTAGATTTCAAAGTCAGAATCAGGTAAACACAAGATAGTTATACCTATTACACAATCCAACCATATAACTTGGGTTTTTTCAAGATGAAATCCTGTTAGAAATGAGAATATTTCAGATGGAAACCCAAATTTATCAATTTCTAGGTATTTAGATTTATTTACTTCAAAAATTTAATTTTATATAAGGATTTAAATTCAATTAACATATTATTATTTAGAATTATTGAAATTTTCTATGATTTAACTTCTTAATATTTATTTTATCTGGTTCATAAATGGAACCAGTAGCAGAAGTCCATTAAATGAAGAAGATGTTGTAGGCCCATTATATGTTGTGAACCATATTACAAATCATCAAATCAATAAAATACAAGTCTTGTAATCATTACACATCATGAAACTGGTGTAAGAAACACCTACGCAACAATATTTAATGCTTCATGAAAGGTGAGTAAGCATTTAAATTTTTTAACATTCTACTATATTCCTTATATTGAAATCATTTTAGATCTTTAATTAAAATTTTATGCCCATTTTAATTCCTAAATTAATCAAATGAAGTAGGAGACTCAAACATGCTAGTATAATTACCATACAATGAATTTAAATTTCATTTTAAATAAATTTTAATCAGAAAAATGTGGAAAATAATTAATAAGGAAAATCCTGTAGACTAGGACTTAACAAATCATGATTTTTCTCATTTTAATCATTGTAAATTAAATTTTTCTAAGATTTTGAATCCTTTAATTTCTAATATTTTAATTAATTGATTTAATTATTTATTTGAATCACCATGAGTGATTGACCTAAAATTTTGTATAATTCATGAGACATCCTTTGAAACCAAATTTTTCATTCTTTATATAGTATATTTCTTGAGAAACTCATACATGTTTTCCTTTCTAACTTTATTTCCAACTTATCAAAGCTATGACTAAATAGAGTCACTTGTAATATGATTGATGTAATATTTTTTTACCACATTATCCTTGGACCTATCATAGATTTATCCTTTTTAAATATTAGAGAAGTTATGAACATAAGTTTTATGAAATTATCCACATCATAATCACATATTATCCATTCCTACCTTCTTCTAAATATTTTGCATGATATTTAAAAGAATAAGTGTGGGTGAGGGATTTTATAGTGTGTACCAGGATATACATTATTATGATATTTTTCTATGAGATTGTGAATTTTTATTTTCATAGAGGCCATGTATTCTTTATTATAATTAATTATTCACCTATATTTCTAAGAAAATTTATAAAAAAATACATTAGGAGAACAAAAGGACAAAATTGAAACAAATTAGGCTGTTCCTTGGGAGGATAAAAAATCACATATTCCCAAATCGACAGTATTTTTATCATTTGGGGATAGGAGGTTGATGTGATATTTTACTTAATAATATCATTTCAAAAATAAAATAAATATAATAATAAATAAATAAATAAGAGTAAAAGATGTTGACTCTATTGTTTTACTTATATGTATCGTACGACCACTTTGAGCTTCATGGGGGATAATCGAGATGACATATGTGTGAGACATTCTTATTTGGATTATATTTTAATATATTGAAAATTCATTTAGATTCAACACTATTTTTTAAGCAATAATTTCAGATCATTTACCTACCAACCATAAATCCCTATAGTTATTTGATCCATAATAGTGAATCCCTCATGATTATTTGTTATTTTGTCTTGATGTGGTAGAGATGATAGATGATTTACAATCCAATGGTAAGTGACTTGTTTTTTTAGTATGTACTACATTCAATTTACATTTATACCCTGATTATGAGTGAAGAACTTCAAGTGAGTTAACATAAAAATTTAATGCATATTAGTAATTTATTGAAAAATGAAAATATATGATTAAAAAGGATTGGATATTTTAATAGAGAAAAGTAAAATACATGACTAAATTTTTTCTTTAAAAATTTATGTTTTTATGAATTCTATGATGTTGTGCATGAAATTTTAATTCCCATTTAATCAATTTATTTTATTAAAATTTAATTTAAATCAGGATAAAGTGAACGTCATTTGTAGAATGTTGATATTCCATACCTGAGGAAGAGTATGAATTCATGTGTGGGGGTATTTGATATATATATTTCATTATTAAATTTTATGGTGTTTTAATAAATTGATACCTATATTTAAATGAATATTATTTTACAAATGTTTACCATTTTGAATTGTCTTGTGTTTAATGACAGGATACAATAAACACATACAAATGGAATGAAAAGAAATGATTTTGGAGATTAAATACATTTTGTGCCATGAGTGAAGAGAATAGTTTGAAAACATAATTTTGAAGGTAGACAATGATATAGTTTTGGAGAAGGACTTTTTCAAACCATTTATTTCATTACACATCATGATTTAAATAGGAGAAGTGGCTTCCATCAGGACAACTCATGAATTCAATACATGTTGTGAAGTAGTTACACATCATGTACACAAATAATCATCGTTAATGTTTGGTACATAGAAGATTAGAAAAAGCCTTTGCTAACATGGGTTACACATTATGACACCAACGATTATAAGAAAAATATGTTTTCATTTATGAGGGGTTTAACAGTATGAATTATAAAACCACCAACTCTTCCACCACTTGGAGATGATATGGAAACATGGGATACACCATGGCACCTTCCAGGGATGTGCATCACCACGGAGCCCCACTTCTGATTATTTTTTTTTGTAGGGTTTTATTTACCCTTTAATGCACCCTCTAATGGATAGCATGAGAGGGTGACTTCATTATTCCATGGAATGCATGATGATCAAGGTTTTATTTTATGCGTTATTTTTTTTGTAGTCTATGTTGGGATTTCATTTTGGTTTTTCAAATCTATCCCTTTCGAGATTCTTCTTACATGTCCGTTGTTAGTGGGGTTAGGGAGTGAGTTTAATTTATTTATTTCCTTGAGCCTGACCATTTCTTGAGTTGATTGATTCAATTTTTTAAATATGAGATATAGGGTTTAGAATTCCTCCATGACCAATGCATTTGTCTCTTTTATATATTAAAATTATGTTTCGAGTTACCCATCCTTTGTAATATGAAGTACCTAACCATGATAAAATGAACATTTTGAATAGAGAGTGTTTACCATGACCTTTGGACTCGCTAATACCTAATTCAAATGGTAGAATAATTGTTAATTAATTGTTTGATATCTTTTTATCTCATGAACCTAGATTCTTTGCTGCCCAACACCCATTTTATGTTTTATTCTCCCACGTTCTTCACTAATCAAATAATTAACAGTTTATATTTAATTTCTATAAATTAAAATTTATTTAGGC
This sequence comes from Viscum album, assembly GCA_963277665.1. NCBI lineage: Eukaryota > Viridiplantae > Streptophyta > Magnoliopsida > Santalales > Viscaceae > Viscum > Viscum album. Next base: position 224,150,480 of record OY728135.1, on the reverse strand, counting down.
CATTAATATTTAATTAATATTTTCTTAACCCTGTCTCTATGGGTTTGACCTCACAATTTAAATTCCTATACTGCCCTGTAGTTTAGTGGTTTGTTTTGTTTTGTGTTTATAAATTCCTAAATTCAGCAACACTTTGGGAATTAATGATTCCCCATAGGATATCAAATTTTTGGTGTCTTTTTTTGGGATATGAGTGGATATTTTATTTGATTAATAATTTAGACAAATTGTTTTCTCATTTTTTCTATTTTTGGATTTTAGCATAGTGTATTTTTACTATTTTTACCACACTAGGAATTTTTGGTTGTGATGATAGTGTGAGAGAAAAAAAAGACCACCAAGGATAGAATGCTATATATTAACTACACATTGAAGTTAGAATGATTAATAGTGAATCCAATGATTGAAGAAAAACATGACCAATATTTTATTTCATAATATCCCATAGTTTGGAGATATAATTCAATGAGGAGGACCCTAATAAAAGAATTATCAATTACAAATCATAGGTATATACCTCTTTGAAGTTGAAGTTTATTCTAATTATGATGAACTTGACATTGTAGGTTTAGAATATTATAAAGAGGGAAACCTTGCTACAAAACATGAGTGGCTAAAATCAGAAGTCATAAAAAAAGTAAAGGAGAATAAATAGGAAGAAGATGAAAACAACAAATAAAGAGAGAACTCAGCTACAAATATTCTACAAAAATTCCTAGGAAAAGTAGGATCACTACAAAAGGAAGCAAAGTAAGAAGAACAAGATTCCCCATTCAATGACTACACAGAGAAAAAAAAATAAGTAGAAATAACATAAGAAGTTGAGAAGCTGGCTATGCAACCCAATTAAATAATTTAAGAAACAAAACACAAGAATACATCAATTAAAATAGAATAATTATATTGAGTTTGGATAGACGCTGAGATCCTTTTGGATATATTTATACTATTCAGACTCTCATCACCACCTCTGAGTCCCAATACCATTTTAACAAGGAGAAGTCAAGTTGTGCTAAGTAGATTTCAAAGATAGAATTGGATAAACACGAGACGATAATCCATATACCGTAGTCCAATTATCTAACTCGAGTATAATCGAGCTAAACTAATATTAAAAAATGAACAGATTTTTGGAGGAAAACAGATTTTTATGATTTTATAGGAATTTTTTTATTTATTTATTAAATTAAATTTTATATTAGTGTTTAATTCCAATTCCCATTTTATTTTTAATAATTATTGAAATGTCTTGAATATTCACTAATTTTTTTTATTTTTTCAGGCCCATAAAAGTCACTACCAGCAATAGAGGATTGAATGGAGAAGACAATGCAACATCATTACACATAGTGAACCAAATTTCATGTCATGAAATCAACAAAAAAAAAATCATTACATGTCATGAAAATAGCATAGGAAGAACCTATGAAACCATTTTGAAATCTTCATGAAAGGGTAGTAATCATTTTAATTTTGTAAGATTCTTTTGTATTCTCCTTATTGAAAATGTTTTAGATCATTAATTCGAAATTTAATGATAACATTTGATTCTTTATTTAATCAAATGAAATATCAAACATAAACTTCCTAGGATAATTACCATACCATGAATTTAAATTTATTTTTTAATAAATTATAATTAAATTAATATGAAAAAATATTAGTAGGGATAAGAATGTTTATTAGGATTTAAAAAATCATGATTTGAGGAGCATGTTAATCATTGTAAATGAAAACTTTCTAAGATATGGATTGCCTTGAATTTTTGATATTTGAATTAATTGATTTAATTATTCATATACATAACCACGAGTGACTGACCCAGCCATTTGGATCATTATTGAGATATCCAATGAGCTTAATTTTACCATTCATTATATAGTATATTTCTTGAGAAACTCAGACTTCTTATCCTTTAGAACTTCCTTTTAATCTTATCAAATATATGACTGAACATAGTCACTTGTAATATTATTAAGGAAATTTTTTTTACCCCTTTATCCTTAGACCTACCTTACATTATTCATTTTCAAATCCCATATAAGCCATGAATATCCATGTTAGGAAATATTCCATGTCATAAGCCTATCTTATCTATTTCTACCATCCTCTAAATATTTCTCATGATAGTTTAACAAATAAGTTTGGGGGAGATAATTTATATTATGTACTAGGATATACATTATTAAGGATATTTTTCTGGGGGATTATCCCTTTTGATTTGGGGAGATTACATTTATTCTTCATTGTAATTCATTAATCACCAATATTGATAAAAATAATTAATAAATAAGAGAAAAAAAATAAATTGAATAAGATCATATTATTCTTTGGGAGGATGTAAAACCACCATTTTCCTGACCGATGATCTTCTGATCGTATGTGGTTAGGTGGTGGATGTGATATTTCTATTAACCATAGTGTTAGAAAAAGAGAAAAAGTAGAAAAAAAATTAAAATATGAAAAAATTATATAAATTATATAAATAGTAATATAGGATGATTCTATCATTGAGATTACATGTATCTAGGCCCAATTTGATCTTATCTTGGGGAAGAGAGATATGAATGATTCAAAGGAGATTTTTACAGATATTATCTTTTAATATCATCAGAAATTATTTATAGTTTATCCATATTTTTGAGAAATACTATTTACATCATTCACCTACCAACCCTGAATCCTTATAGTCATTTTATATCTAATGGAGAATCCCTCATGATTATTTGTGATATCATCATTACGCTCTAGTGATTTCATATGATTTAAAAGCCTATGTAAGTGACATTTTTTTGAGGGATATTATAAATTATATAAACATTTTTACCCTCATGATGAGTTAAAAAATTCAATAATTTAAATTAAAAATGGAATTGATATTAATAATGGATTGAAAAATGAAAATTGATGATTAAAAAGGCATGGAAATTTCAAAGGAGAAAAGTATAATACTTGACTGAAATTTTTCTTTGAAAAGAGAGGAATTGATGAATTATATTATGTGATGTTTGAAATTTTAATTCCAATTTGACCAATTTATTTTATTGAAAATAAATTTAAATTTTGGTAAAGTGAACATCATTTGTAGTATGATGAGATTCCATCCTTGAGGACATATCTAAATTCATGTGTGGGAATATTTGATATCTGTATTTAATGGTTACATTTATGGTGTTTAAATAAATTGATTATAGTATTTAAACAATTTTTCTTTTTGAAATGTTGTATATTTTGACTTGTTTTATGTTTTATGGAAGGATACAATGGATACATGGAGAAGGAATGAAAATAATTGATTTTTGGAGATGAAAGACACTTCATGCCACAAGATAAGTGAAGCTACGTGATAAAGGATTTTTGAAAGCAGTGCAAGATGGAGAACTGGATAAAGACATTTTCACATTGTGTATTTCATGTACACATTTTTATTTCATCAAGATAAGTAGTTACCATCAGGAAAATCATGAATTCAATAAATGATGTGAACTAGATACATTTCTTGTACACAAATACACATCATTAAAGTTCATATGAGAGAAGATATGAAAAATACATTACTAATAAGGATTACACATCATGACACTATCGAGAATTTTAAAAATAGATATGCATTTATGGGGCGTTTGATCAGATGGAATATAAAACCACCAACATTTCTGACACATTGAGATGATCCAGAACTAGTGGAGACTCCAAGATACCTAATTGTGGTGTGCGTCCTTGTATCACCTTATTGTAGCCACTTTTATGTTGGATATATATTATTATTTTTCTTAACCCACTAATGGATAGCATGAGTAGGTGATTACTTTGTTCCTTTTAATACGTGATGAATGATTATTGATTGTATGACTTATTTTATTTTTATTTAAATCCGTGTTGGGATTTCACATTGGTTCTTAAAATCAATTTATTCCCTAATTCTCTTATACGACCATTGTGAGTGGGGTTAGGGAGTGGGCCCAATTTATTTATTTCATTGAGCATTAACACTTCTTGATTTGATTGAGTGAATTTGTTTAAATGTGATATATATGGTTTAGACATCCTCCATGACTAATGTATTTTAATTTTTCATATGATTAAATTAGGATTTAGGTTACCCATATATTGTAATCTAATGTTCCAGACCCTGATAAAATGAGTGTTTTGGATGGATAACGTTTACTATGACAACTGGACTATCTTGGAACTGATTCCAAATAATGTAAATTTATTAATTAAATATTTAACATCTTTTTATCACATTATCCAATAATAATGTTTGGCCAAAATCCTTTCAAAATGGTCTTATCCCATGTTCTTCAATAACAAAATTATTAGTAGTTTAGATTCAATTTTGGAAAACTGAAATTAGTTGAGTTCTTTTTTATTTAATTAATATTTTCTCTTACCATGTATCTATGGGTTTGCCGATGGATATTAAATTCCTATACTACCATATAGTTTGGTGGTTTGTTTGTTTCATGTCTATAAATTTCTAAATTTGGTAACCCTACAAGATTTGACGACACCCACGAGATATCAATTGGTCCCAATGGAATAATCAAGATGTGGGATGAAATGAGCTTCCAATGAAAAATATTTATTATTACACAATATAAATTTAAAATACATCAGCTTAAATTTCTATCCTATTTAGAAAATATATTATGTATATATAATTTTGTATAGAGAATTAGTTTCTCAAAGGCTTGATTGAAATATAGTTAAAAATTACTTGAATTTAATTTAACATTTGAAATGTTTTTTTAACAAACCAAAAATAATGTGTCTGTATAAATATATATATATATATATCAGTTATGAATGATAGAAATCAATTTATATTTTACAGTCACAGATTAAAAATTAGTATTGAACGTTAAAGGACTTCATGAGTAAATTAAAACAAAGAGGTGAACAGAAAAACTATACACATATTGGTATAAAACACGATGTTAGATATAATATGGAGCTTAATTATCTTCACTTGACAGTAATTCACTCCCATGAACATTTATTAAAACACAATAAATCATCCACAACTTGGATGAGGTTTTAAAGATACAATTAAACACAAGGTAGTCTAAGATAAACCAATCCTCTTCTATAGGGGATACTAGATGGTAATAAATAATATAATGATAATTAGAGTACTCCTTTTATAGTATAATTTGAGTTCTATTTATTTATAAAATAATCAAGAAAAACTCAATATATAAAAATAATAGAATCATGAAATCAAAGTAAATTCAAAGCAGGTCATTATGTAATCATATTTTAGTTATTTTGTATGGTTATTATCATTTTCATATTTATAATAATCTAAAAGAAATTATTTTATTTATTTCATCATTACTCTATATGTTTGAAATTTATCCGATTAAATATAGTGTTGTGTTGTATAGAGGCAAATATTTCTCATATAACAAGGAAAACATCACCATGAATATGAAAGAATTCCTATTACTTATAGACACACACTACCCCACATAGAAATTTAAAAGTGATCATACTAATACTAATAATGAATAACTACTCTTATAGGCTTTATTAAATTCCAAAACTAACTGTTGGAGTTCTAGACTTTAGGAATGATAGGGGTTTCACTCGTAGTAGGCAATACCATTTTATTCTTGAATATACACTCTTTTATAAGAAGTTATGTGATAAATTTACCTTTATATAGGTATACCTTCAAAAAAATTCTTTTTGTAGGTATATTTTCGAAAATGTTAACTTTACATATGTTTTTTATAACAACCCTACTCTTTATTACATATTTAATCATGATTTATTACATTAACATGCACTTAAGAAAAATACGAGGATAAAGAGGTATTGTGTCATCAGAAATTAGGATCATTAGATAACAAATTAAAACATGAAATACAACATATTTATTAAAAAATTCATTTACATGACCAACTCATTCCTTTATAGTTCACAATGCATGGGATAAACCGAGGACATACATAAGAAAATGGTGAGTTATAAAGCCCAGTAAGGGTGAAAATAAGGCATAACATGAAGAATAAAGTACATGTTAGAAAATAGACATATCAATGTAGAAAAATAGTTACATGAACATAAAGGAATGATATCGCATGATTATCCTAACATGGAAATGTGCCAACAACATACAACATGATTTTAGCATGAGCCAAGGCTCATTGCATATGGATTAGCATGAGTAAACCCTCATTGCACTTGAATGAGAATTAGTAAACCCTCATTACACATCAATTATCATGAGTAAACACTAATTTAACTTGAATAGCATGATTAGACCCTAATTTCACAAGGTTTATCAAGATACTAATCATTACCCAATGCATTGTAGTGCTATTAGGGAACGCCCTTTATAAACATTTCATTTCATGCATAAGTGTTTCATATGGATCATATAACATGGAATCATTCAACATCATAAGTTATTACACGATTATGGAATATGAATTAAAAACATGTAATTACCCTTAAATATGTATATGTGCATATATTTTAATACCCTTGATAGAGAAATGGGTATGATATTCACTACAGGATGATTTTGTCTTGGAAATCGTGATGTAATTTCGGCATCATAATGTCATCAAATACAAATTTATTAGTTGGGATGATGAGTGAGAAAGGTGTATCTCATAATTTATAAATGAAATATATAGTAAGGGGTTCATGGAACATAATATAACAACATATGAAATGGAATTTAGATGCACAATATGGGAGAAATACTTGAATGGAAATAAGAAGAGAGAAATCCCTTACGTAATTTCAGCATGGTAATGGGTGTATACAGAAGGAATTAATGAGAGAGTTGTATCTCATCATTAAAAGATAAGGAGGAAAGTATGGTGGAGGTGAAAAATCATACCCCAACATTTTAAATTGAATGTAAAATGGTATTACAACATAATGAAAGTTTGATACAAATGAGAAATAAAGGAATCCCTTATGGAAATTTAGCATAGTAATGGGTGTTCTTAATGGATCATTGGAGTTATTAATGAGAGTGAAAGGAAGATATCATCATATATAAATCGAATGAATATTATTGGGCTCATGGAACATCATAACCAAACCTATAAATATGGAACTTAAAAAACATAATGTAAAAGAGTAGCTTGAATGGAAATGAGAAGAGTGAAATACCTTACATGGATGAGTGATCACAAATGCTTGGGATATGATTCTTGGGATCTTGGGGCACCTTTATAAGACTCTAGGGAGTATGGGGAAGAGGTTGGTCAATCTAAAAATCGTTTCAGTAGAGTAGAATGGGATATTGGGTTGGTTTATATAGGAAAGAAGAGGGAATTTTTTATTATTTAGGTTTTGGACACTACCCATTAATCTAATCAAATCCACAAACCATATCATGGTATTTGAACATAGTTTCTACCAAAGGGGAGTGGTATAAATTTTTTTATAAGGTCAAGGGATAAAAATATTAAAATATAAAGCTTTCTTAGTTAGAGGAGAGTCACACTCCCAAGGAAATCATTTTAAAATGTTAAAATATTTTATAAGTATTAGAGGGTACACTATGGCATTATAAAATTAATAAAAAAATAAAAAATCATATTATTTTAAAGGAAAAACATATATTGGCCGAATATAATTTTTATAGTATTTTATTACATCAATTCTGGGTCATTATGATGTTATAAATGACATTATATATTTATACAGTATTTAATTTTTACACAAAAATCCGATTGTCTCAGAAAATTATGAAAAATTAATTGTTTAATAATTTTGACGTCGTGATTCAAAAAATAATATTAATTTTATCTAAATATTTTACTAAATATTCTAATTTTCACTATTCAAATAAAATTCACCATTTATTGAAAATTGACGGGTTTTGGAAAAAATAGTTTCCAAACCATAATAAAAATTACAATTTAATTCACAAAAAGTATACAATCATTTATATTTAATAAAAAAAATATAGTAAAAAAAATTTATTAAAATATTATTTAATTCAAAAATCCAATAATTCACCAAAATAGATTTGAATATTAACTAAAAATATTATTTGTGCTTTAAAAACCATTTACAAAGTAAAAAAATGAAATGAATTTATATTATTTATTCTCTATAAAAAATAAATCACACAATCATAATGATAGATAATTGTTACATATACCTTTATTATAAAAGAATATTCCTTAAGAGTATGGTGTGTGATGGTGGGGCTTTCTTGGGGCCATTCGGTGAACATGGTTTAGGCTGTGATCTCGATGAGCTTGAACTTCTCCTGTAAAAGGTTTCCATAATGCTTAAGTCGTTGGATCTTGACATTAGATTGGTCTAAGGAAAATCCTAGAAATGTTGTCTCCCTTGAAATATGTGATAAATGGGCTTCAATGGGAATGATCCTACTAGTTGAGGAAAACACTTCCTTTGTCTATGTTAAAAGGGTTTTTTAAATCCCTGTATATATACTAGTCAAGTGATAAATTTTTAGAGGCTATATTATCAATGGTAATGATACCTAACATTTATTTAAACCCAATAAAAATAATATGTTTTCTATGTCCATAAGAAATTAAAATAATGGGAATTTTATTCATAAAATATCAGGTCATTACAACACTCCCCCTTCCGAAACTTCTCCCTCAAAATTTTCTCTTCCCACACTAAAATAGATGTGGGTTACTCTGCCTTGTCACTTCCTCTAGTTCATACATTTCTTCTTTAAACTTTAAGTTTCTCCACAACACTTTGCCGAGGGGAATTGTCTTATTTCAAAGAATGTTTTCCCTATGATCTAAGATCTTCACCGAATTCTCTACATAGAAAAGGTCATTCTACAGTGGCACTACCTCTGGATTGAGAACTTGCGATGGGTCAGGTATGTACTTCCTTAAGAGTGATACATGTAATACATCATGTACATGAGACATGTTCAGTGGGAGTGATAGTCGATAGGCCACTGCTCCAATGCGATCAGGGATCTCAAAAGAGCCGATGTACCTTGGAATGAGATTTCCATTTTTCCCAAATTTCATAAATCTCTTCCACGGTGGTATGTAGTGGAGTACCATGTCTCCAACATCAAACTCTAGGTCTCAACGATGGTTGTCAGCATAGCTATTTTGTCGACTCTGATTAGAATTAATATTCTTTTGGATGGTCTTAACCTTTTCTACCATTTCTTGGACCATTTCTGGACCTAGAAGTTTTTTCTCCCCAACTTCATCCGAACATTCCAGTGTTCTACACCTCTTCCCATAAAGGGCTTCATAGAGATCCATTTGGATGATTGAGTATGAACTATTATTGTAAGAAAACTCAACCAGAGGAATATGTTGATCCCATCATCCTTTGAATTCCATTGAGAATGCTCTCAACATGTACTCAAGTGTTTGGATAGTCCACCTAGATTAGCTATCAGTTTAGGGATGGTAAACCGTACTAAAGTGCAACTCAATATTTTGAGCATGTTGGAGACTCTTCGAAAACAAAGAGGTGAATCCTTGATCATGAATGGATACAATCAATAATGTTAATCCATACATCCTTACCACTTCCATGATGTATATCTTTACCATTTTATTCAATGTGAAATCCTCCTATATTGCAATGAAGTGTGCAGTCTCTATAAGATGATCCAAAACAAACCAGATAACATTATTTCCTTTGAATTTTTTCCGAAGTCCGATGACAAAGTCAATGGTGATGTTTTTCCATTTTCATGTTAGTATGGGTAATGGTTTCATAATTTCTTTAGACTTCTCCTTTTCATCCTTCACTTGATAACATACCAGGAACTTTTATATATACTCAGTGATATCCTTCTTCATGTTATCCCACCAATAATGCTCGCGTACATCTCGATACATCTTTGTGTTTCCTAGGTGAATTGAGAAATTTGAACTATGAGTATCATCCAAAAGTTTTTTCTTTAACTCTAGATTTGATGGAACACATAGTATTGACCCAAACCTCAAAATTCATTCTTCATTAACATTAAACTCATATGATTTCCCTTTTCTGATAGTTTCCACTTACTTCTGAATTTCCATAACATCCTTTTGAGCATACTTTAACCTTTCTAAAAGACACGGTTGAGAAATCATTTGTGAAATGATTGATGATCTTCTCTTCTTTATGATTATTGTGTCCATATTCATCAAATCTAATAATATTGGATCATTTTATATTTTCATCAATGAAAGAGTTACTGGATCCTTTCTACTTCAAGCATCTGCCACCTTGTTCGCTTCCTCAGGGGGTAATAGGTTGCGCAGTCATAGTATTTTAATAGATATAACCATCTTCATTGGTGTATATTAAACAATTTTTTTGGGAATATATATTTGAGATTGTTTTGATCCCTATATATTTCACACTTCTCCCAAAAGAGATTATTCCACATGATTTTTAACAAAAATATCACTACATCCAATTCTAGATCATGTGTGGGATAGTTTTGCTCATGAATTTTCAACTGCCTTGAGGTATATGAAATGAATTTGTCTTTATAACTCAAATTCCATCTAAGGGAGACTTATAAAACATTTAACAAGAACATTCCTAGAAACTTCGACATTTGATAAAACACTTATAGAAGTTTTTTCCTAATGATTTAATATCATTTCTACTGGGGACTCAATATTCTTAGAAAACATAAAATATATACTAATAGGACATGAATTGAAATACATTATGAAATACACTAAATTGATTTAGTGGTTACATGTAATCCATTAATCATTATCCATCTTAGCATAGGACTTCCCATGATCCCTTAATCATGTAGATTTTTTATGCTCATCATGATTCTCAAGCATTATAATAGATCATTGTCTTGGGTAACGCCAAAATTTTCCTCATTTATAGCATATAATTTTACAAGATTCATTAGATGGAACTTTGTTTCAATCCATCACATTATCCACTCTTTCATGGAAATTTTATTCTTTTTTCCCGTCCTTTCTGAACATAAAACTTATCTTAGTTCCTTTGTGACATTTCCCTTGGTACATCTTTCCACACTTGTTACACAAAGGAATTTGGGTTTTCTTCCCCTTATCAACTTTAACATAATGAAATTCATGAGATGTCTTCTTCCTCTTACTTGATTTCTTTGGGCATTAAAAAAAGTGCCAATTGGTAAACATGATTTTTGATAGATGGTTTGGAATAATCATGATATATATTAAATAATCTACCATTTTATTGAGAATCTCATTGGTACATTCATCACATTTCCCATCACATTAGTTGTTTGCTATATTCCTCATATTACTAGTCATTGGATAGAAGAAAAGGAAAATTAGGGATGAGTATCATAAAAATTTTAACATATAAAGCGTAACCCAATGAAATTGTAAGGGAAAACTTATAAATTAAATTTATCACCATAACTTATAAATTTCTAGGCTTCACTATATGTTTTCCATGACCTATATCCTAACACATATTCTTAAGGGATTTGTTTTGTTACCTTAGCATTGATTCATAGTAAGTTTATGAATTTACTAAAGAATATCCCCTAGGAGTGTGGAACCAAGAGTGAAGAAAATCCCATTGTATTTCACCTGTTTTCGTTCAATTCCAGCTCAAAGTGGTGTTTTTTATTTTTACCCCTAGATATATTTATGCCAGAGCCACCTCTACTTGTTCGTATCCAGACATGGTTGTATTTTCTTGATAAAGCACATACTATATACTCACCAAAATTTAGGGATATTTTTATTATACTTAGTCTTATCTCTAAGGAATTCACTATATTTTTTTAATCTTAATCCAAAAAATAACTAAACCTATCCTCTAATTCCAACTATAACAAACATGCTCTTTATTACATATGTAAACATGATTTATTATATAAACATTCTCTTAAGAAAACTACGAGGATCAAGAAGTCTAGTGTCTTGGAAAATTATGATCATTAAAAAATAACTTAAAACATGAAATAAAACATATTTATTGAACATATATAAGAAAATGGTGAGCTATAAAGCCCAATAAGGGAGTAAACAAGGCATAACATGAAGAATGCAACATATGTTAGGAAATCGGAATATCAATGGATCACAAGAGAAACATGAACATAAAGGAATGATATAGTATGATTATCATTACATGGAAATGTGGAAACAATATACAACATGATATTAGCATGAGTCAAGGCTCATTGCCCATAGATTAGCATGAGTAAACCCTCATTGCAATTGAAGTATCTTTATTAAAACCTAATTGAACATGAATTATCATGAGTAAACACTCATTGAACTTGAATTAGAATGACTAAAACCTCATTTAACATGTATTATCATAATACTAAACAATAAACAATGCATTCGAGTACTATTAGGGTGCAGCCTTTATAAACATTTAATTTCATGCATAAGTGTACCACATGGATCATATAACATGAAATCATTTGACACCATAAGTTATTCCACGATTAAGGAATTTAAAATAATAACATGTAAGTAACAATAAATTTGTATATCTGAATAAATTTGAATACCCTTAATAGAGAAATGGGTATGGTATTCACTACATGATGATTTTGTCTTGGAAAAGCGTGGTGCAATTTCTGCAGCATAACGTCGTTATATGAAAATTCATAAGTTGGGTTAATGAAAGATAAAGGGGTATTTCATCATTTTTACATTAAATAAACAGTAATGGGATCATGGAACATAATATACAAATATATTAAATGGAATTTATATGCATAATATGGGAGAAATACTTGAATGAAAATAAGAAGAGATAAATCGATTACGAAATTTTGGAATGGTAATGTGTGTGATTAATGGTTCATAGGGGGGATTGGTGAGAGTGGAAGGAATATATCATAATATATAGATCAAATTTATAGTATGGGGCTTGTGGAACATCATAACCCAACATATAAATATTGAACTTAAGAAGTATAATGTAAAAGAGTAGCTTGAATGGAAATGAGAAGAGTGAAATCCCTTACATGGATGTATGATACCAAAGGCTTGTGGGAAAATTTTTTAGAGATTGGGGAATCCTTGGGAGGAATCTAGGGATTATGGGGAAGTAAATGGTTGAGAGTAAAATGGTTTTAGTGGAGATTAAGGGAATATTGGGTGGGTTTACATAGGAAAGGAGAGTGAATTCTTTATTTTTTAGGTTTGGGATAATACACATTAAACTATTCAAAACTACAAACTGTACAATGTTTTTTCCCATGTTTTCTACCAAAGGGGATTGGTATAATATATTTTATACATACAAGGTCCTAACATAATAAAATATTAGGATTGCTTACATGGAGTTGAGTCACACTCTCAAAGAAATTATTTTAAAACATTAAAATATTTTATAAGTCTTGGAGGGTCCCCTAAGGCATTATAACATTACTAAAAAATATAAAATAAAATTATTTTAAATGTAAATCACATATTGTACTAATATAAATTTTACTTTATTTTATTACATCACTATTGGAACATTATGATGTTATAAATCACGTTACATATTTTTACGGTATTTAATTTTACCCAAAAATTCGATTGTCTCAGAAAATTATGAAAAATTCACCATTGGATAATTTAGACATCTTGATTCCAAAAATAATATTAATTTTATCTAAATAAATATGTGAATTTTTACTTTTAAAATAAAAACCGTCATTTATTAAAAATAGACAGGTTTTGACCAAAACAGTTTTCAAACCTTAATAAAAATTACAATTGACTTAATAAAAATTATATGATCATTTATATTTAATAAAAATTAATTTAGTAATAATATTTTATTAAAATGTTATTTAACATAAAAATCCATCAATTCACTAAAATAGACATTAATATTAATTAAAAATACAATTTGTTCTTTAAAAATAATTCGCAAAGTCAAAATAATAAAATGAATGTATATTATTTATTCTCTACAAAAACGATAAAGCACATGATCATAATACTAGGGTATTGTTACATATACCTTTATTAAACCATCATATTCCTTAAGAGTATGGTGTGAAATGGTTGAATTTCTTGGGGTCGTTTGGTGAACATTGTTTTGGCCGTGACCTCAATGAGCATGAACATCTCCCGTAAATAGTTTCTCTCATACATAAGTTTTTGGATCTAATATTGAGCTTGGTATACGGAAAAGACCATAACTGATATCTACCTTAATGTATCTGAAAAATGGACTTCAAAGGGAACAATCTGACTGTTCAAGGTCATCACTTCCATTGTCTGTGTCAAAAGGTTTTGTTAAAACTCTATATTTATTCCAATCATTTGATTGATTTTCAACAATTATATTATCAATGGTAATGATACATAACAGTTATTTAAACCCAATAAAAGATTATTTTTTATATATTCATAATACATTAAAATAAATCGTATTTTATTCATAAAATATTGGGTCGTTACATTGTCTTGATGTTAGATAACTTTGTTTATGTATTTGATCCAATAGTTTTAAAAATTATCACTATCTACCTTGGTCAGTTGAATTTATTCTTGAGATAGGTCATTGTGAGGTCTATGTAGTATTTCATCTCATTTCCAGTTCAATTCATTAGGGTTCTATCATTTTTTAGTTTGGGAGGTTGGTCCAATTCTTAGAGACTTTTCATGTAACAGACCAAGAATTTACAATGTTTTACTTTTATAGTAAAGTTATTTTATTGGTAGATTTATTTATATGAAATACCAAGTTAAACATACACTACACACAACACATAAATTATCATATGGTACAAATAACACTATGTTGACTTTCATTACATACAAGAACATGTTTTACCGAAGTAAAATATACTATTAATATTATTATTTAATATGATATTTATCAAATAGTTGTTGTAATGGAAAGCATGACATTTTTTAACTAAAATTGGGAAAAATCACATTTTTATATAATGATTTTATGACCAAATAATTATGAATGAATATAAAAAAATTTAATATAAAGGAAATATGTATATATTAAAAACAATTTTTATGCAGTAAAGGGGATTTATAAAAATAATTTTAGTTAATTAACATTAGTGAATTATAGTAACGAAATTTGTATATTATATATTAAATATACATTTTTTACATTCATAAATTATATTTTAAAGGCATAAGATAAGAAAAAACCCAATTTCATGCATAAAAAGAAATATGTTTTAATGGTAGTTTTTCCTCCTTTTAATGGCGCACATGTTTTAAAACTAAAATTTGAAACATGTGAAACTTTTATTGGAAAAATTATGTTAATTTTTGAAAAAGAAATCCAAAAATTCTATCAGGGTTATCTGTTTTGTTTTTTTTCTAAAAAGTATCATTATATTATGAATAGTGAAAAATATTGAATTTTAATTGAAAATTGAATTTTGGTTTAAATAATTTATCTGGTTAAATTATATTTTAAATTGGTTTTAAAGTTTAATTAGATAAATTATATATATAATAATAAAATTTATTTCAATGGGATCAATTTCATTTTTAATTTGGATATAAAAACATTTCAAACACTTTAACATTTTCACTTTAAACCCCCCCTTCTCGTCACGTCTGGTGGATAGATTTTAAATTAATTTTTTTTTCTTATTATGTGAATTAAATTTGGAAAAATGGATTCTATATTTTGAAAAATAATAATTTATAATTTATATTATTTGAAACATAGTTTTTTACTAAAAATATTAGTGAAATCAATTAAAATAAATTACATTTATGGAGGTGAAAATGAGTTTACTTTGTGGTTAAACTTTAATCTTAGTGGCCCAAATGACCAAGAAACATGTCCAAAAACTATTTTAAGGAAGTATTTAGACCTTATTCTTACATGTATCTAATTATTTTCATTATTGGGGTCACATTATGTACGGGATACCTCCCAATAGTGTTTAAGATGTTGTATTTACAAGAATACCACTCCTTCTCCACTATAAAAGGGCAGTCACCCCCTCACTTCTGCACAGATCTCAATCCATTTTTATCATTGAAATTTTTTCCATATATACTCCCAAAATACATTCCATCATTATAGGATATCTAATTTTT
This sequence comes from Viscum album, assembly GCA_963277665.1. Lineage (NCBI taxonomy): Eukaryota > Viridiplantae > Streptophyta > Magnoliopsida > Santalales > Viscaceae > Viscum > Viscum album. The sequence continues at coordinate 224,134,488 of OY728135.1, read as the reverse complement.
GAATAAATACAAAAATTAATGTCTTTTTTATAAATAAAAAGAAGTTACTCAGAGAAGAGATAACATTCTTCAACAAGAAATTTAGTTTTATTTCTTTCTCCACCCCTTAAATTATTTTTATATATTATTTATATAATAAAATTAGTATCCTAAATATAATTATATGATATAATATTATGTGTATTACCTACACCTTTAAAAACTCCCACCGAATGGGACACACATTCATCGTTCATGTGGAAGGCTTGCTAATGCCTCACAAAACGATGTCATTCCTTCTTCCATTCCCAGCTTTCATAGTTGGGAATAATGATGGATTTATTGTATATATATGAAATATATATGTTATTTATAATTTATTATTTCTTTTAAATTATTTATAACACATAACTTTAATTTTTCCATTTTGTGGGAATACGATAACATCATTTTCGGATGTGTGGACTACCGCCACCTCAAATAGATGTGATTCATTCATGCTGTACATGGAATGTATTAAGGAATGTTTTATTAAAAATATATGATATATATAAAATTTTATGATAATTATATTATATTATATATATATATCATTAACTTTTCATTTTTTTAATATGACAAGAAAATGGAAACAATGCTCATGCGTACATACGACATATCATCTCCATGAACGTTTTATTTGATTTCCTATCTACAAATTTGATGAATTGGTCTAAATAAATATATAATGAATATATATGATATTAAAATAATTTTTTACATTATTGAAATGATAAAATCACTATCTAAGAAATAAGATCAAAAAATAATAAGTCAAAACATACCATAAGAACCAGACAATTAAAACTCGAAGAAGGAAAAGAATGAAATATTATTAACAAACGAGTTATAATGTTTTATAAAAGGATAATATATGATATTATATACATGTTTATGGTTCCTTAATAATTATTTACAGTATTAAAACAAATATACACGAGGTTAAAGAATTTTTAAACAATGGAAAGTGTATGGTAACATGATTTCTACTCTAACTTATATTTCTGTAGGACTTATGCCATATTCACCAATAATTTCACTTTTACGAGGTATATACTTACCTATTAATTTTTTATAATTAATTTAATTATATTAAAATATTCTATTTGTACTATTATTTCCTAGATCTCACGATTCAAAATTTACTCAAGTGGTAAGGAATTTCATCTTAATTTACATTTTGTTGAGGCTTATTTGTTATTATACACCAATTCACTTTTATGTGGTTTCTATAATTACTTTAACCTATTATATAATTATTCATTAAATCTGAATGTTATTTTTGTGTTACTCTTTTAAATATTTCATTCATTTAGAATTGAATTGAAAATTACCATGTGAAAAAAGTTATCATACAATATCACCTTCTTTTCCTATTACTAAATTTATATTAAAATGATCACTTTATTGTAATTTTTTTTGGATATTACATTTATCTAAATTATGAACATTCTTTGTATGATGGATATTATTTTATCCTAAATCATATTTAATTTTTGGATATAATGGTTACGGTCAAAATTATCTCATTATTTTTGGAAATATAGATAAATCTATATCTTTTACTCTATATTGATATTTTAGGACATGGATCATTTATTATTAATAAAATTCATTATTCAATATGTGAGGAATTATCTGCACTAGAAGACACATGTGGGGTCTTGTTATAGATATCCCCTTGATGCATCGATAGTCTCATGAGATGGATCAGTTTTCCAAATCTGAGTATTTTAAATTATCTTGAGAATAGATCTTGACAGTATAGTGGTTCATATGCTGGATGATAGAAATCAGATATTTATGAATTAATTTTATTCAGTATTCAATTATTATTAACCACATCATTTTCAGTGTGAAAAAATCTATGGATGTGTTTCATTTTCAGTCTATTGATTAAATTACACATGTTTTTAGTTATCTACCGTGCCATATTGTTTGTACCTTATTTAGTTTTTAAATGGAATGTATGTTGAGTAATTTAACATTAAATATTGATTATTCATTATTTATATAAACCATTATACTTAAACCTTATAAATAATTTGAGATCACCCTTATTTTGTCTCATTTCCCCCAGATATGATGACAAATTTGTGGAACGAGTTTCAAGTATGTAGTTGATTAACTACTGTTATATATTATATATTTCATTTTTTCTAGTGTAAAATTTCTTATCATGTATGTAATATAGTTTTACTAAAATTCTAAAGCATTTGAAACTTTGGGATTTGAATCTTTAATCTATTCTAATGTAATAAATTAATACATTGACTCTGAGCTACTAGTGTTGGAGTCATTACAGTTTGTATCAGAAAATGTTTTATTGAAACCTTTGAAACTAGATTTTGTAAAACAAAGATTATGTACCATAAACCTATGATATAATATGAGGATAAGTATATAATAGGTTCCCATATAATCCATGTTTTTTAATAATATATTATAAGTGCATAAATTCTTTAAATTTATGTTATATGGTACATTATTTTTAGAATTATGAAAAGTTCATAATTTTATGAGATTATCCATTATATTCAATTATTTAGAAATTTCACATAGAAGGAATAAGGGTGTCAATACTAATATCCAATATAAAGGTTTCCCTGATAAGAATGTCAGTTTAGTTGGTATTGGAACCAAGAAAGTTATGAATATATTATAGAAGAGTTATTAGGTCATGACACAAAACCTTTATTGGATATATAAACCTATTCCATAGTGAGATTCTGTGATGTTGGATCACTTTATGCCATAGATTCCCCCCCATAATTTAGTGGGACTACTAATGAAATTGTTTCTAAAAAATGGATTAAGTCATTGGAGAAGATATTTATGGTTTTGTGATTTAGTTAGAAATAAAAGTTACATATAAAGTGTATTATCTTAATGGTGATACTGATCAATGGCAGTTGTTGATCCAAAATTCCCGGGAAGAAGAGGAAATACAACTAATAGAATAAAAATCTCTTAAGGGGACATTAGTTGAAAAAAAATATTCCCATTGAGAAACAAACTGATATGAAGATAAAGTTAATTATTTTAAAGAAAAATGAATAATAAAGTATTGGAGAGTATGAAGAAACCTTATATGGTTAGCATGGTATGTTATGGATTTTATACACAACACAGAATGAAAGATTTCTCATTTATTTTGAGTGATTAATCCATGTTTTTGAAGGGAACCGGTCATTCAATATTTTTTACTTATAATATGAAATATTTTTATGTGCTATTAATATCGAGAAATAATTATCCAAGTACTAATTATTAAAAGGAAAGAAATAGAATAAGAGGACGAAAGACTAAATAATATATAATGGGAATAAGGGAAAGAATGATTTTCCAACATGTGATAACTGTGGAATGCAACACCCTAGTACTCTCTTGAAGGGAATTAATGTTTTTTTATAATTGTGAAGATAAGGGTAACCAAGTTAAAGAATGTAAATGTAAGAATAAAAAGGATATTATTTAGTGTTACAAATACAAGGATATAGGAAATATAAAAATGAATCCCCCAAGAGTAAGTGGAAAATACCTCAAAAGAAGATAAGTGATCATGATCGAGACTATATTATTGAGAAATAGAATGATTAATGTGTCAATGTATCTGAATCCTTGAAAATGTTTTAAAATTATTTTATCAAAGATATATTTGTTATGTGAATTATAAAATATATAAAGACTGTATTTCAGTACTTTTTCATTACGGTTTTGAAAGTGTATGTTGAATAGAACTAATAACCAAGAAAAATGATTTAGAGACCTGTTAAACGTCTCATAATACTTATGATTAAGGGAAATAAAAATTTTAATATGTTTATGATGTTGAGATAGTGATTTTTGGGTAAAGAGATGATTGGTATGGATAAAGTAAATTGGATAATTATTGACTACCTTGGAACTAAATAATGATTTGTTGACAACATGGTATACGATATACTGGATAGAGTTTAAATAATTTTCGTATTGAAGGAATATATATAGTAACTAATGTTCTATTTAAGTAATTAGGAATAATACATGTTTTTAATAAGGTTTTATTTTAATTCATGTTATTACCAAACATCAAAAGAATACAAGATGAAGGTTCTCACATGTTCAATATGTAATGATTAAAGAGCTACTTCCTATTTATTGAAGGATAATACTATGTTCATTTTTGAAATTCAGAGAACTTCATATAATGTAGTGGATTATAATGTTTTTTAAAGGTTAACCATTTATGAAATAGTTTATGTTGACTTTTGAATAAGTTTTAGAGATTAATTTTTACTTCACCTATGATGACACCTATTATAATACATGAAGTATAAATAGTTCATAGCACAACAAATGGATAATATTATGTTTATGAAGTTAAAATATATCATGTATGTATATTTTATTATATTCTTATAGAGTGAATGGATTCCCCAATTATAGGGAAAAGGGAATTAGTACAAAAATGGTGTCCCATTATCATCATTTATAATGATATGAATGAACTTTATAAACTGATGTGGTGTATGGAATCTTGGTTATTAACCTTATCTGGATCACCAATACTCTTATGATTAATGTTCTCTATCATTGTCCATCAGAACACGATAGTTAGTTTTCTCTTCCTTGTCCATGTTTTCACTAATGTTCTATTATTCAATAGACTAGTTTTGTGCTGAACTTTTCATTTTCCTTTACCTCTTATTAATAATAAGTTTTATTAATTTTTTTGATGTGGGTGTTTCTAAAATATAATTTTCAAATATCAAACCCGTGATTAGTGAGATCAATTTTGAATTATGAGGACACATTTTATTATAGGTGGGGAGAATGTAATTCCCTAAGACTTTTCAATATTTTCCTTTTAGAATAAATTTAATTTTATTGATAGCTTGATATATATATGAAACAACAAGTTAATCTTACATTTCACACAAAACTGAGATTAGCATATTGTAAATGCAACAATATGTTGAATTTCATTACACGCAAGACCTAGTTTTATAGAACTACAAAATACTATTAATATTTTTATTTAACATGATATTTATCCACTCGATATTGTAATGGATCGTATAAAAAGGATTAGTCAAATTTGGAAAAAGTTTTTTAAAAATGTTTATATAATTATTTAGAGACCAATATATTATAAATTAATATAGAAACAAATTGAATATAAAGGAAGTATTTTTATTTGAATAACTATTTTTATGCACAAAATGGTTTTCATATTAATAAATTTAATTAGTTATAATTAGTTAATTATCATAATTGAATTTATATGTTATATATCAATTTTTATTTAAATTCATCACAAAAAACTGATGTGCATAAGATAAACAATAAACACAATTATACACCTATAAAGAATTATTTTTCTTAAGGTAATTTTGCTGCCTTTTAATGGGGCAGATGTTTTAAAACTAAATTTTGAAAATTTTGTAAAATTTATTTTAAGAAATAAAATTATTTTGGGAAATAATATTTTTAAAATTATATTAGGATGTTTTTTGGTATTTTTTCTAAAAATCTTCATTTTGGATGAATAGTGAGAAATACAGAAATGTAATTGAAAACTAAGTTTACTATTCAAATAATTTACAAGGTTAAATTTTATTTTTAATTGGATTTGAAGTTTTATTTGATCAATTTTACATATATAAATCCTATTAATGATATTGGGTTAACTTTTTTATTGATTCTGGATATAAAAACATTTCATACATTTCAACATTTATACTTTAAAAAAAGTCTTTTGAGTCATGTTTGTGGGATTAATTATAAATTCATTTCAATCAGTGATGTGAATTGAATTTTTAAAAAATGATTAAATATTTGGAATCAACATAATATATAATTTTTATTAAGTTCAACATTGTTTTTTACAAAAAATATTAGTGAAATCAATTAAAATTAATTACAGCGATTAAGGTGAAAATGAGTTTACTTAGTGGTTAAACATAATTAGTAAGAGGAAAATGTCATAGAAACATTTCCAAACCCTGTATTCTCTCCATATTTTAACCATATAAATAATATTATAAACAAATTTCTTTATGTGAGGCTCATTATTTAAGGTATACCTCCCAATTGAGTTTTCTTTTTTGAATTTACATGAATGCCACTCCTCCTCCGCTATTAAAGGGCACCAACACCCTCACCTATTGACACATCTCAATACATGAAGATCCAAAAAAACCTACCCAAATAAAATCCAAATATCTCTAAACTCATCCTATAATCCTCAATTTTTTCATAAGGACAACAAATAAATGATTTAGGTATAAATAAAAAGGAGTTACCTAAAGAGTAGGTAATGTTCTTCAATGAGCACTATAGCTTTATTTATTTATCCACCACTTAAATTATTTTTTTATATAATAGATTACATGTCATAAATATACTTATCTGTTTTTTATTAATACTATGACCTACACCTACACACACATTCATCTAATGGTTTAGGAAATCATCTTTCTTTTGTACGATATACTACTTCCTCACGAACCGATGTTATTAATTATTCCATTTTACATTAAAAGGTTAGGAATAATGATGGATTTATAGTTTATATATGATATAGATGATATTTATAATCTATTTATGTTTTTGGAATTATTTCATAAAGCATACCTTTAGGATTTCCATTTTATGGGAATATGATAATATCACTTATAGACATGTGGACTACCACATCCTCAAAGATGTGTGATTAGTTCATGATGTACATGAAATGTATTAATTATTTTTTTAATTAACATAATATATATATAACATAATATGATATTGTAATTATAATATACATATATATCATTTACTTCTTATCTTTTTAATATGACAAGAAAATGGAAACATCGTTCATGCATATGTATGACCTACCATCTCCATGAATGGTGTATTCTTTTCCACTCTAAAATTTTAATATATTTCTATAAATAAATATATAATGAATATATATGATATTAAATTCATTTTTTACATTATGGAGATAAATATATCATTATCTAATTAGTATGAACAAAAAAAATAACAAATCAAAACTTACCCGAAAAACATGTCAATTAACCCCAAAAATAACGAAAATAATAAATGATTATTAAAAAATGGGAGATAATATGATATATAAGGGTCATATATTATATTATATATATCATTGTGGTTATTTAATATAACATCCAAGAATCTACACCTATGAATCCTATTCTATGGTCATAAACATTACATTTCTAACTTTTATAATGATAAATGTTACCGAACATTTTCCAAAAAAAATAGACAACATCAAAGGGAATTGTTGGATCACTTACATACCCAAGGAACTTTTATTTTTATAGTTTTATAGAATTTACAAAAAATATTAAAGACATGAGTTTATAAACAACTAGATTATAAATATCAATATAATCTCCCACTATTCCCAACTTTCAGAATATGCCATTGAGATGATCTATGTGAAATCTTTCTAGGCACAACTCATTTTACATATTTACTCATAAACTAGGGAAATGAAAACATATGAAGGGTGAGAATAGATGATTAGTAAGGTTAAACATAATATTAATATAACCAAGATCATATGAAAGAATAATAGGAGAATAATGATATGTGACCATGAATAGAACATTTGAAAATTATACCATGTATATAAAAGTTCAAAATCTTGTGTCATGAAATAAAAAATAGTTGTTCATAAGAAACAAGTTATAAAATTATCAAATAAAATTATACATGAGATAAAAACCTAAAACATGGGGTTTTAAAAATAATATATAAAATGATAGAAACATGAGTCAAGGCTAGCTGAAAATACTATATCAAATGGTCAATAGAGTCATATAATGGAATTAGGTTTACTCTCTATCCCAACATGGGGTATAATGGGACGAAAACATTACCCAATGTACTGAATTTATATCTAGGAGCACCCATTACATCATTATAATTCAAATATGTGCCAAAAATATAATCAAACAAAAGGAATAATCATAAGGGTTACCCATGGAATGAAATGGCCATTGTAATATTGTCATAAAGGATAACTAAAGGAAATATACAACTGGTATCAAAATAGTACATCTATATTTGAAATGATCATAAAAATTATAATAAAATATTGAAGATTGTATCATAATAGATCAACTGTGATAAAGCATAATATTCAACCAAGGATGTTGACATATATGAAAAAACTTTAAATGAGGTTATTAGAAATTTATTTAGTTAAATACCCTTTTTTACTTACAAAATTACATTAGTTTTAAATGATATTCAATTATAAAAGTAAAAATTATCCTTGACGATTTTTTTTTCAAATTTTAATGTATTATTAAAAAAATTAATACTACATGACAATGGGAAAATTCCGCTCATTCCATATAAGATAAAATAATTTAATTCAGTATTTTTATTGAAAACGTTTAAAAGAACCTTCTCTAGAAAATAGAGAAATAAACATTTCATATTTTGTTTTGTAAAAATATAATAAATGAGTAAAAATGTCATTAAAACATGAGATAATAGTAAAAATATTATATTTTTTAAGACATTGATATGGGATAAAGAAATAACTCAAAGGGAAAGTATAAAAAGATAAATTTTTAAAATGACGTTCCATATAAATTAGATTGAGAATTTATAAAATGAATTGAATATGTGTATTCTTTGTAAATACACATAAAAATTGGGGGAAAATGAAATAATATATTCAAAACTAATTTCCCAAATAATATTTGTATGAAATAATCGAGGAAGTAGAAATTTAACCCAATGAATGAAAATTGGGTTGAAAATCTCTTACTACTTTTGATCAGTCGAATTATATGCCCAAAAATGTAATAATTATCAAATGAAACATTGAATACCATGAATATAATTAAATTCATGATAATATATATCAAAAGGTATTATATATACACCACACATAAGAAATAGTGGTTAATAAGATATATACCTCATAGAAGTTAAATGCATGATGAGAAACCCTTATAAAGGTCATATCATTGAGGTGAGAATTTATCAATGAGGTGATTATGTGTAACAAATGTATAGACACAATAAGATAATTTGAAATATAAAGTAATGGAATAAATATTTTTTTGCATATAATATTATCATAATATAATCAATGAAGTAGACATATAACCCAATGAATGGAAATTGGGTCAAGAAACCCATTACCTCATGTTTGACCTCTATCAAATGTGTTTAAAACTATTGTATAATGATTTAAAGAATGTTATTAACTATTTAGTTAACTATATTAAAATTTTAAATACCTTATGTTTTGATTTGATAACATTTTATAAAGTATTCATTGATATTATTTCATTATAATCATTGTGTTAGGTGCATTTATTTCATGGTTTCAGGATCAGTTCACTTGTGTATAACTATAGATGTTCTTGTAAAATTGGATTAACACTATAGAAGTGGAATAAAATAGTATTAATGAACATAATGGAGTATTAATGGTCCTATATCTTATTTTTATTTCCAATATGAGGGTTATTCATTATATAAAATGCTAATGATAAATGTTTAGTTTATATTGGTAGTTTTTCCAAACATCATGAACTAGTTTCATTTTATTTACAATTGTGAGTATATATTACTTCCTAAACATGTTATATGATATAATATACCAATTAAAATATAAATTAACCTGAATAATTGTTTTATGGCCATCCGTGAAGGAGATAATGAAAATTGAACAAAATAATTATTCACGAAGGTGATTAAACGACGTACCAATGATGATAATTTCATTTATTTGAATAAGAGGAGGTAATAAAAGGGATGAAAAAACTATATTTCAGTATATTCATAAAATTAAATTATTTAAATTTTTCTTTAATTATTATGCTTTTATATATGAAATATATGTGGAGAAATTAGAGGAAGAAAAGAAATTAAGGGAGGTGTTTCGGAAAAATTACCTCTTGAATACCACATCATCGAGAGACCCTTGAGGACCTTGAATTTGGGATCTTGGTGAGGCCATAGGCACTTGGAAGTGGGTAGGGTGAAGATAATAATGGTTTTATAATATTATATTAGAATCAAGGCATTTTTGTCCTAATGGGGTGGTGAGTGGTGATATTTATACTCGAGGAGAGGTGGGTTTAAGTGATTAAATAATGATTATTTTAAAATTAAAACCAACCACATTGAGGTGAAATTAATTTAAAATAACTATATTTTCAATTAATGTTATGTAGGATGGTTAGGATCTATAAATACCTCAACAAAACAATATATGTTTTAAATTTTATGTATGTTAATGTTTAACATTTTAACTTTAACCATTTTCATTATTCTACCTATATCTGTAAATTATTATATTTCCACAGTAACATTTTTATCCCTAAATGTGATATTGGCCTTAAAATATAATTTATAAGTTATTATTACAAATATTAAATCTATTTTAACAAATTCAATTCAAATAATTTGAAAAGATCTATTTAAAATCAATCCAACAAATACAATGAAAAAGTTGGGTTTTAAAGTGAAATGTTCAAAATTTTGAAATGTTCTTAAATAAAATTTCATTGTGAAATTTTTTCCAATAAAATAAATTAGTTTCGTTGAGGTATAGTTAATATAAATATACATAAAAATAAATTAAAAATATAATTTATATATATAAATAAATTATATGAAAAGGAAATTTTCAATTAAAATATAATATATTCACTATTCCTCAAAACAATGAACCTCTCTGTAAAATACCAAACTATTACCCTAATAGAATTTTGATATTAATATTTAAAAAATTATTTTTAATTTATAAAATGGAATTTATAAATGTTTCCAAATTTATATTTAATATAGCTACACTATCAAAAGGACGAAAAATGATCATTTAACAAAATATAATTTTTTTTCTTAAAATTGGATTTTATTCATTTAATAAGCATTTAAAACCTATTATATGAATTTAAAAAAAAGATTTAATATATAAAATATAAATTTCATAAATATATTTCACTAATTGTCTTTAATTTAATATATTATGATATAATTCCATTGTGACCTTAAAAAATAGTTTTTTTAATAAAAACTTATCCTTTATGTTAATTGTTTATTATTTTCAATTATAATTTATTGGTAACCAACTAATATATTTTATAAACTTGTTTAAATAATATTTTAATAATTTAGTAATCTCATTCATTCCCTCCATTCTAATGTCTAGGTGATAACTATCATAATTAAATAGTAAAAATTTAATAGTTTGTTTAAGCTTGGTGTTTTTTGTAACATGATATATCAAACATAGTGATGTTTTCAAATCACAGGGTTGTGAAAAACATAATTTTTCAAAGTGGTAAAATTATTTTAAAAAATAACATACCATGAAATCATGGGGAGTTACATTCTACCCCCTTAAAATGTAGTTCTCCCTCCAAATTCATTTCTTCGATATAAATATATTAGGATACCCCTACCTTATCAATTTATCTAGTTCCCATGAAGCATCCCCAAATTGGTGGTTTCTTCCACAAAACAGTAACTTTTCAAGGGGACTTTTTTCATACAACATTATCTATAGGATCCTAATTCTCTATTTATTTTTCTTTATAAGAAGGATCTTACTCCAGTGGTACGACCACTGAGTGTCGTACATGTGTAGGATCAGGCATGTAGATACTCATTATAGATAAATTGAACAAATAATTGTATTTAGAGTGATTTTGGGGAAGAGTCTATTTATTTTCTATTGTCCCAATATGATCAAGGATTTTAAAAAAAATGCATCCTAAAAAATTTGAAATTCCACATATAAAATCAAAGGTCCATATTGGAAAATTACTTTTTGGAAAACTCACATCATAAAAATGGTCAATAAAACATCAATTTAAAATTAGTAAAGGGGAAATGTAGAGGTCATGATAAAATTAGTCTTTTGAATATGATAATATTAGTGTGAAGTGAAAACTAAGACATGGAAGAGAAATAAAACTATCAAGTTCTGATGGAGAGTGATAGATGACATGTTAATCAATAATTCTACTATCAAAAAATCATAAATCTATGATGGGATAAAGAGGCTATTGAATTATTGGTAATAAAATTAAATGGATATTTTTTTGTTTAAAATATCCTTTTCATAGAGTTGAGGAATTACATTACTTCCCTATCGAAGTGCACTGGTAAATATAATTATTTGACATGTATAATTTCATAATTTAATAAATCTCCACTATAGTTTTATATTTTTTCCAAATGATGATTACAAATTTTCTGTTATTCCTAAAGCACTTGAATCAACTTCTACTGATCAATAAATCTATAAAAGATACCAATTTATTCCTTTTGTTCTTTAGGTAACAACTAAACCATATTGATTAGTACATGATATAATCTTCCATAAAGAATAAACCACTATATGATTCAAAACTAATTTAGTCTCTAAAATTCAACTGTAATAGTTAAGTTTAAACATAGATCATTCAATAAAAAAATATCCTTACAATTATCGAAACTATTTTAGAGTAATATTGAAACCCAAAAATCAGAGGGATTTGATCACATAGTCTTCTATGGTAAATTTTAATATTTATACAAAAATAAAATCAATCACTATTAATGTATCATCCCAAATATTTAATTTCTTAAATCACAAAATCACCAAGATATGATAAGCATTTCCATTAATAAATTGACACACCAAAAAGTCATAATAAAATCAAATATTCTTTCAAAATATAAATAAACTATTATTCCTAAAATAAATTCCCATATAATTCTATTTACCTTAATCAAATAGGGTTTCTAAAATTGTGAGTATATTATGAAATAAAATTAATCACACAATAACCAAATCAATACCAATATCCTGGTTACTTACAAAACATATTTTCAAAAAACAAACTTAACTTTTATCCTCAAGATATTTTAAATAAAATAACAAAAATATATACTAACTAGGAAATCCCGTATTCCAGCGGTTGGTGATGAACCGTTTTTTTCCATTTAGTTGTGGGTTTAATTATCATAGCCTTTCGGGATGTGATGAGTTTTCAACCATTCTTAGGGTTTTCCTTAAAAAACTATTTTATTTTAATCCTTATTAAATGACATACATATGATTAAAATTCTAAAAAACATCCTTAATATATTTTAACATCAAAGGTAATCTCATATATTTTAGTATTCATCCCAAAATGTAATAACCCAAAATTACCTCAAAAATTAATTTCTATAAAAATATCATTAGTCACCTTGAAATTTCATAACTTAAAGCCTAAACATAAGTTTTCAAGACAATATTCTTATGATCTACCTGAAAATTATAAACCCCTAATGATATCCATAACGATTAATAACATCACAAAAGAATACATCCTAACCTATAAAGTTGTCTAAACCTACTCTGATATAAACTAAAATAGCCCAGAATACGCACTTCTGGATATGGTGCTAAAAAATAAATTTTACTATCCTAAATTTGATACTAATAAATGTGAGCCAACTTTTTCCAACAAAACATACCACATTGAAAGGAAATATTTTATCACTTAGATACCTAAATAAATTTTATGTTTATAGTTTTAGATAACCAGAATAAACTTTTAACAACTTGGGTTCATAAAAAATTGGTCCATAAAGAGAAAAATAATCTCCCACAATACCCAATTCCCACAATAGGTCAACAACATCATCCATGTGAAATCAATATAGACAGATTTCATTTAACATAATTCCCAATAACCTGGGGAAATAAAAACATAATAAGTGTGAGATTTGATTCTAAAAAAGTTTAAACATAAGATTAATCAACGCATGATTATATAAAAGCATAATATGAGTGTAATGTATTTTTTCATGAATATAACATTAGAAAAATAAACCCCGTATATCAAAGGTCAAAATCATGATTCATGAAATAAAATAAGGATGCTTATAAGATATAAGTAATAAAATAATAAAATAATGTGATCCATGATATAAGAACATAAAACATGGAATTGTGGAAATAATATATAACATGACACAACCATGATCCAAGGATAATTGCTAAGACTATATCACATGGTGGAAAAAGTACCAAAAATGAATTATGTTTACTCCATATCCCAAAAAAGACATCTTTTGAGAATAATATAGTACCCAATGGATTTGATCCCTATCTAGGTGAACCCATTACAATAATCCCATGAATAGGTGTTCCACATAATGAATCAAACATAATAATTAATCATATGGTTTTCTCATGGAATGATATGTGTATTGTAATATTTTCATGAAGAATGAAAAAAGGAAATATAACAATGGTATCAAAATAGTATATCCCAAGTCGAACTGATCATAAAAAATATAATACAATATTTAATATGGTATTATATGAGATCAGCTTCAATGAAGTGTAATATTAAAAATATGACGCGGATAAAGATGAAAATAATTTAAATGAGTTTATTAAAAAACTAATTAGGAAAATATCATTTCACTTTGAAAATTACATAGGTTAAAAAATACATTCTATTATAAAATATTTTAACTTTCCTTATAATGAACTTTTTATATTTTAAAATAATCTTAAAAACATTATGGAATCATGATAGTGGGAAAATTCCTCTTATTCTGTATAAGTGAAAAAAATTTACTACAGTAGTTTGTCAGAAAATTCTCAAAGAACCTTGTTTTGAAAATAATAAAATAAAAATTTCAAAACATTTTGTATAATGTAAAAACATGAGTAAAAATTTATTTACATTAAAATAGGATAATATTAAAAAAAAATAGAAACAATTTTAGAAAACACAGATATGGAAGAGAAAGGGTGTTATAATGGAATCTTTAAAAAGATAATTTTTATAAAAGTAATTCCCTTATAAATTAGAGTGAGGATTAATACAATGAAAAAAATATGTGCATTATCTATAAATAGACATACGAAGAGTGAAAATATGACAAAATTGATTAAAAATCCATTCCACAAATAATATTAGTATGACATAATCAAGGAAGTAGAAGTTTAACCCAAGGAATGGAAATTAGGTTAAGAATCTCTTACCACTAGTAATGAGTTGAATCATATACCCCAAAAAAGTAATATTTATCAAATTAAACCTTTAATACCATGAATATAAATACATTTATGGTATGATATATGAAAATATAGTATATACCCACCACACACAAGAAATATGGTTTAATAAGATATATATCTCACAGAAGTAAAAAAGTGAGATGAGAAACCTTTACAACGTTCATATAATTGTTGTGAGAATTTATAAATGGGATGATTATGTGTAAAAATAGTATATGACAAATAATATAAATGAGAATAAAACATGAAGATATTGAAAGTATATTCCACACATAATCTTTCCATAATATAATCAACAAATTAGATGTATAACTTAATGAATGAAAATTGTTTTAAGAAACCTGTTACCTCATGTTTGACCACCATTAGATGTATTAAAAATTCTAGTATAATGTTTTTAAGAATGTTAAAAGATCATTAAATTATTAAATTAAAATTTATAATACATTATGTGATGCTTTTATACTATTTTGCGACACATTTGTTAATAATATTTCCTTATTTTCATGGTTTTAGGTACGGTTGTTTCATGGTTTCATGATCAGTTCATCTGTGTATAATTATGGATGTACATATGAAATTAGATTAATACACCATAAGTTGAATGAAATTATATTATTGAACAAATATAATTATTAATGGTCCTATATATAATTTTTATTTATTACATGAGGATGATTCATTAGATAAAACATTAACGATAAATGTTTTGTTTTTTGGATATTTTTTCAAACATCATGAACTAATTTCATTTTATATACTTATATTAGTATATATTAGATTAAAAAAATGAAATAGGATATAATGTACCTATTAAAATATAATATAATTAGAATAATAATTTTATGACTAGCCATAAAGGTGGTGATGGAAAATAAATAAAATTATTATTCGTAGAGACGATTAATGAGCACAACTTGGACAATATTTTCATTTCTTTAAATAAATAGAGGTAATAAAGGGGATGTATATTAGATAATTAATTATAAAAATAAAATTAAAGTATTTAAATTATTTTGAAATTATTATTCCTTTATTGATGAAATATATGAGTAGAAATTAGTAGAAGGAAAGAAATTAAGAGAGGTGTTTTAAGAAACTTACCTTTTGAATATCACATCCTTAAGAAACCAATGAAGTCCTTAGATTTGGTATTTAGGTGAGACCAGAAGATATTTTATATGGGTAGTGTGAGTATGATATTTTATTTGATATATTTTTGAAGCATCAATGCTTGTGGGTCGAAATGGGGCGGTATTTATACTTGAGGAGTGGTGAGTTTAAGTGATTAAATAATGATTATTTTATAATTAAAGTCAACCACATTGAGGTGGAATTAAGTTGAAATAATTATATTTATTATTAATTTTTTGGATTCTAATTTTTTTTATAAATACATAAACCAATCCTTAATTTTTTTTTATTTTTTTGGTATGTTAAGACCATAAATTTTAATTTAAACCCTTTTCACTCTTGAACTAATACTCCGACAAATAATTTTTTTACCCTGATCATTTTGTATTCCTAAAAATAAAATTGAACATAAAAAATAATATGGAACTTAATAAAAAAATATGGAATGTATTTAACAAAATTAAATTTAAGTAATAAAAAAATTATATTTAAAATCAATTCCGTAGACATAACGAAAATCATGTTTTTGAAGTGAAAATTTCAAATGTTATAAATTATTTTGAATATAATTTCAGCGTGTAGTTGATACTGATGAACTAAATTGGTTTGATTTATTAATAATTAGACTAATTATACTTAAGAAACTTCAAATATTATTTAACTATATAAATAAATTAGATGAAAAAGATGTTTCAATTAAAATTCTACATTATCATTATTCACAAAAAATTGAAAGATCTCCAAAAAAATACCAAATTATTAATCTAAGATAATTTTGATATTCATATTTCTAGAATTGGAATTTTTTTGTCAAATAAAACTTATAAAAGTGTAAAAATTTATATTTAATATAGTTTTACCATAAAAGGAGGAAAGATTACCTTTTAGAAAATATAGCCTCTTTGATTAAAATTTAATTTTATTCTCATCTAAATCATATAAAATATATTAAATGAATTAATAAAATCTTGTAGTAAATATGAAAACAATAAATTTCCTTACCATCTATCACCTGTAGTAATTAATTTAATTTATTATAATAAAATTCCATTATGAGTATAAATAATTGTTTTTATGAAATCACATTATTTATGTTTAGTTGATTATTATTTTTATTAAAAATTAATTGGTAACCAATGGATTAATTTTATAAGAATATATAATATTTATTTTTATAATTTAGTTAATATCATTCATTATTTACATTCCAAAGGCTAGGTGATAACTATCATAAATAAATAATAATATTTTTATAATTTTTTTATGATCTATGTTCTGTTTAACATAAGTTATCAAACATTGAGTTCTTTTAAAATATTGGGGTTAAATGCATTATAATTTTTTAAAATTTGTATAATTTATTCAGAAAAACAACATATCATAAAGTGTTTGAGTGTTATATTTGATAAGTTAGTAATATTCTTAAAATAAATTCATAGGAAGTTAAATAACATTCAACCATTTTGATGCATAAGTTAAGGTGATTTAAAGGCTCACTTTTATTTTTATGAGACTTATGCCATATTCACCACTTGATTATTCTTTTTTTATATAATACCTTATGACAAATTACATCATTAATTATTTTTGTTTAATGTTATTAAAAGTATCAATTGATGCTATTATTTCCTAGATCCCATGATTCAAATGTTTCTCTTGTAGTAATGGATTTCATCTCAATTTATATTCAATAGAGAAAAATATATGTTATTTTCATGAATTCACTTTTATGTGGTATATATCATGTGATTGACATTTAATATCATCTGTTAGATGGCCTCTCAACTTTTAGAAGATCAATGAACTACAATATGTGATATATCTGACACTTAGATAAATTATTTCATGATTACTTAATTAATCCACATTTTCACTGTAACAGCTGAATATTTTATTATATGTTATCACTTTAAATAAATATAATGTTTTTGGTGTATTACTTCACATGAAACTCCAAAATAAAATAGAACAATAAACTTTTTTATAGGATAAATATTATTTTTTAAAGTAGAAAATGAATTGGAATATAAAAATAGAGGTAACTACAATATAAACTATAAATATAAAAATAAATGTCATATTTAATTTAAATATATTTAGTGTGTATAAATAACAAATAAGATCATTTTATTGATTAAGAATGCATTTTCTTAAAATAAATTATTATATATTCATGATGAATTTTAATTTTAATAAAATAAATACATTATGATGATAAAATATATTGTTGACATAGATTAAAAATAGTTTAATGAGTATGTGAAATTAAATAAGAGTATGAATAATTAATATCTCAAAACAAATTTCCATATTAATAATAGTTTTTCATTTAAAAGGTAAACTAGTAAATATTAGAATTTTTATATAACCAATGAAACACAATTTTTAGATAATAATGTCATCATAGGTTGATATTTTTATATTTTCGTAAAACATTAATTTTTATATGAATAGTTAAAAAATATATATTTTTATTACTATAAATTTTTTGAAATTATCTTAGTATAAGATTGAATTATTATTTTTATATTTTTTATATAAATTTCATATGAAAAGTTTTAATTAAATCATTGAAAATATAAATTTGAAATTATAAAACACATGTTTATCATTTTAAAACTTTTGTGACATTGTAATCTAAAAACAATTATTAATCACTTATATTATCAAATGGGTTTCATCATATATATATTAAATTATAATAAAATATATTTAATATATTAAATCATAAATTTTATATTTTATAAGAAGTTAGATTTCATTTTTAGGCATAAATGTTTGATTACAAGGATTAAAGTTTATGGCTGCGATAATGGGGAAAGGGTTATTTTCAAAGAATTATTTTATTAATGTTTCCTATGTTTTACATATTAAATTAAATTAAAATATTTTATATAAATAATTTTATGTGATCTGAGAACACATATATAAATATATAATAAATCATTTAATTGTTAATTAATTTTATATAATATTAGGAGCACTTAATCGATAAAACAACATTTTTCTCTAAATCTATTTCTATACATTCTATGTTTTCATTTGTAAATTTATTTTCACATATCTAAAAATTTAATTAGATTTTATAGATCCAAAATTTGGTTTTTGAAAATAAAAATTTGTAATATGTGTTACTTTATATTTTTATTATAATATAAATTACATGGGTTAAACTAGTTACCATGGTAAAAACCGAAATTGTAAAATGTTTAAATCTAGTTATAAAAGACTTGAAACATGTTGAATTGTTTTTTGAAAATGAATGGTGGAGGATATATCAACCATATATAACCAAAAAAACATTATTTCTATGTTTTTGGTGCATTAATAGTATAATTGATTCATTCCATCACTGAAATATTACTTGGTATTTACCAGAGATCCATTTTATTCACTTATAAAAGAAGATCACTTCCACAACATTTATACACTAGTTACAAAGAAACATTTCTTCCAAATAGATACCCAAATTTCTCATATAACCTCTTCCCATGTCCTAAAAACCACATTAGTTCTATTAGACCAACATAAGGAGACTTAATGTGTTACCTGATGGAGAATATCCAAAGGGATATGTAATGTTCTCAACCAAAATCTATTAGTTTTCTTCTTCTTCTCCTATTACATAAAATATCCAGTAAACATTATATTATGATACAATAATCATGAATAATATACAGAAATGATATTACACTTACTGGATATCCACTTCTCTTTTACCCTCTAAACCAATTAGAAAAATAAAGACACGCCATGCCTTTGTGTGAGTTACGGCCACAATAAATTGTATGTTCTATTTTCCCAACCAAAATAAATAGTTGGACCAAAAGATTTATTGATGAAACAATTATAATAAATATAACATCTTTAATAATATTAAATTATTTTTATTATATTTTCATACCCCACCTATTCTATGAAAACATAGAGTGTCATTCTTCGGTATGTGCGGATGATTGCATCCACAGAATGATATATATTTTTCCAATATTGGATAACATAAATGACATAAGAAATGTATTTAATAAATAATAATTATATTTATGTCTATATTAATATAATTTAATTATTTTATTGGATATTCATATTAAACTCATTTATAATAAATGGTCAAAGTAAAAAAATCAGAAAAGACTAACATATTAAAAAAGAGTTTTCAATTAGAGCCCATTTTGAGAAAATATTCAACAATATATAAAATTTATGCTAATTGAGTAATAATATAGATACAACTAATAAATTATTGTGATTATAATTTAATTTTAGAACACTTATGACCATGGTCAACATACTATGTAAGTTTAAGAGAGTTTGATTGAACCACATCAAGTTACAACCATAAGTAAATTCTATACAATAAATAGATAAATTATGGAAATAAAATGACTATTAAAAATTATATCTTAATGTATAAAAATAAGATTAATGTTTTTAACAAACTTAACAATATCATCCCATATGTTTGGAGCACAAGTTGAATGAACAAGGAGCTGAGGTGTGGGTTTAAACACCTTAATTTTGAATCAATGAGATTTGATTCATACTAACCATTTCTTTCCTTTTCAGGGTGTATATATTTCAAATAAATTATATTTTATAATAATTTTAATGTAATCTATGATTTTTAGAACTATAACCCATGTAGAAAATTTCATGGGGTTCTCTATCTGGGTGATAATGAAGTTGTAAGGATTTTTTCTTAACACATATTCTTTTCCTGAGTTAGAATTCATCCTCTTTGCATAGGGTTTAACAAGATTGAATTATTTAATTCATTAGTTATATTATAATTTCATTCCTTATAAATTTATAGGGAATTGAATTTTGGTATTACTTTAATTATAACAATTTATGATGTTAAGAACAAATATCATCCTCTCCATATATTCTCTCTCAATTCCATGTATATATTTTCTCATTTAACCATTTATTCATTTTATTTAGATACTTAATTACCTTTTAGTTCTTGTAACCAAAATATTTAATTTTTCATCCTCTTTGAAAATAAATTTTATTACACTTTTTTGATGCAGGATTTCAAAAACATTATTTTAAAATATTAAAATTATTTTCTATCCTTTCCGAGTGAAATTATTTACCTTCAACAATATATTACTTTTTTATAAAAATTATGTGTTATCAATGATATGTAAATGAATATTTTTAGTAAAGGTATATTTTCTCCATCGTTCATACATAAAAGTTTAAAAAATGTGTTTTTATGTGATACTTGACTTCTACTTATACATCAACGTTATTTTTTTATTAAAAATCTTTTATTATTTAACTTTCATTTTTCTATTTATTTATAATGATTTTATTTAAATGGAGCATATTTATTAGGAATCACCCTCAAAATTTCCTTATAAAATATTCTTTTTTGTGATTTCATTTTGGATATAAACCATTCATATTCTTATGGTCAATTTCATAGATACCTTATGAAAATGTTAAAAAACCCATTTTTCACTCTAGGGTTTAATTAAGATGTAATTAATGATTGTTTTCAATTCGAACACATTTTTATGGATGATTTAAGGGTGCTGTGTTATATTTATATAATAATAATTGGTTATGAATTTATATCTCTTTAAATAATAATGTTGTTTCTAGACATGGTAACATATAAATATTTTCACATGATTTTGTATAGACAATAATGCATATATATTTTTTCACATTATTATTCATGGAGATAATGAGATTTAATTTGGTCACAAGATTATTCATGTAAATTATTCCTCCTATCCTTATTCACAATATTAATATTTTCTATGCCTATGATCATGTCATATTTTAATAAATTCTATGTAGATCTTTTTTATTATATCACACTCCTATACCATGGAATAGGATTATTCAATTGTAAGTACATGATTTTATGTCCGATATTTTGAACAAATCTTATTGTTGAACATTATTTTCTAGAGATACATTTTCCTTACTTGAATTTTCCAAATATTCTCATGATCCAACCCTTCGATGATTCATTGATGGATTTTCCCTTACATACTTTTATAGATAACCCATTTTTATCTTTCTATTCCCTAGGTTATGTAGACCAGTCTAACATGAGTGACATCTAGAAAGGAATATTTTGTGATTCAATTATAGAGAACTTTTTACAAGGGATTTAAAATAAATTTCTTATGAAACTAGTCCTTAAATACACTAACATATATTCATGGGATTTTAATATTATTTTGAGTTTTAATGTTAAAATTTTGGTAATATTGTAAAATAATTATCTGATCTTATCCAATTTGAATCATAATCAATGTTCGGAGAAAGTATTTTTTTTAATCTAGACCTGAGAGTGTGGGTTTGTGGTAGCTCAGTTTGGATCATAGAGAAATATAAATAATTATTAATATTAGATTAGTTATTTTGGATATTAGGATAAGTGGAATTTAGTGAAAACATGGTGTTAAATATAAGGGATAAGTCTAAGTTTAATATGACAACTTAATATTTTTGTTACTTTATGTGAATATTTTTTTCATATAAATTTTATCTCTATTAGAAAAATGGAGTGTCTATGTGGAATTTTCACTGATGCACCTAGGGGTTATCACCCAAAAATATCTCAGTGAGTTTTAACTCTATTTTCACAAATTACAAAATGAATGGGTATAATGACGCACACCTATATTGAAACTCTTGGTTGATATTATTTTTTCAATAACATTCCCTTTATGACCCATTATGATGGATTTATTATATTAAGGTAATAT
Source organism: Viscum album (assembly GCA_963277665.1). Classification (NCBI taxonomy): domain Eukaryota; kingdom Viridiplantae; phylum Streptophyta; class Magnoliopsida; order Santalales; family Viscaceae; genus Viscum; species Viscum album. The sequence goes on along the minus strand of OY728135.1, from coordinate 224,111,559 downwards.
GTCAACGAGTATGGAAGAACCCAAAATAGAGAAAACTAGATTGTAACTAGAGTTATTCAAGGTGAATTGAAAGATATTTTTTTCTACTAGTAAGATACTTATGCGTTGAGTTTTTTATTAGATAATCTTTTTGAAATAACTTCAAATATTAATTATTCAACTCTCATATTAACCACTTTTTCTTTTAATAATGGATAAAACCAGAAGGAACCAAGTACATAATGAATTATATGGACAATTCCATGTTTGAAACAATGAAAGACCTAATGGAATTAGAGCTAGATTAAGATATACTACCATTATGATAAACCAACTATCATGAATTATGACTAAAAATGTGGACATGGTTTTGTTTTCTAAACACACTAAATATGTGAAGGATGGAGTATCATGACTGTTTAAGTGATAAAGATGTTGAAGGAATGTAGACTTAATTTAACTTATATAATAACAGATTTTTAATGTATATATAAATTACAAATTTTTTGTGGAATACTTAAAACATTACACAAATGGATGCCCAAAGGCCATATTAGTTTTGTGGATTTAGAAACAGGGAATTTTAAACACTGGTACATGAGTGAGACATATTGTCTTCCACTAGCTTATCTGAGACTAGAACCCCTCTTAGATATATCATATGATAAAATATATCTTCATAATCATGGAAAATAAATACAAAATGGGTGATCTTAGATGCTTGGTAAGGGTACAAAAGGGATATTTATAATCATAAATATGAGAATATGGGTATGAGAATGTAATAATAACATTATAATACCATTAACTTTATATAAAAGATCATAAAGAGAAATCATATTATAGAAATTTTAATTTCATAAGACATGAATCATAATAGAATCAAGATGATAATCCATAAAAGTACAAAATAGGAATAAGAAATATATTTTTGGAATACACATAAATTGGTAATATCATTCCCTATATGTAAATATTAATTTCTATAACTTATTAGGGTACCTCATGGGATCTACACTTACTAGATAAGACACACCACCTTCTCTAGTCGTAGTCTATTCCTTATAAGGGATTAGGTTTCCCCATCTTCCCCAAATAGATTGAGTTTTCCCATCTTCCTATAGTCGATCGGGTTTCCCCATCTTCCCATAGTAGATCGGGTTTCCCCATCTTCCCATAGTCGATTGAGTTTCCTTATATTCCATAGTGCATCAATACCATCAACATGATTCCCATCATTATCTCATGAGAAATAAATCTTAAACCATTTCATTGGAGGGAGATATATGCCCCACCCATCATATAATAAATCCATACATATATGTGCCACAAGATAGTAAAATATTCCTCAATAATTGAATCATAAAAAGAGATGGGTTTCATGAATTTCATAGCATATCCCATGAACAAATGGGCATTTTGAACATTTAATCATATCATAACCTTTATAAAATATATGGGATTCATAATCATTTCAACCTTGAATAACCCACGAAAGGAACCTGGTCTTATAAGAATTTATCATGCTATAAAATGTTAACAAGAAATAGGTTTCATAAGAATTTATCATTGTATAAACCATCAAAGAGAAATTTATTTATAAGAATATAACCCATGGAATAATAACGACTTTTATAAATTTATAACTAGTAAAAGAGAAAAGGGTATCATAAGTATCATTTCATCAAAAAATAATCCATTCAAGAAGGAATATGAATGATAATCTTTTATCATGACCCAATGAAGCCTAATATATATAAAATGATTAAATCATTGATATATAAGGTTTTTTAAAGTAATCTTATATTATATCATAAGGTAAAAAAAATTCGTTGAAAATATCTTCTTTAAAAACGTTTTCAAAATCCTTTTCAAATAAATAATTATTTGAAATTTCATTTAAAAATATTCTTGGGGAAAATATCCTTTCTTATTTGAAAAATAATTTCAAAAACATAAGACATTTTTAAAACCATTTCATTTTAAAATACTTTAAAAACATATATAGAAGTCTTGAAATCATATTGAGAACCTTTTTACCTGAATACTTATAAAAGAATCGTGAATTTTTTTTTGAAAATCGATTCCCTTGAAAACTTATAAAGGAATCTTGAAAAAAAAATTTAAAATCATTTTCCACGAAAATAAATTTAAAAAATATAAAATAATATTTTTGAAGATTGAAGTCCTTTTATTTGAAAACCACTTTTTGAAAACGTAAAATGGAAGATTTGAAAATAATTAAATTTTTTTAACATAAAATAATTTTTGAAAAGCCTTTTTCACTGATTTTTTTCCAAAATATTAGGGAAAATATTTAAAATAATAACCTTGTAAAAATATTAAGTAGTCATCAAGGAAATTATGGTTATGATAATCATTATGTCCGTACATAGAAAATATTCTTTTTATACCTTAAAAGTTCAGAAAAATGGCTTGATAGTAAAATGAAAAAATGTTTACTCTAAAAAAAGTCTTTTAAAATATTAATACATGGGTAAAATTCCCTTTAAAAAAATAGTATAATATAAATAAATAATTTAAACCTTTTTAGAAAACATATTTTTGGTAGAACACAAATTTCAGACCGAAAGAAGAAATGAAGGTACATTTTCATGAAATCATTTTCATAATTATCTTTAGTGACAATGAGTAAAAATATGGTACCATAAATTAGATATAACACGAATATAAATAAATTAAGAAACTTCATGATAGTTCATGAGATATGGATCATAATATTTCATAAATGTAATCATAATCATAATCAATCTCGATAAATAATGAGATTGTAATAATAAATTATTACAATTTTGGTAACTTTAATTCACGATCCTCAATGGATAAGAACATTACATGAAGATTATAATATAATAAAAATAATATAATTCATTATATAACATACCAATGGTAATATTTACATCTTATAGAAAAATATAGGTGCATAACACAACATTGTATCAAAGAAGGAAAATTGAGACAAAACTACTTTACTAATTTGGTAACTTTTGAAACATAAGCCCTGTGAAAGAGAGATAATAAAATAGACATTTAAATTAATATAAATGTAATTATAATAATCATATAATACATCCATGGTAATTATAGACTCCACATATAAGAAATAAGAGGTAAACATGGCTTGTGTCTCATGAAAAATAAAAGTGAAACAAAAAACCCTTACTACATGAGTAACTTTAGAATAATAATCCCCATGAAATAATTAAATTAATTAAATATTTGAATATAATTATGTTAATAAAATTAAAGATATAACATTAGTTGGGTATTATATACACAACACAAAATAATCAAGTGTTGAATATGACATGTATCTCACAGAAATAAAATATAAGATGAAATCCCCTTACCTTAAGTCTAAAATTTATTCATAATCATTAAAATATCTTTTTTAATAAACATAAGTTTATTATTAATCCAAAAAATAGACATATTATTATATATAATACCATATATTATTTTTTATGACTTTATATTAATCATTTATTAACCACTCAATTTCAATGTTACATGTAAGGTAGTATCCACTTTTTTCATATATGTCTTGACTAGATATTATTGATCCTCTAACTTAAACCATGATTTATTAATTTTAAGAATGTAAAACATGGTATAAATATCATATATGTTCATTACATATTTATTTATATTAATATTTATAATATAGAAATATGAAATTCAATACACCATTCATGGAGATGGTTGGCCATACGTCCGTGTGAATGTTGTTTCTGTTTTATTGTCGTATTGAAAAAAATAAAGTAAATTAAATATATTTATATATGTGTATAATAATTGAAGTGAAATAATTATATCATATATATCATATAAATTTACTAAAACAATCCTTAATATATTTCATGTATATTGTTAATGAATCACATCACATTTAGGAGGCGGTAGTCTACACTTCCACAAATGAAGTTATCATCTTTACACAAATTGGAAACCAAAAAGGAATGTTTGATATTGTAATTAAAAAATTATAAATACACTGTATATATCACATATAACATATAAAAATAGGGTTCCCAAAAAAATTCTCAACCATGGGTGGAGGTAATGTAAATATGAACAACATTGTCTTGTGAGGCGGTAGTGCGCTGTACACAAGAATTGTAAGATCATTACCTTTTAGATGTTATCATGTGTAATTGTGGTTTAGAAACTTATAATAAAAAAATATAAATATATTTCGGATAATGGAGTTATTATATATGCATGGAATATGTAGATTTTATGGGGGCAGAGATTGAAAATAAAACTAAAGAGCTTTAGGAAGGTTGTTACCACTTATTCCGGTAACTCCTTTTGTTTTGAACCAATGGGATTCTGTGGATGGATTTCTAACAAAGGTGAGGCTTCTCAATTTAGGGTAGTTATTTTGAGGAACTATGTTTTTTGAGTTTGTTTGATATAGACTGGCATGAAAGGTATGAATATATGGGAGGATTGGGTGCCTTTTTTATAGTGGAGGAGGGGAAACAGTTGAATTTTTTGAAAACAAGTTAGGTGTACCCAGGTTTTTACCAAAAAAGTCATAAAATACAAAAAATGAATAATTAAAGGTTTATGTTAGAAATATATCCATAAAATGAGTTTTTTAAAAGTGGATAGGTCATTTTGGCCCTTATGATTAAGGTTTAGTCCCCTGTTAAGCTTTATTTTACCTTAATCACTATATTTAATATTAATCACTTTTGCTAATATTTTTGGTAAAACCTCATGTTGAAATTATTATACAATAAAAACCACAATGCATAAAACTATGTATTCTTATTATTGAAAATTTTATTCATAGAAGTAGAAAAATTATGTTAAATGCTAATCCCACATACGTGACAAGAAAACCGGTTTTTAAAGTGAGAATGTTCAAATGTTCATTAATCTTTTAAATCTATATTTTTTATAAACATTATTTCAATGACCTAAAATAGATTAATATTTGTATAATTGATATATTTTTTACTTCAAAATAACCATAAAATATAATTTAACTATACAAATACATTAACTAAAAAAGCAGTTTTGAATTTAAAATCAGTATTTTTCACTACTCATTCAAAAATGATGTTCTTTAGAAAAATACCCAAAATTCACCCTAAGATAATTTAGAAATTCTAAATTCTAAACTAAAGTTTATTTTATCAAATTAAATTTCTAAGAGTGTATAAAATTATTTTTATTATTTTTCATATAATTACATAAAAAAAATTTCATTAAGAAAATAGTATTTTTAAACATATAAAAAATTTACCCAAAATTATATATTTCATTATCAATAGATTTTATTTATATGAAATATTTTAAAATATTATTTAAAAACTTGTTATTACTAATCATATTACCATGTTTAATAGGTTGATTATAACTATCTCATTTCATTAATTGTTATAATAACGTAATGTTTCACAAAAACTTAGTGTTTCATGTAATGAAATCCAATTTGGTGTCACATGTAACGCAAGCTTACCTTGGTCGAGTGTATAAAGAAATTTTTTCTTAGTGATTTAATATAAATATCAATACTCTTTTTAGTGTTTTATGAAATTCTAAATGTAAAAATGATTCAATTAATTGAAACAAAAACATAGTATCTTGAGGTGTTATATTCCACCCCCTTTAAAATGATTTTCCCTCAATATGTTTTGGGTTATTAAGGGACTAATATTCGAAAGTTCCTTTAATATAAAACTGAATATTAAAAATTAATACTTGAAATTCCTTTAATAAGGGAAATATATAAACATAACAGTCATCCAAGGTAATTTATTACTAGGTTTTCACATAGAAGAACATAGGTCGGAAGTGAAAATATATACTTAGAAGTGAAATAGAACTATTAATTTATAATGGATATTAATAGTGGACATTTATCAAAAAAAGTGAGGGATCAAAAACCATAAACTTGCGATTATATAAGGGAACATCTGATTCATAAAAAATAATGGTGCTATGATAAATATATTTCAATATCCTTTTCCTAGATTCAAGGAATTATTTTATTTTCTATGAAAATAAGGAAATACAATTACTTGATTTCATTCCTTTTAATTTGATTAGTCTCACCCTTTTGGTTTTCCTTGATCAATTCCCACTTGGTATCTTACTCTAGGAAGTAATGGTAAATTTTTTATTCTTGAATAATTAATAGATTATGATATCCATAAATATAATTATATGTCATTGTATCTGCCTTTACATATCATCCTAGCAAAAGAGTTATCACAAATTGTCCAACATGCATAAATCCTCATTTGGTGAGATATTACCTTAATCTCATAAACTTAATCTAATGTTTAACTTACACCCTTCTATACAATTTTTACCTTAAAACTCTTCTATAAGATGAAAATATAAAACATTAGAAGAAGGTAACACAATTATCTTAACTTTGACCCACCATATATCACAATGTAGATATTGGTTGTCACATTCGGAACATGTGAATACCCTCATCATAAATTCTCATGAAACATTCCAATAACATGAATTACCATGAATCCTTTTGGAATACATGCATGTTTCCATATTCTATGGGTTACAGGATATATTCCTTAAACCCATGAATTTCTAATCTTCATCCATGATGACATAGACCACTTTTTCAAAAAATAAATAATCTGATCCACAATAATTAGTGCTATCTAATTTACTTTATCCAAATTAATTATATGTTTATCCACTCTAAATACAATTTTCTAAACATTTGGATAACATTAAGGGTTACCTTCCCTTAATCAAAATATCACTTTTCTAGGTCTTCATCACCGTTCAATATATCCTTTTCAATCCTTGATGAAAAAATTATAATAAAAATACTTATTTATTTCATGATTAATATAACACAATATTTGAATTATAAAACATATACACTTCAATCATCCAATTTTTTTAAAGGTTAGGGCTGAAGCATCATTTATTACTAAAGAAAAGCAAAGACCTCTTTTAAATGGGTAGAGGGAGACCCATTATATAGCCTGGAGGCCTAGTGAGAATTTATCCCATTACAAGGCCCATAAGCCCAAATTATTGGCCCAAGGAACATTCTAGGAATAGTACTACTACAATTCTCGCCTGCTATAGTACCGCACAGTACCCGTTGTTGCTCTAGTGCCCCTGCCACTGCTATAGTGCCTGTCATTGCTACAGTTCCACCACTGCTACAGTGACCTACCGCCGCTACAGTGACCCATTTTTCATGTAGGATTACGGGGTGTTTACCACTAAGACAAACCCCAACTACATCATCCAACATTATTCTCAAACAATTACTTAGGCTTCATAATTTTATTCCTTATTAAATATTTCCTAGAATATTTAATATGAATCATGTGTTAATCTTCCTCAAACTCAATATAATATTTATTATTAGTTTTAATGTAAAGAATACTGGAAGAACATCTCCTTTCTTTCACATGTCTTTTGTAGCCTTATTATCTCTAGTATTATAACCAATACTCATAACACATTCCTGATTCAATTCATTAGATTTACTCATAGAAAATCTATTTTCATAATTTCCATACTTTCCACATTTGAAGAACTAAATTTTAAACAAGTTTCATCAACTGAAACAAGAAATTATAGTGTGAGAAACATTTATCATAATGAGAAACCATATAATAATGAAAAAACACTCACAGGATGTCTAAATCATGGCTTCTACTTTTTTAAAACTTGAATCCTAAGTATTATCCTAGTTTATTAATATTGACACTCAACTTAAAACCTTTAGGATGGTTCATACAGATTTTGTGAATTCCCAAATAATATCCCCCAGGAGTGTCAAACCTGGTGCATAGTAAGGCCCATTGTCATATTCCAGGTTACACTAGAGTCATGCGTGACACACCATGTTAGAATTGTTACTAATAGTTACATGTGTTCCAAAACACATCAATTTATAGTTTGTATAAAGGGATTTATTTCAAGGATACCAAAAATTGTATCCTATACCAAAATATGAATACATTTTCCTAAACATTAACTCATACTTATACTTATCCTTTAAGACATCCCTAAACCAATCTTTAGAAATATAAAAGGGATCTCAGTAAATTTTTCTCATTCTAGTTTCTAAAGTTTTACTATACCATCACTATGATACCAACTATAACAAAAAATTGCAAATTTAAATAGAAATTGCATCATTCTTTTAGAATACTCGAAACATTACACAAAAAGATTCCCAATGACCATATTAGTTTAGTGAGTTTGGAAACATTGAATCATAAACACTGGTACATGAGTGAGATACAATGTCTCCCACCAGGTTCTCCAAGACTACAACCTCTCTTTAAAATATCATATATAACATGTATCTTTATAACAAGGGGATGTAAATTTAAAAAGGTGTCATCTCATATGTTCAGTAAGGGTAACGAAATGAGATATGAAAGTATGAACATGAGAATAACGGTATGTGAACGTTATCATAAAATTAGAATATCATGACCTGTATATAAAATATCATAAGAATAAATCATGACATAGATATTGGAAATTCATAAGAAATGAATCATAATAGAATTAAGAGAATAAGGCATGAAATCACAACATATGAATTAAACATGGATTTGTGTCATACACATAAACATGTAATCTCATTCCAAATAAGTCATGACACATTGATAGAACTTATCAGGGAACATCATGGGCACTACACATACTAGGAGAGACACACCACCATCCCTAATTACTATCCATTCCTTTCAATGGATCATATTTCCCCATTTTTACATAGTGGATCATGTTTCCCATCATCCCATTATAGATCGAGTTTCCCCATCTTCCCATAGTGGATCAGGTTTCCCCATCTTCTCATATCTGATTGGGTTTCCCCATATCCCATATTCATGGGGACTACACCTACTAGGTGGGACACACCACCATCCCTAGTAACAACCCTTTCCTTATAAGGGATCAGGTGTCCCTATCTTCCCCTAGTGATTAGGTTTCTCTACCTTCCATAGTGGATACAACCTGTCGACTTTATTTCCATCATTATCTCATGAGATATAAATATTTTCCCAATGCATTATAGGGAGATATAATTCCAACCCATCACATAATAAAATCAAACATAAATTTCATATAAGATAATAAAACTAGAATCATATCATGACCAATAAAAATATATTGTTTTCACAAAAAGAATATCATAACCCATAAAATTAAATGGGTATCATTAAAATTTAATCATATCATAACCTATGGAAAATATATATGTTTCGTAATCATTTCATTCTGGAATAAATATTGAAAGGAATTAGGTCTCATAATCATTTTTCATGGAACAATCCATTAAAGGGAAACACGTTTCATATGAATTTATAATGGTATAACCAAATGAAGAGAAATGGGTTTCATAAGCATATAACCCAAGGAATAAGAAAGAGTTTCATAAAACTATAACCCATGAAAGAGAAACAGGTATCATAAGCATCATTTCATCAAAACATAAACCATTCAAGAATGAATATGAATATTATTATTGTATGATGTCCCCAATAAAAATTAAACCATAACAAAGGATTCCATCTTAGTTGAATAAGGATTTTTAAAGTTCACTTTAAGCATATCTAAAGGAAAATACATTTTCATTGAAAATCACTTGTATAAAACCTTTTCAGAAATCCTTTTTATAAACAATTCATTGAAATTTCAATTAAAGCATTTCTTGGGGAAAATATCCTTTCATATTTGAAATAGTATTTTTAAAACATAAAACATTTTGAAATACATTTTCTATGAAAATACTTTTAAAACTTATTATAATGGCTTAAAATCATTTTGAAAACCATTTTCCTTAATAATTATATGAAAACAGATAAAATAAGCTTTGATATCATTGAAATATTCTTCTTGAAAATCAATATTTTGAAAAAAAATAAAGGAATCTTTGAAAATAATGTAAAATATTATTTTAACATAACTTTTTTGACAACCCATGTTTTTAAAATTTTTATCCAGAATATTAGGAAGAAAATTTCTTTAGAAAAATAACTTTTTAAAATTACAAAGTAAGAATTAAGCAAATGAAATTCATGATAGTAGGTTGGTATACACATGATGAGTATTCCCTTTTCAAATTAAAATTTCCAAAATGTTCCTTGATCAAAAAACCAGAAAGAAGAATATTTTAAAAAATATTTTCTAAAAAGTTGATAGATGGGAAATAATTTCCTTTAAAAATCATTTTATAATCGAAAAAATTAATTTTTTCTTATAAAAATACAGTTTTGAAAGAACATCGATTTCTGAAAGAAAGGTGAAATGACATCGGATTTACATAAAATCATTTTATTAATTATCTTAAGTAAAAATGAGTGGCAAAATTATAACACCCCAAGATTTCATAGTACATTATCTCATTAAAGTAATTCAATAGCTTGCACTACACACGGCACTGAGTTCGAGCGCACCACAACTTATCAAACTAGCAGTTCAAAAAATGGTTAGGAACAGTATTAAAATAATTTTGAATCTTATATACTCTATATAATTTTAAAATCCATATTATGTGTTTCATACACATAATATAAGAACAAATTCATTTTTTCTGATAAAAAAAGTATTTTTCAAAAAAATGCAATTTTAATGCCTTTTAATAGAGAACCCTTTTTAAAACAAATATTTGACACATTTATATATTCAATTAAATGAAATAAAAATATTTTTAGAATAGGGGTATAAAAATTTTGTTTGGATAAATTTTTGGCATTTTTCTGATAACTTTCATATTTTGATGAATTGTGAAAAATACTATGTTTTAATAGAAAACAACTTTTTTAATCAAAATAATTTATAGTGTTAAATTATGAATTTTAATTGTTTTATGTATAAATAGATTATATTTTTATCATTTAATATAATTTAGTTCATTATAAGTAATTTCCCATTTATGTTTGACAAAAACATATGTCAATCTTTTGATAGTTTTTACTTTTTTAAAACCCACTTTTTTGGCTTTGACAATGGGAATTAATTTTAATTTAATTAATGAAACTTCTATTTTTTGAATATGGTAAAATAGAATTTATTTTTTAATTAGTAATATCAAAATTATTTTAGGGTGAATTTTTGGTATTTTTTTTGAAAACATTCAATTTTTGATGAATAGTGAAAAACACTCTCTTATAGTTTAAAACCGACTTTTTATTTAAATAATTATTTATTTTATTTAAATTTAGTTTAAGTTAAAATAGATATATAATACCTATATAAGTTCAATGTTATTAATTAGAGTCATTTTATAATAAAATTAGATGTATATATTTTTATTGAACTTTTTACCGTCTTTTACCCACTTTCTATGAGCATTTGCAAATTTGTATAAAACATAATTTTATCACTTTTGTGAGTTGAATTTAAAAAATTTTAGAGACATTGTTGATATTAGTAAGTAAAATTTGGTTCAATAAGATGAAGATAATTTTTGGTGAATAGAAACCTTTGACAGTTATTTACCGTAGTTAAAAGTAAATAGTGCAATTAAGGGTAAAAAAATGGTATTTTAATTACCATAACACGTGTCCTAATTCTATTGGATAAGTGTAATTCGACCACAAAACCATCATAGGAATAAAATATGATCCTATTTGGTCCACTTGGATTAGATTAGTACATTTATTATTATTTTATTTAAAAAAGAGTTAAAAGTATTAAATTCATAGTTTAATAACTAGACCATTTTCAATATAAGGTTACACACAATATAAATTAGACTATAAATATTCAATATAAAGATAAAACTATTTCCTAAATAATGGTATTTTATTTATAATTTTTAGACATTATATAAGTTAATTTATTTTGGACACAATGACTATGCAGTAATTACCTTATTAATGAAATATTAAAATAATTGATATTATAACTATCCAAATAAATATAAATTGAGACTTATGAGGAATTAAACTAACTTTATAGGGTAATATGAAATGTTAGGGTTGATTATATAAATTGTTTTCATAGTGATAAGGTTTTTCTGAATTTCACAAAAACAAAATACCAAATAGTGTCAAAATTGACATAAATAAGTATTTAAAACAAATACTATATTATTGGTTGATATAATATTCCTAAAAATATAATGTTTGGAATAAGGGATTAAATAATATTATATATTTCATTAATGAACCACTTGAGGTTCTATTGGAAGGTTAGAGTATATTTTCTAACCATATCGTGTATGAATACAAGAAGACACGGTAAAAGTTAAACTATTTAACTAAGAGATAAATCTAAAAGACAAGGTAAGAAAGGTTACCTAAAATTGTCTAAAACCTATTGGTTGAGAGTTTTTCAACCCATACCAACCTTATCCTAGAAATAAATTTCTTTTGAGCCATTAGAAACTGAAAATTATTTTATTATAAAATAATATTTCAAGCTTTTCCTAAAGTGATCTTCACCTCTCTTATAAAAGGGTATCACCCCTTCTATCAAACTCAAACCTCCAATGACATTTGGCTCGGAAAATCCCTGCCCAAATATTCTCCCAACTTTCCTCCCTTACACATAGAGGCCTTGTTTTGATCAGAAAGCTAACCTATGTATCCCTTTTGATCAACTCAAAAGGAAACACCCGAAGAAAAGGTAATAATTTCACCACCCTCTTTCATGTTCTTTTCTTATTACACTTCCTATTTATTTATTGTTTCCATAAAAAAATAATAAATACAGTACCTCCTTCATACTTTGATGTTATTATAAAGATGTTAAAACCATATTAGTTATTATATCCATCCTATAAATGACAAAGTCACCATACGTGCGTATGTACGACTTACCGTCTCCATGTCGTGGTGTAGTTTTTTATTCAAAGACTTCATTATTTGGATGGGTATAATAATGAGTATAACTGATATAAATAATAAATATAACATGTTAATTATTCTTTATATATTATATAACATCCCATTACATATGATTTCACCATCAATATAATGATATTGTTGCTCGTGCTTACGTACAGATTACCGTCTCCACGACGTGATGAGATTCATTTCCACGTTCACCATTCAAAGATGATTATAAAAATATATATTATTAATAAGTATTTAATATATGACATAATAATTCTACTGTAGATATATATATATATATAATTACATATATCTTATTGACTTACTTCTATTCAATACGATATGAAAACAAAAACAACGTTTATGCGTACGTATGGCCTACCGTCACTATAAATGGTGGCTTCCATTTCATATATATATATCTATTATAAATATTTATATTATAAATATATATGATAGATAAATAAAGTTTTATATTTTGGAAGTATCTAAATCATGATCTAAATGATACGATCCAGAATAACAAGTTAAAACACGTACGATAAAGAAAGTGATTATTACTCGAAATGTTAATTTAACATGGAAATCATTATTAAATGGGTAGTATAAAGTCATAAATGAATTATTAATGATAAAATAAACATTAATATTGTTCTCTTATAATTTAATAACATACTATGGTCATTATACAAGAGGTTAAATGTGCCCTCGACCAAAGGAAAGTGCAAGGTAATGGTTAATTCTTCAATCTCATTATTATCTGAGATTGTTTATGTGTAAGTTATTATTAGGACATATTTAGTATCCATGTCCATGTTTCATAAAAGAGATTTCAAATGGATTATTTTTAAGGGAATTTTTTATTAAAACATCATTTTAAATGTTTTAAATATTTATTATTCTAAATCATTCTCATTAATGTGCATGTTTTCAAAATGTTTTTAAGGATTTATTTATATAGATATGAATGTTTTTAAAATGTTAACTCCATTAAAAAGTTTCAATGTGGTATGGGAAACATTGATTAAAAAATGTATTTAAATGTATTCCTTTATAAATTGTTTTACTTTTAATTGTTTTCATGAAAAAGGGATATTTTTCTCAATGAGTTTTACAAATCATTTTCATATATGTCAACATCATTTGATGGATTTTAAACTTTTTTAAAGTTGATTTATTATGATACAAATCTTCCATATTGTATTTATGGTTTTGTGATATGTTTGAATATATATGTGTTATTTTTATACCATTCATAGTTTAAGGTTAAAGTATTGACATTTTCTATGATAGTTCTAATACGAATGTTTATGTTATGTTTCAACCTTTTCATATGAGGAATGTATTGGACATATTATGTGATGAGTGGAGACCGCTATAGCTCCTCGATGCATCGGTAGGTCTCATGAGACAATTAAATGTGTAATTGGCTAAGGCCTTTCCAAATTTGTCATATGTTTTTGGTTGAGGCCTTAATCATTTTTAGACGTCTTGGCCGAGGCCTTGAAAAAATGTTTCAGAATGTCTGGCATTATACATTCCCTCATTATGAAAACAATTTGTTGGTTCATGTGGTTATTTGACTTATAGAATATCCATGAGTATGTTTTATTATGGAATTATTTACTCAACTGATATTTCTGCCATAAATTTTTCATGTTTATTATTTGTAAAGGCATGTGTTTTCAATTATTCAACATGGCTATTGTTTATGTTATCTTCCTCTAAATTGTTTACCCTTACTGAGAATCTACCCTCTCCCCTTTCTTATGTTTTATTTTCCCAGGATTTCAAGAAGTGTATTATGATTGATATGAAGGGTTAAGCTAAAAGTGAATAACCATGTTCTCAATGAACTACCAATGGGTATTTTATGTTTGAAATTGTAATGTGAAGTTGATGTATGTAATATATTTCCAAGATTGATAAACATATCTGTCTTTTGGGACATGATTTCCTTGTATCATTCCAATATAGTAAAATAATGCCTCGACTCTGGGTAACTGGGTTCGGGGCGTTACAGTTGGTATCATAGGAAGTTTAGCAACAACCTTGGAAATAGATTTAGATAAACTCTCATTAGAGAACAATAAACTAAGATAGCCTTTGAGGATTAGAATAGAAGAACTTGCTATAATTTTGGTAATGTAGATGTTTTGTGTATTTTCCAAGAAATACATCCCTATCTGGATATAAGCAGGTAGAGGTAGCTCTGACATAGATGTAACTAGGATTGAAAACTCTGAGAAAGAGTTTCAGGCTTGACCCAGGGTATCCTAGTACACGACAATGGGCCTTACTGCACTCTTGGTTATGACACTACTATGGGATATACTTAGGATAATTCACATTTACATTAAATTACATTATGAAGGATTTATAAGTAAATTCATCCTCAAAGAAAGCATTTTATGATTATAGATTATATGCATAATATTTTAAATTTATATTAGGTATTTTACAAGATTGTAATTATGCATTGCGAGTCACAAACTAACCTAGTGTATTCCATTGTTTAGAAATGGTGCCTAGTAGAAGGAATGAGAATTCTTGCAGTACGCATGATTGAAAAATTAATAAGGATCATATATTTTCTGGTATTAAGTTAAAATTTAAAAAGTAAATAGTCTCCCATGTATTCTCATCATATGAAGAAATGGTATCACGTGTCAATAAGATAAGTAAAGAATTCTCTGAATCCTATGGGTGTGAAGGGAAGAAAGAGAAGAAAATATTGGAAGAGAGAAAGATGGATAAAGAGAAGAGGGGAAAAAAGGTTTTCCCATAAGTGATAACTGTGGAAAGATTCACCATAGTAAATGATTGAAGTGAATGAGAGGTTTTATATGTGTGGAGAAAAATGACACCACATACATGATTGCAAGGAGTTGGGAAACTACGCGAATCAATGTCCAAATCCTCAGAGTATACCAAAAATGTTGTTGTTGTATAAAAATCAAGTTATGATATTACCACAGATGAAGAGTAATGACTAGTGTTCTTATGTTGATATAAAAGAATTATGTCATTTTAGTATTGTATCAATGATGTACTGGTTATAATTATTATTGAGTATATAAGGATTGTACTACAGTACTATTTCATTAAGGACTTGAGATTGTGTAGAACCATGAAAAGTGACTCAATATGGGGTTAATTTTTTGGGAAAATATATTTTTTAGAGAAAGATAATCAATAATATGGTTTTGATACTGAGGTAGTGACTTTTGAATAATATATGATTGATTTGGATAAATTATATTGGATATTCTTGACTACCTTGAAACTGATTAATGATTTGAACATTCCATCATTGTTGGAATTTACAAAATTTTTGGAAATAAGGAGTATATATAGTATTCTATAAGGAATAAGGGAGAATGAATGTAATCAATAAGTTTTTATTGTAATTTTGGGTGTTACTGTGTTTTAGAATAATACATGATGAAGGTATTCACATGTTATTACGTGGAAAAAATGATCTTCATTATGTGTACCTTCCTTATAAATTTTTGACTGTGAGTTTGGACATAAGTATTTTGGATAAATATAAAGGTTGAAATGAATTATGTTAAACATTGGATACTATTGTTTAAGGTTTCAAAAAACCTTTTTTTGTGGATTGTTATAAAAATGACAACCCTGACGTCGGGTGACAACTCGTCGCATCTGGCATGTCCATGAGACTTGAACTCGTAACCGAAGGGGGTCAAGGGTGGATCACCTACCACTGAAATACGTGATGTTCGGGTTTTTATAAAATTGTTTTTTTAATAGTCTTAAAAATGAATTATAAATTCATTATTTTTGGAACCCTATACAAATAGTATAAATTGAATATTTTTGAAGTATATTATCTTTTGGTGTGAAAGATGAGTTTGTGGTCGGAATTAGTTGAAGGATGTAACTCTACATGTCAAGTACAATTTTTTCCCTCTTATTATATGAATAAATTAATTATTAAACATTAGGTAAGGTATCTTAAAACTAAAAATTTGTTATCCTAATATCTTACGTTTTGTTGAACTAACGATATTTTAAATCATCATAGATTGATGGATTTGAGACCCTCAATTTTACTCTTGTTTGTGATTGATGACCTCAATCACTCCCTATAAATATTTATGTTTTTCCTAAAATTATGTGTCTCTAATTTTCACCAATCCTCTCCTAATCTAGATCATAATTTGGTTGTGACTTTTTCATTCCCCTTTACCTCTTATTAGAACAAAATTTTATTCACACAATTTCTGATGCAGGTTTTCCACAATTTTTTTTCTTTTTTTAACCATCTATTTTTGAAGAACAATTTTAAATTGTGAGGAAACAATTTATTGAAGGATGGGAGAATGTAACATCCCATGATTTCATAGTACGTTATCTAATTAAAGTAATTCAATAGCTTGTGCTACACGTGACACCGAGTTCGAACGCACCACAACTTATCAAACTAGTTGTTCAAAAAAAGGTTATGAATAATATTAAATTGATTTTGAATATTATATAATCTATATAATTTTAACATCTATATTATGTGTTTTTACACATAATATAAGAATAAATTTATTTTTTCATATAAAAGAAGTATGTTTCAAAAAACGCAATTTTACAGCCTTTTAATGGATAACCCTTTTTAAAACCAATATTTGACACATTTATATATTAAATTTAATTGAATAAAATTCTTCTTAAGAATTGGGGCATAAAAATTTAGTTTGTATAAATTTTTGGTACTTTTATGGTAACATTCATATTTTGATGAATAGTGAAAAATACTATGTTTTAATTGAAAAAAACTTTTTTAATAAAAATAATTTATAGTGTTAAATTATGATTTTGAATTGTTATAATGTATAATTAGATTTTATTTTTTTCATTTAATACAATTTAGGTCTTTATAAGTAATTTCACAGTTAAATATGATATAAACACATGCCAATCTTTTGATTGTTTTTACTTTTTTAAAACCCACCATTTGGCTTTGACAACATGGATTAGTTTTAAATTACTTATTGAAAATTATATGTTTTTAATTTGGTAAAATAGAATATATTTTTTAATTATGAATACCAAAATTATCCTAGGGTAAATTTTTGGTATTTTTTTGAAAACATTCAATTTTTGATGAATAGCGAAAAACACTACGTTATTGTTTAAAACTGACTTTTTATTTAAATAATTATTTATTTTTTCAAATTTATTTTAAGTCAAAATAGATATATAATACCTATATATGTTCAATATAATTCATTGGATTCATTTTTTTATTAAAATTAGATGTATAAAGTTTTATTGAACTTTTTACTGTCTTTTACCCACCTATTATGAGCATTTGCAAATTTGCATAAAACATAATTTTACCACTTCTGTGAGTTGAATTTTAAAACGTCAAGAGACACAGTTTATATGATTAAGTAAAATCTAGTTCAATAAGATTAAAATAATTTTCAATGAATAGTAACTTTTGACTTTTATTTACCACAGTTAAAAGTGAATAGGGTAATTCAGGGTAAAAATGATATTATAATTACCCTAAAACCTATCTTAATTCTATTGGATAAGTGTAGTTAGACTAAAAACCAACCTTAAGAATAAAATATGATCCTATTTGGTCCACTTGTATTAGATTACGAAATTTATTATTATTTTATTTAAAGAAGAGTTAAAAGTGTTAAATTCATTGTTTAATATCTAAACCATTTTTAATATAAGGATATACACAATATAAATTCAACTTTAAATATTCATTAGAAATATAAAAATATTTCCTACATAATAGAATTTTATTTATAATTTTTATACATTAATTAATTTAATTTATTTATGACACAATGATGATGTAGTAATTACCTAATTAATGAAATATTAAAATAATTGATATTATAAATATCCAAATAAATGTAAATTGAGACTTCTAAGAAATTAAAATAATTTTATATATTAATATGACATTTTAGGGTTGATAAAATAATTTTTTTTAGAAGTGATAAGGTTTTCATGACTTTCACAAAAACAAAATACCAAATAGTGTCAAAATTGACATAAATTAACTTTTAAAACAAATACTATATTATTGGTTGATATAATATTCCTAAAAATACAATATTCGGACAAAGGGCATAAATAATATTATATATGTCATTAATAAACCACTTGAGGTTCTCTTGGAGGTTTAGTGTAAGTTTATTAACCATATATTGTAAGAATACAAGAAGACATGATAAAAGTTAAACTATTTAACGAAGAGATAAATCTAAAATATAAGGTAAGAATGGAAAAAAAAACTTTTCTAAAACCTATTGGTTGAGCGTTTTGTGACCCATCCCCACCTTATCATAGAAATAAATCATTTTGGATCCATTAGAAACCGAAAATGATTTTATTATAAAATAATATTTCCAGCTTTTCCTAAAGTGACCCTCACCTCTCTTATAAAAGGGTACTTCACCTTCTCTTAAAATCACACCTCCAAAGCCATATGGCTCAGACAAACCCTGCCCAAATCTCCTACAAACTTTCCTCCTCTCGACCTAGAGGCCTTGGTTTGATCAGAATTCCCACCTATGGAACCTTTTTGATCAACTCAAAAGAAAACACCCAAAGAAGAGGTAATAATTTCACCACCCTTTTACAACTTCTTTTCTTCTTACACTTAATCTTTATTTATTGTTTCCATACCAAAATAATAACTCTAGTAACATCTACATACTTTTATGTTATTATAAATATGATACAACCATATTCGTTATTCTATCCATCCTATAAAAGACAAAGTCACCATACGTGCGTACGTATGGATTACCGTCTCCACGTTGTGGCGTAGTCTGTTCTTCAAACACTTCATTATTTCGATGGGTATAATAAAGAGTATAATTGATTTAAATAATAAATATAACATTTTAATGATTCTGTATATGTGATATAACATACAATTACATACGATTTCACCATCAATAAAATGATATTGTCGCTCGTGTGTATGTACAGATTACCATCTCCACGACGCGATAAGATTCATTTCCACATTCACCAATCAATGATGATTATAAAAATATATATTATTAATAAGTATGTAATATATGACACAATAATTCTACTATATATATATATATTTATGATTATACTTACATATATCTTATTGACTTACTTCTGTTCAATACGATATGAAAACGGAAACATCGTTTATCCATTCGTACAACCTACCATCTCCATAAATGGTGCCTTCCATTTCATATATATGTATATATACTATAAATATTTTATATTCTAAATATATATGATATATAAATAATGTTTTATATTTCGGAAGTATTTAAATAATTATCTAAATGAATAACAAGTTAAAACATGTACGATAATGATAGTGATTATAACTCGAAATGTTAATTTATCATGGAAATCATTATTAAATGGGTAGTATAAAGTCATAAATTAATCATGTATGATTTAATAAATATGAATATGGTTTTGGTATAATTTAATAACATACAATGGTTATGATACGGGAGGTTAAACAGACCCTCGACCAAAGGAAAGGGAAAGGTAAGGGTTAATGCCTCAATATCATTATTATCCAAGATTGTTTATGTGTAAGTTTTTACTGGGACATATTTATTATCCCTATCCATGTTTCATAAAATAGATTTCAAAGGTATTCTTTTAAAGTGTCTCTTTTATTAAAACATCATTTTAAATGTTTTAGATATTTATTCTTCTAAATAATTCTCATTAGTGTCTATGTTTTCAAAATGATTTTTAAGGATTTATTTATATGGGCATGAATGTTTTTAAAATGTAAATTCCATTAAAATGTTTCAAAGTTGTTTGAGACACTTCCATTCAATTTTTTTTAAATTTCTTCCTTTCAAAATTGTGTGACTTTTATATGTGTTCATGAAAAAGAGATATTTATCTCAAAGAGTTTTACAAATCATTTTCATCTATGTCAACATCCTTTGATGGGTTTTAAGTGTGTTTGAAGTTGATTTATTATGATACAAATATTCAATATTTTATTGATGGTTTTTTTATATTTTTGACTATGGATGTGTTATTTTTATACCATTCATAGTTTATGGTTAAAGTATTTACATTTTGTATGCTAGTTCTAATAAAAATGTTTATGTTATGTTTCAATATTTTCATATTAGGAATTTATTGGACATAGTAAGTGGTGGGTGGAGCCCGCTATAGCTCCTTGATGCATCGGTAGGTCTCATGAGAAAATTAGACATGGAATTGGCCAAGGACTTTCCCAATTTGATATATGGTTTTGTCTAAGGCCTTAATCATTTTTAGATGTCTTGGATTAGTCCTTGAAAACAAGTTTCAAAATGTCTAGAATTATACATTCCCTCATTATGAAAATAATATTTATGGTTCATGTGGTTATTCAACTAGTATAATAACCTTGACTATGTTTTGTTATGAAATTATTTACTCAGTTCATATTTATTCCATAAAGTGTTCATGTTTATTATTTTTAAAAGCATGTGTTTTCAATTATTCAACATGCCTATTTTTTATCTTATCTTCTGCTAAATTTTTTACCCTTACTGAGCATCTGAACTCACCCCTTTCTTATGTTTTATTTTCCCAGGATTTCAAAGAAGTGTATTATGATTGATATGAAGGGTTAAGCTTAAAGGGAATAATGGTGTTATAAAAGAACAATCTATACTATAATTTATGTTTGAAATTGTAATGTGAAGTTGATGTATGTAATCTATTTCCAAGACTGCTAAGCCGATTGGTCTATTGGGACATGATTTACTTTTATCATGCCAATGTATGAAAATAATTCACCGACTCTAGGTAACTGGGGTTGGGGCGTTAAAAAATTGGTATCTTTACATGGATATTACATGAATATATATATTTTATGAAACTTCATGAGAGTTCTTGAGATATGAATCGTAATATATAATTAATATAAGTATAATCATAGACAATTATGATAAACGATGAGATTATAGAAACAATCTATTACCATTTTGGCAACATTAATTCCTGATCCCATTAGGATAAAAAGATTAAATTAATCATATAATATAATTAAAATAATAAAAATCATGATATAACATGTCAATAGAAGTATATAAGCCTCATATAAAAAATAGGCGCATAACTCGACATGTGTCTCAAAGTAGAATAATTAAGACAAATTACTTTAACGATTTGCTAACTTTTGAAACATAAACCCCATGACAGAGAGATAATAAAATGGATATGTAAATTCCCATAAATTTATTTTTAATATCATATAATACATTCATGATATGTATACACACCACATATAAGAAATAAGTGGTAAACAAGGCTTGTGTCCCATGGAAAATAAATATGAGACAACAAAACCATTACTAATTGAGTAACTTTAGAATCATGATACCCATGAAATAATAATATGAATTAAAGCACGTAATATCATTAAATAAATAAAATTAATGATATAACATGTCATAGTTCAGTATATACACCACAAAAAAAAAGTGAGTGATGAATATAGCATGTATCTCATTGAAATAAAAAGTGACATGAAATCCCCTTACCATAAGTATTAACTTTCATTGTACCCGTTAAAATGTAATGTATAATAAAAATAAATTTATTATATATAAACAATAGAAATATATTATTGTTTATAATTCTATATATTATTTGGATATTACTTTATTTTAACTATTTATTAACAACTCCATGTTAAGGTTACATTTCAGGTAAAATCTATTTTATTTTTCCTATATGTTTTGACTTTTTATTCGTGATCCTATTAATTAGATCATGATTAAAATATTTAAATAATTTAAAAATAGTTGAAATATCATATATATTAAATATATATGTATTTATAAAAATATATATAATATATAATTATGTAATTTAATATGACCTTCATGCAGACCATAGACCGTATGTATGCATGAATACTGTTTTCGTTTTATTGTCAAATTGAAAGAATGAAAGTAAATGAAATATATGTATATATGTGTATACTAATTAAAAAAAAATTATTTTATCATATAAATAATATATTTTTTCTAAATATATATTTAACACATTTCTTGTAGAGTGGGAGCGAATCACATTGCTTTGGGGAGGTGGTAGTGCACACTCCACAAATGTACTTATCATTTACACAAAAAATGGAATTCATGAAGGTATGTTTTATATAATAACTAATAATCATAAATACATATTAGATATCATGTATTATATATAAAAAATAGTTCACATAATAATTCCCAACCATTAGATGTGGTAAATAAAAAAAGAACAAAATCATCTCGCAAGGCGGTAGTGCACCATACACAAGAATGGAAAGTTCGTCACCCATTATATAGAAGTTCGTGTAAGTGAAATTAAATAACTTAGAATAAAACAACTAATTAAAATATTGATACTTCGGTTATTATATAAGATTTTTATAGGAATATTTGAGGGGGTATATAATGAAAATAAAACTAAAGAGCTAAAGGAAGGATGTTACCTCTTTTTTAGGTAACTCCTTTTGGTTTGCCTGAAAGGGATTAATTGGATGGATTTATGATGAAGGTGGGTCTTATGGGTTTAAGGAAGGTATTTTGAGGAGCTATGAGGTTATATTTTCGTCGATAAAATTTGTCTTGATAGGTGTGTAGAAGTGGGAGGGGTGAGTGCCTTTTTATAGTGGCATGAGGGCATACACTTCACATTTTTTAAAACAATTTTGGTGTACCCAGTTTTTTACCAAAAAAATCTTAAAAACCCAAAAAATAATCAATAATTTAATATTTATAGCCGAATTATGTCCCTATGATGGGGTTTAGATAGGTATATAAATCATTTTAGTGCTCAAGTTTAAGGTTTAGTCTCTTGTTAGGCTTAATTTTACCTTAATCGCTCTAGTTAATTTTATTCACATTCACCAATATTTTTGTTCAGTAATTAAGTTGATATTATTAGACTATAAATATAATAATTATCACACACATGTGTTTAAATTTTAATAAATTCAATTCACCAATGTGGAAAAATTATGTTTAGTTCTAATCCTGTAAACATGGCGAGAAAGCAGGTTTTTAATTAGAGAGTATTCAAATGTTCCATAAGATTTTAATATATAAATCAGACATAAAAAAATTACAATGATATTAATTAGATTAATAGATGAATAATTGATATATTTTCACTTTAAAACCATCATAAAATATTATAAAATTATATAAATAAATCAGATGAAAAATATGTTTTGAATTAAAATTCAGTATTGTTTCACTATTCATCAAAAAATGATGTTTCTTAGAAAAATCCAAATTAATCACCCTAATATAATTTATAAATTATGAATTAAAAAATGAATATTATTTTATCAAAATAAATTTCTATGAGTTTCTAAAAATAAATTTATTATTGTTCACTGAAATACATGAAAAGCAATTCCTTTAAGAAAATAATTTTT
The DNA here is from genome assembly GCA_963277665.1 of Viscum album. Lineage (NCBI taxonomy): Eukaryota > Viridiplantae > Streptophyta > Magnoliopsida > Santalales > Viscaceae > Viscum > Viscum album. The sequence continues at coordinate 224,087,307 of OY728135.1, read as the reverse complement.
TTAAACATATAACAACTTCACAAAAAATTATATATTTAATTATCAATTTGTTTTATTTATATGAAACCATTATAAATAAATTTTTAAATTTAGTTATAACTATTAATATTATCATGTTTAATGGATAGTTTTTAACTATCTTGTTTAAATAATTATAATAATAAAGTAATGTTTCGTTGAAACTCTGGGATATGTGTAACACAAGACAAGTCAGTTTTGTGTGTAGAGGAAGATTAAATTAATGTAACATATAATGAATGTATTAATTATTCCTTAAATATATATATATATATATATATATATATAAACTATTTTTAGTGTTGTGTGAAATTTTAAATTTCAAAGAGTCAATTAATTCGAAAAAATAACAAAATATATGGCTTTTACACTTCGTTTAAATATTTTTTGGAAGTCTCACCTAAGGTAACATATCAAAGGAATGAGATGGTGTTTTAATTGTGGTAAAGGAGGGATTCATGGAAAATATTAAAGATTAAAAGTGTAGGGATAATGTTAACATAATAGAGAAAAATAATTTTCTTTCAAAGGATCTGATAACAATTTGAGGTTTTAGATGTGACTAATTTGGTCACTATAAAAAAAGTACACTACTCAAAGTGATTAAAATAAAAATCAACACCAATGAGATTATAGGTCATGGGTAAAAGGAAAATATTTTTGAAATACAAATATTGATGTGAAATATGTTAATTAAGTTGTTTTATGAGTGCTTTAATCTAGATTTTTCATTGTCTTATGCCATGAAAGTTATTAACTATTAGATATTGAATTATAAATAAAAAAACATTTTATAATAATTATTATATCCATGGTATAGGAATCTCGATCATGGTTTATGGAATTATGATTTCTACTTGTAAAATTATTCATCCATTATAAGAATTTTATTTTATTTTGGAAATATATTGTCTATGTTTTCATACTTTATATTTTAATCAATGCAATAGACAAATCACATTTCATATTTTAAATCATCCAATGATCATCTATTTGTGAATGGATTACTATGAGAACCCATTGAAAATTAATTCATCAACATGATTATATATATTTAATAGTGGGTGATGTTTATCTCAAATTATGGTCCAAAAATTAATATATTTATTGACCTTTTTTAGAAGAAAAAGCAATTTTTCTTAAATTAGTATGATTTTTATATATCTAGAAATTATATATTGATTATTATATATATTTTAACTTCTATTACCATTATTAATACTAATTTATAATTACAGTTGTTATGATGAAATTAATTTAGTGTTGGTGTTACAACTGTATATTTTATTATACGTATTCCTTTTAAATAAATCAAATTTTTACGATATCGTCCTTTAAATGAAACACAAAAAATAGACCGCTACAATATTGTTAAGATAAAAAAATTCTCTTTAATTAGTGTGTATAAATAAAGTTTACCATAATATAATTTATATTAATAAAAATAAATGTCAATTTTAATGGTAATTCAGTTATAGTAGCAACATTACTAACAAGATCGTTTTATGATTAAAAATGCTTCGTACAAAAAGAATTCAATTTTAGTGCTATGTTTGTTTATTTCAAGAAAATAAATATATGTTGGTGATAAAGTATAATATCGACATAGTATAACAATATTTCAATTAAAAATTGTTAGTAAATAAGAATAGGAACATTTAATAACAAAAAAGTCATTTTCTTATTAAATATTATTTTTCATTATATTTTATATTTCAGTTTAAATGTTAAATTACATTATTGTAGAATTTTATTATGACCAAAAAGAATTTATTTTTTAGTTGATTTTTTATATTACAATGGATTTTATATATTCTTACAAAATAATGGTTTTTAATTTGAATATTGAAAAAATATAGATTTTGTAAATAGTGCCAGTTTTATCACATTATCATATTAATAGAAAAAATTGATTTTTTTGAAAAAAGTTTTCTTTAAAAACTATATAATTATAATTTAATATAAATCATTCAAAAATAATATATTGAATTTATAAAATGGATGTTTAATTTTTTTAATATATAATTAAATTTTTTCTCAGAAAATTATTTTTATTTTATTATATATTTACATTATTGACTTTATTTGTTTCATACTATCTAGAAATGTTATAAAAACCATTTTTTCAGTATTTTCTTTATGATGTGATTAATTATTGTATTAAATTGACACATATATGAATGGAGGATGAAAAAGGGATCCTATATTTCCCACCAATTCACTAGTTATGTTTTTAAATCTCATGAGATAATAATTTTCTCTGTGTACAAGATTGTATATAGATTTTTTTAACATGATGTCGAATGGAAATGATTGAACATTGTTTTGTTCACATTATTGTGTGTGGACATGATCACATATTCATTGTTCAAAATATTCAACCAACACATGATATATCATAACCTTAATTATAATACTTTTATTTTATTTTCCTATATTAATGAACTTATTTTAGATATTCTCTGTTGCTCATGTTTTTATCACACACTATTAAGCCATTTTACATGATTGATCAGTTGAGATTAAATTAATTTATTCCATGTATGATAGGAAAATGTGATTATTCCATGTTTTTTAAGGATATATTTCTCCCCAGTTCATGTTTTCTAAATTTTTTTATGATCTATATTTTTGATGAAATGTTACGGACATTTACCTTATATAGAATTTGAGCACACCACTTTCATATGTTTCCCTTATATGTGTAATTGATATGAGTTTAAATTATTATTACTCTATAAGGGAGTATATTGTGTCTTAGACATAGAGAAATGTTGATAACAGTTGTAAAATAATTTTCTTATCTAGCTCATTCCCAAAGAAACTAAAGAATTCATTCCTCAGATTAAGAGATTATTTTTTGATTTAATGTTTTTGTTAAGACAATTATATAAAATAATGATACTTTTATCTAGGGTCATTATAGTCTTTTTATTCATATATCCAATCCAATGTTTGGGAAAGAATTCATTCTAATGAAACACACAATTGATCCATACATATAATATTTTTACATGTAATAGGATTCTTCCATAAAACATACAAGTCATTAGAATTGTAATAATATTGATTTATGATTATAAAAACAATGAATTTGTTTTTACTGAGCTAATAAATAATCCATTCATGAACTATATGATTTAAGTAATAATAAATTGTTTCATAGATATATTTACCTTTTCAATGTTCTCACATTGATGTCCTTTAGGATGATATTCGATATTTTTCAATCCTTAAATCTCAATAACTACTATTTTATATGATTTTATATTGATTTATTTGATTCTATAATTTTTTAAAATGGATTTAATATCTATTCATTCCTATTTTTTCTATCTGTAAAATAAATTTTATTCTTACATTATTATAATTTCTAATTTAAATATAAAAAATAATGTGAGAGTAGGAATAAGTGTTGGTATTAGTGATCGATTGAAAATGATTGCATCTTTTAAATCCTGAGATAATAGTACAGACATGATAACACTAATAATCTAGTCAGACAGAGAAATTAAAGAATTTTAATTCTCATTATCAAAGAATGTTTTAATCATATGTAGTAAAATAATTCTTTATTTCATGTCTATTTTTCAAAAAAGAAGTGTGAATTTTTTTCATTAATCAATGTTATTTCAAAAAATCTCACGTCTTCCCTTTCAATTATTCTAGGTTTGATGTGACCATAAAAAAAAGTTAACATTAAAAAAACACATTCACATATGATGTGTAAAACCTTAGAAAATCTCTAAACCAATCATATGGATAATTTATATTATTTTATCTCATATATTTATCATTTCACATCCAATAATCTTATATGTCACATTTTCATATGTTGGAAGACATATTCAATAAGTAAAAATTTATTTATAAAAAAAACTAAAACTAATTATAAAATATATTACATTTGATAAGTTCTTATATAAATGTATTTCCAAAATGATAATTGAATGTTTATTTTTATACCAACAATTTATGTATTTTTTTATGATATATTGATGTGGTTGTTATATGTAAAAATTATATAAAATAACACCAAATTCATTAAATTGATTATCTTATGTGATTTTTATTATAAGAAGTTACCAAAAAAGTTAATAAAAAATGTTTGGTTAGGGTGTTATTATTTAAATAATTATATATTAGTGGTTTTTTAGATACCCATAATTTTTAAAAAATTCCATCGATGGAAAATATAGTTATATATCTAATTTATTTTTTTATACTAGTGAATTTTAAAAATATCATCACATGGAGGCCTTATATTGATTCATGGATGAAATAAATATTATATTAATAGTTACAAGGATGTTGAATGATGTTTGTACCTATGGAATTATGAAATAGGTTATACTAGTTATCTTATAGAAAATTGATTTTAATGATTTGGAGGAATAATTAATAAATATTGAAATTTATTTTATGTTCATTATATGGTTTCAAGTTGCATGAAAAAATCGAAATTTATTGAAATATTAGTTGAAAATAATACATTCCTTCAAAATATATGATATCATGTTAGGTGTTGTTGTTTTAACTTTTTTCTAGTGGAATGATGTGATTTCAAGAAGTTATGTTTTCAGAAGATAAAGATGGGGGAAAAATATATAGATAGAAAACATTGTCATAGATTTTTATTTTTATACTAATGAACTTAGATAAGTGAATGGTATCCAAATGATTGTTGTTCAAAAAAAGATATCTAAAGAGAAGTAACTGATAAGAATCTTGCATAGTAATAATAGAAGTTCCATTGGAAATGTTCAAGTGTGGGAGTAATAAAGGGAAATGTATAAGAGAAACCATTTGGGGTCCACTATATTTAATAGTGTGAAGTGATTAAATTTAAAGGAACATGTTCATGATAAAACATAAAAGGGTAGAATAATTTGGATATTAGAAGTCTCATATGAAGATAGTGTATTATAATGAGACCCATTAAAGTACGAGTCTGGTTGGTGGGAAATAGTTGGATGAAAAAGGTGATCTTAGTCTGAGAGTTTTTTTGGATATTATCATTATTCAAAAAGATTAATAGTTTTTATAGTGAGATCCTTGGAAAAAATTAATTGATTTATATAGAGGTAGGATTATAGTAGAATTTAATCTGCAAAAATAAGATGTTGGTGAAACTTGATGTTATAGAACAACTCATTTAGATCACATCTATAATGATGGGATGAAAGACTATTCTACATATAAAACTAAAAAAATTATGGATTTTGGGAATTTCAAAAATATTAAATGGGTGGAGGATGTTATTTCATCCTTCCTAATGTAGTAATTATTTAAGGAATACTTTGTGTGAGAGATCATGATGGGACGCTTCTTCTAGGATATCTAATTGAATTGGGGTCTCAGAAAAATTCATTTAGATAATGTCCTTGTAAATCAGTATGTTCTAGGTTAACAATGTATTTGGTTTCTATAATAAATCAGTTTCTCACAATAATGGAAGATTTGGAGATATCCCTCATGGAGTAGGACTATCGTCCAAGAAATGTATTTATAATGTTTTTTCCCTCCCATTTATTCCATGTATTTTTATCCCTTGATCATTTTCAATGAATGTAAAATTATAGGATTGTTTATGTGTGTAAAAGTTTTTTAGTTTAGGATACATTCCTTCTATGTTCTATACAAATCATTGTTATGGGGTCCTGGTCTAAATCATTTTATTTATGAAAATGTTTCCATTGTGTATCAGTTTCAAAGGTTTATTGCTGAAAATTTTTGGTATGATTGAACAAACATTCAAAATTATATCTTTGATGCTGATATTCAGATGGAATGACCCTAGAAAATAATTTGTAGATTTTAGGTCAAGATTGAGTTTTTATCTACAGTTCTGAAATATAATTCAAGATGAAACCCCTAATCCTTTCAGTTTTTTATTTTTTAGCAGGAGATTATTTTTTATGGATGCTAGAATGCAATAGGTAAAATATGATTGGATGTTCGATGGTAGATTATTTATACATTTGGGGATTTGAGTTTGCTATGTCAAGAGATTTCATACTTTCTTTTGATAGTGAGTCAGTAGGAAGTGATTTTGTTAGCTAAATGGGTACCAAAGTAGAAAAAGACATGGAAATTATCTAAAATGTATAACCCAGAGTAACATTATAAGAATTGGATGGTGGGATAGTGTATAGGTAAAATTTATGGCCATAATTATGAATAAGTTATGTAAAATTAATAATGATTCAATAATGTTTTATTATTTACCCTTTTTGTTTCTTGCATTATGGAAGGATGAAATAGATTACAATATTATGGTTTCAACCGAAAGGCCAATTCTATATTGATAAATGTTAGAGGTTCCACAACTTTTATTATATAGAGGGTATATCATTATGATAACAAGTGCTTACTAGACTATTTGATCCAGTTTACTATCTTAAGGGTCCTAATAAATCATGATGTATGAGAAAAGTAGTATATGTTTATTTCAATAAGATTTAGTTGGTAAGTGCTCATTTTTATTAGATAAATTTGTATTTTCAATAGAAAAGGGATAAAATAAAAGTGTATGGTCCAGTTATATAAAATCAAATATAAATCTGATAATTTGAATGAATATTTTTGGGGTAGTAGCCTATGATTGTTGAAAATCTGGGATGTTATATTTTTGTGTGAAGAAAACTTAATCATAAGGATAAACACTTGCTAGAAAAATAGTTTTAAAAAATGTAGAGGCTATGTTTGAGAATATCATTCATAAAAAATTTTTGGTTAGGTGGGGGTTTTTTAAAGTGGAGGCTATCATGAAACAAAAATTTCTAAAGATTTTTTTATCATAGATACATTATACTTTGTAACTTTTTAAAATAGATAGGACACAAGAGCAGGATATTGTTCTTAAATCTCAGGTCTAAGGGATGTTTGGAACCATCTTTTAGAATCCAAATGTGTTGCAGATACCAAAGGACAAAAAATATAATTAATTCCATGTCATGAAGGATATATTTTCTTGAAGGAAATAATAATTCCAGAGGCTATTCTGATGGGTTTAATGTATTTAGAGGTGACTGAACTTGGAATACCAAAAGGTAATATTGATTTAATGATGACTCCATTTTAGGTATTATCATCTATAAATAAACCATTATATGGAACATTGGAAAGTTCTTTTTCCCTTATCTCAATATTCTTTAGGAATTTATCCATGTACATATTCACTCTGAAAGAGGTGAAACCCCATTTCACATAAATTTTTCTTTGAGAATGTGTTTTGGTAATGATTATGGTTATAATATCTCCAACTCCAATAACCAATACCTTGTTTTTATAATATTAAAATTGTCCAATGTACATGATATTTCATCCCAATCTTATAGAATATCATTATCAAAAAGAATAATTCAAGTAATGATATATATTGGAATTTTATATAGGTAAGACAATTTGGAAATTATAAATATATCCATTATACTAATGATCATGGACATCAATGTGAAAATTAATGATATGGGAATGGTGGAGAGAGATGGAGAACATAAATTGAAAACTAATATATTCAAATACTTTTTATAGCTTTTAAAAAATAATATAGAATATCCAAATAATTTCCCATAGGTGTGCCAAAGAAGGTGTGGAATTAGGCCCACTAGTTGTGCACCAAGTGGAGATTGTATTAATGTGGAAAAAATGTTTTCATTCTTATTACCTATAAAAACCCGAAATTTTACAAAATTAACATCATATTTTAAATCATGTGTGACATAAAAAACCATGAGATAAAGGGAATATAACATCCTTAGACATTATGATATATTAAATATTTTAAATAAATTAAATACATTTTATAGCTATCAAAGCATGAAACACTGAGTTATCTTGCGTTGCACGTAACAACAACTTTCTTCGATAGCTTACGTTACACGCAAGTCCTGGTTTTACTAAATAACAATATACTATAAATATTATTATTTAATAAGATATTTATCACCTAGTAAGTGGAAAGAATAAATTAAAAACGATTAAATAAATTATTAATATATATATTTTAACACATTTATTTTCTAAGAACCATTAATTTTTTTTTGTAAAAATAGTACTTTTCTAAAAGATGGTTTAATATCTCTTGGTGAAAATAATTTAAAATTAATTTATAAAACTTATTGAAAATTTATATATAAAAATAAAAATTATTTTTGATATAGGAATACCAAAATTATCATAGGGTTATTTTTTTTGGATTTTTTATTAGATGTTTCATTTTTTCAAGAATAATGAAAAATACATTATTTCAGTTGGAAAAATCCATTTAAAATAAATAACTTTTAATGATAAATTATATTTTAAATTAAAAATAGTTAAATTAAACAAATATTAATCCAATTTATGTCGCTGGAATCAATTACATCCTGGATTTTGATAAAAACATTGTAAATTGTTTAATATTTCTACTTTAAAAATATACTTCAGAATCGCATATGTGGGATTAATTTTAAATTATATTTTTCCAATTATATTTATTTAATTTGAAAAATGTTCTTCCAAATTTTTAATAATAATAATATATATTATATAATTTCGTTAAATTAATTATTCATAAAAAAAATTGTGAAAAAGTTATAATTAATAAGATTGATTAAGGAGAAAACGAGTTCAGTTTCTGGTTAAACATAGAATATAAAGTGTAAACTTTAACCATAAATGGTCCAAACACCAATTTATTTACATAAACATTCCTTATTGTAATTTATAATGGACCCTTAATGGGTTTTGGTTAAATAAAAAACATGAGTTGAATTCACTATTTAAAAAACTTACAGGTGTGCCACTCACCTAACTTATAAAAGGCCACCCCTCTACTCTCCACATCACAGCTTCAAGGCACTTTGGATTATCCATGAAAGTTCAAAATAAAATATTAAAATAAATAAACTAATCCTAGAAGCCTTATCTTAAGAATAAATCCATCTTATATAAGAATTAGTTCAAACCGAAGGAGGATAGCTGAAGAAAAGGAAATGTTCTTCGAAAAGTGTGTCTATGTTATTTCCTTCTCCACCTAATTCAGTTATTATTATACCATGATAATATAATAAACTCAGAATATTACATTTAATGAAATTTATTATATTAGGAATATTACCTACAACATTACACACTTTAATCAAATGGGTTATGAATTCATCATTCATTTGTACGGTGGACAACCGCCTCACGAATTAATGTCATTCATTTTTCCATTACCACCATTAATGGTTGTTAGTAATGATAGTTTTATAGTTTATATATGATAAATATGATATTCATGATGTTATTATTATTTTTTAATTATTATATCACACATACCTTCATTAATTCCATTTTTTTGGGGAATACGATAACATCATTCTTGTGTACAACGCACTGCCATCTCATGAAGCAATACGATTCATTCAAGATTTACATAGAATATATTAAGGATGTGTTTTAAAAAATATGTTATATATATGACATATAAATGATAATTTAATAATAATATTAATATATATAGTATTTAATTTTCATTTTTTCAATATGATAACAAAATGGGAACAATGTTCATGCGTACGTACGTCCTACTGTCACCATGAACAGTTTATTTCATTTCCAATTACCAAGTTATACGGTTTAATATATATAAATATATAAATAATATATATGACAAGTAAATCATGATTTAAATTAAGGATATTATGAAATTAGGATCAATGTATGAGGATAAAATTTAAAAAGTCAAAACAAACTCAAAAAACAAATCATTTATTACCTGAACTGATTAAGATAATGAATGATTATTACTGAATGAGTAATAATATGTTATATAAGGATAACATATGAAATCATTAATATTAATAAGGGCCTTTAATGAGTTAATATCATGTTTAAATCCATAATACCGTAGGTAAAAGAGTAGTCAACAAAAAAGAAGTAAAAGGTAATGGATTTTGTCTCAATTTGATCCCATCGAGTCATAATTTAATATTATACACCAAATTAAATTTACATAGTTTATATTATATCCCTTTTACATTTAATATCATTAAAAAATTAATTTATAATGGTATTTTATATTTAAATTTGAATTACTTCACTTAATGGGATTTATCTTAAAGTTACCAAGTAGTAATAAAATATCATAATTCATTTTATTTCTATTGGGTTATATTACTAATTTTATATTATTGATATTATATGAGTAGGTGAATAATTAATTCTTAATATCTATTTTATAATTCTTAATTTTTTTATTCGGACTTATAGTTAGTAAAAACAAATAATTCATTAATTTATTCTCACTTAAATGTTACGATCATTTTAAGCATTTGTTAGATAATATCATTCTAATAAACATTATTTATTATTGAATATACATTGAAAGAAATTATATGATAATTTTATAACAAAACATTTAATTTCCTTATACTCTCATTATTCTAAATCTTTTTAAACTAATAGTACCATTTTTAACTCTTTAGAACATAAAATTATTGAGAAAATGTTTTAATAAAATCCAAATTCATTTGTCTCATAAGTCAAAAATATGTTTTCTTAAAAAAACATGTTTTATAAAAATTATTTAAAAAATGTTTTATTAACCCTGTTAAAAATTATTTATTAAAGACATTATTACAAATTTCTTCTTTTATTTTTTCTAATAGAATATTATAGTCACTTTCTAAAATATGCACTTTTCTAAAAATTTTACCCTGAAAAAAGGAATGTCTTTACAACATTTGTTGAATAACCTGACATGACCCCCATTTCATGGAATAATCTATTGAAATTTTATGAGGATATTTTCAAAGAAAATGTTTTTAAAAGTGATTTTCGTTGATAATGTTTTCTTAGTTTCTGTAAAATTAAATGAATAATTTCCTCAAGAATGTTTTTACTAACAATTTTATGGTATTTATATTAATCGTCATCAAAAAATATTTATTCTTATCATAATGAGAATATGTTATATTAATACCACAATTATTCTTCCTCTATACAGTTTAAGATCATTTTTACGAAGGAAAGTATTGAAATTTAATTCCTTGATTCTTTCTTTTAGTCATCAACATTACCCTTAATTATTCACATCCAATTATATAAAAAATTTACTTTAAAGATTCGTATTATTTATCACCAATATGTTTTTTGAATATGTAACACCCCAAGATTTCATAGTATGTTATTTATTCAAAGTAATTCAATAACTTTCACTACACACAACAATGAGTTTAAGCGCACAACAACTTACCAAACTAGCCATTCAAAAGAGGTTATGAATAGTATTAACTGAATTTTTATCTTTATATAATTCTTATCATTTTAGAATCCATATTATGAGTTTCTTAGACATAATATAAGAACAAATTAATTTTTTCAGATAAAAGAAGTATTTTTCAAAAAAATGCAATTTTACCACCTTTTAATGGTGAACCCTTTTTAAATCCAATATTTGACACTTTTATATATTCAATTTGGAAAAATAAAATTCTTCTTTAGAATTGGTACATAAAAATTTAGTTTCGTTAAATTTTTGGTGTCTTTCAGATAACTTTCATATTTGGGTGAATTGTGAAAATTACTATATTTTAACTGAAAACAAATTTTTTAATCAAAATAATTTATAGTACTAAATTATACATTTTAGTGGTTTTAATATGTAATTAGATTATATTTTTATCATTTAATATAATTTAGTCCATTGGATGTAATCTCACATTTAAACTAGACATAAACAAGTGTCAATCTTTTGATAGTTATTATTTCTTAAAAACACGCTTTTTGTTTCAATAGAGGGAATTAATTTTAAATTAATTTCTTCCACTTCTATGTTTGGAATTTGGAAAAATGGACTCCATATTTGGGATCAGGAGGTCCAAATTGTATAAATAGTTAACTTTAATTTTTAGACCTTATGAATAAGTACTTCAGTAAATATTTTATTTACCATGATTAAAGGGTAAATCCAGTAAACATAGGTAAATAAATAATATTAAAATAATGTTAAATTACACTAAAACGTTATCTAATGATATTTGATGATACATGTCCTACCATGGGAATCCTTGGGACTATTTTGGGACTACATGGAGCCACGTGAGAGTGATAATGAAACTTTATATTAATTAATTTAAAGTGAAGGAAAAAATGACATAAACATATATCTTTTAGTAATACAATTTTTACAAGGTGTTATATAAGTTATATTTTAGACTATAAATATTAATTAGAAATATAAAATGATTTCCTACATAATTATATTTTATTTATAATTTTTAGACATTGAATAATTAAATTTATTTTTGACACAATGATGATGCAATGTTTTTATTATTAATGAAAGAATCAAATAAATGGTATTATAAATGTTCAAATAAATATAATTTGAAGATTTTGATTCCATACACGAATTTTATTGGTTACTATGAAATATTTGAATCGATTAAATAAATTTAATTTTAATTAATAAAGTTTTTATGACTTAAACAAAAATCAATTATTAAATAGTGTCAAAATAGACTTTAAAGAGTTTTTAAAACAAATATTATATTATTAATTGATATAATATTCCTAAAAAACTGAGGTTTAGCCAAAGGACTTATATGATGATAGGTTTGTCAGTAATTAACCACTTGGTGTTCTCTTGGTAGTTTATAGTATGTTCATTATCAAATAATATAAAAATACAAAGAGACATGGTAAATGTAAAACTAATTAACCAAGAGTTAAATCTAAAAGATCATGTTAATATAGTGACCCAAACCTATCTAAAACCTATTTTTTTAGTTTATTTCGACCCATACCAACCTTAACCTTTTTAATAAATTAGTTTGGAGCCATTATCAACCGAATATTAATTTATTATAAAATAATATTTTAAGTTTTTCCTAAGGTGCCCCTCACCCCTCTTATAAAAGGACACTCACCCTTATCTCAAATTCATACCTTCAAAGCCTTTTGGTTAGGCCAACCCCTGCCCAAATATCCTCTAAACTTTACTAACTTCCTCCTAGAGGTATTCATTGAGTTAGAAAGCCATCCTATGGATCCCTTTCTGATCAACTCAAAAGGAATAACCCGAAGAAGAGGTAATAATTTAACCACCCTCTTTCAAGTTCTTTCTTCTTCCACTTCCTCTTTCTTTGTTTTATCCATTCAAAAATTATAACTATAGTATCTTCTATATAATATTATGTTATTATAAATATGGTACAACCATATTCATTATTCTATCCATCCTTTGATTGACATGTCACTATACATGTGTATGTACGGCTTACCGTCTCCACGTCATGGTGTAATTGTTATTCAATACCTTATTATTTGGATGGGTATAATAATGATGTGTAATTGATGTAAATAATATATATAACATGATAATGACTCTATATATATGATATAACATTCAATTATATATTATTTTAATATCAAAAGAATGATATTGTCGCTCGTGCGTACGTACGAATTACCGTCTCTACGAACGCGATGAGATTCATTCCCCATCATATCCATTCAAGACTAATTTTCATTTGATGATTAAAAATAATGTTTAAAGACTTGATATAATTCTATATATGAATAATATAAATCCCATCCATAACAAATATTACTCACATAATAATGAATATTAAGGAAAACGAATCTGTTAACATCCGAAATGACGATAATACTAAGATATTATTAACAAATAAATATCAAAATATCATATATTATATCATATTAATGTATATGATTGTTACATAATTTAATAAAAATTATTTCACCATTATAAAGGAGGTTAACCTACCCTCAACCAAGGAAAAGTAAAAGGTAAGGGTCAATTTCAAAATCTCTTTATTATTTGAGGTTGTTTTACGTAAGTATCTACTGGGACATATTTATTATCCATGTCCATGTTTCATAAAATGGTTTTAAAAGGGATTATTTTTAAGGGACTTTTTACTAAAACATCATTTTAAATGTTTTAAAGATTTATCTTTCTAAACCCTTTTAATTAATGTCTTTGATTTCAAAATGATTTTTAAGGATTCATTTATATGGACAAGAATGCTTTGAAATGATAATTCTTTTCCAAAGTTTCAAAGTGGTATAGGAAACTTTGATTCAAAAATATCTTTTAAATGAATTTATTTATAAATTTTGAGACTTTTAAAAGATTTCATGAAATGGGCATTTTACTGATCATTTTCATCTAGGTCAACATCGTTTGATGGATTTTAAACTTTTTTGATGTTGAATTTTTATGATACAAATCTTCCATATTGTATTGAAGGTTTTGTGATATTTTTGATAGTGGATGTGTTATTTTTATAAAATTCATTGTTTATGGTTAAATTATTAACATTTCGTATACAAATTTTAATATAAATGTTTATTTTATGTCTCAAACTTTTCATATGGGGAATGTATTGGACTTAGTAAGTGACAGGTGGAGCCCTCTATAGCTCCTCGATGCATTGGTAGGTCTCATGAGACAATTATACATGGAATTGGCTGAGGCATTTCCCAATTTGATATATGGTTTGGCCGAGACCTTAATCATTTTTAGAAATCTTGGCCAAGGCCTTAACAAAATGTTTCAAAATGTCCGGCATTATGCATTCCCTCATTATGAAATTAGTTATTACATATGATTATTCGACTAGTAGAATATCCATGTGCATGTTTATATGGTAATGTTTGATTTATTTTTACCATATTATATTTAAAAGGATGTTTTTTATTACACATATTTCTTTAAAGGTTTATCGCTTCAGCTAAATTGTTTACCCTTACTGAGCATCTGAGCTCACCCCTTTCTTATGTTTTATTTTCCCAAGATTTCTAAGATGCGTATTATGATTGTTCCACATGGTTAAGTTAAAGGGAACAATAACGTTATCAAAATATTATTTATGTTGTGTTGTATGTTAGAAAGTGTAATGTAACGTTCATTTATGTAATCTATTTTCCAAGACTGTGAAACTGATCAGTCTTTTGGGACATGATTCCTTGTAATCATAGTAAAGTATTAAAATAATGCATCGACTCTAGGTAACTGGGGTCGGGGCATTACAGAATAAAATATATAATTTTTTTTTAATATTGTGTTTATTTTATAATTTATTTATTTAACCTAGGAAATAGAGATGAATCCATATTTTTTACTCAACATAGACATTTGTTCAGGCACAATTTTTATGACTTAATTTTATTATTAAATATATGCGAATAACTTTATACTATTTTTAAATATTGTATTTACGTTAAATTTTATTTGATTAACCTAAAAAATATAGATGAACCCATATTCTTAACTCAATATGGATATTTGTTAAGGTACATTTTTTATGAATTAAATTTGATTATGAAATATATGTGGTATTATTTGGAATGGTATGACATGGGCTGGGGATCATTTAAAGTAATCCACTTGAGGAATCATTAGTGACACATGACATATCAATTGGATAATCTCAGCTAAAAGGGTTTTTACCTAGTATGTCTTAAAACTTCTTATGAATGGTCTTTATGGTAAAGGTACCATGTACTTGAGAAACATGGGGAAAATATTTAATCAATTAATTCATTTAGAATTATGTTACTACTATCAAGTAGATTTTCAATATAATATATTCTCTGAATTCATTTTAATTTCAGTCCACATATTAAATAGAGTGTCTTTTTATTTATTTTCCTTACCATACAGGCTTTACATTATCTGGTTCTTTAAATGTAATGTTGGATCAATTATTTTCGTTTCCATATTGATTTTATCTTATCTAGTTATTTAAATGGAATGTTTTATTAGTTATAGACCATTCCATGTTGATTATTCTCATAGATTTATTATTGATTCCAATATTCTAAACCCCTATTGTGATTTGGAGCTCACCCATATTTTTTCCCTTTTCCTAGGATTCCATGATGTTTACTAGAAATCATAAGAAATGATATGCTAGAAAAAATAATGTGATTCACAAAAAATATTGTTATTATTTTGAAATTTAAATGTAATATGTGAATCATGTACGTATCTAGTTTACCATGAAAACTAATCTAATTAGTCATTTAGGATAAGATTACATGTATCTTATGCCAATGTAATGGTAGTAGACACCATCTACAAGCTGTTGGTTTTGGGGTCACTGCACTTGGTATCAGTACAAGTTTAGTAGAAACCTTGAAAACTAGATTTAAGAAATCATATATTATTGAACATAATATTATGACAGACATTGAGGATATGCATAGAATAAAATCCTAATATTTTAGTAAGATAATGATTATGTGTTTTTCTGGTGGAATTCATACCTTTATGAATACTACAATTAGACATGGTTCTAGCATTGATATACCTAGGGGTAATGACTATGAAAATGGTGCATCAAAATTGACTCGAGAACAACCAAGTACATAAAAATAAGACTCGTTGGGAAATAGTTTTGACACTCTCGGGGGATATTCTTAGGATAATTCACATTTTCATGTCAAACTATTTTGGAGGACTTAAATAGATAATGACAATGAAAGACCTATATTAAACCAAAGGTTTATAAGTTTGAAAACAATGTTTCATGATTTTGACCATGTATAAATGATTATATGGGTTTTCCAATGTAATTATTAATTCTCACATTGTTCTTTTTGGTTTTAGGAATTTCCCTATTATTAAGGTTAAACCCAAGATCATGGGATTATGTATAAATAAAATGGTTGATGTATTTAATAGGATTATATAATTATATTATTAAAATATTTTAAACAATGGGGTTTTGGTTAAAATGAAACTAAAAAATATAAGTATTATGCTAACTTTTAGGAGCAATTATGGATTCAGTAACTTAAGAGTTATAAACACCATAATTGTTTATAAGTTAAAAGATTAAAAAACTCTTGAAGGGATTTAGGTGATGAGAGTCTTCCAAGATTAAGGAAATTTTGTTATAAATTAAGTGCACTTCTATATTTCAGTGGATAAATTATTTGAGAAATAATTCATTTACATTTTATAGACATAATTTTAAATATATTGATAAAAATTATGGTTCATATGAACATTAATTGTAATAATAGTTAAATAAAAATATTTTAATTTGTATAAAAATAGATAAATAAATAATTTATATTGAAAAAAATATTAAAATAGTTATTTCATGATTAACATTATTTCAAGGATATACTTCATATTATTGGGAATATTATAGGAATTATGTTAATATGGTTTTAGAAAAAGAATAACCCACTTGTAGGGTGAAAACTAGTCATATCCATTATGGCTACCAGGATCTAACCCTCAAACAATGGATAATAAGGGTTTATCAAATACTAATGCCCTCTACAATGTTCGAGTTAATATGTTATTATTTTTAGCTAAAAAATGTGATGACAAAATATTAACGATTAAATAGTAGTGTTTACATTAAGGTTTATAGATTAAGGTATTATATTGGATAACTTGTTCTAATAATAATCATTTTGGAAAATAGCAAGAGTAAAAATTTGATGACTTGTTTTATGGATCTTATGATCTTTTAAAATTAAATTCTAGTTCGTTATGGATAAATAAATTCATATTATGGTATTCATTACTTAGAGTAAAGGGATAAATTTGAAAATTGATCAATAATAAGCTAAAGGATGAAATCATTTTTATGAAATATAAAAATATCAAGAGAATATATTTCATCATATTAATATATAGCTAAATCACTCATACTCATTAAGAAAGTTATCATGAAATAAAAAATGATACCCAATTACATTTATATGTGATGAATAAGATGGTCTTTCAAATCAACGCCGATTTATATTTGTGAGTCCCTTAAACTTCCATTGATAGTTCACATAATTATGATCAATGTCCTCAATAACTCTATATAATTACTTAACATTTTACTCAATTTCCATATATTAACTTTCAATAATTATTTTCAACATAGACACCAAGTTATATGTTACTTCATAATACCTTTGTAATTCTCAGTATCCCATATTAAGGGTATATTTTATTATCTATTTTATGATTTTGTTTTTTTCACTAATGGTATTTACCAATTTTAAAAAATAATTTCGATGATCAAAGTGTATATTTTGAGAAAGTGGTTTATTTATGGTGGGGAGAATTTAACACACATAAATTTTAAAATATGAACATCATTATAGATATTTTATATGACATACAACACTAAGTGTAGGAGGTAATATAACTATAAGGACCCAACCTTAAACAATATATAATCTTGAATTAAATGAATAATTCACATTGAGGATCTTTTCAGGTTTATATTTTTAGAGAATTAGGATATAAATATTACATTACATCTCAAAAATTATAAGATAGAAACATTTACTTATAATCCATTATTTATAAAATAAAAACTCGTTAAAAAAAGAGTCATGTCTATTTCCATGTTTAAGACACCATGACTTTTCCTTGATCCCATCCTTGACCCTATTCATCTTTATGTCCTATGAAAAACATTTCCAAACGTGGGATGTGCATAAAAAGATTTGTAAGGGTTATAAAATTAAGAAAGAAAACATTTGTTCTGCATTTCATACATAACATAATCTCTAAAACATACCTCATGAAATCATAAGATTTACATAGTAAACACAAATCATAAAGGTAACTTGTGGCATCCATATCATACTAACATTGTAGCTATCACGGCTATGTAGGGAGTTACATTTGGAATATCCATCACATTATATTACGTAAATCTCTTAGAAAAAACATTCAAATTTACCCCCATCACATTAACCAATTCATTGGAGAGATATCTCGGGCTCACCCTCCCATGGTTTATCACGGAACCACCTGTATATGTGACAATGACCAAGAACCATAACATATTCATAACACATAAAACAGACATAAAGGAAAGATAACATTTCAGCATTTCAAACAAAATATATCATTTAAATATATTTTCATAACAAATCCATTATAATAACCATTTTCAATAACAAAATACATAAAAGATTATATGGTGTTTATTTTCCTTTTAAAAACATTACGGTTTGTTAAGGAATCAAAAGATAAAGTAATACTCGCTGTAGTGAAAAGGTCATAG
This sequence comes from Viscum album, assembly GCA_963277665.1. NCBI lineage: Eukaryota > Viridiplantae > Streptophyta > Magnoliopsida > Santalales > Viscaceae > Viscum > Viscum album. The sequence goes on along the minus strand of OY728135.1, from coordinate 224,068,258 downwards.
TCACCATGTACATTAAAAGAAACATTATTTTTTTTGTCATTTAGTAAAATGATTAATAAGGAAAAGATTAATTTTTAAGAAAAGTAAAAGTCAAAGGGGTTTATACACCGTATAAAAGAAATTCGTATATAAAACAAAATAATCCTGAATGAAAGGAGATTAAGACGAAGTCTCTTACCTCATGTCTGACTTGGCCTATTCATTATTTAATCTCCTGAATAATAAAATAAAGTTAATATATACTTTCTTAGGATTATTTTTCAAGTTTTTTAGTCCTTTTATATCACTTATTACCATGTTAAAAACATTATGTATTCATTTAAGTTAATAACGGCCTTTTTGTCGATATTTTGTACTTGAGTCAAAAATGGACTTATTGTAATTACAAGTTGTTCACATGGTCAAAATTTCATTATATCAAGAATTATATTCATATTTTAGATATCATATATATATTATATATCCAGTATATATATGTATTTATAACAGTACATAACATTTGGAGGTAAGAAATGAAATGCATCGTTCATGGAGACGTTAAGTCGTACGTACGCATGAACACTACTTTCATTTCTATTTCATATTTAATGGAATGAAAACATAATTATAAATATTTATATTATAATTTAATTATAATAGAATTTATATAATCTTAGTAACTCCATTATTTATACATTCCATGTATGGCATGAATGAGTCATATCACTTGGAGGGGGTGGTAGTTCACACTTCCTCAAAAGAAATTACCGCGTTTACCCATAATGGAAACTGTAAAGGTATTATATAAATGGAAAATACGGAAGAATTAAGAAAAAATAAACATAATATATATCATATATAAAAATTGTTCCATCATAATGTCCACCACGAGAGGCAGTAGGAGATAATGGAACAATCATCGTTTTGTGAGGTGTTAGTTTGCAATCCACAGATTCAGTATGTTCTTTACCCATTAGATGGAGGTGTGTGAAAGTTTTGTTCAAATAAATCACATAAAAACCAAATATTATATTTAGGATACTGGTGTTGGTATAAAATAAAGTAATTAAAAGAGTTTAGGGGGTTGGAAAAGTAAAATAAAACAAAATAACTTAAGAGAAATCGTTACCTTTAATTCTGGTAACTCCCTTTGTTTTGAACCAAAGGGACTTATTTAAGAGAATTATGCCTAAATTAAGGATTCTAAGAGGAGGATAGGGATTTTATAAGATTAATTTGGTAGAGTTTGGATGAGAAAATGGGCTTGAGAGGTGTGATTAATGGGTTAGTGGTGATGACGTTTTATAAGGCAGAGGATGGGCTCTTTAGGAAAGCGTGAAAATATTATTTTAGTATATAATGACTTTCAGTTTTTAAAATACCAAAAATTATTAAATGAGATGATAAGATGACTCATAGTCGAAATAAAATCATCCAATAAGAATTGTACAGGTTTTAGATATTATTTTAATCTTTAAAATCTTATTTATTAAAATCATTCATTAATGAGGTAAACACTGCATCATTATTGTGTCATAAATAATTTTATTTATTTGATGTATAAAAATTATAAAACAAATACCATGATGTAGGAAATATTTTTATCTTTCCAAATAATATTTATAGGCTAATATATCCCTTATATAATCATATGTAAAAATTATGTTACTAAAAGAAATTTGTTCATGTCATTTTTGTCTTTACTTTAAGTTAATTAAAATAAAGTGTCATTATCACTCCCATGTGGCTCCACGGGGTCCCAAAATCGACCCAAAGATTTAAATGGTCAGATATGTATAAAAAAATAGGATTAGGACACATGTTAGTGTAATTTTATGTTTTTTTAATAATATTTCCTTACGTTATTTACCAGATTTACCCTTTAACCATGGTAAATAAATTTTTACTGAATTAAATATTCATAATTTCTAAAAATAAAAGTTACCTATTTACAAAATTAGGATTTTCTGATTCCAAATATGAAATCCATTTTTCCAAATTGAAAACACTTAAGTGGAAAAAATTAATTTGAAATTAATTCCCGCTGTCAAAACAAAAAGCGTGTTTTTTTGAAATATTAACTATCAAAAGATTGACACTTGTTTATGTCCAATTTCAAAGTGAAATTAATTATGATGACCATAATTGGATTAAATGGTAATAATATAATCTAATTAAACTTTAAAAATAATTAAAATGATAATATAACCATATAAATAAATTATATTAAAAGGTGGGTTTGAATTAAAATATTGTATTTTCCACTATTCATCAAAAATTGAATTTTATCATAAAAATACCAAAATTTTACCCAAAGTGAATTTTGATGTCCTAAGTCTAAAGAATAATTTTATTTGGCCAAATAAAACGTATAAAAGAGACCAAAACCATATTTAAATAGGGTTTACCATCAAAAGGCGGTAAATCAAACTTTTAACGTAAATTATGCTTAAAATTAGATTCATACACATTTTAAGCCTCTAAATTTTATTGGATAAATGTAAAAACATTTAAAAACATGTATAATCATATTGTAGTTACTTTTTTTAATTCCTTCCAATACAATGGCTTGGCGTTAACTACCATTTAAAATAATAATATTATATTACTATTGTGCAATGTAAGATTTCAAAGAAACTCATTGTTGCGTATCAGGTACGCCATCAAACATAGAAACCCATATAAAGTAAAATTAATATTTAATTCAAAAAATATTAATTATTATGAAAATTTATTATTCTTTATTTATGTGGGATATTACATCCTTCACCCCTTTTGTAAATTGCATCCTTCACAATTTTATTCACTCAACAAATAAATGGGGGTATTTATCCCTCATAGAATTTTTAGATTCCCACGTTGCCGCTTAAACCATATAGGTTTTCTAATAAACCTTTACCTGATTAATTACCTTATTCTGCAACACTTTCTTTCTTCATTCAGAAATTTAGACTGGTAGTTCCTCATAAGGGAGATTCTCTTCCAACTGAACTACCTCTGGACTTAAAACATTAGATGGATTTGGTATATACTTTATCAATATTAAAACATGAAAAATATTATATACCTAGGATAAATATTTAGGTAAAGCCTCTCTGTATGCAACTAATCCAACTTCCTCCAAGATTTTATAGAGTTCAATAAACCTCAGGCTCAACTTTATTTTTTACCAAAACTCATCAAACTTTTCCAGGGAGAAACTTTGAGAAAGACATGATCACCTACCTCAAAAGAAATATCCTTCCTCCGATTATCCACATAATTTTTTTTGCCTACTTTGAGCTGTTCCCATATGCTTTGGAATCAACTAAACTTTTATGCCATCTCTTCTACTAATTATGGTCCCATAAACATCCTTTCCCCTACTTCATCCCAAAAAGGTGGAGTTCGACAATGATTTCCATATAATGCCTCAAATGGATCCATATGTTTACTGGAATGAAAACTGTTATTATGAGAAAATTCTACCAAAGAAATATGTTGGTCCTAACTTCCCTGGTAATCCAAAGAGAAAGCTTGTAACATATCCTCCAAGGTCTGAATTTTTAGTTATGACTACCCATCTGATTGTGGATGAAATGTTGTACTAAAAATTAATTCAATACCCAACGACTTCAAAAGGCCTTTCCAACAGTTAGAAGTAAACCTGGGATCACAATCAAATACAATAGAGAGGGGACCTCCATGAAACCTGACTATCTCTTTAACATACAATCGAGATAGTTGATCTAGAGACAAAGTATCTTGAAACGGAAGAAAATAATCAGATTTAGTCAACCAATCATCAATAACCATGATTGAATTATTACCTCAAGATGTCTTTGGTAATCCCACAACAAAGTCCACGGATATATTTTCCCATTTCCACTTTGGAACCGGTAAAGACTGAAGCATCCCATTCGGTAACTACTACTCTTCTTTAACCTGTTGAAAAGTCAAAAACTTCACAATAAAGTTAGCAATATCTCTTTTCATTCCATCCCACCAGTAATACTCATGAAGAAATTTGTACTTCTTAGTAATTCCTGGATTAAATTAAAATGGGGAACTATAAGCTTCAAATAACAACTCATTCTTCAACTGTGAATCACAAAGCATACATAATCAATTTCTTAATCTCAAAACACAATTATAATCAATGTTAAATTCAGGAAACTTACCCTTCTAAACCAACTATACCTTTTTCTGCAACTCACAATCTTCCTTCTTGTATTACTTTATTCGTTCTAATAGAGATTATTTCACTGACACTTGAAACCAAATAGAATAATTTCCTGCACCAACAACACCTATGTCAAAGTTCATCAAATCCAAAACCAAAGGATCTCATTCCAAATGTAGCATGGTTAATAAATAATTACTTTTTAGACTCAAAGCATCAACCACTTTATTTGCTTTTCCCAAATGGTAAAGGATTGTGCAATCATAATCCTTAATTAATTATAACTATCTCCTTTGTCTCATGTTCAATTATTTATGAGTGAGTATATACTTAAAACTTTCTTGGTTAGTGTATATTTCACATTTTACTCCATACAAATTATGCCACAAAATTTTTAAAGCAAAAATAATATTAGCTAATTCCAAATCATGTGAAGGGTAATTTAACTCATGAGGTTTCAACTGACGTAAAGCATAAGCAATTACCAGATCATTCCGCATAAGGACACTACCACATCCTTTCAATGAAGCATCATTGTAGCTAACAAACTCACCATTTCTAGAACGTAGTTCCAAAACTAAGGCATTCACCAATCTTCTTTTTCAATTTCTATAAATAATCATCACATTCTTTTATCCAAACAAACTTAACACGTTTTCGAGTTAACATAGTTAGTGGGCTAGATAACCATGAGAAATAATCAACAAACCTATGGTAATAACATGCCAATCCATGAAAACTACGAATCTCGGTTATATTTGTGGGTCTTGGAAATTATTTAAAAACATTTATTTTATCAGGATCAATAGTTATGCCATTTTTTGAAACAATGTGACCAAGGAAAGAAATTTGATGTCACCAAAATTCACACTTGATGAATTTCCTAAATACTTTATTTTCTTTTAAGGTTTTCAAGAGAACCCTTAAATGAATTTCATGATCCTATTTACTTTTAGAATAAACCAAAATATCATCAATGAACACAAACACAATCATATCTAAGAACTCACAAGAAATTCTATTCAAAAGATCCATGAATACAACAGGTGAATGGGTTAAACCAAAAGGCCTAAATACAAATTCATAACGTCCATATCTAGTATGAAACGTGGTATTCGGAATGTTTTCTTCCATTACGTTCAACTGATGGTACCCTGACTTCAAATCAATTTTCAAAAAATTTTGAGTTCCTAGGAGCTAATCAAACAAATCATCGAAATGAGGCAAATGATTCTTGTTCTTAACAGTGATGTTATTCAATGCTCTATAATCAATGAAATGTCTCATTTAACCATATTTCTTTTTAAAAATCAAGATAGGGGCACCCCATGGTGATGTGCTAGGTCGAATGAAACCTTTATCTAATAACTCCTGCAATTTATTCTTTATCTCTAAATGTTCAATTTGAGCCATTCAATAAGGCAGTTTTGAAATTGGCTTAGCATCAGGAACTAAGTCAACAGTAATTAAACTTCCCGATCAGGTATATTACAAAGAAAATCATTAGGAAAAACATCAAGGTACTCATTTACCACTAGAACATCACTAATCTGAACAGTTCCTTTGTTTTCAACAATTTTTATAAGGTAACATTCATTTCTATCTTTAACTAGTTTCTCAGCTTCCTGATATGTTATCAAAAGTAAGGGTTCATTCTTGTAAAAAATATGAAAATCATTCTGAAAAGAAATATCTTTAGCTCTCCAGTCAATCTTAGTATGATAAACAGAAATCCAATCCATATAAAAAATAACATCAAATTCTACTAGAGGAAAAAAATAAGGTTTTCATGTATATTCTTTCTATATACAAGGATAAAGAGGTTCTTATTATTTATTTTTGTCTCAACATTTCCTCCAGGTGTTTTTACCATATGTTCAGGATTCAAATATTGAAATGGAATTCCAAATTTACTAGAAAAATTCTTTGTAATGAACGAATTTTTAGACATCGAATCAGATAACACATTGGCATAATCTGAACAAACAAACAATGTACCTGATACAACTTCATTTGATGGCCCAACATCTACTGAAGTAGTTGTAAAAGACTTCACCACCCCTTTCATCATGTAGTCTGGCTGCTTTCCCTCAGTTGAGTTCTTCGTTGGAAACTCATTTGTATAATGACCCATTTCATTACACTTAATACATTTTACTGATTATAAATCATATTTTTTCTTACAATTACCCTGTTCTTTTTCAGTGAAATTACGAGCTTTATGTCCAATTTTACCACATCAGTAGAACTTACTAGAATTCAAAAGACCTTCCCCAGCATGATTTTTACCACAATTTTCACAAATTGTTAAATTAAGTTTATTACCATTATACTTTTTTGAAAAGTTATTATCTTTCACTTACCACCTTGACCTCTTATTCTATTATTTTTTAAAGAATACTTGATCATCATCAAACTCCATTACTACCTTCTTCACACATCAAACAAGTTTTTCATAACTTTTGAACTCACGAGAAGCTAAACCCCTTAGATACTTTGGATTTAATCCTGAGTAAAAATGATTGATTTTACTATCAATATATTGTATGAAATTGGGAGCATACATTTCCAGTCGATGGAATTTTTCTTCATAAGTAGCCACTGAGTCATTCTCCTACCTCAATTCTAGGAATTGTTTTACTATCCTAAGATGAACCACCTTAGGAAAATATTTCTCAAGAAACATACTTTTTAATTCATCCCAATCAAGAGCATCAATCTCCTCGGTATCCCTGATATTTTTCACCATCGACCTCCACTGATCAGCTTTACCTTCAAAACATAAACATTGAGACTAAAATTTTAATGTTTTGAACACCCAATGACGTCAAATATTTTCTCCAGTGATTTAATCCACCCTTCAACTAGAACAGGGTTAGATGATCCTCTGAAATATGGGGGATGTTGGCTCATGAAATGCTCCACTACTAACATGCTCCTCTGTGGTTGATCTAGATGATCTCATGCATGGATACCACGAACATTTATACCCTGATTCAACAATGTCATCACTGAATAAACCTGTTCTATTCAAATTTTGACCATCTCAGGTTGCTGATTTGGATGGTTTTCTTCCTCTGGATGTTGTCCCAACATAGCTACCCTGTTTCCTCTATGAAAAACCATTCTGAACATAAAAATATCTTAGGCGAAGCAACATGGTAATCTATAAATGCTATATCATTTCAATATTAACATAAAGTAATTTATGGATATTAATTTAACAGTACCCCAACTCCTAATGTTGTTTAAGCCGACCTCTGATACCAACTACAAGGACCTGGACTTAAACATTACATAATCTTTAATAAAATGAATAATTGACATTGAGGATATTTTCTGGTTTGGAGTTTTAGAGAATTAGGATATAACTATTACATTACATCTCAAAAATTACATAGTAGACACTTCTACTCAGTACCCATTTTTTTAAAACAAAAACTCTTGAAAAAAACAGTCATGTCTAGTTCCATGTTTAACACAACATGACATTTCCTTAATCCCATCATTAAACCTATTCATCTTTATGTTCTATGAAAAACATTTTCAAACATGGGATGATCATAAAAAGATTTGTAAGGTTTATAAAATAAAGATAGAAAACATTATTTCATCATTTCATACATAACATATTCTCTTAAACATACCTCATGAAATCAAAATATTTACATAGTAAAGACAAATCACAAAGGTAACTTCTGGCATCCATATCATACTTACATTGTAGTTATCACAATTATGTAGGGAGTTACATTTGGAATACCAATTAGAGAATATTCACTAAATCTTTTAGGAGAAACATTCAAATTTTCCTCTATCATGTTACGCAATTCATTGGAGACCTATCTCGGGCTCACCCTCCCTTGGTTTATCACAAAACCACTCTTATACATAACAATTCCTAATAACCATAACATATTCATAACACATAAAAAACAAAAAGGAAAGATAACATTTCCACATTTTAATTAAAATATATCATTTAAATATATTGACATAAAAAATCCATTATAAAAACCATTTTCAATACCAAAATACGTAAAAGAGTATATGGTATTTATTTTCATTTCAAAAACATTACGGCTTGTTAAAGAATCCAAAGATAAAATAATACTCGCGGCGGCGGAAAGGTCGTTGTCACCGTGTACGTTAAAATAAACATTTTTTTTGTTTAGTAAAATGATTAATAGAGAAAATAATACTTTTTAATAAAAGTAAAAGTCAAAGGGGTTTTTACAACATATAAAATAAAGTCGTGTATAAAACAAAATATGCCTCAATGAAAGGAGATTGAGACGAAGTCCCTTACCCCATGTCTGACTTGACCCGTTCATTCTTTAATCTATTGAATAATAAAATAAAGTTAATTTATACATACTTAAGATCCTTTTTCAAGTTTATTATTTCTTTTATATCACTTATTACTATGTTATAAACATTATGTAATCATTTAAGTTAATAACTGTCATTTTGTCGATATTTAGAACTTGAGTTAAAAATGGACTTCTTATAATTACAAGTTGTCAACATGGTCAAACAGTCATTATATCCTGAAGGATATTAATGATTTATTTTTCATATAAATCTTATATATCCTGTATATATGTGTATTTGTAACATTACATAACATTTAGAGGTAAGAAATGAAATGCACCGTTCATGGAGACAGTAAGTCATACGTACGCAAGAACGCTACATTCATTTATATTTCATATTTAATGGAATGAAAACATAATGATATATAGGTATATTATAATTAAAGTATAATATCATTTATATAATCTTAGTAACTCTATCTTTTATACATTCCACATATGATATGAACGAGTCATATCACTTTGAGGGGGCGGTAGTCTGCACCTCCTCAAATGAAATTATTGCGTTTACCAATAATGGAAACCATAAAGGTGTGATATAAATAGAAAATACAGAAGCATAAAGAAAAAATAAACATAATATATATATTATATAATTATAGTTCCATCATAATGGTCACTATGAGAGGCGGTAGGAGATAATTGAACAATCATCATTTCGCGAGGATTTAGTTTTCCATCCACAAGAACAATATGTTCTTTACCCATTAGATGGAGGTGTGTGAAAGTGTAGTTGTAATACTTATCATAAAAAAGCCTAGTATATTTAAGATACTGGTTTTGTTATAAAAGAAAGCAATAAAAAGTGTTTAGGGGTATAGAGAAGTAAAATAAAACAAAAGAACTTAAAATAAACACTTACCTTTAATTTGGGTAACTCCCATTGGTGTAAACCAAAAGGACTTCCTGAAGTGAATTCTACCTAAGGTAAGGCTTATAAGAGGAGGATAGGGATGTAGGGAGCTGTATTAGGAAAATTTTGGACAAGAGAAGGGGCTTTAGAGGTGTGAGTAATGGGTTAGAGGGGATGGATTTTTATAAGGGGAGGGGCTCTTTAGGAAGGTGTGAAAATATTATTTTATTATGTAATGAATTTTAGTTTATAAAGGTCCAAAACATATTAAAGTCATAGATAAGATGACTCATAGTCGAAATGAAATCATCCAATAAGAATTTGAATGGTTTTGGATATTATTTTAATCTTTATAATCTTATTGATTTAAATAATTCATTAATAAGGTAAACACTGCATCATTAGTGTGTCATAAATAATTTTATTTATTTGATGTATAAAAAATATTAAAAAAATACCATGATGTTGGAAATATTTATATCTTTACAAATAATATTTATTGTCTAAAATATAATTTGTATAACCCTATGTAAAAATTAAGTTACTCAAATATATTTGTTTTTGACACTTGTTTAAGTACAATTTTATATTGAAAGTACTTCCAATGAATAACATTGGATTAAATGGTAAAACTATAATCTAATTGAAGTTTAAAATCAATTAAAAATATTATCTAACTATATAAATAAATTAAATTAAAAGGCAGTTTTTAATTAAAATACAATATTTTCCACTATTCATAAAAAAATTGAATTTTATCAGAAAAATACCAAAATTTTACCCAAAGTGAATTTTGATATCCCGATTCTAAATAATAATTTTATTCGGTGAAATATAACATATAATAGTGACCCAGACTAGATTTAAAGAGGGTTCACCATCAAAAGGTGGTAAATCAACCTTTTAAAGTAAATTATGCTTAAAAGTAGATTCATATACATTTTAAGCCTCTAACGTTAATTAAATAAATTTAAAACATTTAACAAACATTTATAATCATATTGTAGTTAGTTCTATTCATTCCTTCCAATACAACATCTAGGAATTAACAACCATTTACAATAATAATATTATATTATTATTGTGCAATGTATGCTTTCGAAGAAAATCGTTGTTGTGTATCAGGTACGCCATCAAACATAGAAACCCCTTTAAAGTAAAATTAATATTTAATTCACAAAATATTAATTATTAAGAAAATGTATTATTTTTTATTTACTTGTGATGTTACAATAACAACACAAATATTACCATATATTTAATATTTTAAATAAATTAAATGAATTCTATATCTTTCAATGCATTAAATACTGAGTTTTCTTACATTTCATGCAATAACAAGTTTATTCGATATATTGCATTACAAACATGACTAGGTTTTGCCGAACATTAATATAAATTTATTTTTATCATTTAATATTATAGTTATCACCAAGTTGTTTAAATGGTGGGTGTGAATAAGATTAAATAACTTAGGAATATATACAATTTTCACCCATTTTATTGTTATCTATATAATATAAATAATAATACGAATAATTTAATAGAAAAGTAATGTTTTCATAAAAAAATATTTTCATAAAAGACGGTTTAGTTGTGCTTGGTGAGTGTAATTTAAAATTAATTTCTAACACAATTAGAAAATTTAACTATTAATAAAAAATATTTTTTTGAATTAATAAAACCAAAATTTTATTAAGGTCATCTTTTGTGATTTTTTAAGAAGATTCATTTTTTGATGATTAATGAAAAATGCTTGATGTAGTTAAAAAATGTTCATTTCATCCAAATAATTTCTAATGTTAAATTATATTTTAAATTGGTTTTAATGTTACAATAGGTTATTTATACAACTAGTAATTAAATTTATTTCATTTTGATCAAATAAATATATATGTTTGATATAAAAACATTGTAAACTTTTGAAAATTTTCCCTTTAAAAATACGCTTCCTCATCTCGTTTGTAGGATTAATTTTAAATTATTTTTTATCCAAATCAGTGAATTTTATTTGGATAAATGGATTAAATATTTTTAATTAGATTAATATATATTATCTCATGAGGTCAACCTAATTTTTACCAAAATGATTACTTAAAACTATTGAAATTAATTACAGTGACTAAGGAGTAAAGAAGTTTACTTAGCGGTTAAACATAGATTATAAGGTGTAAAAATGACCCAAGACTTGTCAAAAACCAATTGGATGGATATATTTTGACCTTATACGTTAGGGAATATATACAGAACCATTATTAGGAAGTGGTTAGATTAAAAAATATGTGTGTAATTTAGTATTTAAAAAAATCACCAGTGTGCCACTTGACCCAATTAAAAAAGGCCACCCCCTCTCATCTCCACTCCATGCCATCAGACCAAATAGTTTCTTCAATGACCTACCTAAATCACATACGAATTTCAATCAAATAATTATAGAGTCCATTTATTGTGCTGAAATATATCTTAGGAAGGAATTAGTGTAAACCTGAATAGGATACCCAAAGAAGAGTAAATGTTTTTTTTAAAGCATTTTCATTTTATTTACATCTCCACCAATTCAATTATTATTAAACCATTATTATATAATAACCAAAAAATATTCAATATAATGATATTTTGTAATGTTTATGTTATGATTTTTTTTTACCCACATCCATCAAATGGGTTATGAAACCATCATTCATTTGTACGGAGGCTACCACATCATGAACAGATGTCATTCGTGTTTCCATTACCACATTTCAAGGTTGGTAATAATGATTCATTATATATATATATATATCATATATATGATATATATGATATTAATGATGCTATTATTCTACGATAATTATTATATCACAAAATCCTTCATACATTCCATTATTGGAAATATTATAATGTCCCTCGTATGTAAGGAGGACTAACGCCCCATGAAGTGATGTGATTTATTCATGCATTACATGGAATGTATCAAGGATGGATTTAAAAAAATATTATATATATATATAACATAAAAATGATACTTAAATTATAATATATATTTTTTATTTAACTCTCTTTCATTAAATATGACAATAAAATGGAATCTACGTTTATGTATACATATGGCTTACCGTCTCTGTAAATAGTTTATTATATTTATATCAACAAATTTTATGGTTTACTATAAATAAATTTATACTGAATATTTATGATAATTAAATTATATTATAAATTATATATATTATAAAATCATGATCTATCTAAGAGTAATAGAAAATAACATTTCAAAACACACTTAAAAAATCAGTTATTACCAAAAAAAAGTGGAAAAAATGAATTATTGTTAATGGAAATGTTATAATATGTTATAAAATGATAATATATGATATCATAAATATTGATATGGTCCTATAATAAGATAATTAAAATTATAAAAACATTATATAAGAGGATAAAGTGGGTTAAACAAAAAAATAAGTGTAAGGGAATGGACATCATAATAATTTCATTTCATTAATGAATATTGTAATATTATGAACCTAATTACTTTCATATAGCCTATATAATACAAATTTTAAATGTAATACCATGAATCAATAATTAAAAAAGTTTTTTTATGTTTTAATTTCAATTATTTTATCTGAGGATAGTTGATCTTAAAGTTATATAGTAGTAAAGAGATTTCATAACTCAATTTCATTCCATTGTGTTGTATTACTTCTTCTTTGTCAACAATTATAACGTTCTGATATGGGTGAAACACAATGGTTCACTGATATTATTGGTCAGATGAACTCAATAATTATTCCCCATATGATAGAGGCTACAGACTAAAATTGAGGGTATGATATTCAACATCGGTAGACTATAGCATCTTTATTAATGTAGTACAACAACAATAAATAAATAAGAAAAACCGATGATATAACCAAAAACCTATAAAGGCCACAATCACATGATGACCAAAACACGAATACAATAACCAAAAATAAATATTTATCACATTTCATTATCCATTAATTAACCACATAAACCCCCTAGTTTTTGAAGACACTCTAACCCTCAATACATTCTTCAATCAGTGTCAGAGTTTGATCCATAAGTCCTATTCTATTAAAAAATCATTATAAAACATAGATCTTTATTATCTATTTAATTTCAATAAATTTCATGGATAACAGGACCATAGTCCAATTCCAACATTTTGTGCCCAAAAAACCATAGGTAGGACCCCAAGGGTATTTGACATGTCAGTCCATATCCCACAAAATGTTTATCAAACAATCACAGAAATATTCTTTGAAAGAAGCTATATGTGTCCCACACTCACTATAAAACAATCAAACAAGTTGGATTTTGATGTCTATGTCTGTATCCCACAACCTATTGACTCACACAAGTAGGAATTTGAAGCATTAGTCCAAGTCCCAGGATAATTATAACATGCATGAATTTGGGTATAGAACAACATGTATTGAACATCATGGGTATTTTAAGCATCATTCCATGTCCCATAACCCATTTTTCAATCAATCACAATATACCACACATATCAAATTCAATAAGGCTAATCAAAATTAACCCTATCATAAACATTTCAAATCATCGTATACCATTTCAATTATGAAAACAAACATGATTCAATATAATAGTCACATGAAGTTATATGAAAATTAACTATTAATATATTTATCATCTTTTCATGATATATCATATTAAACTAATAAGGTTAATCCAACCATATCATAATTTTTGTTGATAATTAACTAATAAATCCATTAATTAAATTTTTTTACAAACTAATTAATTAACCATATAAAATTTCAATTAACCAGTCAATTAATTTTACAATTAATTAATCTAGTTCCAACAATTTCATAATCAAAATTTCGAAAATTCAATTTTCCCTTACTCAAATCATTTCATAATCACATGGAAAATAAATTTATCAATTCCATGATACCATAAATTAATTAACCAATTAATTTATTCAATTCAAGATTAAATGGTCAAACGTGCCAATATAAATATCAAAACACATACATGAAATTGAAATTCAAGACTATGGGAATTAAATTTAGACCATCCACCTCAATATTAACTATAAACACTCACCAATAGAAAAAACCAATTGAGGTGAATCAACCAATATCATGATGATGAATGAGATCTATAACCAAATCCTAGAATCCAGATCAAAGAGATTGAGATTTATCATGACCTAGATATAATCCATTACAAGTAAAGGAAGAAAATCTCCTTTTTATAAAGAAATAGATATGTGAGTTAGTGAAATATAATCAGGAAGAAGACACATAATGAGAGTAGTGTATATCCATCAATAGATTTTTGATTCAACAATAATGGAAGTTTTAATTCCTTATAACTCATTCTAAATAATCTAAAATTTGTATAAAGTAGTTTAGGCCTATGTGGTAGTGATTAGGGTTTCATATCATGGGGTCTAATATTTTATTTTAAATTTTCTGGGAATTACATTTCCATGAACTTGGTTTCCTATATGATGTACATGATTTTCCCAAACCTTGCATCAAATGTGCACCTTTTTCTCAAAGAGTCACACAGTTACTATTAGAAGGGAGAAATTTTAACAAACTATGGACCAACCATGTGAATCCCTTCTATTTAGGTTTGCATGGTTTTCTAGCATGGGTGGGCAGTTTGGGAAAATAGTGATCCAACCATGCACTACCCATATTTCTTCCAAAATTATCTAATTTCACCTAAAAAATATCTAACATAAATAAAAAACTTGATATAATAAAAAAGGAAAGTAGTACCGGGAAATTAGTTCAAGACATCACCAAAATGTTTAGGACATTACAATCTCCCCATCTTATAACAACTCATCCTCAAGATATACTCCAATGTATCTCTAAGATTTTGAGGTAAAAATATCACTGAACCAATATATCCATTCCTCTCTCCCATGATACCTAATGAACATTCCCATGATGAAGCAATACATGAACTAATAGAATAGTCTTTCCCTGAAACAAGTTTTCACTATAATCTAATACACATATCAGATTCCCCTCAATGGACACATCAATATCAAACTCAACATCATCCACATGAATCACATGAGAATGTTAAGGGTGATACCACTGAAGTTTTGACACATGAGAAATGTTATACATGGAACTATAACTCTATATAAGAGCCAATCATTATGCCACCAAACCAATTCACTCCAAAACTCCAAGCCAAACAAGAAAACTAGCCATCATATTTACCTACCATCAAATCCTATGGAAATATAATCTATGTGACACCAGATGTAACACATGATCACCCACAATAAAATATAGTGGTCATCGATGTCTATCAATATAAAAATTTTCCTACTCTGACCCAAAACTATCTAATTCAGAATTATTTGAATCTTCTATGATTTCTCCTAAACAAGAATCAGTCCCAACAACTTTTTCTCACCTTCCTCCATCTACTATAGTGGTAATTTTCATGACCTTACATAAAGAGCTTTGTATGATTTCATTTGAATAGTATCCTGATAAATATTATACTAGGAGAACTCCTCTAGTTCTATGTTTTTCTCCCAAGACCCTAAAATGTATAGAACACATGCTCAAAGAATATCCTCAACCACATGTTTAGTAAATTCAAACAACCCATCTGTCTATAGGTGGAATTTCATACTTAGCAAAACCTATATTCTAAAAAACCTTCCATAAGACCTACTGGAATCATGATATAAAATATAAGTCATGGTATGGAACTATAATATGTGGAACCCCATGTAGATGGAATGTATCTTGAAAATATATTCCAACCAATCGATCCACTAAGAATGTATCCCATATAGGTAAGAAATGTTATAACTTTTTTATTCAATCCACAATCACCCAAATAGTGTCATTCTTGTGAGGAATACATGGGAGACCCACCACAAATTCCATGGTAACATCATCTAACTTCCTTTCCATAATGGGAAATGGATATAGTAGAACAACATGTCATCGATTCTCATCATTCACCTCTTAAAAGGTACAAAATCATGTCATGAACCCTTCTATCTCTCTTTTCATTCCCAAACAAAAAAACTATCATCATAGGCCATTGTATATTTGGGTCACACTTGGATGAACCATCCACTTTGAGGTAAAAAATTCATGCATCAGCTCCCCATACATGCTCATAGTCACAAAAAAATGATTCCTATAATTGATGATATCATCCTCATATATGGTATAATATGAATGTGTCACCCTATCTTCAAGGATTTCCCTAAAAAAACATTCAGGATCCTAATACAGAATTCATCTTCACCTATAAATTCTTGAACCACAACATGCATCTTGTCCATCAATGACATCATCTTCCACTATGGACTAGACTCCTAAACTACCTGACTCATGGTTTTCCTTCTTAAACCACCAGTAACACTATTCCTCATTTTTAGGAATATATGATAGATCAATGTAGAATGAATACATATACTCAACCCATATCCACTACTGGATAATTTAATTTTTTTATTAAAATATATAATTTAAGCGCCTGTGGTCGGTATGTAGATTAAAAATCTCTCCCAATAGACAAGTATCCCAATAGTTAAAAGCATAAACCATTGTAGAAAATTTAAGGTTGTGTGTAGTGTAGTTCTATTCATGTGGCCTCAACATACATGACCCATGAAATATAAATTGGTCTCCCTACATAAAAAAAATCTCAAATAATGATCCTATAAGTATTTTAAAGCACATTATATTCCTTCCCTGGGTTAGGTACGATCAATATTTGTGTCATTTTCAAGAACCTCTTCAACTCTGAGAATACATTTTTACATGCTCTAAACCATTCAATAATTACTCCCTTTTTGGACGATCCTGAAATTAGTTCTTCAATATGGGAAAAGTACTATATGATCCTATGATAATAAACCACCAATCCTAGATAACTATGGACATAAAAAACATTATTGGGTTACTACCAAGTAATCACTACGAAAAACTTCTCTGGGTCCACTGACACACATTATTTCAAGATGACGTGTCACAAGAAATTCACATGATCAATCTAGAATTTTCCTTTAGATATCTTAGGGTATAAAAAATTATCTCTCATTGTAATCAGAAAAATGTTATGATATTGGGATGGATTTTCATGATACTTGGATTACACCAAGATGTCTTCCACAAAAAAACCACAAACTGATCAATGGTAATGATTTAATGTTCAGTTCATTAAGGCCATAAACACTGATGGGTCATTATTTCTCCCAAATGACATTATGATGAACTAAAAAAAATCGAATACCTGATTCAAAATGTATTAATCAGTATATTAGATTATCGAACTCTGAACTGATGACATCCTGATCTCAATTAAATCTTTGAGAAAATACAAGATCCCCTCAACTAGTCAAAAATATCATCAATACCCAAAAGAGAAAACTATCTCTTCACCATCATCGGGATAAAATTTTGGTAAAAACTCATTTTTGAATGGTCCCATCGACCTTATATAGAAAGAAGACTAGAGAAACCTATGGTTAGGTACTCAGATGGATATACCCCTTCTCCATTAACTCTTTCATTTGAGACATAATATCATGAACCTGAGTTGTTTCCATTCTTTAAGGTGTAATAGAAACTGGCTCAACCCTCGAAATGAGCTCAATTATAGATTCCACATATCTATGAGGTGGAATCCATGAAAATTCCTTAGGAAAACATCTTAGAAACTATCCACTATGGGTGAAAATCTATCCTCCATTAAACCTCCATAATCCAACAATAGACTTAAAACCTAAGAGGTAAGATCACCCAGTTCTGAAGGTATTATATTTGAAAGACCCACCTTGATATCCCAATTTCCATAGTGAATATAATAATCAGCCTAATGATATGTAAAAGTTACTCTCCTTATGTAACAAACAATATTTTCTTGGTATGCTACTAACCATTCTAAACCATTAATTAGGTCAAAGCTTAATATATATAGAATAATATGATCATAGAGAAAATGATACTCCCCAACATTGAGAGAAAACCCATTGCACAAGTAGATGTCTCTCCACTATACCCCCATTGTTATATCGGTCATTATAACCCCACTCAGAAACTCCACTTACAAACTTAACCCATTCAAAATTTATGAAAATATTAAATAATGAGATTCACCAGAATCATATATGGCTATAGAAAGCATATAATATATAGGAATATAACATATAACTATCGATAGTCTATCCTCACTATCAAAAAGTGTAGGATGAACTACATGAAACTATCCTATGCCTCTTTCCTATGATGTAGTCTAAATCCCCCAAGATAAACCACTATGCTGGTATGAGAACTCTTTTCCAGAAGTGCCGCGTCAATTTTATATACCTCCCCATATAGTATAACTATAACATCCAGACTACTATACTATATAATATTTTGTTCCTATAATTTAGTTTTTTCTAGATTCTCTATAATTATCCATCAATCATGGGTTCCTTCAGAACCTCTGTACATTTCCCACTCTTCTACTGGCTCAACACTATACGGATGGTCATGGATAGTGTCTATAAAAGTGACCTATGATACTACAATGGTGAAATGTCACTAGGGTAAAGTCTTACATAACTAACCCTTTCCCCTAGACACTCTACAAGCTATCACCCTATCTTGAATTATCATAGAGATGATTCCTACCCAAGGAAGATGTGCCTCTAAATCATCCAACCAAAACCAGAAGTCCTATACTAGAATTATCCTTCTGGGTCCCCTCAAATATGAGAGCATTATTAACAAAATTTGAATGTTTCTTCATCCTGAATTTGTTATGTCTGGAATAAATTTCACATTTGATCACATCTGAAGACAATTTTCACCCAGTATCCATATACCTATATAATGCTTGAACAAATTGTTGCAAATATGTAAAGAAACCAACATAGTCCATAATAGACATACTCCCCAAATTAAAACTCATTAACTCAGCATCCATCTCATGTCACAACTTCTCTAGATAAAAGTACTCTAAGAACCTCTCCTAAAAGACATTATACTCCATATTTTCCAGTTATCCACCCCAATTACAAATGTTCTCCACATGGTGAAAACCAAGGAACTATCGCTACCCTTAAACATCTTTCATCTAGGTCATGGTTAAAAATGGGTAAACATATTCCCATATTTGAGTTTCACATTAGATACCCATAATTAAAAAATTTAATAATTTTAAAAATATTAATTTTCATCAGGAATGTTATCCATTTAAAATTACAAAAGCATAAAAATAAATTTCATATAAAAAATCATCCAAACACATTATTTTCCCATGAATTCTTAAAACGATGCATGTCACAATAATTATTGTGTTCCTAGAATGATGTATTAATACTCAAATATTGTTCCATATTATTCCATGAGTCAAATATTAGAAAATCTTAGAAAAAATAACATCAAACAAAAAATGCATCACCTGAGGTGAAATTACATTTAACTGTAATAGAATACATTAAAAACAATAATAAAACAAAGGGTACATTGATTTAACCCTTGAATAATGGTTAATTACTACCATTTTGAAGTTCTTAACCAAGTACCAACTCATACTATTCTCCTTTAAACTTTTTCCAAATAGTAATACAAAAGAAAATAAATGAAAAACCATTTTGTACATCTTTCTGATGTCCTGACCTGGGTTCCACACAATAGTTCCCTGAGATGGTTGGTTACATGACCTCAAGCACGTCTCCCCTTACACTAGAGGCCTATTACTAGTAGTTTGGTTCTTATATACAACATGGGCAGACTATACCCACCTTATCAATGTATAAAAAAGTGGAAATAAATAAGAATAACCAAATGATATAACCAATAAATAGACAAGAACAAAATAAAATGATAAAAAAATGAATACAATAACTGAAACTAAAAATTTATCAAATTCAATTATCCTTTAATTAAATAGAAAAAACCCCTCGGGTTCTTGAGGACACTCAAAACCTCAACACATGCTTCAAATCATGTTAGAGGCTGAATCATAACACTTTTTCAATTCAAAAATCATTATAACACATGGGGATTCAATAACCATTTTATTTCAATTCATATTGTGGATAATTGGACCACTATCCAAGGGAAATGTTTTTGGCCTAGAATTACATGGATAAGAACCCATGGATATTTGAAGAATTATCCCATTACCCAAAACCCATTTATCAAATAGTCACACTGATGGGATTTTGAAGTAGTAGATTGTGTCCCATACTCATTGTCAAACAATCACACAAGTGGGATTCTGAATCATTAGTCCATGTCCCAAAAACCATTTATCAAAGAATCACACAAGTGGGATTTTGAAGTAGTAGTTCGTGTCCCAAAATCATTATAGAACAATCACACATGTGAGATTTTGAGGCAGCAGTTCGTGTCCCATACTCATTATGAAATGCATGAATTTTGGTCTAGAACACCATGTCTTGTACCCCATGGGTATTTGAAGCAACCATACATTCGCCACAACCTATTTATCAATAAATCAAAATATATCAAAAATATCACCTATAACAAGGTTAATCATCATTTTCCTAATAATCAAAATTTTAGATCACGGTATACCACTTACATTATCAAAACAAATATGATTAAATAAATTAATAACATGTAATTATATGATAATTAACTATTAATCCATTTATCAGTGTTTCTTTATATTTCCCATTAACCCACTATAATTAATCAAACCATCTCATAATTCCCATTTTCAATTAACTGATAAACACATTAATTGACCAATTACATAAAATCATTAATTAACTAAATGAACATTCAATTATTTAATCAATTACACAATCATAACATCCCATTAATTAATTTAGAAATTAATTAATCTGATTCAACTAAATACATATACATGATTAGAAAAATAAAAATTTCCCTTATTCAACTAATTTCTTAAACACATGTAAAATTAATTAATCAATTCCATAATCCCATAAATTATTTAATCAATCAATTTATTCAATTAGAGATTCAATTCTAAAACATTATAATTGATATTTCACAACATATACATGCAATTGGAATTCAATACTATTAAAATTGAATTTAGACCACTTACCTCAAGATTGTTGAAGAACACTCTCTAATAGAAAAACACCAATTGGAGTGGAACAACCAAGATTATGATGAATAAAAAGATCTTGAAAGAAATATTAGAATCCAGATAAAAAAGAGTTAGATATATCATAACATATATCTAATACATTAACAATAGAAGAAAACAATCACATTTTTATCTTGAAAGAGAGAATGGAGAGAGATAAATCTTATGGCGAAGAAAACACATATCAGAAGAGGTGTTGATCTATCAATGGGTCATAGATTTCTTATAAACAGATTTAGGAATACTTTGAACTCATATGTGAGCCTCTAAAATTCATTGGAATCAGTTTAGGTCCAATTATATATGATTAGGTATTAATAACCAATAGTCTAAGACCTTATTTTAATATTTTTGGTGATTAAATTTACACATGCACAATTTATTATACGTGTTGCATAATTTTCCCTAAAAATACACCTAACCATGAACCACTTTCTCAGGGAGTTTCATAGATAATACTAGAAGGGATCACAGTTTGAAAAACCATGCGCCAGCCATGAAAATACTCTCTTTTTGGGTTCACAAAATTTTCTGGCATGGGTGCATCATTTTTAAAAACCATGTGCCAACTGTGCACTACCCCTTTTTCTTTCAAAATTAACTAGTTTCACCAAAAAACTCTTTATGGTAAAACACAAAAATTATATACACAAAACAAGGAAAATGAGTACTAGAAAACAAGATCAATACATTTGTAGAAAAGGTCATGATCATACATAGATATTCTATGAATATTTGTATAATTAATTTTGACTCTCTGTTGTTAAGTTTCAACATGTTTTATGTTTATTTATCGTTGATATACATAATAAATTTATTTATGAATTTTCCTTTCAATGTTATGATCATTTTATGGGTTTATTTTCTAATCACATTCTAATCGAGTTGGTTTATCCTTCAATATAAATTAAGGTGAATTACATGAACATTATTTATTAAACACTTTTAATTTATTATCCTATAGTTATTCATGATCATTTTCAAGTGATAGTACAATTTTTCCACTCTGGACATCATTTTTCTCCTCGGTTGGAAATCAATATTCCTGCAATACCCTGTTTTATACATTTTTGTTCATATTTTTTAATTGACCATTTTAAAACTATTTATTTAATATTTTTTAACAATTTTTCTTTTAATTTGTTTCAAATAATTATTATTTTACCTTTACAAACAATTCACATTTATAACAGTTTCACTATTAAAAAACTAATGTTTATTACTATATTTATGGAATTACATATCAAAATGAAATTTATTTCATTGATGCTTCCTTTAAAATTTAAAAAGGGTGTTTTAATGAAATTTATTTATATACTATATTCAATTGAAAGTATTTTTCAAAATATTTTTCAAAATATTTTTCAAAATATTTTTCAAAATAATTTTCAAAATATTTTTCAAAATAATTTTCAAAATGAAAAGGATATTTTTATCAATAATTTTTTTAAAGATGTTTTTTGGTATTTCTATTCGTTAAAGAAAAAATAACCTTTATTCATACATAAATGGGTATATGTAATATTGATACTATCCTTATTCATTATCTTGATGGATTGAGATTATTTCAACCATGTAATATATTGAAATTCACTTTATTGATTAATTTTTCTAGTCATTAACCTTAACTTGAATTATTCACTTTATATTTGAATGTTATTTGATTAACTGGGGATATATAGATGAGTCAATATTCTTTACTAAATATGTAAATTTGATAAGGAAAATCTTTTATACATTAAATGGATTATTAGAAATTTGAGGAATACTTTGGATAGCTATAACATGGGTTGGGGACTGTTTAATATAATCCCCTAGATTCACTTTTAGTCTCTTAGGATGAATTAGTCTTCTCACCTTAACCAAATTGGTTTTACATAGTATGTTTTAAATTGTTTTTTGAAAGTTCTTGATGTTAAAGGTATCATGTACCTAGGAAACATAGAGTCCAATATTTATGAATTTCCATCATTCATAATTCATTTATTATTTTTTATGAAATTTCTACTATTATATTTTCTCTAGATGAATTTAATTTTTAGCTCAGTGATTCAATGGAATGTGTTTTCAGTTAGTTTCCTTTCCATATATATTTTCCTTATCCAGTTATTAAATTTTCATGTGGGATCAGTTATTTTCTTTACCATATTGATTTTTTATTATTTAATTATTTAAATAGAATGTGTTCTTATATATTCACCATTCAATATTGATTATGATCATTGATGTGTTATTGATTTTTGTGTACTTAAACCTTAATGATAATTTGATGTCACACTTACATTGATTCATTTTCCTAGTATTAAATGATGTTTACTATGAATAATATATTGGGATATTCTATATGGAACAATGTTATTCTAAAAAACACATAATTAATTTATTTCTTCACATGTAATACTGAATATTTCATATATCTAGTTTACCAAGAATATTAAACTAATCGGTCCTTTGGAATGTGATTTATTGCATATAATTCTAATTTAAATTAGTATGAACCAAAATTGAGATGTTGGGGTTGGGATTTATATAGTTGATATCAGATTGAGTTCAGTAGGAACATTGATATCTCCACATAGGATATTTTTTTAGGAAACATAACTATAAGATAGAAATTGAGGATGATAATTAAATAACATCCTAATGTTTTTGTGAGAGAGGGATTGCAAGGATTTTCCTTGAAATACATCTATGTATGGATACTAAAACTATATTTTCTTTGGGATCATATGTTCCTAGGGGTAATAACTCTTAAAATGGTGCATCATGGTTGACTCAAGTGTAACCTATTACATGGAAATGGGCCAGACTATGTACATGATTAGACACTCTCGGTGGATAATCTTAGGATAATTTCTAGTTTGTTTACAAACCATAGTATTTTATTTAAATAGACAATAAAAGTGAATGAACTAGTAATCCTATGTTTTCTATAATTGATAATAACGCATTATGATTTAGACATCCTATAACTAATTATATGGTTTTATCACTATGATTATTTATTCTCACAATATTAGTTTTGGTTCTAGGAAATGTCATATTCTAAAAGATATACCCTAGTCCAAAGAAGGAATTATATGGAAATATAATGGTTGATGTATTTAATGGGATTAAATAATTATATAAAATATGTATTCTTACAAATGGTGTTTTTGTTATAAGAATAATGAAACATCTACGGATTCTATTAAATTTTAGGTTAAAATATGTATTCATTAAATGTTATGGATACCATCATGTTTTGTGATTTCAATATCTAAAAATCCTATTTTTGGATTTTAAGTGATGAAAGACTAACAAGAATAAGTAAATTTTTTAAAAATTTAGAACAACAATATATTTTAGAGGAAAATTTATTTCGAGAATAAGGAATTCAAATCTTATAGACATAAGTTTAAAGGTTTTGATAACCTTAGGGTTCATTGGAAAATTAATTGTAATAATAGTAAAATACGATTATTATAATTTGTTGATAAATATATAAAAGATATATTATATTTAAAACATTAGTAAGAAGGTTATTTCATGATTATAAATATTTCAAAGATGTCCATCATATTATTTGAACCATTAAAGAAATTATACAAATATAGTTTTAGAAAAAGGACACCCCGCATGCATGGTGACAACCTATCATACATAGAAGGGTTGCGAGGCTTGAACCCATGGTTTAAGGAGGATAAGGGTTTAGAACCTAACACTACCCAATGAGAAGTCCACGTTAATATGTTATTTATTTTAGATAAAACATTTAAAAAAATAATATTAAATATGAATTATTGGTGTTACCGTTGGGGTTTATAGATTTATATAATATATTGGATAACCTGTTCTAGGAATATTTGTTTCCAAAAATAGTTAGAGACAAACAAAAATAATTTCTTTATGGATCTTAATATTAGTTAAATGTAAATTTTAAATATTTAGGAAAATAAAAAATTCAATTTTGGGTATTCATTTCATGGAGTAAAGAGATAAATTGGAAAATTATTCAAGGAACAACTAAATGATAATTTTATGATATAGAAATGTATAAGGTAAATAAATTTCCTCAAATTCATAGATTGCAGAATAATTCCTATATATTAAAAAATGATCTAAAAAATGGTTGCATTTTTCATTCATATCTGATGAATAAGATGATATTACAAATCATCACAGATTTATGGTTTTGAAGCCCGTAACATTCCATTGGTCATTAAATTTCTTTTGAAAAAATACCTCAATCACTATCCATAATTATTTATGATTTTCCTAAATGTATATATCATCACATTTGACTAATTATCTTTTATATAAAAATGTAGTTATATGTCATTCCATATAACCTTTTTACTTCTTAATATCCCTTATTAAGGGGAAATTTTATTATTTATTTTATGTTGTGGAAAGTGATGATATAGATATTGATGAATACATATAAAAAGTAGTGGAAATATTTTCTCTTCAATTACCCCACACATATCACCTTGACTCATGGGTAAGTGAGAATCAAAATCAAATCAAGGAGAATTGAAAACGCATACCCCTGAGGTTCACCAATTTAACACCGTTAAAGTATGAAATATCATGCCTCATAAAAAAATATTTCAAGTTATCTATTTAGACCATTGAATCCATCTACAAATCTTTTATCCTCCCATGCACACATAACACTTACCTCAGAATGATTTTCACTCGATCAATAAATATGTATTTTAAACAAGGGTTTTCTCATCCAAACTCATTGAAAATCACTATTTTATTGATAAATATATAAATATATACCCAATATGATCAATAAATATGTGATTATCATGAGTAATTCTCAAGGATGTTTTGTGGATTTATATTGTTAGGTTTTGAATTTCATTTTTTTTCCAAATAAGGAGGGTTTTTTATAATTGAAGTTGAAATGCATGATTCTAATTTTAAATCAAGTATGGTTTTATCATCACTCTCCATAAGAGAAAATAGGCTCTAATAATATTTTAATATATATTTTCCATCCCCACAATCTAAATTTTATTTGAAAAAATAAAATTTTGAAATCCCATTTTTTAGAAAACTCCAGATAGAAAAACCATCTTCCTCTGAGAGCTCTAGATAATGACAACTCTCTTATACATAAATTCTCCTATAGGGTATTAATTTCATTATAATTATCTGTTTTTAGAAGAAAATGAATACCCTTAACATTTTATTATCCACCCAATGTACCAAAAATGATTTATCACCCCACAAGTCATCTTCCCCACACTTAAGTTCAATTAGATCATGAATTTTCACTTATAGAGTGGGTTGGAAAGGGAAAATTGGATTGTAATGTAGCTAAAATAACATGTTGTGTAATTATATTAAGGCCTCAAAAAGGTAAAATGTATAGGGTAATTTTTTGTAAAAGGGGGATGAAAAATCCAAAGAATAACTTTAATATTTTAAATCACAAGTCACAAAACCTCATGTTTTGACAGAAATATATCATGTTTTGTATAAATAAATCATGAAATATTTCTATTAATAAATGAGGTGAAGGTAGAGAAAATGTAAAAAAGGGATCAATAGCCAAACATGAATGGAATTTCAATGATAAAAATATTGTGATGTGGAATGATATTCAAAAATCAGAGTTATTTTTAAGAAATTTACAGGGTTTTGAACTTCAAACAGAATAATTTTCTATATTAATTTATGGCGTGTTTCATGAGATCACATTGTTAAGTATTTGAGATGGGTTTAAAAAGTGAAAATGATAATCATTTAAGCTTACATTTTTTTCAACACAAATATTTAATTGATAAAAAAATTTGAAAAAAACAAAGAAAATCACAATCTACCAAGATTTTCTCAAACACACCTTTTTTAGAATGTCCTAATTATGTGTAGATTACATGATAAATAAAAATCAAGAAGAGAATAAATGAAAAAAAGTGATAAGGAAAGACACAACTTGTTTTTATTAAGTAGTAGTATTATTGATCTATCATTCTTAAAGATAAAACATGGAAACCAATTTGAAATAAAGAAAATAATAATTTTATTGAGATAATGAAGAGAAAAATAAAAAGAAATAGAAGGGAAAAGTTGCTTGTTTCGAACCCCAAGTGGGTGATAGGGTCTCACTTCCCCCAATTAGTTAGTTATAGAAGATCATCCCCAATTTGAAGATGCGTGTTGTTCCTTTAAAATTAACGACCAAAATAATTTTTATCTAACCTTATTTAGATAACATAATATGTATAACCTCACAAATATATATTTCTATAAGTTATATACCATGTTATTTTGATTATAATGATGTTGGGTATGTGGGATGAAAATTTAAAAGTTAATTTTGAATAATTTACCCTCAAAACAACCTCCAATGGTTTTCGAATTGTAATATCAGGATGTGGTTCATCATCAAGTTCATATTCAAAAATTATTTATTCTTTGAAAATTAGTTTTGTACAACATTTATCATAAAAATAATTGTACTATTTAATTAGGTAAAAAATTCTTCTTTCAAAACCTTATTTCACATCCTCTTATAAAAAAAATAATCCAATCAAAATAAATAGGAACTAAATCGACAATAAGAGAAGCAATTAGAAATTTATTTTCAAAACAATAAGGGAAAATTAGATCATTATTATAGACATATCCCCCTTCGCTTCAATGGTTATAGATCTATTTGGGGATGGATAACAATTGTATTAAAAATAAAAATATCACATGTTCCTACATATTCTATTCTAAAATTAATGGATCAATTTTATATTCCCCTTTGGATAGTGTTTAATTTTTTTAAATTATAGATTCCAAAAGAAGGGTTTTTATAGGGAATTTCATTTTCAAAAAAGTTAGCCAAATTATTTAAATGATATTTGATTTCCAAAATATTGATAAATTGTTGATTCAGTGATAATTTCATCAATTGAATTTAAAATAGGAGATTCCAATTGATTTTTCAATTCACACACAGAAGGTTATTTAATATCAAAAGTGGACACAATAATATTTCCCTCATATTGATCTTCTTCTTGAGATTTTTATTATTTTAAAGCAGTGGAATGAATTTCAACTTTTTTTCTTATTTCTAGAATCATGGATACTCCATGTTGAAAAAAAATAAAATTTTATAAATTAAATTTAAAAAATCATCTTGAATAGGTTCATAGTATGATTTATAATCAGGCCATTCCTTAGGGTAGTCACTGAGAAAATCCATTTTTTTTTAAAATGATAAATTAGGGGTTACAATCCCAAAACATCAGAAACAAATAAAAAAATATTTGGAGACCTCTAGGGTAAAAGAGAAAATTTTAATATGGTGTTTTCAATTATATTACCCAAGTCAACAATTTACCCCTTAAAATTATAGCACAATAGTAACCATGGGTTATCTCATGAGGACATTTCAGGCTAAATTATTAAACAATCACTTTTTTAATTTGTTTTGGTTAAATTTATAAAATAAAATTGGGGATTTGAAAATTTTTAAACTATATTAAATGATAGAAAGTTATATTAAATTGGGTTATGATCCTCTTATTAATGTGATTTGTTTTCCAAAATACCTTCAAACAACCAAAAAATATTACAATTACTCTGCTCAATGGGGATACATCACCCAAAAAAATTCAATTAATGAGATTAGGAAACTTTCATTGATAATTTGTAAGAAAACAAATATTAATTTATAATATATTGAATTCAAGAAATATAACTACCCTATTCATTCATGAAAAATAGTTTACAGATAAATATAATAGAAAACAATGAAAAGCACAAACTCAAAAGAGAAGTGTCCTCGGATCTCCGCTTCCCCCCACCACACATGGAATATCACTTTATGGATAGATTATAATCAATACAAATAATATTATATATAATATATTCAACATAAAATCACCCTAATTCAATCCAACCATCCATTAAAACAAATTCGAGATGATAATATAAAGGGAAAATGGGTGGGAAATATTATCTCATGTTTTCAGTATCCCAAATGTTTTCCCTTTTTGGTCCTCCTCCTAGAAGCATCTAAAATAGGGTTATTATATAAATATAATCAAAATTAAATTCAATTTATTCTATAAAATTTTAAAACAATTTGTTAAAGTGGTGAAAACTATACCAATTAATTATTGAGGTTATCTTGTTCTGGCCGAAGAGACCCTTCATTTTCCTCCAATTTGACTCGTTTAACGACTGGCTTAATGAAAAATGATTCCATCAAAATAAACATGAATGTGAGACTTTGTGTACAATTTTATATAATTTTAGAATAACTTAATTTGGAAACCATTAAATGGATTTATAGGTCATTTAATGACGCTGTTTTAATCCTTTTTTCCAAACAACTTTTCCACAATGACTGAATTATTTGGGCCTTACAAAGATCACATAACCACTTGGCCCAGTTGAAATTTTTTTTATCCCACACACATATAAATCATAATAAATAATAATTAATAAATTTTGATAAAAATATTAAATTTAATCCTAAAAAAATACATTAGTTAATGAAAATAGAAAAATTTCAAAAATATCAAAAATTTTCAATTTTATCTTCAAAACACTCCTAAAATCCGAAACAATGGAATTGAGATAAAATTGTTCAAATGGTGGGGATAAAATAATTTAAATACATATAAATAAAGTTTAAATATTAGATCAATCACTCAAATTTATTTTTTATCTATTGATTATAAATAATAATCAGAATTATTTAAGAGAAAAAGGAATGTTTTCATAAAAACTGTATTTTCATAAAATAAACTTTTGTTGTTATTCACACACGTAATTTAAAAATAATTTCATTTTTAAAAATTATATTAAAAAATAAACATCATTTTTTGAAATTGGAATACAAAATTATATTTGGGATAATGTTTTTTTTATGGGAAGTTTCTTTTTTCGTTTAATAGTGAAAAATACTAGATTTTTGTTTAAACCTGCCTTTTTGTCAAAAACAATTTTAAAGGTAAATTATATTTTGAATTGGTTTTAAAGAAATAATTTTTAAATGATACATTTATTAATTACATTTAGGTCATTTTTATCACTTTAATACTGAATTTTGAAAAAAAAACATTACAAACGTTTGAACATTTTCTCCGTAAAAACATGATTTCTTTTCAAGTCTTTGAGATTAATTTTTAATTATTTTTTACACATAAGTGAAAATAATTTTAAAAAATGGGTTCATTTTTTTTAATTATAGTAATTTATTTTATCTAATTAGTTTAAAATAATTTTTGAAAAAAATTATTAGTGAAAAAATGTAAAATTAATTATACCTATATATGAGGAAATGAGTTTACATAGTGGTTAATCATAGAATATAAGGTGTAAAAATAAGAAACAACTTGTAAAATAAAACTTTTATGGCCATATATATACCTTATAACTTCTAGAATTTATAATGGAGCATTATTGGAGCTTTTATTCATGATAGAATATGTGGGTGAAATTCACTTTTCAAAAACATTAATTTGTGTCAATCACCAAATTTATAATAGGTCACCAGCTCTCCTCTACACATGACCCTTTCAAACAACATTGTTCTAGAAAATACCATAAAAATAACTTTACTAATTCCCACCCCACATTATATAATCCTCTTATTTTTCAAAAATCCAACTTATGAAGGAATTAGTGAAAACCAAAAGATGATACCTGAAGAAGAGGTATTGTTATTCTAAAAGGATTTTTATTTTATTTCCTTCAAAATTTCCTTAAATAATTATTATACCATGATTATATAATAAAATTACCATATTTCATATACATATATGATTTTATTTTACGGTTTTACATATAACATCCAACACATCCTTCAAATGGGTTAACAAATCATCATTCGTAGTTATGGAAGACTATCTCCTAGAAAACTCATGTTATTATTTTTTTCATTACCACCTTTAAAGGATGGCAATAATGATAAGATTATAGTTTATTTAAGATATATATGATTTTTTCAAAACTTTTATAATTATTATATCATTTATAACTTCATACATTCCTTTTTTTTGGAATATGATAACATCGCTCACATGTACGATGGACAACCACCTCACGAAGTGATGTGATTAGTTCATGATTTACGTAGAATGTATTAAAGATGAGTTAAAAAAATATGTGATATATATGAAATAAAAATTATAATATATATATATGAATATTGTTTAATTTTTCTTTCATTAAATATGATAAGAAAATGGAAACAACATTCTTGCAAACATACAACCTACAGTATCCATGAATGGTGTATTTCTTTTACTGTAACCAAATGTTATAGCTTAATATAAATAAATATATAATGAATATATATGATAATTATATTAGGGATAAATGTTTGGAGGTCATTATAAAATTATTTAATTAATAGGAACAAAAAATAAAAAGTCAACACACACTCAAAAAATATAGAATTTATTAACTAAAACTATAAAAATAATGCAATACTGTTGAAAAAAACGTAATAATATTTTATAAATGGAAAATATACAATATATCAAATATTATCATGGTTCTTTAATAAGTTATTACCATGTTTAGAGTTGTTATTCTAGAGTTTAAAGGGAATTCAACAAAAAGGGATCATAAGGTAAGAGATTTCACCACAATTTCATTTCATTAAGTAATATTGTAATTATATAAACCCGATAAGATTTACATGGTGTATATACTGACAAAATAACATGCAATATCCTGAATATTTCATTAATATTGGAAATTTAATTTTCCATTTGAATTATTTTATCTAAGGGTATTTGAGCTTATTGTTACCAAGTATTAATTAAATTTCATAACTCAAATTTTTAGATTGGGTTATATTTCTTCTTAATTGTCATCAATATTCTATGATTATGTGTATGATGAATTTTTACTATTTATTTTTGTATTTCCAATTTGTTTATGGGTATTTGATATTATTAATCATAATATTTTTAGTGATTAATTATCAATTCAACATTACTATCATTTAAAGGGTTTATTTCACAATCTCATTCTAATAAAGATTATTTAATCATAAATTCCAATTATACGAATTTATCTAATAATTTTTTAATAAAACCATTAAATGTTTTCCACTATGGTTATTAATTATATTTTTCACATGATAGTACCATTTTTCTTCTCTTTGTATCTTAAAATTATTTAGAAATAATTTAATAAAATCTGATATAAATTCTCCTTTCGATCAGAAATATTTATTCATTCAAAATCAGGTTTCCAAAAAATGTTTTCATTATATTTTAAAAATGATAGATTAAAAAAATTACCAATTTTTCCTTTTATAAATTTTTTCAATGGTATATTCTTATCTTTTTCAAAACAAGGAACATTTCTAACCATTGTACCATGAAAAAGGAATGTGTTTTTAGAATGTAAAGAATTACCCTCTAACATGTAATTCATTTCATTTAAGCTTACTTATTATGTTTAGGAAGATATTTATAAATAAATAGTTTTTAAAAGTCACTTTAAAATTGTATTTTTCAAAAAAAAACAAAATGAAAATGATATTTTCCTCAATAACATTCTTAAATATCTTTTTATGGTATTTTTAATCATTAATGAAAATAATACTTTATTCTCACATCCATATTTATATTTTATATTAATAAAATACTTATTATTCCTATATATTATTTAACATATTTTCTACCACTAAAAATTTTGATATTTACATCTATGAATCATTCTTGTAGTTGTTAACTTTCCCTCAAATTATTCACTTTCCATTGGAAATTCAACTTCCCCTAAATATAAGTATTATTTAACCGGTATTGTTTATTACCTAAACCATATAAAATTTTTACATAAGGTTTTTTCTTAGAATATTACTTGATTAAATGGGGAATTATTGATGAATATGTATTCATTAATAAACAATGAAATTCTACAAGGGACATTATTTAAGGATTGTATTGATTATTCAATATGTGAGGAATAAATATGATTGGTATGACATGGGTTAACTACCATCTAAAGAAACCCCCTATGAATCGATAGAATCATGGGAAGAATCATTATCAATGAATTAGATAAATGGGTTTTATCATGGAATGATTTAAACCATCTTGTGAACGTTCTTGATGGTAAAGTTACCATGTACCGGGGAAACCTAACATCTAATATTTAAGAACTACCTTCATTTAGAAATCAATTATTATTCTCCTTGAGATTTTACCTAAGATATTATCTTTGGATGCATTTTATTTTAATTTTTTTGATTTAATGGCATGTGTTCTCTATTATTTTCCTTTTCTATATTTATTTTCCATTATCTAATTCTTTAAATGGAATGTTGGCTCAGTTATTTTATTTTCCATATTGATTTTTCCATATATGGTTATTTAAAATGGAATTTTTTATCATTTATATACCTTGACATGTTGATTATGTTAATTGATTTATTGTATATTCTACTATACATAACCAATAATTATAATTTTAGAATATTTTTATTTTTTTCCTTATACCAAAGATTCCATGAAGTTTATTATGACTGATATGCATGGATATTTTATATGGAATATTGTTATTCTCAAAAACAATTGTTATAATTTATGTATTCAAATGTACTATATGAATCACTTATAAATATAGTTTTACCAATACTATCAAACATATATATCCATTAGGATGTTATTACTTATATCTTATGCCAATGTAATGGTAGCAGGAACCAGATTCAGACTGCTGGGTTCGAGGTCGCTATATTAATTATAGGTGTATTTGTGTTAGAGCATGAATACACAAAATTGTATCCAAACTATAAGAGTCCACCGCAATTGTTTTTGACTATTTAATTATATTAACAACATATTTTTAAAGAGACTATGAATTGTTATTAGAAACAAGAATAAATATCCTTCTTTAGAAACATTTAAAGAAAACAAGAAATTAAAAAAAAAAACAAATGGAAAGGAGGTTTTCATCGAAAAATCATAGAAAATTATAAAAAAGATTGATAATGGATCTATTTAACACTAAATGACTATAAAATAAGAACATTGTTTTCTATATCATATACAACATTCTACATCGATCTTAAACAAACCAGAAAATATTTTTATTAAATATTGGTCGTTATATCCTAGCCATTGAAATAATGGGTATGAATAGAATTAAAAAAAAATTAAATACACCCAAAAACACAAATATATATATATATATATATGTCCTTATCAATAGAAATTTACTGATAAATTCTTAGTTAATAAGTATTTAATTTTTATAAAATTCATTTCATGATTTAAAAATCATTTTTTTTCAAAAATGTTTTAATTATTTTTTATTAGTGAATGTTATGTCTATTTTACAACACATTATTAAATTTTATATAATAAAAATGTTATTTTTTAAATAAATTTTTGAAAATTAAAATTGGGTGATATTTTGATATTTTTTTAAAAAGATTGATATTTATGTGAATAATGAAAAATACCATTTTTTGTAAAATATACATTTATATTTATTAAAAAATAAAATTTTTCTTTAATTTTGATTTTAAATTTATATAATTATTTTTAAATTATATAAAATATAATTTTTTAAAAATGAATCATATTTATTCCTTATTTTAGTAGAATTTCATTTTTGGGATTAAAACCACATTTGTCCAAAAATGATTTTTCGTTTCATTTTGTATGTTTATATAATATTAATTTTTATTTATTATAGTAATTAAATAAAGGAAAATTAATTCTTGATTTATAATTAAGACATTAAAATATGGTAAATATGTCGCTTTTATTTTTTCATCATAGAGAATATGGAAAGTGTAGTAAATTTGTGTCATCATGGTAATGGTAAATCTTGTAATTAATGTTAAAAATAATGTGATATAGAATAATAATAACTCTAAAATTTATATTTATTTTCTTTGATAAGTTTGTTTCATCCATGAGCACCAAGGGTTTTAAAATTTAAAAATTTATTGGCACTTTCCTTTGATAACCACAAAAATAAGTTTTAAAATAAAAAACAGAAATAAAAGGACATTCAATTAATATTAATATCCTTAATATTTTTTCCCATCACAATAAAAATAGTTTATATATGATAATAACTTTTTATATAAAATACGAATTATATTTTTATTATGGTGGTTTATTTTAAAATTTTTAGTGATGATATAATTACCATAAATGCTTATGAAACACCAATATAGTTCCAATGAAAGTAATAATAAAACCAAGTAAATAAATTAAAAAATAGTAAAATTATTATATAATAGGTCATTTAAAGCTCCGCATTTAGATTTTAGATAACTATTACATATTAGTGATCTTTATAAAAATTTATATTGAAATTATATTTATATTTTGTTGTTGTTAATATGAAACTTTATGAATAGTCCTAAAAATGACTACAATGGTTTATTAAGACAAATATTTTACTTAAGGATTTAAAATTAATTAATATTTTGTATTTTTCTAAGTGAAATGTATAGGGTATAAAATATCTACCATTTTCTATTTATGGGACACCTTCCCATTTATAGTACATTATTTGAACCATAAAGAGTAAAAAACATTGATAAAATGGTAATTATAAAATGGTTTAACTTGAGATAAAAGCTAAGAGATAAGGTTCCAAAAATTAAATATACTTATATAAATTGATTCTGATGAATGTATTTATAATTATTCAAATATTTTCATTTAAATACATAATTTTTTTTCAATTTTCAATGAAAATTAATTAATATTAATTTCATATGTTAATTAATTCCCAGAGTGACCCTCCCTTGACTTATGAAAGGACTCCTCCAATATTCTATTCCTCAGTTTTTCTGAGAACTATTGTTACACCAATAACAAGAAATATCTCTAAAAAATCAACCAATTTCTTATATCTCTTAGTTTTCCCATAATACCATACATAGAGGTATAAAGGTATAATGTGAATGAGGATTTCTGAAGAAGATATATAAAATTTAAGGAAACATTTTCTATTCTATTTCTTATTCTATATATTTTAAAACTATTATTACCAATTTTATATAATTGAATATATATATATGTATATATTTAATATATTTATATTATATTATGTTAATTTATTTACTATAATCCCTCTATTTATTTTATTAAATGGGAAATGAAATCATCATTCGTGTCTATGGAAGACTACCACCTCATTAACAGAAATAATTTATTTTCCATAATAAGATATTATTTCTATTTTTAATGATATATTTAATGTATATATATGATATTCATGACATAATTATAATTTTTAAATTATAATACATCATCTATTTTATTACTTTTCAATCTATATAAAAATGATAGCTTCATTTGTGTGTATGTGTGGATCACCACCTCTATGAAGTGATGTGATTAGTTTTTTATCACCACATCTCATGGATAGTATCTATATGGTAATTGAATTAGTTAATTTTAAATTTTTTATATAGGAATAATTTTGGAAATATAAAATAATAATTATCTTGTTTCCCTCTTATCCATTGAAAAATAGAAACAGTACCCATGCTTTTGTACAACCTTTCATCTCGGTGATTATAATATAATTAATTTTCCATAACCATATTTCAGGGTTTTATTAATATAATTAATTAATGTATAAAAATTATAATAAGATATTGAATATTTTTCATTATAATAATGAATATTTAACTCTTTATCTAAAGTCATTCTAATGAATTTATGTTGGGAATTTGAGCCAATTATCGTCAAAACATCTCATATGAACTTAATTGAACAATTAATAGAATATAACCTGGTAATAAATAAAATGAATGAAATAATATACATGAAAAGGGTATTAATAATGTAAATAATTATCATGTTTTTATCATTCAATATGATAAATAATTGATGTGATGATTTGGACAACTGGTAAGGGACAATTTAACTTAAAAACATTATTTTAATCATTTTGATGATTTACATTATAACTATTTTCATCCATGTTCTTATTATTTAAATTATATTATTTATGTGGTTATATGGTTATGAATTAACTATAAAAAAATCTTTTTTAGTTTCTTAATTTTTTTTTAAATGGAATATTTTTTTGAAATGTTTTTGAAAATGGAAAAAAAGAATTTTATATTAAAACATATATTCTGTCAATGGGATTTCCTAGAGTTATAACATTTATTTAAGGTTTATACCCCTTTATTATATTTCATATTATATTAAATTAAAAAACAACTACCCTTTTTATGGGCACTTAAAGAAATTGAATGGATATTTAAATATCCTGAAATGTTCTCTTATGGTTGAAAAATCTATTTTTATGGGTTTGATAATGGAATTTTAAGAATTCATGTTATATAATTATGATATAGTTCTTAAAAATAATTTATGCTGATTTTTGATCCTATAATATCTCATTATTATTAGTGTTTATGATGTATGTTATGATGATGGGTGAGCTCAATACAAATCTCCAATAAATTTGGTATAGGGATTGAGATAACTAGTGGTATGTTTCTCCTAATAGATTATTATAGTTTACCAAGCATGTTATTCCATTTGTATAAATGTTTTTAAGAGTGATATTAAAATTATGTACCATTTTAGAAAGATGATTTATATATGATTTCTATGGGTTTTCATGTAAATCATTTGATTTCACAATGTATTTCATGAACTATCCTAGATACCCTGGTACATCGATACCATAGATGACATCAAAAAAACCTGAACTATGTTCCCACTCCCCATGGGATGATGAATATCATTTTGAATCATGAAATAAAAACATTACAATGAATTTTCCTAAAAAATAGAAGAAGAAAGATATACAAATCAGTATTCTAAACTCCAATGGGAGACCGTACCCAAAACCAAATAGGCATTTTTAAAAACCCAAATAAAACATCATAAAGGTACAAAAATATAGATAAGATAACCCAATGTCCCAATGGAAATGAAACCCCAAGAATCAAGGGATTAATAACATCCACCTCCTCCAAGTGGTGCTTTCATTTCACTTGAACCTAGTAGAAGAAAGTATACAAAATTAAAAAGGTAATGGTAGGGTGAGAGATATAAATCCTAATAGGGTCTCACTGTGTGTTCCATAATAAGGTGCCAAAGAGAAAAAAAATCATGTTTCCAATTTTATTAAAAATATGCATGTAAGTACATTTTCATATTTAAAATAAAACATGATTATCATTTCAAATGATGTAAAAAATTTCATATTTGTCTTAAATAACCAATTCATATTAAATATCTTATATAAATCATTAGTCATGAGTAAACAAATTTCAAAATAAATGGAATATATATCAAAAAAATCCTAACAAGAAGTAATGCCATCTAACATATGGTATGAGAGTTTCGAGTTATGGTTTGCTCACGCATCTTATATGTCTGAACATGATAATGTGAACACATTTCGCTCAGGATCAAGCCCAATATGACCAATCAACATCTCACTAGGGATTTTATATTCCCATATAGGTTTTTATAAGAGTTGTTAATCTCCAATTCATTTACAGGGTATTAAAATCCTGTAATATTTTTCCCAAAATAACCTAATAACCACCTCGTATCACATGTTCTCAATCAGTCAATCAATAATGGGAAAATCATTAAAAAATATTTCCAAATTAAATTTCCCCATTTTTGTTTAAAAATATCATTTCACTTACAAAACCAAAACATAGGATTTTCATCAATTCATGTCTTATCAAAGAAAACAAACCAAATGTTTTATTCATCTTAATTTAATCCATTTTCTACATATAAATTGTAAAATCATTTCAGAATTTCCTTCAATTTCATTTCACTCCCTAACATCCAATTATAATGGGATTGGGTGTCCTTCCCAAAATCAATACCCAATCAAATTAAAGATCAAATTCGCATCTAATTGAATCCATAAAAATTAATTTAAAGTAATTTCAAATAAAATAAATTCAAGTTTTAATCAATTAGGAAATCTTAAATAGAACCCCCTACATTTTCTCACAGAATCACTATGCCGAAATGAGACTCACAAACGGAAAGAGAAGGCATATAAGATCAATGAACATAACCTAAAATGAAGATTCAAAAACATGATGTTTAGATACATAAATCCCAATAAAATATAGAAAAATCCCAAGAGGAACAATAATAGTGATGGAGGAGACCATAATATCACCTTACCAAGAAAAAAAAGAAACCAAGATGAAGATCATTCACCAAGCACATGATCTAGAAGGATTAGAGATCACCATAATATCATATGAATTGATCTATGTCATAGGCGGTAGGGCTGTAAAATGAGTTTATTAAAAATAAATTGATAAGTAAAAGTAAAACCTTCTAGCCTGATAATTATGTAATGTGTAACCCGGGTTCACATTATGAAATTCCTAAAGCCCACATACACTGAAAAATACATCAACTTTTTTTTATTAAAATCAGTTGTTTTATATTTGTAAATTGTGTCTACTTTACACAGTGTGTACCTATTCATGATTTTTTAATTATTTCATGTCATATTCAAGGTGATGATTACAATTTTTGTACCTCCATTACATGGAATGTAAATCTTCAGAAGATTTCATAAACTATAGGTTTATGGTGAATATTCTAAGAAATCACTGACATCACCATTATAGGTATCCTCCAAATTCTTTCCCAGACTTACTCAACTAATGAGAAGGGAAAAATATATAATGTAAAAAAATAATTGATATAAAGGTAAATGGATGTTAAAACATACCCACCATGAGAAAAATCTCTCCCCAGAAATTCTGTAAGGAGCATTCATATTGAAAAGATAAGGCCACTAATCTCTCATAGGTGCATCATGATCCCCTTACTCAAGAGAATTAGAACTATGATACCATATCACTCAAACCAAAGGTATTTACCTCATATTAACTAATTTATCCTATTTATGTAATACCAAATGGATTCTTAATCGCATATAATGTAGTCTCAATATTAAGAGTTCACTAGCTCAACATATGATTTATATCAGAAAAATACTATCATAGATGAAATACATAGAAGAAATTATATATCAATGTCAACTATGGTGGAAGTGAAAAATTGTAATAAAAATTCCACACATAATTAAAAATATTATATGGTCCTGAAAAATGAGGATAATGCTTCCATTTCCACCCAAACTATCAATGACCTAAACGGGGTGAAATATTAAAGAACACCTAAATGCCAGCTAAAAAATCCAATGGACTACAACATAGATCAAAATAAGATTTATACCAGATATATTCCATAAACCACCTCTAATTAATATAATAAATATGTTTTGTCATCTCTTGGACGATTCTCGGTCTAACCAAGTAACTTTCCACAATCTCCGACAAACAAAATGATGTTTTACAAGGGAAACCACACAATACCTCAAAAGTATTCATTCTAATCGCGGACAAACAACTATTGTTATAAGTGAACTAAACCTTTCCACAATAGTTGTCCCATGATCCACAAAAATCAAGGATGTATGCACGAATAATATCCTTAAAATTTTTTATAGCTCCATTTTTATGAGAATCCATCTATAGATGGTATGTCATACTCAAAATAACATGAGATCCCAATGCCTCCAGAACTCCTCTCCAAATGAAAGAAGTATACTAGGGATATTTATCAAGGAAAATAACATATTGAACAATTTTCAAATGAGAAATCTATCTCACATATATATTACCCATATCATCAACATGGTTTGTATTCTGAATGGGTATAATGTGAGCTGATTTGGTCATCCTATCAATGAAAAACCATAAAACATTCTTATTTGTATGGGTACATAGAAACTTGACTAAAATGTTCATAGAAATATCATATTTATTCCATTTGGGCACATGAATATGAAAATCCAAACCCAAAGGTCTCTATTTCTTGTACGTAACCTATTGGTGAGTATGGAAATGGGAAAGAATGTCAGTGATGCCTGATCTCACACCCAACCACCAGAATCATTGCTGTATGTCATGGAACTTATTTATGTTTCCTGGGTTCACTACTGACTGTGAATGATTGAAATCACCCATAACATCTTTCTACATACCTAACAACATAAAACAATATTCAAAAACCTAGAATACCCTCCATAGAGAACGAGCACTTGGAAACATCTCCCCATAATAAAGATGATCTCAAATGATTTTAAATTCATCATCAAGATGCTGTTCTTAAAGAGTCTTCTTGAGAAGAATGGAGGTCAAAAAAATAGTAGCCCAGATAACATCGAACCCTATTTCCCAAACTCGAGTACACAACTATTCATATTGATCCATCAACATCCACTCTTTTTATGATTTATTTTTTTCCTAGGTTGTAAATTTCCTAGTCAATGCATTAGCTAGGGAATTCCATTTCAATTTTGTATTGGAAATATAGAAATTAAGAGTTTTTAGGTAATCCACCCAAAGCCTCTTAAATAGAATCAAATATTTTTGATGTAACACATAACCCATGGTCTTGTGGATAGAATACATAGAAACCATTTCTATAAAAAATTAATACTACTAATTATTAATCTCATGCGGAAAAACTGCATTCTCTAGGTCATGGGTTGGATAATTATTATCATGTGGACTAATATTCCATGATCCATATAAAATGACATGATTAACCTACATAATAACACAACATAATTCTGAACATTATGCATCACAAAATACCACATCTACATTCCTAAACTCAAGAATATTCAACATCAACACATAAGTTAACAAACATTTCAGCACAATAAAAGAACTGTGAAATTTATCATCCGACTCAAACTCACCCCCTTATTAGTGAGAGTGGTTATCAAAGAAGGTAACATAAAGAAATAATTTATGAACCTGTGATAATAACCACCTAAACCCATGATTATCTAAATATAAAAAACATTACATGGTTTCCCCCATTTTATAACTGCTTTCACCTTCTCAATATCAATAGATTTACCATTTTTGGACACTATGTATCCCATGAAATTCAATTCATGAATCCATAATTCATATTCCGATATCTTGGCATACAATCTGTGATTTCTCAACTGTACAAGAACTAATCTTATAGGATGAACATAGTACCCCTCTATCTTAGTGTAAACTAGGATGTCATCCAAAATGACAACCACCAAAACAAATTGATATTCCTGAAATATCATGTTTATTAAATCTACAAAGACTGCATGATATTATTTTAGACCAAATGGCATGTGAATGTATTCATAGTGGTAGACCTGCTCAGAATAGTGGTTTTCGGAATGTTAGGTTATTTTATTCTTAATTAGTCATAACTATATTTAAGGAAAGTCTTTAAGAACCACTTCTCCCACATAAAATAATTTGAAAAATCATCAATTTGTAGATAAAGATATTTTTTATTTACCACGAAACTATTTTTATTTAGTTAATCAAGACATAAGAAATGTGCACCATCACTTTTATTATAAACTGGGATAGGTTATGGACATGGGGACACACATAGGTGTATAAACCCTTTCTCTAACATATCATCGAATTGAGTCTTCAATACATTTTAATTTCATCAAGTTCCATACAGTAAAAATAAATTTATTCTATATGACTACTAGACACTAAACCAATAGAAAACTATACCTCACTTAATGGTGGAAATCTAGTTAAGTTAAAAGAAACAACATCAGGAAAATTGATGAAAACTAGAGGGATATCACCACTCAGGGATTCTAGATCCATATCAAAAGTAAACACTAATATCACTTTTACCAACACTTTATAAGAAGTTATAGCTCTACTCAATCATGGTTCCCATTCTCACTAAAATATATAAAACACCCCATTTGGTTCAATAAAAATATCCATCAAAGATAAAAATAAATTCATTCATAATTAGTAATGATACAATCCATTTGAAAAATGACATCAAGAGGTTTCATGTAGAGAAAATGAAAATCTAATGGGAGATTAATATATTTTGAATATAATATACGTGTTTTAAATTGAAGAACCTACCCTATCTTCATTCCAAGGTGTGTAATAATATACCTCACATAAGATAAAATATCCATAAGAAGATTTATGTGATTCACAGTATGAGATGAAATGAGATAATGAGATTCATCGGTATCAAATAATTTATTCACTGAAGATAAAGCTATAATGATGGAACCTCTCACAATTACTAGACCCATGTCTACTTAATATGGAGACTCATCCAATGCAAGAAGATTCTTTGTTCTGAATTCCAATGAATAGAACCCCTTAGATATCAAATCAACTAATTGCACTATTTTACTTTTTGGTGATGATGATTCTATGCCACAACAAAGTGAGGAATAGATATGACTTAACTTCATCAACTGACCTGAGCATCTGTAGGAAGCGTATATATTTAGTGCCTTATTTCATACCTGTCTTAAGTTCCCTAGCTTTCCGCACTGGTAAAAAATCAAAATGAACCATTCAATATTTAAAGGAGGTATAAAAGAACCCTTAATATCTAGATCCTAAACAACACTCATCGAACTTTATCTTCCCATTATGGGAACTCACATAACTTCCACTTGGAGATAAAGGAACTCCCGTCAACATTAACTTACAAGCCAGATCAAGCTCAACCATCAATGATCTATACAGAAATTAGAATGAGTAGATAGATTCAAAAAAAAAAATTATAATAAATATCTAATATAATTCCCATTTTAATCCTTCGTGTATTATTCTTCTCATTCTATGAAAATATCAGATTATAACTACACAAACTCAGCAAATAAATTCGCATATTCATTCACAGTCTAGCCAGCCTACACATGTTTGAAACACTAAATAGCCTTATTCATCACAACATATTCTAGATAGAAATAGTAAGTGAATAGAAATATAATTCCATTACAATCCAATCCCTCATGCTTCTATGCCATTATCATGATGTCCTAAGATCTCTTACTAAGTCATTACAACATGAATGTGGCACATTTCACATTGAGAACATTAGGCATTTCCAAGAACTCCAAAAGAAGCTCATTGATCTCAACAAATAAACAACATCTTGAGTATAATTACATAATTGTGATGAATATATTTTCTAACTAAGAAACTCAGG
Organism: Viscum album; assembly: GCA_963277665.1. Taxonomy (NCBI): domain Eukaryota; kingdom Viridiplantae; phylum Streptophyta; class Magnoliopsida; order Santalales; family Viscaceae; genus Viscum; species Viscum album. The sequence continues at coordinate 224,023,771 of OY728135.1, read as the reverse complement.
AGAATGATTATGTGATTTTTCACTATGAGGTTAAACATCTAGATCCTATGGAGTTATGGGTGTAGGTGCCTGTCCCAAATCTTGGACACCATGAACAATAACCTTAACCTAGTTCTGGTCCATTTGATTATTTCCTCACTATGGTTCATCATTAGATTCCTCTAAATGTTATTCACACATCTTTTCATAGGGATATTTCTACACAACATCTGAAAACAACATTGAAGACATCATAAGATTAATTTGATGAACAACTTAAAACAATAACAATAAGAGGATTTATTCCCATTATATAGATAAACAAGATTTAAATTTGAACCTATCCAAATCAAGAGTTAGAAAAATACAATAATTAAACCTCTAGAAGCCTTTCCCAAACCACCCATGGAGACTTATGTATCATTATTATGAGATCAATCTAGAAAATTGGTGATAACTACCTCCAAATTCTGAGAAGATTTCTCAACTACATACCAACATCAATGAATGATTATTGACTTGTACCTTTGATATGACTTTGTCACAAACTATCTAGGATACCCTAGTACCATGATACCCATGCTGACACAAAAAAATACCAAAGGGTGTTTATGATCCTCAGGGGTTGGCAACTAGCACCTGCTATTATACTGTAAAAATGTGCAAATGAATTTTCCTCACACATAGTGAATGAAACAGATACATTTCAATATCATAAATATATAAAATGGTGAAAGTTCAAAAAAATGAATTTCGAAAACCCAACAATTCTTCAAAATACCAAAATATTGACCTGATAACCCATCATCCCAATGTAGATTACACTCTATGATCCAAGGGTTCAATAACATCCACCTCACCCAAGAGGTTCTTTTCCTTTATTTGGACTTGGAAGAGGAAAATCAATAAATTTGTGAAGGTAAAAGTAGGATGTGAGCTATAAATCTTAATAGGGAATCACCATGATTTCTATAATAACATACCACAATATTAAAAAAATAATGATTTTAGTTTTTATAAAAACATGAATGGAAGTATATTTTCATATTTAAAACAAAATATTCCTTTGATTTCAAATTATAGTAAAAAATTCAGACATGGTTTAAATAAAAACATTATAAAAAATAGTTTATATAAATCATTATACGTGAGTAAAATAGTTTTAAAATCAATGAAATATATATCAAAAAAATAACAAATTGATACTTGGTCATATTCCATGTGGTACGATAGTTTTTTGTTATTGGGTCTTTACACATATCATATATGTGATTACGACAATTTGCGCACACATGCCTCAAGTTTAACTTGAATATGACCCATCAACATCCTATTGTGGATAAGATATTTTTTGAATTAGGTTTTTGTTATATCTATGAAGAGTAAATCTATTTCTATAGAGTTACCATCCTAGAATGTTTGTCCTAAATAACCTACTAACCACCAAGGCTTGTATGTGCTCAATCAATCAATAAATAATGGGAAAATAATTTCAAGACATTTATAAATCAAATTCCCCTATTTATATTTTCAAAATTCCTTTTTACTTTCAAAAATATAACCTAGTTTTTTCATAAATCCATGCCTTTCCAAATAAAAGAAACAGTATTTTTTTATCATTTTAATTTTATCAATTTTCTTAATATAAATTCTCAAATAATTTCAAAATTTTCATTAAATTCAATTCACTCTCCAACTTCCGATTCCATTGGGAATTTGGGTTTTTTCCAAAATCCATATAAAGTCAAATCCAAGATTCATTTCATGTCAAATTGTTATTCTAAAAATTAATTGAAATAATTTTAAAAGAGAAGCAATTAATGGTTTGATCAATTATAAAATATTAAATAGAACCACCTATCATTTCTCATTGAATATCAATTCCCTATAAAGGGTTATCCAATAGTAGAAAAAGGTGAATAAGATATAAGAAATCAACCTAAAAACAAGATTCAAAAACTCCGTGTTTAGATCCATCAATCCAAAGAGATATCTCAGAAACAAAATAGAAAAAGAGAGAGAGATTAAACAAACCACAAGATCCACTTACAAAAAAAGTTGAACCAAAACTACAATGATAACCAATCGATGAGAACATGATCTAGAAGGATCAGAGATCAGAATAATCATCTAGGAATATCTCTAGGATGTAGAAGTTAGGGATTAAAACTTAGTGGAACAAAAAGCTTCCAAGGAGAAGATTTAAAATCGTCTTCCCCAATAATTACACTATATTTAACCCACATTCATGTAGTTTATTCTTGAAGCCTGCATATACCAAAAAATTCATCAACTTTTTATTAAATCGTGTTTTTAATATTTAAACATTATGTAAAATGAAAATTGGGTGTATCTTTTCTTTCTTTGTTCCCATTTCACGACATCTTCTACGTAATGATCACACGTCCTGTAACACCATTATATGACCTATAAATCCCCAAAAGACTACAAAATTTGTAGTTTTATGCTATAAATTCTCAAAAATACTTGACTCCACCATTATAAGAATCCTATTAATTATTTATCTTCCTTAAATAACTAATCGAAAGGAGAAACTAAAACATTCATTAAAATATACTTGATAAAAAGGTAATGAGATTTTATATTATAAGACAATGAATATCAGTATAAATGAAATATTATGCTACTTTAATAAGGCTGGAACTTATAACTATTAGAATAAATTTTCATGAGTTTTTAATTTTTTGTAAATACTCCATTTTGAGAAATGTTTTCATTTAATATTTATTGTAAATTATTTTATAAAATCACTGGACAATAATGTTTATTTAAAAGGTAACAAAATAATTATTTTGAGCTAAAATTTTATATTAAATGGGTGAAAATTTATAATACATATTCATGTAAAGACATGTTTATTTATTTCATTTTATATATCCCTTAAAGATATATTTTTTATAATCTCACAGTTTTAAATAGTTTACATTGGGTTTCTGGATGAGTGATAATGAAGAAGATGTGTTATTAATATTCAGGAAGTTTTTTACTAAAAAGAAACAATTTTTATTTATAAATGTTTCATACTTTGGAAATAATAGATACTGAGTGAGTGTGTACACATTGTAATATATGATTTACCTATGAATGTTTTATGTCCTAATTATCTAGAACTATAAACAAAAAAGATCCATGAAATGGAAGAAAGTAAATGATTGTATAAAGACTCAATTAAAATATTATTTATGGTCGGGGACTAAATTGTTTCTATAAAAGTAAAGGATTAGATAAAATTTGATATTAGGATTAGATAACATTTGTCAAAACATGGTGATATTTATAAGATAATTATAAAATCATCATGTTGTTTTAATGTATCATTTTTTAATTTCTTATTCATGATATCCCTATCGAGATATTGGAAAATTAATATAGTTATGTCAATTATGAATGAAAGGGTACAAACTCTAAAAGGGGGATATATTTTATTATATTGATCATCTCCAATGCATGACGAGTGGGCCTAATATAGCACACAAATCGATAAATTCCATGGAAATATTACTTTGATTAATTTAGATTTCTCTTTTGGAACCATTTTGAAGAATGGGTGGATATAACCTATGGAAAACAATTAGAATCCATAGTGATATTGGATAAACCTAAATTATCATGGGATGGTAGGTATAATGTTTATCACAAGTTTAATATCATATACACCACTTTTGAGTTTTTATGTGATGAGAATACTTTGGTAGACCTTTATTGAGTTTTGAAAGAAGTTATTTAAGCTTTATGTTTAACATGTTAAAATATATTTAATAAAGAATGCCTTGAAATTTTACAGACATATATTTAGGGGCACTGATAACCTTTATTGTTTACATGATATTTTATTATTGAGGAAATTATGGCTTTCTAAAAGTTTTGAAATTGTTTTATATTGTATAGATAACCATGGTATGGAAAATGTATTTGGTGATTAAGTAATTAATGTTATGTAGAAATAATTTCATTTTATTATGAAGTAATATTATATGAATAAGGTAAATAGAATATTATTGGACAAGTTTTGAATTTAATTTGAGAAATTATGTTTGAGTAAACTTTTAGAAACATATATGATTTTATTTTGGCATTATGGTGATTCATGTTAAGTAATTAAATGATAATCATAATTTAGAGATTATGTGTTTAAGGAATATAATATTTTGGGTATATGAAATTTTGACTTAATAAGTATCATTAGAAATAAATATAAAATTGATCTTAAAAGAATATGTGATAAAGTACATCTAATTTTTGTGTCTTTAACGTGGATTATTTTTAAGAGTTATTTACAAAAAAATTTATGATTTGCAATGATGATTTTATAATTAAAATAGAATATCATAATTTTTTGGATATTATTTTACATTTTTCTAATAATTTTGGTTTCATTTAATGTCTAATGAAAAGAATAATAACTTTGTATCACTTTATAGATCAAGCTCTCTTTTTTTATTATTTAATTTTAGATCTTTTAGAATGAAATATTTTATTTTGAATATTCATTTACTGTATTAAGAGTTTTAATAAAAGAGGTAGTTGATCAAATGATAAACAAATAATGAAATTGTTCCTATGAAATGGAATAAAATTATATATCTATATTTTCTTTTATTTTTTTATTTAATAAATTCTTGAAAATTATGCAAATGTTGTTAAAATAAAAATCTATATAATATTAATTTTACATCTGATTAATTGACGATTTTTTCATTTATCATTGGTTTATGATTTTGTGGTCATTAACATTCCTATAATCATTCACATTCTTGTGATCAATTTTCTAATTCATTTTTCACATTTATTTGGACATTAAAATTTCCCCCATGCTTTTATTTTCAATACCCTTTAATGTTCTCATATTTGGAAACCAGATTATGTGTTATACTATATGTCTATCTTATTTTGTATTTTCTCCTATCTAATTTAAGGGTTAATAAATATTTTGGTGATTTGGGTCTTTAATATTGATATTTTAAAATGTTAAACAATTTATTACCCATTTGATGATAAAATTATGAGGAAAAAAATTATTATAGGTTTGAAAATGTAACACCCATATATTTTAAAACAATTACATTATATTTGATATTGTATATGACATGGAACATTCAGTATTAATAAACTATAAAATATTATTATTTAAATATGATCATTTCAAAATAGGCATTGAATTGTTGAGTATGAATAGGATTAACCAAAATATAAAATATATATAAATTCCATAATCAATAATAATTTATTTATTAATAATAACTACAAAATAATCATTAAATTTTTAGAAATGTCATTTTATGCTTTAAAAATATATTTTCTTCGAAAAATATTTTTAAATATTTATTTAGAGAATATTAAAAAATATGGTAAACTTTTATAAAAAATATTTTATAAAAAGGATTATAATTTTAATATAATTATATAAATATTTCCTTATGTTGAATTATTTGGATTTTTCTAAAATGATTTTTTTATTGAATATTGGAAAATAAATTCTTTTTGTAAAATTGTCATTTATTCATAAATAAAATCCCATAATTCATTGAAATTGATTTTAAATTAATATAAGTATTAATAAACTGGATATTTTTTAATTATTTACATTTGAATAATCACAATAGCTAATTTTAGTATGGGATAACTTTTGGCCTGAAAAATGAATTTTAAAATAAATGTTCAATTATATTTTTTGTTTTTATCATATATTACATTAATTGAATTCAAGGTATTGATTTCGGAATAATGGATTTCATATTTGGAATTAGGATGCTCAAATATGTTCTATACACCCTTTTTATTTTTTTTATTATGAATTTAACTATAATAAATATTTTCCACCTTGGTGTGGGTAAATTTTTGTAAAAAGGGTTAAAAAAGTGAAAATGCCTAAACAATATCACTAAAACTTGTATTTATTATTATAAATTGTGTTTTCATCACTATTTTTATCAAATTATTAAAAATGTAATAGTTTGGTTTCATTTTTCTTGTATAATGACAATAATATGTTTCTAAATTAAGCGTTAAATTAAAATGAAACTTTCTTTCTTTAAAAACTTTTATCAATATTTTATTGGGATGAAAATATGTAATTTTTGGTTCTAAATACTTATTTAAATTATAAATTTTTTATCGTTGTCTTAATTTATTATTAAATTTTAGTGGAAAGTTATTTACCTTAAATGCTTATGCAACGCCAACACAGTTCTGGTAAAAAATGTAAAAAATTATTGTAACTAAATTTAATAACACTAAGAGTAAAACATATTGGGTGTCCTAAAGTGTCCCAATAATTTTTTTGATAAAAATAAAATTTTAATAAATTTTCTGTTTTTATATTAAAATTTAATTACAAATTTCTTATAATTAAATTCAACAGTTTTTTAATTGAACCTAAATTAATAAATATTGTATATTAATTTTAAATAAAAAATTTATTTAATTTTTTAAAATTCATAAAAATATTTTCATTTTATAATTTAATGAGATTTGGTATATAAAACCAATAATTTTATATTTATGGTTCACTTATACATTTATTATAACATTCGTGACCCCTAAATTGCAAAAAATATTAATACCATGCTAATCATGAAAAGGGAAAAGGGGGTTAAAACTAAGATATACGAGTTTAAACACCATTAAAACAAGTAATTTTTTTAATAGGAGTTAAAATTATAGTATTATTATATTCTAAATATATATATTATAGAATTATTTCCTACGAAATTTAATTTATATTAATTTAATACTTTATGTAATTTTAAGAGTACCCTTACCCTCACTTATAAAATGGAATATCCTCTCCTCCCGTACTCACATATTATACACACCCTAGATTAGATAATCCCCGCCCAATTATAAAAAAAACATCCATCCCCACATCCTATACTTTTTAGCTTGTCACAATACTAACCATATATGTAATAATGTGTAATGTAATGAAGGTTTTCCGAAGAAGATATTAAACTTTTAACTAAATGTTTTTTCTTAATATCATCCTCTAACTTCTTAAAAACTCTTCTAACATGTCTGAATTAAAAACATAAAAACATATGATATAATAATATTTTATTATTATAATTACATAACCTTAATACATCTTCTTTTTTCATAAAATGGGAAATTAATATTTCATTCATATGTACAAAAAATACCGTATCATGAAACACTTTAATTCATTTTAATAAAATAATTTTATAGATAGTAATAAAAATAAATTCAATATATATATGATATTCATAAAATAATTACCATTATATATGTAAAAAATTTCTTCTATTTTCTTAAATTTTAATCAATTCAAAATTGATAACATCACTTGTACGTACATGTGGATCACTACCTCGATGAAGTGATGTGATCCATTTCACATCAATATTTCACATAGCTAGTATATATATCTGTATCTAATGAGATAATTTAAGATAATAAAAACAATAAAAATATAAAATAATACTTAACTTATTTCCCTCATATTCATTTAAAATTGGAAAGGTTACACTAGTGTACGTGCGACCTACCATCTCCCTGACTATAACAAAATTCATTATTTATAACCATCTTGCGTGGTTGGTTTAAAAATTATTATTAATGTGTAAAAATTATAATTATTTCATTATTATTATTCTATTGGGGATGGAATAATGAAATCCTTTCCCATTATAAACATACTGAAGTTATTTTGGATATATGAGTTGAGTGTTGTCCAATCATATAATGTAAACTGAATAGATTTGATAATTTAATATAAAATGTTAAAAAATAAGATAAAAAGAAAAATAAACATAAAAATGATATTACGAAAGAAAATAATTAATATAGTTTATTATAGTTTAAGATAAATAATATACATGATTGTTTGTGGTTGAGGTAATGGAAACATTATATTGAAACCATTATTTTAATGATTTTAATGATTCACTTTCTAAATATTTTTCATCCATGTCCATATTATTTAAATTATTTTATTCATGTATTTATATAGGAATGAATGAATTATAAATTATACTTTTGACATTCACTCAATGGTTTTAAAAAAGAATACTTTTAAGGAACATTTCGATAAATAGGAAAATATGTTCTATTTTTACATATCTGGTGTGAATAATATTTCCTACCTCCATAACTATTATTTAATGTTTGAATTACTTTATATGTTTTCATGTTTTCTTAAAATAAATACCACTTTCACTTTTTATATGAATTCTCAAAAATCGTTTAATATGTAATAGATATTTTAATATCCATAATGTATTTATTATTGGTTAAAATTATGTTTTAATATTTATGCTGATGGAAATGATTAATTTAAAATTTTATTATTATGTTATGGTTGATAAAAAAAATTATGATGAAGGGTGAGGATGATATTACTCATGAATGTGATCCTGATATAGATCATATGAAAGGGTATTCTTGATATAGCTCTCTGTACTGTCGATTAAAGGGACAGATTTATCCTATTATAGGGTTCTTTATATGATTATTGTAATTTAATAGGTAGGTTATTCCATTTTTAATTATCATATGAGAATTATTTCTCATTTTAACTAATTTATTTATATTTTATTTATATATGTTTTAATGGAAATATTATTATTTTACAAGGTAATATAAATGAGATTATGATTTAAGGAATGGTTAAGCCCCTTAAATAAGTGAGAAATGCATATAATTTTAAAAAAACATTCCTCAGTTTTTCATGTTTATAAAGAAAACATAATGAATTTTTTCCTTTAATATTTATTATGAAACATTTTATATAATATTTGGGCACTGGATATTATTTAATCGGTATGAATTATTTTTTGAGTTGAATGTATTTTATGAGAAAATAAACTTTTCTTCATGTGTATGAGTGAACTAACTAGGTTCATTAATTCTGTTTATAAGTGCCTTTTTGAGAATTTGGTGATAATACCATGATTTTAAATTTTTTTTCATAGGTTTTAAGGATGAGTAAGATTAAAGAAGAATTATTTTTAAAAGTGAATAATATTTTTCATGAAAATAAAACACATTTCAATTAATATGATTTATAATGTTTAAAAATGGAAACCTAGTAGAAGTTTAATCTTTGTAATATAAGGGCTTAATATATAGGAATTATGACCTAATTATCTAAAAATCTATACCAAAAAGGTAATAAAAATGTATAAAAATGGATAGTTCTATAAATAATCAATCTAATTATTTTTTAAGGATGTTCAGTTATAATAAGAGCCATAATTCTAGGAAAATGTAATTGAGATGTAAATATTATAGAAAATAATTCTTATTTACACTTTTCAAAAGATCGTAAAAATGAAAGGTATGGAAAATTGTGAAAATATTACATCAAGAATTGTGGATATAAACTAAAAGTTAATATAATTTTACCTTAATAAATCATTTAAATAATGAAAAAGAAAATCCCTGATGAAAAAAATGAATATTAATATGGGGGAAAATGATCTCAAACCCTGAATTGGAAATAAGATCAGCTTATTTATTATAAATTATTTTAGTGGGTTTTTAGTAACTAAGTGATGAAAATGGAAGTAATAATTTCAAAATATGGAAATAACAGGAGTAAAATAAAATATAGAGGGTTTATTATGGAAACATCATAAAAATCCTAAATTGAAGATTCAATTATAAACTATCCTGATTAAAAGTGAGATAGTAACATAAACCCGAAGATTTATTTCCTACTTGGTCAAGAAAATTCCTAAATCTTGTATAAATAATTTATATTTATTATTTATTTATATCTAATCTATATTTTTTTATCAATACTAATGTATATAAGTTAATCATAATGTCACTTTTACACATTTAATCACAATTCATTGTCAAAAACAATTAATAAGTTTTCAATTTTTCTATTTCTCATGCATGTCTAGATTTCTTGGTTCCAGTTATTTATCTTTGGTCATGGTTTAATCAAGTATATAGTATTAATAAAGTATTATATATCATAATTTTATATTAAATAACAATTTTGAAAAATATATGTAAGGCAGTTTTGATAAATTACATCGAATCATGGGGATAGTAGTATACAAGTACACATGAGCAATGTTTCCATTTTCTAATAAATGGGAAGGAAGAAAATTAGAAAATATTATGTATTTTTATAATCATAATTATTTCATTATTTATAAATAAATTCATTAGATTTATCTGTATTAAAATCTATGGGTGGCGGTGATGAAAAATGAAATACATCGCTACAAAGAGTCAGTAGTCCATATATATGCATGAATGAGATTTTCATTTTAAATTATATGAAAGAAAGATATAAAATATCTCTACCATTAAATTTTAAAAAAATATAGTAAATATACTAATTTAATTCATTTTTTATGGTTATAGAATATTTGGATGATGTTTATAAAGAACTAAACCTGAAAGAATGTTTTATGAACATATACTTATTCCTTAGATGTTATCCACCCAAAAACACATTAATTTTTTTTATGGGTATTTTTGGATGACCAAAACATATATGTATTTTACAGGGTAGTTAGGAAGGTATTTTTATTGATAATGGTTGAGTGATAAGAGTCTTGGATGTGTGGATAAGTTAAGAGAGAATGATCGATTTTTATGTGAGTGGGTTGGCACTTAGGTTAATACTCTAAACATTAAAATAATAAAATTCTTTTTAATGAAAAAGTGGAACAAATTGATTTTTCATTAATATAGGATAAATTATTTTCCAAATTCAGTTCCTTTTTTTAAATATGTTTTAGTTATATCTTATTCCCTATCTATTAATTTAACCCCCCATTATTCCTTTTAACTCTTACCATGGTCACAAAATTTTTACAGTAGTAACCATACATTATAACTAATGTTAAAATGAGAATTATTAAATAATTTTATTACTATAATTCAAAATATTTAATTCATTTTTGAATTAATAATTCCAATATGTGTTAACACTTAATTTTGATAAACATACATACAATGAAAAAAATAGTTTTTATAAAAATATCTTTTTGACGAAAAAAATTAATTTATACCAGAATCATTTATAAAATTGAATCTCATGTAATATATAAGTTTATGAATAATAAATAGTGAGATATGGGGAATTAAAAATAATTCCCCATTGAATGTAATTTTTTAGTCAATTAAATTATATGTTACTAAAAAGTTCTTTTATTTGTATAAATATACACTTCGGTTTTAGAATGTGAAACATAGGATTCTAATTTCAACATTGTATTATTAAAAAAATGATATTACTTAATATATACATACTTGGTATATAATAATGTTTTTAAAACATAAATTTCATTCCTATACCATACTGACATCATAAAATGATATTATTTATAAAAACCTAATATTTTACTTTTCACCTAAAAATAAACAATTTTAAAATAAAAAACAAAAAAATCACCCAAATGTAATTTTGATCTTCTTAATTCAAAAAAGAATTAAATTTAATAAAATAAAAAAATATTTGGTAATTAAATATTTAAATGAAAATTTAACTAAAGATAAAATATTTTTTTTAAAATATAAAAATTGTAAAATTAATGTGTTTTTTATTTTATTTCATATCAATTCCTAATTATTTATTTTTTATTTTATTAGTTTATATATTTAAGCCTATATAAAGGGAAACATTTATAAATATACCAAATTCTTGAATAATAGTATTTAAAAACCCCCTTTTAACATTAAATGATTGTAATCAAATCTCATTAATTATTTATTTTCTTTCCAATATATCTATTTTTATAAGGTTTATTTTAATAATTCATAAATTTTTATACTCTTGTGAATGTTTATTACATTATATTTAAAATACTATTTGTTTAATGTAAATAACATACAAAAATAATGGTGTGTTATATTCTCCATCACTTAAATAAATTAAGTCCTCGAAATTTTTTTCTTACAACAATAATCTTATCATGGAGTACATATAATATCATATATAGATTTTTTTATTGATAAATAATTTCAATGTGACTACAAAAAATAATAATATTTCAGGAATAAATAATTCAACAATCATTTATGCACCACTTCAAGACCCATACTTGTGAATGAGTTCCCTTTGGTGTAACTTGATAATAGAGAGAGATTTATCAAATAGTTTATGAAAAAATATATTCAACTAATTGGATTCTTAGGAATTAATTTACCACTAAATAGAGAATACTAGAAAGTTTACATGATTACATTGCATTTTGTTGGTGTAATATTATCCTTTTATTGTGTTTTGATTATTTTCTACTATTTTCTTCATCTTATATTATAAATGATGAATATCCATTGAAATTTTATCATTACAAAATATAATAAATCCAAATATAATTTATAATAAGATCCATAAAACCATGATATGTATTCCTCTAATATTTATCTACATACTAAAAGAGAAATTATGATTGTGAATAAAAGCGGAATCTAATAAAATGAAAAACATCAAATCTAATGTTACATAAAATAAAAATAATTTAACATAATTAATTTTATTCTTTATCTAGTAACTCAATAATCCTATTATAAATGATGATTATGAAAAAAATAAATTATAGGTTCAATTATAATTATTACACCTACAAAAATAATTGTCTTATTACAGAACACATGTTATATTCTCCTTTTAACCAGATTCCCAATGAGTGTATGAATTAGAAACAGATTACTCTATGTTTCAAGGGATGATTCAATATACATGTAAAATATATAATTTCTTTTATATATAGAGTGAAATAAATCATCAGAATCTGATCATTTTTCCTGTTATCAAATTAAAAAGGAATTAAACATTAGCTATAGTAATTACATTAACAATGCCCTTCTCTATCATCATATTTTGAGGAATATTATTTATATTTTTAGGGAATTGGTTCACAATTGTTACCCAAATATTTATAGTTAAATTTTTCTAATATTGGTGGATTTTATGTTTCTATTTCATTTAGTATAAAAATATCCCTTATCTCCAAAGTTGTAAAAAACTCCGATTCACATTAAGAAATTACAATGGTGTTTCATTCCATAATTATCACATGTTTGAAGTCTCAACCTTTAATTATTTTCTTTTTCCTCATTTAATTTTTCATTTTTAATCAATCATAAAACTCTTTTCTGATTTTCTTTGAAAATATAATAGATAGATAATATATTCTTTATTTCGATTTCATGTGATACCATATTATAATATGATGAAAATTTTTGAAAGACTAAGGACATTTAGTGGCTTTTCAAAAGCCTATCAATGAAATATAAATTATTTCCTTATTTATTTTACACATATTATATATCTTTAATTTATAATATTATATTTTTTCCTTATAATCATCAAAACACTCCAATCCCTTTTCTCTTAAATTAATAAATTTCATTTCCATATCATCTTGTTTCTTTTGGAGAAATAATTTATCATAGAATATCACAATCAAAGTATTCAATTATATTTTGTAGATCTCATCCACCACATTTTTATTTAAAATCATGGAAAACATTTACTATGAAACATATTTATTAATAAAAAACAAGATAATACTTCCTTATCTCATTATTTATCGAAGAGGAAAATATACTATTTTGGGGGATGATCTATTATTGAGAAATAAATAGATATATGATTCAATTAAAAGATATAGTTTTATCTTTAATGAAGGCGAAAACATAATTCCATAATGTTTTGAAGAAATAGTTTATTCCATATAGGCATGGTTTTTTGGCCAAAATGTCAGTCTACTTCCATGATATAGTCATTATATACTCAGCTCTAACATCGTCCATGTTGACATTGTTAGGACAATAAATCATACATTGATTACCAGTGTTCTAACATTTTCCATTCCATCCACCTTATTGAATATCTCAATTATTAATAAAAATATTTAGAACAAATCATTATATATATTTATCCATAAAATAAAAATATTAAATCATTCTTTCATATAAAAGTTGTTTATCATAATCCTTATGTTAGCTATATTAATCTAAAATCTTTTTTCCAAGGTTACATATAAATTTTTTTTCATAAAAACTACAACAAACCCAACTCTAGTTACCTAGAATAATTGGTAATTATATTATATTGGTACATAATAAAAGTGATAACATCCTACAAGAACAATTTGTTTTATAATCATTGGAGTCTAGATACATAGGTGAGATACATATTACATTGGAAACATTAAAAACCATATATATAATTCATGAACAAATCCTTTTTCATTAGTGAAATAATTAAATGGACAATTCTGCTTACCCTAGGAAAAGAAGTAAAATAAAGGGCAGGCTTAAATGCTCAGAATAGGAAAGTATACAATATTATATAGCATGAATATATATGGCATAAAAAATTCCATGGTGAAAATTAAATTTATATGAGTTTAATTAATAAAAGGAAAATAAAATTTATCTATGTTATATATCAATGTAGTAATGAAATGATCATTTATGACTAATTTATCAGTTATCTAATGTATAATTCCACACATTTAAATTATACTGTCAAGCCTCGACCAATAATCTTTCAGTAATTAGGTAGAAAAGATGAAAAATAAAAAAAATACATAAGGTATGAAAAAAAAAACTGTTGTCTCATGACACATATTTAATCATTGAGGGGATATATAATTTTATATCCCACCAATCAATTACACATGTCCAATGTATTCCTCAAATACTAAATAAAAAATACCTTTCATTATTAATAAACCTTAATAATCACAAAATATTCATATTGAAATACGTAAATCTAATGTAAATATTTCCACATCCAGTGGAATAAATTTATTATTATGATTCATTCAAGTAACACCGTATGTTTCAACGGTATAATTCTATGGAAATATTTACATAGTAAATATATCCCTTATACCAATAAACATAAACATAGAAGAAAACATTAATATTGACAGAGTGATGGAGTGTTATAAAGAACATAAAATGAAGATCAATATATTAAAATACATTATTAATATTCATAATGAAGCATGTGAAATATTAAAATAATATCTACAGATAGTTTTAGACTATATTTTTACTTATATCAACTAGTTTTGCACTATGTAAAGACCAAGTTAATAACAATCCTAACTCTTTTAAGGGTTGTTACCCCTAAGAGGATATAAGAAAAATCATGCATCCATATGTTTATATCCATTAAATAGTTTCATTTTCATGAAACCACTATTCGTTTATTTACCCAAAAATTTTGATGTTTAAATTGATGAAAAATTCATTTGTGAAGATAATATGATGTATCTTTGAAAACAAGAAGAAGTTTATTTTTTTGGAATCTTTTAAAAAAACTAAAAAATTAATAAAAAATGAGAATAACTTTATACTTCAAAAAAATATAAATTTTTAACATTGTATTCAAAATTAATATCGATTATTAGGACTAAAAAATGAAGTCATGTCCTAAATATTAATAAAAACATTTTTTCACATTTATAAATATAGAAAAAATTGAATTGTATGGAAAACGAAAAAATTATTCCACTGGATATTTTTATAGAAATTAAAAAATATAATATAATTTTATCATAAAAATCATATAATAATAAAAAATAACATTCCTAAATAAAAATAAAGAATGTGGATATGGATGAAAATATTTCTGACCAAAAAAGAGAAATAAGGTTGAATTTTTTTATAAATGTCTATAAATTATTTTAGAAACCCGTAGAGAGTTAAAAAGGAAATAATACATGTAAAAGAAATAAATAAATTTTGGAAAATATACACTATAGTGTTTGTGTAACACCCTGAGATTCTTTGATTTTTTTTTCAAATTAATTTAATCTTTTTGAACCCTTTCATTTCACACAACACTGAATTCAACTTATGTTATTTAAAAGAACTAGATTGGTATTATGTTATACACAAAAACATATTAATATAGAACTTCAAACAACACTTAAATAATCTTTTTGTATGTGCATAACTATGTTTGGCTTGTGTTACAGGTAATGTTGAGTTCTTTCAATAGCATTCATTACAGCAAGTCCTAGTTTTATTAATCTACAATATACTATTAATATTATTATAAAAGTATTATTATAGTCTTAAAATAGAAATTGGAGTGTAATTTATGAATAAGATTAATTAAATTATGAAAATATTGTTTTAAATTGTTTATAAGAAGAATTATTTAGTAACTAATTCACTCAATATGAAAAAAAACAATTTTGAAAAATATAGGATATCTTTTTATAAAAAACAATATTTATGAAATCAAACATGCTCTACCTAAATAAATTAATTGAACCAATTTTGACATATTATTTTAAGGAAATATGACATATATCAAATAAAATATTTCATTTTAATATTATGTGTTTTCTAGACAAGAGATAAGAATAAATCCCCTTTTACGTATAATAATATGTATTTTTGAAAAAGGTAATTTTACCAAATTTTATGGATAAAAAATTATAAATAAAATTGTTGACAGTTTTATAATTTCTATTTGAAAAAATAATATTCATTTTTGGAAGTGGAATATCAAAATTTATATTGGGGTTTTTTGGGTATTTTTCTGAGACAATTTATTTTTGGATGAATAGTGAAATAATTAATTTTAATTGAAAACTGTATTTTTGTTTAATTTATTAATATAGATAAATTATATTTTAAATTTCTTTGAAAATAAATTTAGATAAATTATTCATCCATTAATACAATTTTGATTTTTGTAAAAAATTTTACATTAAAATTGGATATAAAACATTTATATATTTTGAGCATTTTCACTTTAAGCACCCGTCATATGCTCCCATATGTGAGATTTTTTTAAATTAACTTCCACCACATTATTTTTTGCATATAACTAAATGGATAAAGTTTTTTGAATCATAATAATTAATAATTCCAAGTAATGTTAACTTATTTTTTAACCAAAAATATTCGTGAAAATAATTAAAATTAATTACAATGTTTAATGTAAAAAAGTGTCTTTAATGGTTAAACATTAACATAAGTGAGAAAATAACCTAGAATCCCGACCAAAATCCATTGGATGAAATTATTTCGACCATTGTATTCCTTTAGACACAAATGTATCATTATTTGTGGTACATGATTCAAGGGAGACCTCTCAATAGTGTTTTTTATATATACAAGTATGGCACTCTACCACTATAAATGGGAACTCAACCCCGTAACTCCTTCAAACCTCTAAATCCATTTGGATCATTCAAAAACTACCCAAATAATCTCTTAAATTCAATCATATACTTTTATGAGTCTCTATTTGGGCATAAAGTCCACCAAGTATGCCCTTTGTTGAAAAACAAAAGGAGTTTCTCATATAAGAGGTAACATTCCTCAACAAGCACTTTTGTTTTATGTATTTCTACACCCATTCTACCATGAACCAAGTCAAGTTTCCATCCAAAATGACACCCGACCTAACCCTTGACAAGGTCCAACGGGCGTTCTCGATCCCCACGGGCTGGTACAAGTGCCCGGGTATCAAAATAAACCTTGGGAATGATTTTACCTGAAAAAACAAATATAAATAAACTAACAAAATAAACCCAACCAAAAGTAATAGTAATAGCCAAACAAGCCTATAACCAAAACGAGATTTTTGATCCATATGTAAAACCAAAACCCAAACAACACTAAAAGTATGGTGATGAAAAACCAACCCAAAAACTATCGCCCGAAACGAGGAAACTACCCTCAAGCTGCCATCACAACGCCACATTAAGAGGTCTGCTAACAACCTGAACCACCACTTCCAATTGCTGGACCCTTAACTTTATCAGACATAAAAAAATATACTTACAACTAAAGGTGTAAGTAGGGTGTGAGAAATATCCAAGTTGGATGTCACCAAGAAAATATTCCACGCACTAGCATTAAAAGACAATTACATTTTTAATGATAAATAAAATAAAGTAAGAAATTATTAACAACATTAGTGTAAACAGTTTTTATAAAATGACTTTAAAGAAAATCAGTTTATAACAAACACATGTTTGGGTAGTAACTCATGTGACATATCATGTATCATTAGTGTGAATAAAGTAACCGGTAGGACCAAAAGATGTGATAGGCCCTATGGGTACTAGAAACAGCTGGGACACTAGAACGTTGTGTCTTGGTGAAACGTGGATTAGAAACCACGACCCTTAGAAAACATGGATTAAAAGGCCACAACCCTCAAAAAACGTGGCTTATAAGACCACAACCCTCAATCATCATATGTTTAGTTAGTGTTGAAATTGTAAATCCTTCCAGTGAAACCGGGCCAAGCCATCTCTGGAACATTAGCTCACTAGTCCTAGTTTCCCCACCTAATACCCCGGGCTTTGCTCTTGGTGTTCACCTAAAATCAAAGTTCACATAACATGTCACATTAACACTTAAAATCCAAATGAGGTGATTACACACAAGAAAATGACATTCTCACACCGAAATCCTCTTTAAAAATCACATGCACACCAAAACCTTTTAGAACATAACCTGCGCCGCTTGCACATTAAATTAAACCACTTGCATAGTTTTATGAAAACACTTTTTATAATCAGGAAAATCAATAAAAAAATCATTAAATGGTTTCCAAACAAGTCGAAAAATATTTAAAGGGGAAAAAAGTCACTCTGAACATTTTTCAATACAAAAACATTTTTAATACTACGCCAAAACATAATTTCACCATCCACACTTCCTAACACACACACCACACAACTTGCAAAACACTGATAAACAGTCCAAAATAGTTTTTCACAATGAAATTCACCAATATCACTTAAAAATAACTCTAAATAAATAAATTAACAATGAAACTTAGTAAAATATAATTTCGCAGTACGTAAACAAATAGACAAAAGCGCTAAACTAATTAGATAAAGAAGAAAATGATTGTTAATTAATACTTCGGTGTGGAATCACGTACCAGTGTGTTGAAAATGTCACAATCTTGGTGTGAAAATATTTCCACATGTCAAATACACCACAAGGGGTCCATAAAAAACCCTAAAACAAGGTATTGAATAAAATAATCAAGATCCTGCCAAACACAAACCAAACCCTAACTGCAAAATTACTCAAAAAACAAAAACAACTGGTCGGAGGGTAGTGCACCTATGGCGAGGGTGTGGAAGGTCAAACGGAGCTCGGAGGAGGCTGTTCGGCTTGTCAGTGCTAAAAAATTAAAAATAGAGGGAGCCGCCGGGAAGATACGCAACCAAAAAGGGGGGACGCTTGAGCTTCAGTCAAACCCGTGGGAGGCGTGCAGATGGCCAAATGAGAGTGGGGGAGTACATGCGATGTAGGGCTTGGCCGAGGTGGAGTTGGGAGCTAGTCCGACGAGTGGTGGAGAGCATAGCGGCACCTAGGGCCTGATGGGGGCCACAAGAGAACCAGGTAGGGTGGATGAATAGTGTTCCATGGGGGAGGGATAGTGAGGGAGAGAAGGAAAAAAATAAAGGAAAAGAAAAAAAGGGAAAGAAAAAAAGCGTGAAATAAAAACCCTAAAAAGAAATCTATAAACAAAAAAAAAAGAAATTTATAATTAAAATTGACAATATATATTAATAATGGAAACAATCCTAATGAAAATACTATTGATAATAAAAATTACATACTTAAATCAGTAATAATAAAAGGGCAAATAAAGTTAAAAGATAAAGTTATCAATTCAAATGAGGAATTAATAAAAATAATAAAAATATTGAAAATAATAATAATAATAATAATAATAATAATAATAATTTTATTTTTATTAGGTCCGTTAACCATCCGCACACCAGGCAGACCACATGTTAAACTGGCGAAGCCACACGGCTTTGCCCGTGCCCTACCCGCATGTCGTGCGTTGTCAAGCCAATGCTCACTTATCAGCGCGAAATCGAAAAACTCACATTGGGTTCGACCCACACATCAACCAAACAAATAAATAAATGAAATTGGGCTTATGATATAAAACATAAAATTAAAAACATACATAAAAGCAAGGTCCATGTGTGAAAATTATCCCCACCATGAAGACTTTCTATCCTCGGAAAGTCAACTTGAAGCCTGATCAGAGAATAGAAATGTGTACTCCCACTCATCCCAAGACTTCTTCTCCTAAGTCTCATGCTCATCCTTCCCATGATGCAAAAGAATATGAACCAAAGGAATGAACTTTCCATGATGAACCTTCTCCTGAGATTCCACTACCCGCACTGGCCACTCAAACACTGATTAGTCTGGCTCAATCTCCAACTCCTCCCAATTCAACACATGTGACAGATCGGGATTATAATTTTTTAGTTGGTAGACATGGAATAAATCGTGAATCGACGTAAACTATGAAGGCAAAGATAAACTATTTTCTTCCTTTCCAATTCGCTCAGTAATCTCGAATGGCCCAACATTCCTCGGTGTCGTCTTCCCCTGCTTTTCCAAGTGGCGGTGACCCAAGCGAGGGGCCACCATCAAGAACACTCTATCCCCCATTGAAAACTCAAGATCCAGACGCCTCTAGTCTGCATAATACTTGTGGTGACTCTAAGCTGTCAACAACCCATGTCTAATCAACTTGACCTTCTTAGAAATCTATTTAACAAGGCTCGATCCCAAGGGTGAGGTCTTGGATACCTCATCCCAACACAAAGGAGACCAACAAGGTCGAATGTAGGGGGCCTCAAAGGGTGCCATTCTAATATAGGATTGCTAAATGTTATTATAAGAAAACTCAACCAATACCAAATGGTTATCCCATGAACCTCCAAAATTCAACAAACATATGTGAAGCATGTCCTCCAGAATCTAATTCGCCCGCTCCGTCTGGCCATCCATATGAGGATGATATGATGTGCTCATCTTAATCTGTGACCCCAAATCCTTCTGGAGGCCTCCCAAAAACTGATATGTAAAGAGGGGGTCCCTGTTAGAGACAACTACTAATGCCACACCATGAAGACTGACCATTTACTGAACATAGAAACAACCCAGGTCCTCCACCTTCGTAGTATCTCTAATGAGGATAAAGTGACCTGACTTGGTCAAACGATCAGTCACTACCCAAATAGCATTACTTCCCCGAGGTTTATGAGGCAAGCCAACAATGAAGTCCTTGGCGACCTTGTCCCACTTCCATATAGGAATGGGTAAAGGATGAATCATGACAGATGGTCTATGATGCTTTGCTTTCACATACTGACAAGTGTAGCATCTCGATATAATGTGGGTTGTCTCCCATCTCATACCTGGCCACTAGAAATGGCGATGAACATCATAATAAATCTTAGTTTCACCAGGATGGACGAACCACTGAGATTGGTGGCTATCCTACATCACCACCTTCTATAGGGACAACAACACCACTACATGCCCCTTGAAGCACAATATCCTCTCGGGAGACAAAGACGAATCAGAAGGAGTATCCCCACCATGAAGAAAGTACATAGATCGCTGACACAGCTCATCACTGGGTTTCTCCTACTGAATCTACTCCAGAAGAGCGAGAGTCAACCAAATGCTATCCAAGATAGTACCTCTGCTATGCTCCCTACTCTCCAAGTGCATCTGTGAAAAGAGCCCCATCAAAGTGCACTCATCACTAGACCTCCTCAATGCCTGCACTGGTACCTTCCTGCTCAAAGTCTCAACCACCACATTACCTTTGTCCGGAGTATAGAAAATATCAAATTCAAATCCCTAGAGATACTCAATCTAGCGGCACTGCCTCATATTGAGATATTTCTGAGAGAATATATTGGATAGGCTCTTATGGTCAGAATAGACCACAAATTTCTCCCCAAAGATATAGTGACACCAAGTCTTCATGGTGTGCATCACTACTGCCAAGTCCAAGTCATGAGTCAAATAATTCTTCTCATGTGGCTCGAGTTGGAGAGAACCATAAGCAACCACATTGTTATCATACATGAGTACACACCCAAGGAATGTACTTGACGCATCCCAATAAACCACATAGCCTTTCCCAGACTCTAGTAAGATCAACACAGGTGCAGTGGTCAACTGCCACATCAACTCCTCATTGGATGCTTGGCACTATGGGCTCCACTAAAACTTCACCCCTTTTGGGGTGAGTGCGGTCTTGGAGGAGGGAAACCGTGATAAATCCCAATCAAAAGGCCTGTAATATCCTACTACTGCAAGAAAAATCATGATCTGAAACAAATTCTTCAGTAGTTCCTACAACATAACTGCACTGATCTTCTCGAGGTCCACTGAAACCCCTTATTCTGAGACGACATGCCCCAGAAACATTACTTCTATGATCTAGAATATGCACTTAGTGAGATTGGAATACATGTAATGGTCCCGTAGAGTGCCCAAATCAATCCATAGGTGATTCTCATGTTCCTTCTTAGATCCAGAATCAACCAGGATGTTGTCCACAAATACAACGACAAAGGAGTTGAGATATTGGTGGAACACCCTATTCATGAGTTCCACGAAAACTACCAAAGCATTCATCAATCCTAAAGGTGTGACTAGATACTCAAAGTGACCATACCTATTTCAGAAAGCCGTCTTCGGATTGTATACTTCTCTCACCCTGAGTGGGTGGTAACCCGACCACAATTCAATTTTGGAAAACCACTTTTACCCCTTCAACTGGTCGAATAAATTGTCAATCTGAGAGCAAGGGTACTTATTCATGATGGTTACCTTATTCAATTTCTGGTAATCGATGCACAACCAGAGGGTTCCATTAGCCTTATTCTCGAATAAAACTGGGGCGGCCAAAGGAGAGACTCTTAGGCGAATGAATCTTTTGGATTCCCAATCATCCAGTTGTATCTTAAATTCCCTAAATTCGGCAGGGGCCACGCAATATGAGGGAAGAGATATAGGTTGTGTTCCTGGTGCCAACAAAATTGAGAACTCCACATCCCGCTCTTGGGGTATGTCTGGAAAATCATCTGGGAAGACCTCTGGGAAGTCATGCTCTACATGACGTAACCCACCCTAAGAAACACCACCATCGTCCTCTAGTGTGAGCGACGGCAACTGAAAAGAATGATTCCCCAACCTAGGGAGTTGAGGTCCCGCATGACCCAACTGAGGATCCCATTCTCTATGAAATAACTAAGGACTCCCATATGGTACCAAAAAGCTGACTCAACACCGATATCAGTCAATATGCGTTTGAAATAACACCATCCAATCCATGTCGATGATCACATCAAATAGGTCCATATCAAGGACTAAGAAATCCCACTCCATCTCGACTCTTAACACAAAGAGTGTGAACGACAGAAACCTAAGGCCTTTCTCCCAATTTTTTCCCAATGGTGTTACCCACTCAATGGTATGAGATAATAGTTTGGTTGGTATATTTAGTAGGTTCACAAGATAGGAAGATATAAAAGAAACTATAGCACCAGTATCAAATAAAACTGTAGCTATATAAGATGCAATCAGAATGGTACCTAGAACAGTCGAAGTTCCGGCATCAGATCCCACTAGTGCCTGATCCACAACATGAAAATGTCTAGTCCCTGCTTGAGAACGACCACTCACCTGAGGCTCTGCCCAGATCTGGATCTTCCCCGAAGGCAATCTGGTACTGCCACCACGACCACCGAACCGAGATCATGTCGTCCTATTCGGTTTTGACTGAATTGATACTCCTCTGGAAGCCACAGATCCAGTACCACTCTAGTAAGGGCACATATACTTGCAAAAGCGATGTAGATTTCCCACAACTCCACACCCATGGAACGGTCTGGGAGGGTATGGACAAGAAGGTCGGACGTTCCCTACCCTTCTGCACAAATGGAACACCATAGAACCTACACAACAAGCCCCAAATGATGTCTTCTTGGGAGGATGACCTGATCTGCCACCACTCTTCTTCCATTACTCCTCACGTTTCCTCTTCCTTTTGAATGAACTGTCACTATCAAACCCTAAAACTGATCTATAAAACCCTGAATTTACTCTCTGGTCAATCTCGACCCTGAAATAACGATCGACCACATCAGAAAAAGTTCCCAGCTTGAACAAGGAAACCTGAGAGTAGATATATGGTCGAAGGCCCTTCTCGAACTTATGAGCTTTCAAATGTTCACTTGAAACAATCTCAGGCGCATACCGCACTAGATCAGTAAAGAGGTTTTCATACTACATCACTGTCTGATCTTGTTTTGAAAGATCCATGAACTCTCTGGATCTAGAATAAGTCAAAACCTCAGGACAGTACTGGTCATTAAAGATGGCCTTGAACTCTTTCCAACCCATATGCTCATGCTTCCCAGATTGAATAACTGATTCCCACCACTTGAGACTGGAACCCTCAAGCTGTAATGAGGCACACTTCACCCTGACTTCTTCTAGCATGTCAAGGAACTCGAACATGTATTCTATCTTTTCAAGCCATTCCTCTGCCTCTTGAGGTCTTGAACTACCTTGAAATGATGGAGGTTTATTCTTCAAGAACTCCTACGCTTTTTCCTTTCTGAGACCTAACTCATCTCCTCTAGTTGGAAAAGGAGTAGGGGTAAGAGTTTCTCCTTGTCCCAAAGACTGAATATCTTGGGCCACGACTTCTACCAGTATCTGATCAAATGGCGAGGAAGAACTCTCTCCAGATTCCTCCCATGGGTGCATGTAAGATCTCTAGGGAGGAATCTTTCTACAAAGAGAAATAGTCACAAAAATAACATCATCAATATATAATATATAAGAAAAATAAAATTTCTTGCAAGATAAGTAATCATAAGTGAACAAACACATGAAAAAGTAACATCGTGTCTAAACTCTTCTTCTCTGCCCAATGTGCACCGAAAGTCTGCAGCCTGCACATCCTACCTGGAAGAGAAGTCAAACAAGCATCCTGATACCCCATGGTGACTGAGGGTCTGTCACGAGGTGTGCTGGCCAGGCACCATACTCACAACTAGTATTCTGAGCCCCGAGAATCCTAGCTCAAGTCTAAACAAACTCATCCCAAATAAAATAACCAAATAGATTAAACCTCCTCTGATACTATTTTTTCATGAACCAAGTCGGGTCGCCATCTGAACCGACACCTGACCCGGCCCGTGACAAGGTCCGAAGGGCGTTCTCGATCCCCACGGGCTATCACAAGTTCCTGGGTATCAAAATAAACATTGGGAACAATTTTACCCAAAAAAACATACATAAAGAAACCAATAATATAAACCCAACTAAAAGTAAAAGTCGCAACCAAACCAGCCTCTAACCAAAACCAGATTTTTGAGTCACAAGTAAAAACAAAACCCAAACAACACTAAATGTATGGTGACAAAAAAGTAACCCAAAACCTATTGCCCGATGTGAGGACACCACCCTAAATCCATCGCCACAATGCCAGGTCAAGAGGCCTGCTAACAACCTGAACCACCACTTCCAAACGCTGGACCCTTACCTGTATCAGACATAAACAAATCTACTTATACCCAAAGGTGTAAGTAGGTTGTGAGAAATCACCCATCAAGATGTCACCAAGAAAAGATTCCATGCACAAGTATTAAAAGAATATTACATTTTCAATGATAAATAAAATAAAGTAAGAAATTCTTAACAACATTAGTGAAAACGGTTATCATAAAATGACTTTAAAGAAAAGCAGTTTAAAGAAAACACATGTTTGGGTAGTAACTCAAGTTACATATCATGAATCATTGGTGCGCACAAAGTAACAGATAGCACCAAAGGATGGGATAGGTCCTATGGGTACTAGAAACAGGTGGGAACCTAGAACATCGTGTCTCGGTGAAATATGGCATAGAAAACACGACCCTCAGAAAATGTGGATTAGAAGACCACAACCCTCAGAAAAAGTGGCTTAGAAGACCACGACCCTCAGTCATCATATGTTTATTTAGTGTTGCAATCGTCAATCCTATCATTTAAATCGTGCTAAGACATCACTGGAACACTAGCTTACTTGTCTTAGTTTCCCCACCTAATACCCCGGGATTCCCTCTTTTTGCTCACCTAAAATCAAGGTTCACATAACATGTCACATTAACACTTAAATCCAAAAAAGGTTCTTACACACAAGATCATGTCATTCACACACCAATATCCTCTTTTAAAACCACACGCACACCAAAATTATTTTGAACATAACCTGTGCAGCTTGCACATTAAATCAAACCAGCTGTATAGTTTTATAAAAAAAACTTTTTATAATCAGGAAAACCACTAAAAAAATTCATTAAATGGATTCCTAACATGTTGAAAAGTATTTAAAGGGGAAAAATTCACTCAAAACATTTTTCAAGACAAACACATTTTTAATACTATGCCAAAACATAAATACACCATCCACACTTCCTAACACACACACCACACAGTTTGCAAAACACCGATAAACAGTCCAAAATAGGTTTTCACAATGAAATTCACCAATATAACTTAAACATAACTCTAACTAAATAAATGCACAATAAAACACAGTCAAAGATAATTTTTCAGAATGTAAAAAACCAGACAAAAGCGCTAAACTAATTGGATAAAAAAGCAAATGATTGTTAATTAATACATGTGTGTGGAATCACCTACTTGTGTGTCACAAATGTCAAAATCTTGGCGTGAAACTCTCTCTGCATGGAAAACACACTGCTTGGGGTCTATAACGAACCCTAAAAAAATATATTGAATAAAATAATCAAGATCTTTCCAAAGAAAAGACAAACCCTACCTACAAAATTACACAAAAAAAGAACAACCGGTCAAAGGTCAGTGCACCTATGGTGAGGGTTTGGAAGCTCGGACGGAGCTCAGAGGAGGTCGTTCTACATACTGGTGCTAGAAAAAGAAAAATAGAGGGAGCCAATGGGAAGATACGCGACCAAAGAAGGGGGACTGCAAGAGCTTCGGTCGAACCCAAGGGAGGCACGAGGACAGCCAGACGAGGGTGAAGGAGAACCGATGATGTGGGACACAACCAAGGTGGAGTAAGGATATAGTCTAACGAGAGGTGGAGAGTGTAGTGGAACCTAGGGCCTGATGGAGGTTGCACACAAACCAGGTAGTTAGCATGAATAGAGTTCCATGGGGGAGGGACAATGAGGGAGAGAAGGAAAAAAATAAAGGAAAAGAAAAAAGGGAAAGAAAAAAAGGGTGAAATAAAAACCCTAAAAAGAAATCCCTAAACCAAAAATAATTATAATGATAATTAAAATTGACAATATATATTAATAATGGAAATAATCATAATAAAAATATTATTGTTAACAAAAATTACCTACTTAAATCACTAATAATAAAAGGATTAATAACGTTATAGGATAAAGTTATCAATTCAATTGAGGCATTACAAATAATAATAATAATTATAATAAAAATATTAATAATAATAATTTTATTTTTATTAGGTCAGTTAACCATCCACACACCAGGAAGACCACATGTTAAACTAGTGAAGCCACATGGCTTCGCCTGTGCCCTACCCTCCTGTCGAGCGATGTCAATATAACGCTCACTTATCAGTGTGAAAGTGACAAAATCACATCGGGTTCAGCCCACACTCTAACCAAATAACTAAATAAATGAAATTGGACTTATGAGATAAAAATTAAAATTAAAAACATACCTCAGTGCAAAGTCCAGGTGTGACACATTCAATAATTATTATATCAAGATCATATAATAACCATTGAATCCCAAATATAATTATATTTTTTATGGTAATGGTAAAACCAACACCTTCACACACATCCATCAAATGGGGTATACAATGATCTTTTCTATATATAACAGACTACCACCTCACGAATTGATGTCCTCTGTTCTTCCATAAACAATTATATAGGTTGGTAATAATGATTTAATTAAAATATTTATATGAATTTAATAATAATAATTATGTATTTATTCTTATATAATTATAATGTAACACATACCTTCACGCTTTCAATAATTTTGGAATACGTTAACTTTATTTGTGGAAATGTGGACTACGACCCCCTTTAAGCGATGTGATCCATTCATGCTTTACATTGAATGTATTAAAAATGGTTCTAATAAAAATATGTGATATGTATATGAAATAATAATTCAACTTTAATGATAGTATATATATATGATTTACTTTTAGTTCTTTAAAAATATGAAAAGAAAATGAAAACAACATTAATGTGTTCGTACGTCCTACTATCTCTATGAATGATGCATTTAATTTCATATTTATATATTTCATATATTATTATAAATAATTATATACAAAATAATTACGATATTTATAACATGGTTTACAATTAAAGAATAAGTAAATAGTGATCATAGAAAGAGGAACAGAATATCCAGTCAAAACATTTACGAAAAGTAGAGCGATTATTACCCAAAATGTTAAATTAACAAGAAACTGTTAATAAATAAGTAATATAAAGTTATTGAGAAAAAATAACTCAAGGTTAATTTTTGTGTTTTTAGGGTGATTCTGTTTTGTGACAAATACCTATAACTAGATTTTATTATGGTTGGTGTTTTTCATGAATCATGTGCGCCATGTGGTGCAAGGTAGTTCGCGGAGGAAGAAAGACTCTTCATGGTAGAAGAAGGTATAAGGACCCGGACTTAGAACATAAATAATCGTGAATTAGGTTAATAATTCACATTGAGGATCTTTTCAGGTTTATAGTTTTAGAGAATTAGGTCATAACTATTTAATTTCTTTTCAAAAATTACAAAGTAGAAACTTATACTATGTTTCCATTTTTCCCAAAAAAAACTCTTGGAAAAAAAGGGTCATGTCTAGTTAGATGTTTAAGATTGTATGAATTTTACTTGATCCCATCCTTGACCATATTCTTCTTTAAATCCTGTGAAAAAAATTTCAAAACATGGGATGAGCATAAAAAGCTTAGTAAGGGATACACAAAGAAGGAAAACTGTTAGTTTTTTTAAACAATAAGTAAACCCTGAATACTTTATCATAAGTAATACTTTTCACCTTTATGAAGTAGTAAATACTCTTCACTAAATAAAAGATCATTACTTACCTTTTTAACCAAACTATTACCATAAAAACCATATAAAGAACACATAACATATAAAGGTAACTTGGGACATAAACATACTTAAGTGGAATAACTATACGGTCGAATTCCACATATATCACTAAATGGAATAGCCATATAATCGACTTCCATACCGAATGAATTGGAGGTTATAACGTAACCACCCCTCCTGGTTTATCACGGCACCACCCGTCATTCGATTTATCACGTAACCACCCGTCAAATGTCCAAGTACCATTATAAAATCATAACACATAAAACAAATATAAAGGAAAGAAAACATTTCCACATTTCAATCAAAAAATATCTTTTATATATATTGACATAAAATAATACTTTATCAAAACCATTTTCAATACCAAAATATGTAAAATAGTATATGTTTTTTATTTTCTTTTAAAAACATTACGGCTTGTTGAGGAAGCCAAAGATCAAATAATACTCGTGGCAGTGGAAAGGTCATTGTCACCGCTTATGATAAAAGAAACATTACTTTTTTAGTTTATTAAAATACCTCATAGAAAAAGATTCCCTTTGAAATGTAAAGGGAGTTTATACAACATATAATAGAAGGTTGTGTATTAAAACAAAATTTTCATCAATGAAAGGGGATTGAGATGAAGTCCCTTACCACTTGTTCGACTTGACTCGTTCATTCTTCAATCTCCTGAATAATAAACAAAAGTTAATTTCTACTTTATTAAGAACTTTTTTTAAGTTTATTATACCTTTTAGATCACTTATTACCATGTTATAAACATTATGTAATCATTCAAGTTAATATTGGTCATTTTGTCGATATTTGGTACTTGAATAAAAAACGAACACCTTATATTTACAAGTTGACCATGTTGTCACTAGTCCATTATATACAGATTGATATTAATTATTTAGATATAATATATATAATATATATCCAATATATATATATATATATATATATATTTATAACATTACATATCATTTGAAGGTAATAAATGAAAAGCACTATTCATGGAGACGGTAAGTCGTACACACACATGAACGCTACTTTCATTTCTATTTCTTATTTTAATGGAATTAAAACATAATGATACATTGGTATATTATAATTCCAGTATAATATCATATATAACACCATTAACTCTATCCTTTATACGTCCCATGTATGGCATGAACGAGTTATATCACTTTGAGTGGGTGGTAGTCCGCACTTCCTCAAATGAAATTATCATGTTTACTCATAATGGAAACCATAAATGTACGATATAAAAGAAAAAATAAAGAATCATAAAAAACATAAACATAATACATATCATATATAAATATAGTTCCATCATAATGGACACCATGAGAGATGGTAGGAGGTAATTGAACAATCATCATTTCGTGAGGCGTTAGTTTTCCATGCACATAAATATTTTTTTATTCAACCATTGGATGGAGGTGTGTGTATGTGTAGTTAGAATCCTTCTCATAACAAAATCCTAGTATATTAAGGATACTTTTTTTTGTTATAAAAGAAAGGAATAAAATGAGTTTAGGGGGTTTGACAAGTAAAATAAAAGAAAACAATTTAAGAGAAACAGTTTTCTTTAATTTCAGTAACTTCGTTTGGTTTGAACCAAAATGACTTCTTGAAGTTACTTTTAGTTAAGGTAAGGCTTCTTGGTGGAATATATGGATGTAGGTAGCTTAATTTTGCAGAGGTTTGACGAGCCAAAAGGCTTGATAGGTGTGAGCGTGTTGGTTATAAATGGTCTCCTTTTATAAGGGGAGAGGGGCTCTTTAAGAATGTGTGAAAATATTATTTTATTATATAATGATATTCAGTTTCTAAAGGTCCAAAAATCATTAGAGTTGCAAATACGATGACTCATGGTCTAAATAAAATCATCCCATAAGAATTGGACAGGGTTTGGACATTGTTTTAATATTTATAATCTTATTTATTTAAATCTTTTATTAATGAGGCAAATACTGCATCATTATTGTGTCATAAATAATTTAAATTATTTGATGTCTAAAAATTATAAAAAACACCATTATTTAGGAAATATTTGTATCTTTACGATGAGTATTTATAGTCGAAAAGATAATTTATATTACCCCTTGTAAAAATTAATTTACAAAAAGATATCTGTTTTTGTCAGTTTTTCCTTCACTTTAAGTTGATTAATCTAAATTGTCATTATCACTCCCATGTGGCTCAATGGGGTCCCAAAATCGACCCAAAGATTCCCATGGTCATAAATGACTCAACTAATAAGGTTTGGACAAGTGTTAAGATAATTTTGAAATATTATACTATTCTTTTTACCTTGAATTACCCCATTTACCTTTAACCGCGGTAAATAAAAGTCCAAAGTTATTATTCACCAAAAATTATTTCCATTTTATTAAACCGCATTTTACTTACTAATAAAAACCATGTATGTACAATTTTCAAAATTCAATTCACACAAGTGGTAAAATTTCATGTAAATGAAAAAGTTAGTTTTTTACTACTACTATTCATCAAAAATAGATGTTTTTCAGAAAAATTCCAAAAATTCCGCATAAAATTTATTTGATATTACGAATTCAAAAATGATGTATATTTTTCCAAATTCTAACCATAGAAGTGGCATTAATTAATTTAAAATTAATTGTCGTTGTTAAAACATTTAGCATGTTTTTAAGAAATAATAAATATCAAAAGATTGACACTTGTTTATGTCCAATTTCAAAGTGAAATTAATTCAATGACCAAAATTGGATTAAATGGTAAAAATATATTCTAATAACACTTTATAACCAATTAAAAATATAATATAACCATATCAATAAATTATATTAAAATGCATTTTTGAATTAAAATACAATATTTTCACTATTCATTAAAAATGAACTTTATCGGAAAAATTACAAACATTTACACAAAGTAAATTTTGATGTCCCGATTCTAAAGAAAAATTTTATTTGGTCAAATAGAACATATAAAAATGATAAAAACTATATTTAAATAGGGTTCTCCATTAAAAGGTGGTAAATCGACCGTTTAAAGTAAATTATGCATAAAATTTGATTCATTCTTATTTTAAGCCTCTAAATTTTATTGGATAAATGTAAATACAGTTAACAAACATGTATAATAGTATTGTAGTTAGTTTCATTCATTCCCATCAATACAACGACTAGGAGTTAACTACCATTTAAAATAATAATATTATATTATTAGTGTGCAATTCCAGATTTCAAAGAAACTCGTTGTTGCGTATCAGATACGCTATCGAACATAGCAACCCCTTTAAAGTAAATTTAAGATTTAATTCACAAATTTTAATAAATATGAACTATGTCTTATTCTTTATTTACCTAGGATGTTACATCCTTTCCCCTTTTGGGAATTGTGTCCTTGTAATTTTACTTATCAAAATAAGTTGGGGTATTTATCCTTCATAGCATTTTCAAATTCCCATGTTGCCTCTTCAACCATATAGTTTTTCCAAAAAACCTTTACCTAGTGAGTTACCATATTTTGAAACACTTTCTCTCTTCGATCAAGAATCTGAACTAGTTGTTCTTCATAAGATAGATTCCCTTCCAACTGAACTACCTCTGGGCTCAAAACATGAGATGGATCTGGCATATAATTTCTCAACATCAAAACATGAAAAACATTGTGTACTTTGGATAAACATGGGGGTAAAGCCACTCTGTATGCAACTTATCCATCTTTCTCCAGAATTTTATAAGGTCCAATGAACCTCAGACTCAAATTTCACTTATTATCAAAACCCATCACACTTTTCCATGGAGAAACATTGAGAAAGACGTGATCACCTTCCTCAAAAGAAAGATCCTTCCTCCGGTTATCTTCATAACTTTTCTGTCTACTCTGATCTGTTCTCCTGTGCTTCTGAATCAATTGAACTTTCTCTCTCATATCTTCTACAAATTCTAGTCCCATCATCTTCCTTTCACCTACTTCATCCCAAAAAGCTGGAGTTCGACAACACTTTCCATATAATGCCTCAAATGGAGCCATCTGGACACTAGAATGAAAACTGTTATTATATGAAAATTCAACCAAGGAAGGATGTTGGTCCCAAATTACATAATAATCCATCCAGAAAGCATGTAAAATATCCTCCAATGTCTGAATTGTTTGTTCTGAGTGCCCATCTAATTGAGGATGAAATTTTGTACTAAAATTTAATTCATTATGCAACGACTTCTAAAGGCCTTTCCAAAATTTAGAAGTAAAACTTGGATCACGATCAGATACAATAGAGAGTGGTACTCTATACAACCTGACTATATCTTTAACATACAACAGAGAAGGTTGATATAGAGACAATGTATATCGGATAGGAATGAAATGAGCAGATTTAGAAAATTGATCAACAGTAACCCATATTTCATTATTACCTCAAGATGTATTTGGTAATCCCACAAAGAAGTCCATGGATATATTTTCCCATTTCCACTCTGGCACCAGTAAAGGCTGAAGAATCCCTTTTGGTAACTTCCACTCTGCTATAACCTGCTGACAGGTGAAACACTTTATATTAAAATCAGTAATATCTCTTTTCATTCCATCCCACCAGTAATACTTCTAAAGATCATTGTACATCTTAGTACTGCCAGGATGAACTGAAAATGGGGAACTAGTAGCTTCACATAACAACTCATTCTTCAACTGTGAATCACATGGCACACATAATCTCTTTCTAAATCTAAAAACACAATCACTATCAATGTTAAAATCAAGAAAATTATCCTTCTGAACCAACTCTACCATTTTCTGTAACTCACTGTCTTCTTTCTACGTTTGATTTATTTTGTCTGATATAGATGATATCACTGACACCTAATACAAAACAAAAGAATTTTTTGCACCAACAAATTCTATGCCAAATTTTATCAAATCAAAAACCAAAAGATCTTGTTCCAAATGTAACATAGTTAATAAAACATTACCTTTTCAACTCAAAGCATCCTCCTCTCTATTTACTTTTCCTGGATGTTAACAGATCATGCAATCATAATCCTTGATTAATTCCATCCATCTCCTCTGTCTCATGATCAATTATTTCTGAGTGAATATATACTTTAAACTGTTTTGGTCAGTATATATTTCACATTTTAATCTATAAAAATGATGCCTCCAATGTTTTAAAGCAAAAAAAACAGCATTTATTTCCAAATCATGTGTAGGGCAATTTAACTCATGAGGTTTCAAATGATGTGAATCATAAGAAATTACCTGATCATCCTACATTAGGACACAACCATGTCCTTTCAACGAAGCATCACTGTAGATAACAAACTCACCATTTCGGGATGGCAGTGCCAAAACTGGAGCATTCACCAATCTTATTTTCAATTTCTGAAAACACTCATCACATTCTTTTGTCCAGATAAACATAACACATTTTCGAGTTAACTTAGTCATTGGACTAGATAACCGTGAACCATTTTCAACAAACCTCCGGTAATGACCTTCCAAAACAAGAAAAATACGAATCTCAGTTATATTTGTGGGTCTTGGCCATTCTACAACAACATTTGTTTTAGTAGGACCAATAGTTATGCCATTTTTTGAAATAATGTGACCAAGGAAAGAAATTTTTTGTAACCAAAACTCACACTTGATGAATTTCCCATGAAGTTTCTATTCTTTTCATGTTTTCAAGATGACCCTTAAATAGATTTTATGCTCTTATTTACTTTTATAATAAACCAAAATATCTTCAATGAACACAACCACAAACATATCCAAGAACTTATGGAAAATTCTATTCATAAGATCCATGAATACAGTAGGTTCAATGGTTAACCCAAAAGGAATTACAACAAAGTCATAATGGCTATATCTAGTATGAAACGTGGTCTTCAGAATGTCTGCTTCCTTTAATTTCAACTGATGGTACCCTGAACTCAAATCAATCTTTGAAAAAATACTGAGCTCCCTGGAGCTGACCAAACAAATCATTGATATGAGGCAAAGGATACTTGTTCTTAACAGTGATGTTATTCAATGCTCTAAAATCAATGCAAGTCTCGTTGAACCGTCTTTATTTTTAACAAACAACACAGGAGCACCCCATGGTGATGTGCTAGGTTGAGTGAAACCTTTATATAATAACTCTTGTAATTTATTATTTAACTCTAAATGTTAAATTTGAGCCATTCGATAAGGGGGTTTTGAAATTGGATTAGCATCAGGAACTAAGTCAACAATAAATTCCACTTCCCGATCAGGTATAATACCAGGCAAGTCATCAGGAAAAACATCAAGATACTCATTTACCACTGGCACATCATTAATCTGAAAAGTTCTTTATTTTCAACAATATGTACAAGGTAACATTCATTTCCATCTTTTACTAGTTTCTCATCTTCCTGATATTTTATCAAAAGAAATAGTTCATTCTTGTACACAAACTATAAATATTTTGGAAATGAAACCTCTTTAGCTCTTCAGTCAATACTAGAATGATAAACAAACATCCAATCAATGCCCAAAATAACATCAAACTCTACTATGTGAAAACAATAAGGTTTTAATGTAGATTCTTCCCATAGACAAGCATAATAAGGTTCTTATGTTTTCTTTTTGTCTCAACATTTCCTCCAGGTGTTTTTACCATAACTTCCACATTCATATCATGAGATGGAATTCCCAATTTTTTAGAAATCCTCTTAGAAATGAAGGATTGTGTAGACCCTGAATCAAACAACACATTGGCATAATCTGAACAAACAAATAGTGTACCTGATACAACTTCATTTTATGGCCCAACATCTGCTCAAGTAGTTGCAAAAGATTTCACCCCCCCCCCTTTATTCTTATAGTATGGATTCTTTCCTTCGTTTGAGTTCTTTGTTGGACACTCATTTTCATAATGACCCATTTCATTGCACTTCAAACATTTTATTTACTGTAAATAAGATTTTGTCTTACCACTACCTAGATCTTTTTCAGTGCAATTACAATCCTTATGTCCAATTTTACCACATCGGTAGCACTTACCAGAATTCAAAATACATTCCCCAGCATGCTTTTAACCACAATTTTCACAAACTGTAAACTTATGTTTCTTACCATCAGACTTTTTTGAAGAGTTATTCCATTTTTTCAACCACCTCAACCTCTTATTCTGTTGTTTGTCAAAGAATACATGATCATCAGAAAACTCAAATTCCACCTTCTCCACACAAAGAACAAGTTTTTCATAACTTTTGAACTCATGAGAAGCTAAATCCCTTCAATAATTTGGATTTAATCCAGAGTAAAAATGGTTGATTTTACTATCACGATCTCGTATGAAATTTGGAGAAAACCTTGCCAGTCGGGTGAATTTTGTTTAATAAACAGCCACTGACTCATCTTCCTACCTTAATTATAGAATTTGTTTTCCCATCCTAAGATGAACCACCTTAGGAAAAATATTTCTTATGAAACATACCTTTGAATTCATCCCAATCAAGAGCATCAATCTCCTCACTATCCTTGATATTTTTCACCATCGACCACCACTAATCAGCTTCACCTTAAAAATGGTAACCAGTGAGACTAACCTTTTGTTGTTCTGAACAACCCATGACATTGAAAATCTTTTCCAGTTCTTTAATCCACCCTTCTGATAGCACCGGGTTAGATGATCCTCTAAATGATGGGGGATGTTGCCTCATGAAATTCCCCACTACTGACATGTTCCTATGTAGTTGATCTGGACGATCTTGTGCATTGATACCACCACCATTTATTGCCTGAGTCAACTGTCCCATCACTACAACAAACTGTTCAGTTCCAATTCCAACCATCTCAGGTTGTTGATTTGGAAGGTTGTCTTCCTCCTGATGTCATCCCAGCATAGTTTCCCCGTTTCCACTATAGAAAACCATTCTGAATATAGAAATATCTTAGATGAATAAATATGGTAATCTGTAAATGCTATATGATTTCAATATTAACATAAATTAATTTATTGATATTAATTTGACAATACCCTAACTCCTAATGTTATCTAAACCGACGTTAGACACTAACTATAAGGACTCGTCATAAAAATGAACATAATCATGAATTAGGTTAATAATTGACATAGATGATATTTTCAGGTTTAGATTTTTAGAGAATTAGGTCATAACTACTTCATTTCATTTAAAAAATTACAAATTAAATACTTCTAATCTATTTCATTTTTTTTCACAAAACAACACTCTTGAAAAAAATAGTCCTGTCTAGTTCCATGTTTAAGATAGTATGACTATTCCTTGATCTCATCCTTGACCCTATTCTTCTTTAAGTTATGTGAAAAACATTTCAAAACATAGGATGAGCAGAAAAATATCAGAAAGGGATACACAAAGAAGGAAAACTGTTAGTTTTTCAAAAAAACAAGTAAACCATGAATACTTTATCATAAGTTATACTTTTTACCTTTATGAAGTAGTAAATACTCTTCACTGAATAAAAGATCATTACTTATCCTTTTGTAACCAAAATATTACCATAAAACCCATATAAATAACACATAACATATAAAGGTACCTTGGGACATAAACATACTTAAATGAAATAACCATACAGTCGACTTCCACACATATCACTAAATAGAATAGCCATATGACCAACTTCCATTCCCAATGCATTGGAGGTTATAATGTAACCACCCATCCTAGATTATCACCACACCACCTGTCATTTGGTTTATCACGTAACCACTTGTCAAATGTCCAAGTACCATTATAAAATCATAACACATAAACCAAATATAAATGAAAGAAAAAATTTTCACATTTCGATCACAAAATATCATTTAAATATATTGACATAAAAGAATCCTTTATCAAAAACATTTTCAATTCCAAAATACGTAAAACAGTATATGGTATTTATTTTCTTTTAAAAACATTACGGTTTGTTGAGGAAGCCAAAGATCAAATAATACTCACGGAGGTGGAAAGGTCGTTGTCATCGCTTATGTTAAAAAAAACATTAATTTTTCTCATTTTGTAAAATGCTTCGTAGAAAAATTATCCCTTTGAAAAGTCAAGGGTGTTTATACAGCATATATAAGAAGGTCATGTATTAAAACAAAATATTCCTCAATGAAATGAGATTGAGACTAAGTCCCTTACCTCGTGTTCAACTTGACCCGTTCATTATTTAATCTCATGAATAATAAACTAAAGTTAATTTCTACTTTATTAAGAACCTTTTTAAATTTTATTATTCCTTTTATATCACTTATTTCCATGTTATAAACATTATGTAATCATTCATGTTAATAATGGTCGTTCTGTCGATATTTGGTACTTGAGTAAAAAATGACCACCATATATTTACAAGTTGACTATGTTGTCAATACTCTATTATATCTAGAATGATATTAATTATTTAGATATCATATATATAATATATATCCAATATATATAAATTTGTATATATATTTATAACAATACATATTATTTGGAGGTAAGAAACAACATGCACCGTTCATGGAGACGGTAAGTCGTACGTATACATGAACGCTACTTTCATTTATCTTTCTTATTTTTATGGAATTAAAACATAATGATAGATTGGTATATTATAATTCTAGTATAATATCATATATAATACCGCTAACTCTACCCTTTATACATCCCACATATGGAATAAACAAGTCATATCACTTTGAGGGGGCGGTAGTCTGCACTTCCTCAAATGAAATTATCACGTTTACCCATAATGGAAACCATAACGGTATGATATAAAAGAAAAATACAGAAGACTAAAAAAACATAAACATAATATATATAGTATATAAATACAGTTCCATCATAATGGCCACTATGAGAGGCGGTAGGAGGTAATTGAACAATCATCGTTTTGTGAGGCGTTAGTTTTCCATCCATAGAAACATTATATTCTTCACCAATTAGATGGAGGTGTGTGTAAGTGTATTTATAATCCCTCTCATAAAAAAATTCTAGTATATTGAGGATACAATTTTTGTTATAAAATAAAGGATTAAAATGATTTTAGGGGTTTGGACAAGTAAAATAAAAGAAATAAATTTAAGAGAAACCATTAGCATTAATTTGGGTTACTCCCTTTGGTTTGAACGAAAAGGACTTCTTGAAGTTCCTTATGCCTAAGGTAAGGCATCTACATGGAAGAGAGGGATATAGGGAACTCAATTGCGAAGATTTTGGACCATCCAAAAGGATTTAGTGGTGTGGGGAATTGGTAATAAATGGTGTCCTTTTATAGGGGGTAGGGGCTCTTTAAGAAAGTGTGAAAATATTATTTTATTATATAATTATATTCTGTTTATAAAGGTCCAAAAATCATTACAGTCGAAGTTAAGACGACTCATGGTCGAAATAAAATCATCCAATAATAATTGGACTGGTTTTGGTTATTTTTTTAATATTTATAATCTCATTTATTTAAATCTTTTATTAATGAGGTAAATAATGCTTCATTATTGTGTCATTAATAATTTAAATTATTTGATGTCTAAAAATTATAAAACAAATACCATGATGTGGGAAATAATTTTATATTTCCAATGAATATTTATAGTCGAAATGATAATTTATATAACCCCTTGTAAAAATTAATTTACTAAAGGATATTTCCTTCTGTCATTTTTTCCTTTACATTAAGTTAATTAATCTAAATTGTCATTATCACTCCCAAGTGAATCAATGGGGTCCCAAAATCGACCCAATGATGCCCATGGTCGTAAATGACTTAACCAATATGGTTTGGACAAGTGTTAAGGTAATTTTGAATTATTATAATATTTGTTTTACCTTGAATTACACGATTTACCTTTAACCGCGGTAAATAAAAGTCAAAAGTTACTATTCATAGAAAATTATTTTCATCTTATTGAACCACATTTTACATAATAATAACAACCATGTATGTTGGATTATTAATATTCAATTCACAGAAGTGGTAAAATTTCATTTAAATGAAAAAATCATTTTTTTAAACTACAACTAAGTCGTTTCACTATTTATCAATAATTGTAGTTTTTCAGAAAAATACCCAAAATTAAGCCAAATATTTATTTGATATTAAGAATTCAAAAATTATGTCTATTTTTTCAAATTAAAAACATATAGGTTGAATTAATTAATTAAAATTAATTCTGTTGTTAAAACAATAAGTGCGTTTTTAAGAAACAATAACTATCAAAAGGTTGAACTTGTTTCTATCCAATTTCAAAGTGAAATGAATTCCAATGACCAAAATTGGATTAAATGGTAAAAATATATTCTAATAACACTTTAAAACTAATTAAAAAGATAATCTAAGAATATAAATAAATTACATTAATACGTAGTTTTGAATTAAAATACAATATTTTTCACTATTCATTAAAAAATGAACTTTATCGGAAAAATTCAAAAAATTTACCCAAAGTAAATTTTCATGTCCCAATTCTAAAGAATAATTTTATTTGGTCAAATAGAACATATTAAACTGACAAAAACCAGATTTAAATAGGTTTTACTATTAAAAGGCGGTAAATCGACCTTTTAATGTAAATTATGCTTAAAATTAGATTCATTCGTATTTCACGACTCTAACATTTATTTGATAAATGTAAATACATTTAACAAACATGTATAATCACATTATATTTTTTTTGTTCATTCCCACCAATACAACGTCTAGGAGTTAACTTCCATTTAAAATAATAATATTATATTACTACTGTGCAACATAAGATTTCAA
Source organism: Viscum album (assembly GCA_963277665.1). NCBI lineage: Eukaryota > Viridiplantae > Streptophyta > Magnoliopsida > Santalales > Viscaceae > Viscum > Viscum album. The sequence goes on along the minus strand of OY728135.1, from coordinate 223,983,136 downwards.
AGAAACCTGTTGTTGCATATTAGGTACGCTATCGAACATACCAACCCCTTTAAAGTCAAATTAATATTTAATTATTTTTTTTAATAAATATGAAATGTGTCTTATACTTTATTTACCTGTGATGTTATAGAAGAACATTTCACAATGAGTAAAATGATTTTTGGAAAGGGGATAAAGTAGTTTGGGAAATAAATTTTTGTAAAAAAATAGTACACATAAAATATATACTTCAATGGAGTTTCTACCTATAGTTGAGGATGCATTCATTATTGATAATTAAGTGACCTATAAGTCCATAAAATCGATGTGGATCCTTTCCAGAGCAGTGAGAAACATAATAGGGAGAACTTCATTATTTCCACCGATAGCGAAACATCAAAAGAGTGTTAGGGAGTGACCCATGTAAAAGCACTGATTTGACCATAAACATTGTAATGTCAATGAGCTTGATTATAGAAGTTATCTATCCCAGACATTGTAATGTGGAAATATGCATTAGTGGATTTGGGTCATCGACACATGTCCATTGTATTATCCTTGGATGCATCTAAGTGAGGGTGAACCAAATAAAATATTTGTGTCTTGTTCATGATTTTATTTCTATTCATACATTTTTATAGGAAAGATAGAGAAGATTGTTTTTCTTGACAATGAGAAAAGATATGAAGGGGAAGGTTTATTAATCTTTCATAACCTGATTCACCCCCCTCTTAGGGTATTTAACCTTTTTAGGATAACAATTACTATGAGAGATAAATGTTAAAAGTTAGTGGTTCTCTCTTAGTTGATGAATCATAAGATATTAATCAAAAAGGGATTCTGATATTTGATGTAATCAATTTTCAGATATGTAAAAATAAAATGAAACACTTCTTTCAATCATTTGGTATAAATGTATTTTTATCTATAATGCATGGTATTTCTTCTAGTATGAATAGTAATGTTTTATCCGATTTAGAACATGGAGAAATAGATGTTAATGAAACAGGAATAAATTCTTTATGGGGAGCCATACCCAATGAAATATATAGAAAGGTTATGTCATGTATGTTATCACATGATATGTGGGAAAAGATTCAAAATATTTACGAGGGTGGCTCAAAAGTGAGAGAAGAAAAACTAAAGGTTATATAGAACAAGTATAAGGATCTCAGAAATCACCCTAATTAATCTGTTGATATATTCGTTGACTGGGTAAAAATTAATGTAACACCCAAAAATATCATAGTACGTTATTTCTTCAAAGTAATTCATTAACTTGCACTACACACAACACCGATTTCAAGCGCACAACGACTTACCAAACTAGCCGTTCAAAAGAGGTTATGAATAGTATTAACTAAATTTTTAATTTTATATAATCATTATAATTTTAGAATCCATATTATGAGTTTATTAGTCATAATATAAGAACAAATTCATTTTTTCAGATAAAAGAAGATTTTTTTAAAAAAAGGCAATTTTACCACCTTTTAATGGGGAACCCATTTTAAATCCAATATTTGACACTTTTATATATTAAATTTGTCAAAATAAACTTATTATTTAGGACCGATACATAAAAAATTAGTATCTCTAAATTTTTGGTGTCTTTCTGATAACTTTCATATTTGGTAGAATAGTAAAAATTACTAAATTTTAACTGAAAACAACTTTTTGAATTAGAATAATTTATAGTAATAAATTATAAATTTGAGTGGTTTTGATATGTAATTATATTATATTTTTATCATTTAATATAATTTAGGTCATTTTATGTAAATTCACATTTAAAGTAGACATAAAAAAGTGTCAATATTTTGATAGTTATTATTTCTTAAAAACAAGCTTTTTTTTATAGCTGGAATTAATTTTAAATTAATTTCTACAACTTCTGTGTTTTTAATTTGAAAAAATGGATTCCATATTTGGGATCAGGAGGTCCAAAATTTATAAATAGGTAACTTTTATTTTTAGACATTATAAATAATTACTTCGGTAAATATTTTATTTACCATGGTTAAAGGGTAATGCTGGTAAATATGGGTAAATAAATAATATTAAAACAATATAAAATTATCCTAACACGTGTCCTAAAACTATTGAAAGATACATGTCTTCCCATGGGCATCCTTGGGCCGATTTTGGGACCACATGGAGCCACTTGAGAGTGATAATGACACTCTATATTAATTAATTTAATGTAATGGCAAAAATGACATAAACATATATCTTTTAGTAAATTTTTTTACAAGCTGTTATATATGTTATCTTTTAGAATATAAATATTCATTAAAAATATAAAAATATTTCATACATAATTGTATTTTATTTATAATTTTTAGACATTGAATAATTAAATTTAGTTTTGACACAATGATGATGTAGTGTTTTCTTTATTAATGAAAGAATCAAATAAATGGTTTTATAAATGTTAAAATAAATATAATTTAATTATTTTGATGACATAAACGAATTATCTAGGTTAATATAGAATTTTAGGATTGATTAAATAAATTTAGTTTTTATTAATAATGTTATTACGACATTAAAAAATCAATTATTAAATAGTGTCATAATTGACAAAAAAGAGTTTTTAAAATAAATATTATATTATTAATTGATATAATATTCCTAAAAATATATCGTTCAACCAAAGGACTTATATGATGATAGGTATGTCATTAATGAACCACTTGGGGTTCTCTTGGTAGTTTATATTATGTTTATTAACCAAATAATATAAAAATACATAGAGACATGGTAAATGTCAAACTAATTAACTAAGAGTTAAATCTAAAAGATAAGGTTAATATAGTGACCCGAACCTATCTAAAACCAATTTTTTGAGTTTATTTAGACCCATACCCACCTTATCCTTGAAAAAATAAGTTTTGAGACATTAGAAACAAAATATGAATTTATTATAAAATAATATTTTATGTTTTTCCTATGGTGTCCCTCACCCCACTTATAAAAGGGAACTCCCCCTTCTCTCAAATTCATACCTTCAAACCATTTTGGTTTGGACAAACCCAGCCCAAATATCCTCTAAACGTCCCTCAATTAATTCTAGAGGGGTTAATTTAGTCATAAAGCCAACCTAAGGATCCCTTTTTGATCAAATCAAAAGGAAGAACCCGAAGAAGAGCTAATAATTTCACCACCTCTTTCAAGTTCTTTCTTCTTCCATATCCTCTTTCTTTGTTGTCTCCATTCTAAAATGATAACTATAGTATCCTATATATATACTATGATGTTATTATAAATATTTTACAACCATATTCATTATTCTATCCATCCTTTTAATGACATGTCACCATACGTGCGTACGTACGACTTACCGTCTCCACGTGGTGGTGTAATTGTTATTCAATACCTTATTATTTGGATGGTTATAATAATGATGTGTAATTTATGTAAATAATAAATATAACATGATAATTATTCTTTATATATGATATACCATTCAATTATATATTATTTTAATATCATAATATTGAGATTGTCGCTCGTGCGTACGTATGGAGTACCGTCTCCACGAATGCGATGAGATTCATTCCCCATTATATCCATTCAAGACTAACTTTCATTTGATGATTAAAAATAATTTTTAAAGACTTGATATCATTCTGGATATGAATAATAGACATCCCATCCAAAACAAATATGACTCACATAACAATGAATATAAAGGCAAATGAATCCATTAACACCAGAAATGACGATAATACTAAGATATTATTAACAAAGCAATATCAAAAGAACATATATGATATAATATTAATGTATATGATTCTTGAATAATTTAATAACAATTATTTCACCATTATACAGAAGGTTAACCTACCCTCGACCAAGGAAAAGTACAAGGTAAGGGTTAATTTCATAATCTCTTTATTATCCGAGGTTGTTTTGCAAATGTATATACCAGGACATATTTATTATCCATGTCCATGTTTCATAAAAGGGTTTTCAATGGGATTATTTTTAAGAAATTTTTTACTAAATAATAATTTTAAATGATTTAAATATTTTTCTTTCTAAACCCTTTTAATTAATTTCCCTGATTTCAAAATGATTTTTAAGGATTAATTTATATGGACATGAATGCTTTGAAATAATAATTATTTTGAAAACATTCAAAGAGGTATTGGAAACTTTGATTAAAAAATAACTTTTAAATGTCTTCCTTTATATATTCTAAGAATTTTAAATGATTTCAGGAAAAAAGGGGTCTATTTATCGAATTATTTTACGGATCATTTTCATCTATGTCAATATCATTTGATGGATTTTAATATTGGTTGAAGTTGATTTATTATGATACAAATCTTCCATATTGTATTGAAGGTTTTGTCATATGTTTGAATGTGGATGTGTTATTTTTATACCATTCATGGTTTATGGTTAAAGTATTAACATTTCGTAAGCTAGTTTTAATGCGAATGTTTATGTTATGTTTTAACCTTTTCATATGAGGAATGTATTGGACTTAGTAAGTGACGGGTAAAGCCCACCATAACTCCAATAGGCATCTGTAGGTCTCATGAGACAATTGGACATGAAATTTTCTGAAGAATTTCCCAATTTTATAATGTTTGATTTATTTTTACCATATTATTTTTAAAAGGTTGTTGCATTAATTACACATATTGCCTACAAGTTTATAGCTTCTGCTAAATTATTTACCCTTTCTGAGAATCTAAGCTCACCCCTTTATTATGTTTTATTTTCCCAGGATTTCCAAGATGTGTATTATGATTGTTCCTCAGGGTTAAGGTAAAGGAAAAAATAGCATTATCAAAGGATTATTTATGATGTGTTGTATGCTAGAAAGTGTAATGTAACATTCATGTATGTAACATATTTTCCAAGACTGCTAAACTAATCGGTCCTTCAGGACTTGATTCCTTGTAATCATACAAATTTATTAAAATAATTCACCGACTCTGGTTAACTGGGGTCGGGGTGTTATAGTTGGTATCAGAGGAAGCTTAGTAAAAACTGTGGAAACTAGATTTAGATAAACTCTAATTAGAGAACATAGCCCTAAGCTAGACATTGTGGATTAATATAGAAGAACTTCCCAGAATTTTGGTATTGTGGATATTTTTTTTGTTTTCCAGGAAATACATCCCTGTCTGGATACGAGCAGGTAGAGGTGGCTCTTGCACAGATGTACCTAGGGGTAAAACCTGAAAACACTACTTTGAGCTAGACTCGAATGGGAACTGGTGCTCATTTTCATTACAATCCATTATAAAGGATTTAGGAGTAAATACTTTCTCAAAGAATTGTTTTTTGGAATATATCCATAAACTGTTCAATTTATGTTAGGTATTTTACATGTTTGGAATTACGAATTGCAATTCATAAACTGACCTAGTGTATGCCATTGTTTAGAAATGGCGCCCACTAGAATGAATGATAACTCTAGCAATACATATGATCCAAAGAGTAAGAAGGATCATATCTTTCATGGTATTAATCTAATAGTCTCCCACGTAGTCTCATAATATGAATAAATAGTATCGTTTGTTAATATTATATGAAGATAATTCTCTGAGTCCTGTGGAATTGAAGGGAAGAAAGAGAGGAAAATGATGGCAGAGGGAAAGATAGATAAAGGGGAGAGGGGAAAGAAAGATTTTCCCATATGTGATTACTGTGGAAAGAATCACCTTGGTAAATTCTTGAAAGGAATATGAGTTTGTTATAAGTGTTGAGAAAAAGGATATCAAGTATGTGATTTCATGGATAATAAAAAATTTTCAAATGTTAAAGCTTCATCTGCAAGGAGTTGGGGTACTACGTGAATTAATGTTCAGATCATTAGAGTATTCCTCAAATGATTCTAATGAATAATAATCAAGTCATGATACTACCACAGATGAAGAGGAATAACTAGTGTTCTTATGTTGTTATTAAATAATTGTTTCATTTGAGTGTTGTATCAATGATGTACTGGTTATATAAATTATGTAAATAAATAAGGATCGTACTGCAGTACTATTTCATTGAAGATTTGAGATTATATGGTATTATGAAAAGTGACACAATAGCAAGCTAAACATTTTTTAAAAATACATGGTTGAAGGAAAGGTAATCCTTAATATGGTCCTGATACTGAGGTAGTAATTTTGTGATAAGAGATGGTTGATTTGGATAAATTATATTGGATATTCTTGACTACCTTAACACTGATTAATGGTTTTTTTATTTCATCATTGTTGGAGTATTCAAATTTTTTGGATATAAGGAAGATATCTGGTATTCTATAAGGAAAAAAGGATCATTAATGTAATCAATAAGTTTTTATGGTAATTCAGGGTGTTATCTTGTTTTAAAAGAATACATGATGAAGGTATTAACATGTAATTACGTGAAAAAAGGGATCTTCATTGTGTTTACATTCCTTATAAATTTTGGACTGTGAGTTTGGATAGACGTATTTTGGAAAATTCTAAAGGTTGGAATCGATTATGTTTGACATAAGATACTATTGTTAAGGTTAAATAATTTCTTGAGATTATTTTTGGATTACCATAAAAAGGACTTCCTGGAGGTCGGGTGACATCCCGTTACATCTGGCTAGGTCGAGAGACTTGAACCCGCAACCGAAGGACGACAAGGGTGCATCACCTACCAGTGGCCTATGTGATATCCTGGATTGTATAATTTAGTTTCTTTTTAAAAGTTCTGATAGGTGAATTATAAATTCGTAATTTTTGGAACACTATACGATTCAGATAAATAGAATATTTTTTTTAAATCTTTTGAATGATGAGTTTTTTGAAGGAATTTGTTGAAGGATGAAACTCTACTTTTCAACTATCTATTTTTTTCCTCTTATTCTATGGATAAATTAACTCTTAAACTTTAGGGAAGGGATCTTAAAACCAAAAATGTGTTATCCTAATACCTTATGTTTTTTTGAACCGATGGTATTTTAAATCATCATAGATTGATGGGTTTGAGGTCCTCAATTTTACACTTGTTTGTGATTGATGACCTCAATCACTCCCTATAAATATTGAAATTTCTCCTCCAATTATGTGTCTCTAATTTCCACCAATGTTCTCCAAATTGAGATCATAATTTTGTAGTGACTTTTTCATTTCCCTTTCCCTCTTATTAAGACTAAATTTGATTAACCCAATTTCTAATGTGTGTTTTCCACAAAGGTATTTTTCTATTGTTAACATTTAATTTCTAAGAACAATTTAAAATTGTGAGGATGAAATTTATTGAAGTAGGGGAGAATGCAACACCCCAATATTTCATAGTACGTTATTTTTTTAAAGTAATTCAATAACTTGCACTACACAGAACACCGAGTTCAAGCACACAACGACTTACCAAACTAGCCGTTCAAAAGCGGTTATGAATAGTATTAAGTAAATTATTAATTTTATATAATCATTATAATTTTAGAATCCATATTATGAGTTTCTTAGACATAATATAAGAAGAAATTCATTTTTCAGATAAAAGAAGTATTTTTCAAAAAAATGTAATTTTACCGCCTTTTAATGGAGAACCATTTTTAAATCCAATATTTGACACTTTTATATATTAAATTTGGAAAATTAAACATCTTATTTAGAATTGGTACATAAAAATTATGTTTCGATAAATTTTTGGTGTCTTTCTGATAACTTTCATATTTGGGTGAATAGTGAAAATTACAAAATTTTAACTAAAAACAACTTTTTTAATCAAAATAATTTATAGTACTAAATTATATATTTGAGTGGTTTTAATATTTAATTAGATTATATATGTATTATTTAACATAATGTATATCATTGGATGTAATTTCACATTTGAACTAGACGTAAACACGTGTCAATCTTTTGATAATTATTATTTTTTAAAAACACACATTTTGTTTTGATAGTGAGAATTAATTTTAAATTAATGTCTTCCAATTCTATGTTTGGAAATTGGAAAAATTGATTCCATATTTGGGATCATGATTTCTAAATTGTGTAAATAGGTAACTTTTATTTTTAGACATTATCAATAATTACTTCGGTAAATATTTTATTTACCATGGTTAAAGGGTAAATCTGGTAAATATGGGTATATAAATAATATTAAAATAATATTAAATTACCCTAACATGTGTCCTAACCCTATTTTATGATACATGTTGGACCACGAGAAACCTTGGGTCGATTTTGGACCACTTGGAGCCACTTGAGAGTGATAATGAAACTTTATATTAATTAATTTAAAGTAAAGGCAAAAATGACATAAACATATATTTTTTAGTAAATTTTTTTACAAGGTTTTATATAAGTTATCTTTTAAAATATAAATATTAATTATATATATAAAACAATTTCATAAATAATGGTATTTTATTTATAATTTTTAGAAATTGAATAATTAAATTTATCTTTGACACAATGATGATGCAGTGTTTTCCTTATTAATGAAAGATTCAAATAAATGGTATTATAAATGTTAATATAAATATAAATTTAATATTTTGATGCCCTCCACGAATTTTTTCTGTTATTATGGAAGGTTAGGATTTATTAAATAAATTTATTTTGAATTAATAATGTTTTTATGACTTTAACCAAAATCAGTTTTTAAATAGTGCCAAAATTGATATAAAAGAGTTTTTAAAACAAATATTATATTATTAATTGATATAATATTCATAAAAATATAAGGTTCTGCCAAAGGACTTATATGATTATATATATGTCATTGATGAACCACTTAGGGTACTCTGGGTAGTTTATAGTAAGTTTATTAACCAAATAATATAAAAATACAAGGAGACATGGTAAATGTCAAACTAATTAACTAAGAGTTAAATCTAAAAGATAGGGTTAATATAGTGACCCAACCTGTCTAACATATATTGGTTGAGTTTATTTAGACCCATACCCACATTATACTCGAAATAAATCAGTTTTAATCCATTATAAACCGAATATTAATTCATTATTAAATAATATGTTACGTTTTTTCTAAGGTGCCCCTCACCCCTCTTATAAAAGAGAGCTCCCCTTCTCTAAAATTCATACCTTCAAAGCCTTTTGGTTCGACCAAACACTTCCCAAATACCCTCTCAACTTCCCTCAATTCATCCTAGAGGCCTTCCTTTAGTCATAAATCCAGCCTAAGGATCCCTTTTTGATCAAATCAAAAGGAAGAACCCGAAGAAGAGGTAATAATTTCACCACCCTCTTTCTTGTTCTTTCTTCTTCTACTTCCTCTTTCACTGTTGTATACATTCTAAAATTATAAATTCAGTATATTATATATAATTTTATGTTATTATAAATAATTTACAACAATATTAATTATTTTATCCATCCTTTGAATGACATGTTACAATACGTGCGTATGTATGACTTATCGTCTCCACGTCGTGGTGTAATTGTTATTCAATACCTTAATATTTGGATGGGTATAATAATGATGTATAATTGATGTAAATAATAAATATAATGTGATAATTATTCTTTATAAATGATATAACATTCAATTATATATTATTTCAATATCAAAAGAATGATATTGTCGGTCGTGCGTACGTACGGATTACCGTCTCCACGAACACGATGAGATTCATTCCCCATCATATAAATTGAAGACTAATTTTCATTTGATGATTAAAAATAATGTTTAAAGACTTGATATAATTCTAGATATGAATAATATACATCCCATCCATAACAAATATGACTCACATAACAATGAATATAAAGGAAAACGAATTCGTTAACACGTGAAATGATGATAATAGTAAGATATTATTAACAAAGCAATATCAAAAGATCATATATGATATTATTTTAATGTATAAGATTCATGTATAATTTAATAAAAATTATTTCACCATTATATAGGAGGTTAACCTACCCTTGACCAAGGAAAAGTACAAGGTAAGGGCTAATTCCACAATCTCTTTATTATTCGAGGTTGTTTTACGTATGTATCTACTAGGACATATATATTATCCATGTCCATGTTTCATAAAAGTGTTTTCAAGGGGATTATTTTTATGATAATTTTTACTAAAACATCATTTTAAATGTTTTAATGATTTATCTTTCTAAACCATTTTAATTAATGTCCATTATTTCTAAATGATTTTTAAGGATTTATTTATATGGACATGAATGCTATGAAATGATAATTCTTTTCAAAAGATTAAAAGTGGTATAGGATTCTTTGATTCAAAAATATCCTTTAAATGATTTCCTTAAAAAAATTTGAGATTTTTAAATGATTTCATGAAAAAGGGGTATTTTTACCAAACCATTTTACTGATCATTTTCATCAATGTCAACATCCTTTGATGGATTTTAATCTTATTTGAAGTTGATTTATTAGGATACAAATATTCAATATTGTATTGAAGGTTTTGTGATATGTTTTACTATGGATGTGTTATTTTTATACCATTCATGGTTTGTGGTTAAAGTATTAACATTTTTATACTATTTTTAATATGAATGTTTATGTCATGTTTCATCCTTTTCATTTGAGGAATGTATTAGAATTAGTAAGTGATGGTTGTAGACCACTATAGGTCATCGATGTATCATCAGGTCTCATGGGACAATTAGATGTGTAATTGGATGAGGCCTTTCCCAATTTAATATATGGTTTTGGCCAAGGCCTTAATCATTTTTAGACATCTTGGCCGAGGCCTTGAAAAAATGTTTCGAAATGTCCGGCATTATGCATTCCCTTAATATGAAATTATTTATTACCTGTGATTATTCGACTAGTAGAATATCCATGTTCATGTTTATATGGTAATGTTTGATTTATTTTTACCATATTATATTTAAAAGGATTTTGTTTTTATTGCACATCTTGCCTTAAAATTTTATAGCTTCCGCTAAATTATTTACCCTTACTGAGCATCTGAGCTCACCCATTTCTTATGTTTTATTTTCCCATGATTTCTGAGATGTGTATTATGATTGTTCCATAGGGTTAAGATAAAATAAAAAAATGGTGTTCTGAAAGGATTATTTATATTGTGTTTTATATTATATAGTTTAATGTAACGTTCATGTATGTAATCTATTTTTCAAGACTGCTAAACTGATTGGTCCTTCGGGACTTGATTCCATGTAATCATACCAATTTATAAAAATAATGCACCGAATCCGGGTAACAGGGGTCGGGGCCTTACAATTACAATGGAAGAAATGCGTGGTCTAAGAGAAATTATTGAAGATATAATGATTGTTAAGAATGTCATGAGAAAACTACCACCTTAGTTTAATCCAAAAGATTTTGTATTAGAAGAAAAATATCAAAAGGAGAAAATGTTGGATAGATTGTATAATAATCTTGTTGCATATGTGATAATAAACTATGATAATGATTTTGTGGAAAAGGTGAAGTCAAAAGAAGTGTCATTCAAGGTCATGTCGAATCTCTATCTTTAAGATATTCAAGAGGAAGACAATTTGGATAATTTCATTACATTTCTCTCCTCAAATATTTAAATATGAAGAGGAATGTTCAAATTGAGACTCCCATATTCATTATTTTGATGTGGAAAGATTAAAAATAATATATCAAAGTGTTCTAATAAGTTTCAAGATGATGATAAAGAAAATGATGAAATTCATAGGAGGAATTACTAATTCAATATGAAATATATGAGGAGTAGAAATAGAAATTTCATTAAAAAGAATATGATAGTTCATAAGAATATGAGGTATAAAAATGGGTTGAATGCAAGGACCATGAGGTAGATTACATTGTGGAAAGTATTAAGAAATTATCAAACAAGGGAAGATAGTGATAATAAATTAGGAGAAGTTAAAGGAAGCATTGACATTTAGGTCAAAATAAAAGCTTCACTAGAAGATATATATTTTTGACGAGAAAAAAAAGAAATAAAATCGGTTGATTAATTATTCGAAACTATATATACAACAACATGAAGAAGAAATATATGAGTTAGAGGCTGGAAATAAAAGGCTTAAATCTTCAATGTTAGAGAACTCAGAAATGGTTGTTGAGTTAACATACAAAATTTAAGAACATAAAAGATATATTTATATTTTGTATAATACTATAAAAAGGTCAAATAAAACATATCAAAGAATGTAAAGAGGAATTTTTTAGTATGCGAATGAAATTGAAATATTAGAAGAAACACTTGATTCTAAAAAACAAGTATCAAGAGGAAAAACAAAGTGTTAAAGAAGAATTTAGAGTTCCAATGAAACATGAAAAGGAGTGTTCATAAGGGAAAATCATTGATCTAAATGATACAACTGGTATGGGGATCAATTACAAATATAATGATGCTATGTTTGTAGTTATACCACAATATCTCACTCATAGGCTGAAGATTGATTTAGGTAAAAATCAGAACCATAAGATTCATTGAACCCATGGGAGAATCAGTAGTGAAGTATAGCGGCACAAGAATTTACCTCTCATGAGATCTCATTGTTTTGGAAATTTGGGACCCTAAAAAATCTTGTATTCCATAGGCTTGAGGTACCAAAGGGAACAAAACCAACATAGGGAACCATACATAACAAAATATTTCAAGACATTATGTGAGGGTCACTATTTTAGGTTTAGAGGATTTGGGAATATATAAATTTATTGTTTATAAACAATCAAGAGAAATATAACAATGTATAATGAATGTGGTCATAAAAATCAATTCAATGTATTAAAAAAAGATATCAAAATTAAAAATAAGTTTATAGCATTACAATATTAGGTTATTCAATCATAATTTTAGGAAGATAAAGACTATAAATCTATAATTGGTATGTATAAAAGAAAAAAAAGAATATAGTTGTAGAATTAGTGGTAGTAGATATTAATTTAAAAGAATTAGATCACACTGGAATATGGATCATTGATAGTGGACGTACCTCTCATATGATATGAAATAAGGAACTAGTAATAGGAATCAAATATGACAAGGGTAATACTATCAGAATTGTTAATGATGAAGGCCTAAAGATTATTGGACTAGGAAAAATAAAAGTTGGAGGAAAGACATGAGATTTGAAGAATTTTTTATTGTTAAGGGTCTCAATCACAACAAACAATGTGTCAACCAATTATGTGATTCTAGAAATTATATAAGATTTTCTATGAAATTATGTGTCACCAAGGAAAATAAAGTGAATGTGTTTTTAATGTAAAATCTAAAAAATGGATTCCTTACGTTGTGAGTGGATAAGAAGATATGTGCTTTCTATCAAAGGAAGAAGAAAAAATGTTATGGAATAATTTTCTTGAATAGTTGATCCAAACATCCTTGGAATATATAGTGAAATGTGATGTTTCTAAAGACCTCTATAGTTTATCACATGATCATACTCATATGTGTGATGCTTGTCAACAAGGGAATATAATTAGAAATACATACAAACAAAAAGAGAAAATTCCAAAAAAAGTTCTTGAGTTGGTTCACATTAATGTGTGGGCCTATTTCACCAAGAGATACTGAGTTATATCATGTTCTATTAATTGATGATTTTTTAAGAATGGAATGGGTTTTATGTTTCACTCAAAAACCTAATGTGTTCAGTTATATAATAACGTATCGAAGTGAATTAAAAAAATATGCCAGGACAAAGAATCTAGAAGATCCAAACAGATAATGGGACAGATTTCATTAATATCCAAGTGGAGGATAACCTCAAAACATGGGATAAGAAACCAAGTATCAGTAATAATAAATCAACAACAAAAATTGTGTTGGTGAGAAAATAAATTAAAATATCAATAACATTTATAGAACAATGATGATTGAGACTGACATTCCAATGAATCCCTATAAAGGAGAAGTGAATAAATTAGTCTATAAATAAAATAGAGTGTTATTATACCCCAATGAAGATAAGACTCTATATGAGCTATGGTAAGGAACGTACCCAACGTTGAATTACTTTTGAGTCTTTATAAGTATGTGTTTCATTCTCAATAAAGATAAACATATGAAGTTTGAATATTCTAGTGATTAAGGGATAATCCCTGGATACTAAAGTAAAATAAAATCATATTAATTATTTAATAAGTGGCTTGTAAAGGTATTTGAATGAAATGATGTTGCTAAAGTAGATAATGAGAATAATCATTATAAAATACATGATTAGTCTCAAGAGGTTAGTGATGAAGAGTTAAGTAAATCAAGGGATTTTCAAGTTCAATAAGTTAATTTAGTAGATTATTTTGACAATTAATATGATCACATAAACTTGTATCTTGTCCAAGATTGAAGAGAAGCGGTGAAATTGATAGACATAACATAATTGGTGATCAAACAGTTTTAGTTCAAAGAAGAAAGATAAGGAATCTACAAAAAGCAATATTCTTATCACAGGTAGAGCCTAAATGTTTTGAGGAAGAAGTTAGAGATGAAATTTGGGTCCAATATATGAATAAAGATCTTTACCAAATTGAGAAGAATTAGACATGGGAGATTGTTTTAATACCAAAAGATAAGAATTTAACCTGGAGTAAATTAGTTATTCAAAACAATTTCAATAAAGCCACTAATGTTATTTGAAACAAATCATGACTATTGTAAAAAAGGGTACTCCCACATAAATGGTATAAATGTTTATGAAACATTTTCTCCAATTGGAAAGCTATAAACAGTTAGATTATTATTGGCCATAATAGTTAAAATAAAGTTAAATGTTTTCTATATGGATGTCAAGTCAGCATTTCTGAATGGGGTTCTAGAAGAAGAAGTTTATATTGAGTAGCCAGATGTTTTTCTCATTCATGAATATGAGAATAGAGTTTTTTTGATAAATAAATCACTATTTGGGTTGAATCAATCCCTAAGAGCATGTAATTTAAGACTATATGAGTTTTTAAAGATAAAGTTTTAGCATAGTGTAGTTGATTACAATCTATATATCAATAATTATAGTTATCAAATGATATATTTGATGATATATTTTAATAACATAATATTTGGTGTATTAGATGAAGAATAGTATAAATAGTTCATAGAATTCATGAAATGTGATTTTTAGATGTTAATGATTGGTGAACTAAAATTTCCCTTTGGTTTATAGGCGATAAAAGGAAAGAATGGAACATCAATTTCTCAATATAAATATTCCTAGAATGGTTTAATATTATTTTTAATGGAAAATTCCGAAGAGATGATGAATCTGGGGGCTACCTAGATGAATGTATCAGGAGATGATGAAGGCAATATAGTTAATGTCATATAATATAGGCAAATAATTTGTAGTCTGTTGTACATGAGAAAAAACAAGACATGCTATTATTTTTTCTAGATGCAAAGTAGGAATACATAAATTCTTTACTAAGGAAGGCCACATTCTTAGAGTAAATATAATATTTTGTTATATCATCGGCATGGTAGATTTTAGTTTGATATATAATAAACAATATCATCAAGAATTATCAGGAAATATATATGTAGATCTGTCTGGTTCAGTAGATGATATAAAATCAATAGTAGGTGGTGCATTCTATATAAGAATATTATGTATTTCTTAGATAGAAAAGAAACATTATTTCATTTCATTGATAATTGTAGAAGCTGAATATATTGAAGGAACTCTAGTGTGAACATGGTTACTGTGGATGAAGCAACAACTTGATGATATGAGAGTTAAAGAGAAGTATAATATTAGAATCCATTGTAATGATTAATGTACTATAAATATAATAAAAAATACATTCCATCAGTCATAGAAAAATCACATTGAAATAATGTATCATTTTATTAAGGAGAAGGTGGAGAAAGGGCTTATGAAGATGGATTATGTACCTATAGAACTACATGTTGCATACATTCGGACAAAAGCCTTACCAAAAGAAGCATTTGAATGTTAATGACTTCGTCTAAAAGGTTAGATGACTCCCCTAACATGGAAAATTATGAATATTAGACCCCATATCCTCAAGGTATGATATTTGTTTCCAGCTATACTGATATATGTCCTTTACCCTTTTGCAGACTACAAGGAAGTAACATTCGTGTTTGTTGATAAAGGGGGATAAATTGTGCCTATAAAAGGGAATAAAATATATTAATCAAGATAGGGTAGAAGCTTATAAGAGTAGCTTCAAATCTGATGATTCTAAATCTAACTGATCGAAGTTTATATATCATGAAAGATAAAAATCTTGATGAAATAAGATGAGTGGTTATGGAATTAAGTGATTCATTGATAAACATTTCATACTTCTCTTGTTTTTGACACAAATCATGGATTATGTGGGATTAGAGTGTGTTTTGAGTAAATCCTTGATTGATATCTTAATCACAATAAGATAATGCTGGGAGATAATGGAATAAGCTTAAACAAGGTATCAAAATGAGAAGGAATGAACCAAAAGGGGGAGATTGTTGGGAAAACATCTTTCAAGGATCCATTTTCATTTTTTGGGGTGATTGTGTTTGTTGAAAAATATAAATAACCTTATTTCACTATGGATGGTGTTGATGAAGAAAATGATTAAGGTAAAACAATTTCCCAATGTATCACCATTTTGGGGACGTAAAATCAGGATTTTGTTTTATGGAAATGGAAGGTTTTTTCAAAGGATTTTATGTAGAGTAGTTAAGGAATCACAAAGTGCAGTTCATAGACCATGAAGTACGGATTTTGCGGACCTCATAGTAGTGCAGCTGTGATATGTGGACTATAAAAGAGGTATACGGAATGGTGAAGGATAATCAGCAATGGAATATTTCCACATAAAAGTGATTTGTAGACAGTGAAGTGATCCATGTAGACCGTGCAATAAAATTAGTTCATGGGAGTCTAATCATTCACAGGAGGATCATCAATTGAGGTTAAGAGTCTCTGAATTAAGGACATACAAAGGGGTTTTGTAACAACCTGAATTGTTATAAATAATATTCCATTTGAATTTAATGTTTTACTATGTAATATGGTTATATAAAACACAAGCATGTCTTTTGATATATCCAATTAGGTTAAAAAGATTGTTACGAATATTTTTCATTGATAATTTTGTGGTTAAATAGTGAGCACATGATTAGTATAAATATAGGGATTTAACAAATCCAATTAACTTAGACAAAGGATGTGATGGACTCATCCAATAGGATTATACCATATGAATCCCATTTATCAAAGATTCTAAGGAATATAACATATCCAGGATTTTACCTTGACCAAGCCCAAGCTAATATCCAACAACCTAAGCATGAGAAAAACTATTTATGGGAGATGTGTAAGCTCAACGAGATCACAGCCCAAACCATGTTTTCCAAACGACCCCATGAAAGTCTCAAGATCATACAACTTACTCTTAGGTAGTATGCTTGTGTATTAAAGGTTTATTTCTAAAGAACCTAAAAAATTGATTATATACATTATTTTGTATAGAATAATGAATATATTTTTTATTTTGATACTATAAAATATGAATAATACTTTTGGGTAATATTCAATTCAATTAAAAAAATTATTCTGATGTATTAATGTGCTTTAAAAATAAATAATATTTTCATTAAATATCTTTAATAAAAAACATTTATTAAATAGAAAGGGTCAAATACATTTTATAAAGTCAAATTTAATGTTTTATTAGGGTTTAAAAATTATTATTTCAAAAAACTTGTCATTTCAGTAAATATCGGTTATTATTTTTTAAGCGTGAAAATGTACAAATTTAAAAAATTATATTATTTTTTGAATCAGAATGCAAAAATTATCCAATGGTGAATTTTTAATAATTTTTAAAGACATTTGAATTTTCAGTTAAAATTTAATAAAGTATAAATATACTGTGCATTTTATAACATCATAATGATCAAAAAATGCTGTAATAAATACTATAATGGTTATCCTTAGCCAAACCTATATTTTCACCTTAAAATAATGCGATTTTATTATCATTTGATTAATTTTTTAAATGCTATATGAATCCTCTGAAACATATAATATATTTTATGATTTTAAATTATTTTATTTAAGTGTGATTCACCTCCACATAATCAAGGTTAATATTTTAATAATTTATTCCCTTTTACTACTAAAATATTTAAAAACACTCCCATTTGGTAGAAACTGTGGTAAAAACTACGTGATGGTTTGTTCTTTTGAATATTTTATTATATAGATTCCAACCTATGTTTGGGAAATATTAAAGAATTACCCTATCATTTCCAATATAAAACCACCCAATATACAATTATCTTCACTAAAAATCCATGTAGAATATCCATACTCTTCCCTCCTCTCTCAATAATCCTCCTATGGTGACCCCAATCTCTTAACAATATCCTTTCAAACATTTGGTGTCATACTCTTACAGTAAGTCATCTTTTCCTATCTCTTATTTCTTAAAGTATATTCTATATAATATGTATTTTATTTTTATTTCCCCGTGATGGGATATTCTATTTCATATCCCCATTATATTAAAATTTATGTATATATATCTAGACCCCCCATTCTCTTTCTTCACCCATTTTATGAATTTTAATGTGACACCGTTATGTTTCCAAAATTACATAAGGGAACCTCTCTTTCTCACTTTAATTTAAGAATATATTCTATTTTATTCCATTTTATATTTAATCCCTAATGTCATGGAATGAATTTTACCCTCTCCCATAATTCCCTTGTCATTTCTAAATTACGAGAGACCCCCTTTATCTCTCATTAATCTCCCCGAATTATAGTTGTTACCATGCTGAAATTTAATAAGAGTTATTCCTCCCACATCTTTAATTAGGTTTATTTATTATCTTATAAATTATATTTCAAATTACTAATTATGGGACATATATTTATATGACCCTATAACTTCCCACTTTAATTCCAAATTATTGAAGACCCTTTTCATTCTTATCAACCCTTTTTATGAATTTTTAATCCATTTATTAGACTGATGAAATTTCACCACGATTTTTCATTCCAAAGGAACTGTGTAGTAAAAACCATACCCATTTCCAATCAAGGTTATTCAAACTTATAAACTTATACCTATTTTATTTGGGAATTATATGTATTTTTTCCACGCTCCTTGATCATGGAATAAAATATGACGATGAATGAACCCATGTTGTATGATCTATAGGGCACACTTAAGAATGATATTGAAATGAAATTAATGTGTGAACCCAACATTATATAGTGCTTCAATGCATTGGGTAATGTTTAGTATAATGATACTACATGAGGGAACTGGGAGTATACATGATTAATTTATGGTACTTCATCCCTTAGGACATCTTGGTAGTAATCCTTGACCTATGATGCAGTATTTTATGTTGTTTCCGCATTTACCATGTTTCCTTTTTGTAATAAAGCTATATCATGTCTTATCATTCATGTTTATGATTCATACTATTCTTAATCCTCTTGATATGCCTATTATCTTAAATTTTTTACCTTATCCCATGTTTATTCCCTTACTAGTCTTTATTTCTCACCCTTTCTTATGTATTTATTTAGCTTATCCAATTTAGTTTTAAGTTAGAGAATGATAAAGAGGTTTTCAATAAATATGTTGTATTCCAAGTTTTATGTTTCAATGTAACATACCTAATTCAAAAATACACTAGGATTATCAATCATTCTGGTTGAATTAAGGCCAATGTTATTTAATATATCATCTGTTAATGTGTAATAAAGGAAAGATTTGTTATAGGTTTTTGTTTGTGGAAGAAAATGATAGCTGAAAAGGATTTAGGAGGTATGAAAATCGTAGAGCAGTTCATAGTGAATGTTGTACCACATCAAAGTTTTGGGTAATTAGGATTATAGGGGTTTTCAGATCTATTTTCCTATATAAATACCCCTAATTAAATCATTAATGTGAGAGAAATTTATTAGAAAATATTGTAATTCTCCAACCCCAGTTTCCCAGAATGGTTATATTATTTTATTACATTGGAATGATTAAAAGAAAGGCATATCTCAAAGGAACTAATAGTTTTGTAGTTTTGAAAAACATGATACATAAATTAGTTAAACAGTATATCTTTAAATGAAATACATATTATCAATTCCACTGGGAATATCTTTAACACCTATATTATCCTTACAAGTCATTCATAATATTCATCTTCGTGCCCTGGAGAAAATAAAACATAATAAACTGGTGAGATCAGATGCTCAGTAAAGGTAAGTAATACATTAGAATTTATCATAATCATAAACTCTGAACATGGTGATCAATGAAAAACATATGGATTTAAAAAATATACTTGATTATATTGTGGAAGGAATACAAGTTTATAAAATAATGAAATAATAAAGGATCATTAGAGTATGAAACATAACCATTGATATTATACGAGTTGAATAGTCACATGTTTTATCAATTACTAATATCCCAATGAGGGAATTTATAATCTGGTACATCTGAATCATTCCATCAAAGCCTCAACCAAGACATCAGAAAATTATTATGGCCTTAGCCAAAACCATTTCTGAAAATGGGCAAGGCCTCAACCAAGTACATATTTTTTTGTCTCATGAGACCTATCGATGTATTAAAGGTCTGTAGTGGGCCCCAACCATCACTTAGTATGTCCAATTCATTCCACATATGAATGGGTTTAAACATAAACAACATATAAATTCATATTGGACTTAATATATCAAATGTAAATCACTTTCCCCAATAATTAAACATAAACACTAACCATTAAGAGTAATATAGTGATTGGTATCATGATATCTTATCCATAGTCTAACAAATCATAAATCAATCAATAAAATATTTTATATTATATCATAAAAGATTAATCCCAATAAAACATAATAATCAACAATAGTGTTGAAATATATGAAAATACTCTTATAAAATCATCATGTAACTCTTGAGAGAAATACACTTTTACTTTGAAAAAGAAGAGTTATTTTAGAAAAAATAATTGTATAAAACCAGAAGTGAAAAAATAGTGTTTTTACATAATAAAATGATTGATTTTATAAAAATATTGGTGGATTAAAACCTATTATAGAGTTCCCTTGAAAATATTTAGGAATTATAGATGTTCTCTTGAATCGAGCTTGTTTATCAGGAAGCATTTATGAAAGACCCTATTAAAACATGTAACTACCCAGAAAATAAATAAGGATTATATTTGGTAAACATATATATAATATTAACACATAATTCATGATGAGAAAATAATAATAATTAACAATTTCAATAAGGTATGTAGAGAATAAGAGTAATCCAAAAGAAAAGGGAGGTTCAGGTAGAAAATCCATACCACATTATAATCAATCCATTCATATGCCTTGAAATTAAAAATCATGAAATAATTCTTTAAATGGAATGAAAATAAAATTATTCTTGATATGACACATACATTTTTATTATATAGACAACACACAAAATAAATAGTGGTGAGTAAGTCATATCTCACGGAAATGAAAGTGTGTTGAGAAAACCGTTAACTTATGTCAGAATGTATTCTACATTTGACCTTAATGTCTTAGATATTAAAATTGAATCCATTAATTAACTAATTCATAACCTTATATAAATATATTTTATTCCTGATAGTTTAATAAATATCATTTATGTTTTTAATGATATGTTATAAGTTGGAATTCTGTCATTTTGGTGTGTTCATTTTCCTTGATTTCGTGATCGGTCCGCTTGATTATAAGTAGTGAAGTTCATGTGAAATGGATATAATTCATCCAATTTGAACATATATATTATTAATAATCTTCCATGAGCGTAATAATTTATATATATTCTCTGGTTACATTATATGAGGATTAATCAATAAATAATACATTTAGTGATAATTGTTCATATTTTTCCGATGGTTTTTCGATCACAACAAACTAATTTTGTTCTATTATTAAAAATAATGTATAAATGATGGTTACATAATAATAAAATAAGATATAATAAATATTTTATAATCTTTTTCAACCATAAAAATGGTTTTCAGTCCATCTATTAATAAGAAATTAAAGAAACAAATTTCGTCGTCTACAATGGTTGTAAATTTGAACCTCCCGGATGATGATTTCGTTTATTAAATAAAAGAGAGAGAGTAAGGAAATTTATAATGGTTATTATGTTTACATGATATAATTACATTATATATATGATACTAGAGTTATAAAGATCATTTTTAAAGAGGATTTTAGTAGAGAATAATAAAACAAGGAACATAAAAAGAAATAAGATTTAAAAAGGAAATTATTTTACATCTTGAAATAACCTCTTTGAGACCCTCCTTAATGGAAGGGTTTCGTAATTTGGAAATGAACAAGAGACTATGGATGTGGGGAGATACTAGGGAAGAGTATTTGGGAAGAAATGGGATAATAAAAAAGGCATATATGAGTTAATATAAGGGGGAGGGATGGTGGGTTTTATAATGGAGGAGAGGAGTGATTTTTTAAAATGTTATTCATTATTTTATTATTTTTCAAAATACAAGAAATAGTGATGTTTCTTGTGACAAAAATGTGTAATAAATGCATGTTATTTTTAACCATGTGTTATAACATTTTCCACATATCACCTATAATTTAATAAATGATGTATTTGGCATTTATTGTTTATTGTCATATTTTCAAATTTTCTAAAAATTTGATTATTTTAGAAAAATCCAAAAATTCAAACACAACAATTTTTCGATGTTTATAATTAAAAAATGGGGTCTATTTTATCAAATTAAATTTCCAAATAGGTGAAATTTAATTTTTAAATAAAACCATTATTTACTTGAAAAGTACATTTTTAAAATTTAAAATTGTTTTTATATTACTTTCCAAAAATAACTAAGGACTCAGAATATTAACCTAAAATCATAGGATAAAAAAATATTTATTTGGGAATATATTTTATGAAAAATAATTTTATTAGTATTTTAATATAAAATTGTAATTAAATATTTATTACTGATAGAAATACCAACACTTAATTATTAATTCTTAAAACATTTACTCTCATTTATAAGGTACCTAAATTTTATTTATACATACATTATGTGGTTACTATTCATAAGGGTTACACTACTACTCATAAGGGCACATTAACATTCATAAAGGAACGTTAATACCCATAAAAAATTATGTTGATCATATCAGACTCCAAATATCTTACATATCGCAGCTGTGTATGTCAGGTTTTCAAAATTCAAATCACAGAAGTGTTAAAATTATGTTCATTGGATAGGTTATAACAAAGAGTTATTTTTTTGAGACTCTATGTTTCATGAATTCAATATTAATTTTTTATGTTCTTATGGTGTTATATTCTCCCTCCCTTATAAATTTTGTTTCCATAAAAATCTAGAATGTTACCTCATAAATAGATTTGGGTAGTTCTTCATCATATGTTTCTCGAGCTCCTATGTTGCCTCTTCAATTTTATGATTTTTACAAAGTACCCTTACTAGTATAGTAATCCTATTACAAAGTGTCCAGATTCATGATAGGCTCTTCACAGTAAGATATTTTAGGTTTTAATTCTATACCTTCATAAGTGAGTACATGTGTTGGGTCTGGCATGTAATTTCTCAACAATGAGACATGGAATATATTGTGCACCTTAAAAATGACATGCGGTATTTCCGAAAAATAATTTATAGATCTAATTCTCTCAAGAATTTCAAAATGGTGAATGTACATTAGGCTCAGTTTCCCTTTCTCTCCAAATCTTATAACACCTTTCAATGAAGATACTTTCCAGAAAACATTATCTCCCACTTGAAATTACAAATATTTCGTTCGATTATCAGCATATACCTTTTTCTTATTTATGATGCATTGATATGGGTTTGAATAATATTCATGTTTTCTGTTGTTCCTCCCCAATCTATGGGCCTAAAAGATTCCTCTCACCAACTTCATCCCAACATTTTGGTGAATGACATCTCTTTCTATACAATGCCTCATATGGTGCTATTTGAATACTTTAATGGAAACTATTATTGTAAGAAAACTCCACCAAGGGTAAATATTGATCCCACGTACCCTGAAAATCATGTAAGAATGATCTCAAAAAGTTTTATAATGTTTGGATTGTCCATTATGACATCCTGTCAGTTTGAGGGTGATAAGAAGTACTTAATCGAAGCTCAGAATTCAAAGATTTCTGAAGAATTTTCTTGAATTTTGATGTAAATCGTTGATCACAATCAGACACAATTGAGAGAGGTTCCCCATAACATCTTACAAATTCATTAATATAAAGTCATCCAAGGTGCTCTAGTGTAAAATCCTCCCTTATAGTGATGAAATGTGATGATTTGGTAGGTTGATCAACAATTACCCATAGCACCTCATTCTTTCTTTGTGTTATGGGTAATCTGGTAAAAAATAACCATAATAATGTCATCCTATTTCAATGTAAGAATAGGTATAGGTTTCATTAACCCTCTAGGATGTTGTCTTTTGGCCTTCACTTGTGGACAGATTAAACATCTTGATACACAATACACAATTTCTCACTTCATATTGTCCCACAGGATATGTTCCCTCAAATATCTATACATCTTTGTCATACCATGGTATATAGAGAAATTTGAACTATGGGAATCATCCAAAAACTCCATTTTTATATCGGGTATAGCAGGAACACAAAGCCTCTTTCCTAATTTCATAATTCCATCCACACACAAGAGGTCAACCAACTTCCCATAATTCACACCATTAATTTTCTTTTTAATATTCTCATCTTCTGGTTGAGAAATTTTTATCGTTTCCAATTAAGATGGTTGGGAAACTATTTAAAAAATAAGTGATGTTTCACCTTCTTTGATAATTCCCATATCCATCCTCATGAGATCCATGTACATTTGATCCTTCTCAATTCTCATTTTTTAGAACTCCATGGTACTTTCTACTCAGTGCATCAACTACTTTATTGGCCATTCCTTGGTGGTAGTGCATGTAAGAATCTTAATCCTTGAGGATCTTGAGACATCACATATTCCTCGGGTTTTTGTTCTTTCTATGAGAAGATATATTTTAAGCTCTTCAGATCTGTATATATCTCATATCATTCACCATAGATGTAGTGTATCCATATATTCAGAATAAATATCACATATTCTAACACAAGATCACGTGTTGGATAGTTTTATTCATGAATTTTTAACGGCCTTGATGCATAGGAAATACCTTTATCCTTCTATGTAAGGATACAACAATGTCCTTTCTTTGATGCATCACTATAGATCACAAATCTATACTTTCTCGATGGTCGAGTCAGTATTAGGGAATTCACTAATATTCTCTTGAATTATTCAAAACATTCATCACATTAGTGTTTTCATATGAACTTAACCCCTTTACGAGTAAGCTAGTCAACTAGTTAGCTATTTGGGCGATGTTTTGAATGCAATGACAATAATAACCTCCTAAACCAATAAGATTGTGTACCTCATTTATATTATTTGGTGTTGGATATTCCTGAATTTCGTTTGTCTTTGGAAGATCAACTAATATCCCATTCATAGAGATAATATAGCCATAAAAGAAACAGATTGAAGCCTGAATTCACACTTTCTAAATATCTCTTATAATTCATTTCTACTATGAGTTTTCAGAATAATACGCAAGTAATTTTCATGGTCTTCATAACATTTAGAGTATACCAATATATCGTCAATAAATACCACAATGTAGAAATCCAAATATTCATTGAAAGAAACTACTCATTAGATCATTGAAAATAGTGGGTGCATTAGTCAGCCCAAAAGGCATTACATAAATTCATAATGCCCATACCTGGTTCGAAATTTTGTCTTTGGAATATCTTCCTTCCTCAAATGAAATTGATGATATTCATATTAATGGTCAATCTATGAAAAATATTAGGTGTCAGGAAGTTGATCATATAAATCGTCAATTCAATGAATAGGATACTTGTTCTTTATCATAATGACATTGATCTCCCTGTAGTAAATTCATAGCTTCATAGATCCATGTTTTTTCTTAATGAATAGTACATGGGCTCCCCATGGAGAAACATTAGGGAGAATAAACCCCTTACTACCCAAATCCTCTTGATTTTTCTTCATCTACACTAATTATATTTTGAACATTATATAAGGATTCTTTGATATATGACTTACATTAGGTATTACATAAATTGGTAACTCAATTTCCCAATCTAAAGAATGTCCAAGTAAATCCTATGGAAACACATCAACATATTCTTTCACATTAGGTACATGTTGAATTTGAATATTTCCTTACTCATTCATAGTTATTGTTTTCTCTCTCCCAAATAATTGAATTTTGTAGAGCTATAGGGGGTGGATCTAGATAAGAATCAAATGATGATGTTTCTACTCTAAATATAAGGGATTATACATCATTCTAAAAAATTGTAACTTCCTTATTATTGCAATATGATTTTTGGATATAATTTTAAATCCAATCCATAATGTGGATTATATCAAAGTAAATCATGGGTATGATGATAAAATTGGAAGATAAATCATGTTTGGATGCCATAATGCGAACTACCTTACACATATTTATTTCAATGATACTTCCCTTAGGAGTTTTTTTTATGAAAAATCCTTTATTAAATCAAATTAGAAATATATAATTTTCTTAGAAAACTGGGAAGATACAAAGGAATGTGATGATATAGAATCAAATAAGGCATTGGGTATGTTTGGGGAAATGATTAATGTACCTACCCTCATATCATTAGGAACTTAAACCTCATCAGTTGTGATTGTATAAGTATGGCATTGATCCCTTCACCTTTTTTAGGAACATTTCCTAGATGATTTGGGCAATCATTATCATAGTGTCTCATCTCCTTGTAATTATATCATTTAAATTAATAGATTCTTTCTTTACCTTACAATCACTAGCATGATGGCCTTTATTTCATCACCTTTATCACACTCACTTTACTTTTATGTCAGAACAAGGGTGTTTCCTTCAAAAGGTATCACATGTTGGAAAACTACCCTTTTTTATTCATCCTTTTATCAATTCTTTCCACTAAAACCCTATTATTCTCTTTATTTCCCATAAATTCATATGACTGAGATAATTATTTCTCTATTTTGACAGAACATGAGGCAATACATTTATATGATGAGAAACTATGGGACACTAGAAAACTTTGTTGGAATGGTTTTAAACCATTCAAGAATCAATAAATCTTTCTCCTTAGATTACATATATAGTCCACGTAATTCCTTACCAACCTTGTGAAGTTATATTCATACTTTGAAAAATTCGCATTCTCTTTTTTTCTTCGATTTAGAAACTTCCTTTCCATATCCACTCACTACTAACAGGGAAAGTATTTTTCTAAGAATATTTCTTTAAAATATCTCCATTCTATATTTTCAATCTATTAAGCCTATATTTTTTTTCAATTAATGACCACCATTGATCAGTATCTCTTGATAGATAATAAATTTCCATGATGAACGTCTCCCTTTCTTTACATCACAAAGTAAAAAATATCTTCTTTAAGGAACTTATCCACTGATCTTCTATGAATGGGTTTGTAGTCCCATTAAATGATGGAGGTTGTTTCCATATAGAGAAATATTCAATTTCTCCTCCACTTTGTGGATTAGGATGCTCAACACAAGTAATTTTATTGTTCATAACCTGAGTCATTTGTCCAAGTATGGTTATTAGTTACTTAGCACCAGTCACAACATCATTATTCTGCATTAGAGGGAAATCTCTGCATGGGATATACGTAATCATGTAGTTTACATTACATCCACTAAGATACATTTCTAAATAATGGCATACACTGAATTTGGTTATGAATCCTAATGTATAGTCTCAACTAGAAAAATACTTAACATATAAATCCTATGGACAGCTAATATCATAATCACAAACATGGTTTCTTTGATGAAAAATTTACTTTTAAACCCTTCATTATGGATTTTAATAAAAATATGAATTATCCTAAGCATATCCCATAAGAGTGTAAAACCAGATATGCAGTAAGGCCCATTTTCAGGTACCATGTTACCCATAGTCAATCCCGGAACACCTTGTCATAGTTATTATTCCTAGTAACATCTTTTCCAAAACCACATCAAGTTATGGTATCCAGATAAGGATGTATTTTGTAGGAATACCCACAAAATATCTTACGTACCAAAACTCTAATATGTTTTTGTATTCTTATCCATAAATTCTACCTTAGGGTTTGGTTCACGAATGGAGATTTTCCAAATATAGTTTCCTTGTTTTCCACTAAACATCATCTGATTCCAGCTGTGATGCCCTGACACCAATTTCCCATAGCCAATGAATTTTCTATTACATTGGCATGATTATAAGAAAGTTTTATCCCCATTTAAGGAATAGTTTACTAGTTTTGGAAAAACAAATACATATATAAGTTCAACATTATGACTTGAAATGTAATACATATAGCAATTAAATTGGGAACATCAATGACACCAAGATTATCCCTAAAATTCATTCATAATATTTATCTTTGTGACCGGGAGAAAATAAAATAGAAGAAAGGGGCGATATAAAATGCACATTAATGGTTAGTAATATATCATAAGTAATCATAATGATAAACACTAGTCCTAGTGAACCACTAGAAACACATGCATTTAAAAAATATACTTTAGAATAAAGTGGAAAGAATAAAAGCTGATAAAATAATTCAATAATAAATGATCATAAGAGTATGAAACATAACCATTGACATTATACTTGTATAATAGTAACATGGTTTATCAATTAATAATTTCCCATTGAAGGAATGAATTATACAGGACATCAGAATTATATAGTAAATTCCTCGACCAAGATATCTAAAAAGGATTATGGACTCATCCAAAACCATATCAAAAAATGGGAAGGGATTTAACCAAGTATATATATGTTTTGTCTCATGAGATGTACCAATTCATTGAGGGGCTATAGCGAGCCCTGCCCTTCACTTACTATGTCTAATGCATTCCTTATATGAATGTGGTTAAACATAATCACTAACCATTCAGAGTAATATGGTGATTGGTATCAAGATAGAAAATCTACAGTCAAAATAATCAAAAACCATTCGATAAAATATGTAATATGATATAATAAAATTGTAATCCAAGTAAAACATAATAATCAACAATAGTATTTAAATAGATGAAAATATTCTTATAATATCATTGCGAAATTCTTGAGAGAAAAAATCCATTACTTTGAAAAGAAGAGTTACTTTTGAAGAATATTTTTATAGAACAAGCGTAACCCAAATGAAAATGGAGGCTCCTGTAGAAAATCCTTACCACTTTGTAATCAATTGAATAATATGCCCAAAATTAATAATAATCAAATAATAAATTCAATACCACGAAAATAAATAGATTCATGATATTATACATAAATGGTTAGTATAAATACACCACACATAAGAAATAATGGTGTTTGAGGCATATCTCACAGAAATGAATGTGAGTTTAGAAAACCCTTTCCGTATATCTGAATGTATTTTTCACTTAACCATAATATCCTGGATAATAAAATTAAATCCATTATTTAACTAATTAATAACATTATGTACATATATTTTATTAATTATAGTTTGGTTATGTTCATTTACTTACTTATTGATATGTTATAAGATTTAATTTCGTCATTCTCTGGTTATCGTTTTCCTTGATTTCGTGATCAATCTGCTCGATTATAAGTAATGGAGTTAATGTTGAATGGATATAATTTTGTGTAATTGAACTTATATGTTATTAATTAACATCTAAGAGTGTAAATGGTTAAATATATCTTTTGTTTATATGGTATTATGATGAATCAATAGATAAGACATTTAGTGATAATCATTTAGATTCTTATGATGGGTTTTCGATCACAATAAACTATTTTTGTTCTATTATTTAATATCATGTAAAACATAATGTTCTAGAATCATTAAATAAAATAAAATATATATTATATAATCTATTTCATCTATAAAAATGGTATCATGACCAGCCTTAAAGAATAAATTAAAGATGGAACTTAAAAGGCATTTAAAAGGAAAAAGGAAGTGGATTTAACCTCTTGAAATATCCTCCTTGAGAATATCTTTATGGGAAGGGGTTTTTGTCTATTGTAAATAACAAGATCTCGTAGATGCGGGGAGAGTCTGGGGAAGAGTACTTGGGATGAACTTTGAAAAGCTTCAAGGGTTAGAGGAGTGAATAGAAGAGGGAGTGATGGGTGGATTATTTTTATCAAAAAAGCTATAGTGTTGATTCTTATGAACAAAAATAGTGATAAGTGAATGTAATTTAGAAATAAGCATGCTAGAATTATCCATAAATCACTTATGACTCAATAAATCATGTATTTAGAATTTATCATTAATTATTATATTTTACTATTTATTAAAATTTCAATTATTTAAGAAAATTTAAAAAAATTCACCATAACCAATTTTCAACATGTAGAATTCAAAAATGGACTCCATTTTATTAAATTAATTTTCTAAATAGGTGAAATTTAATTTTTAAATAAAATCATTTATTACAGGAAAAAATACATAATTTAAAGTTAAAACTAATTTAATAATCTTTCGAAAAATTAAAAATGGTTTCATAGAATTATCCTAAAGTCATAGTATAAAAAATACCTTTTAAGAATAAATTTTAGGAAAATGAATTTTATTAAGTAAAAATTTTCATTAAATATTTTTTACTCAAAAAAATAGTAACACTTAATTATAAAATCTTAAAATATCCACTCTCATTTATATGGTGCCTAAATTTTATTTCTAAATACATGGAGAAGATACTATTCGTAAGGGTTTAAAAAAACTATTCAAAAGGGTACATTACTATTTATAAGGGTATGTTACTATTTAACAAAAATCTAAGTTGATCTTATTTGACTCAAAATATCTTACCGATCACAACCATGTATGTCAGGTTTTCAAAATTAAATTTACAGAAGTGAAAAAACTATGTTCAATAACTAGGTTATAACAAATTTTTGTTTCATAAAGACATTGGGTTTCATGCATTCAAATTCAAATTTATTTTTATATTTTGGGGGTGTTATAAATATAGTCGCTTTGGGAAGAATTCGATGAATTATGTAGTAGTTTATGATGAATAATTTTATGAAGGAGAAGTGTTTTGCAGGATAGCACTTCTAGGACATAGAAATGATATGAAGACAGTTTGTGGAATGGGTTTACAGGGTTTGTTATCTAACATGGGAAAAGGAACTATGATTCATCAGTGGTTCTTAGAGGAATATTCCATCCTTGTTGTAGAGGTGGTCCATTAAGGAAAGGTTTTATGTGAAGCACTCATGCTAAGTGATTCAAGGCAGTTTATGAATGATACAAGGAAGTTCACAGAAGAAGCATGAAAGATTGAGGTGATTACAAGGATTTTTTCTTATGGACTAAAATATTTTGTGAAATAAATTTATGAAAACTAAAAGTAAATAAGAAAATAGGGACTTCAACATAGTATCTACCTATAGTTGAGAATTATTTCATTATTGATATTGAAGGGACCTAAAAGTCTATAAAATTTGTGTGGATCCTTTCTAGAAAAGTATATAAATGAAGAGGAAGAAGGTGATCCTTTACACTGACAGTGATAAATCCAAATAGATTTTGGGAGATACCATTGGGAAATAAGTTAGCTAACACTAAACATTGTAAAGGTAGTGATCCTGGACATAGAATTTATCTATCCTAAATCATGTAATTTAGTAGTTATCCTTAGTGGATTTTGTACATCATAAAATTGTTGTTGTATTCTCTTTACATGTATCCCAACGAGGGTAAACCAAGTATAATTTTGGTGCCTCATGGATGATTTCATTTATCTTCATACATTTCTATGGGAAATATTGAGAAGTTTTTGTTGTTTAATAATGAAATAATATTTGAAGGGGTAGTTGTTTTGATCTTTCATACCATGATTCATCCCTCTCTCATAGTACTTAACATTGTATAGTTAACAAAAGTAATAGTAAAATAATAAATGGAATGATATATTATAATATGATACATTTTTAGATATATAATAAAATTATATTTATTATATATCATGTTTTAACGTGTACAAAGAATGTCAAGACATAAGGTAAGGGTTTCCTCATATCACTTTTACTTTCCTGAGATATATGATAAATTCCCCACTTATTCATATTTTGTGATGTATATACCTATATATGTTGTGTTATATCATATATTTAATTTATTTCAATATATTAAATATTTATTTAATTTTATTCATTCAAGGATCTAATGAATCAAAATTCACTCAAGTAGTAATGGGATTTCCAATCGAATTTATATTTCTACAAGACGTATGCCTTATTAAAAATTGGTTTCTTTTTTGTGGTGTATATACAACACATGAATGTATTTTTTTGATTCTTATCATTAATTTTATGTTTATTTTCATACCCAATTTATGATCATAATTTTATGTTATTTTCTAGTTGAAATGTTTCCAAATTGGTAAGGTAGTTTTTCTTCAATTTTTCTTCTTTGAGGCACATATTTTTTATGCACTTATATTATTTTACAAGGTCTATATACTTCCATTTTAAATTTTATATAATTAATGTACTTATTTACATGATATTTTATGATTTATTTAATGTTATTCTTTTATGGGGATTTTGATTCCAACTTTCCTAATTGGTAAGAGTTTATGTTACAATCTCATTTGTTTTCAAGATTTTTAGTGATTACACTAACATTGGAGAAATATTACGGTCCATCACTCAGGGATTATCACAATTTATCTTCTCCAATGGGTTTTCATGATATATTCACATATTGGTAATATTTTCAACACTTTGGTACCTAATATAATTAGGAAAGTGTTTTTATGAAAATATTACCTTATTTATCTTTAGTCAAAAATCTATTTTATTAAAAACCATGTTTTAAAAAATGTTTTGAAAAATGTTTCAAAATTATATTTTAATCATATTTTCAATTAAAAAGGATTTAAAAAATGTTTTATGTTTAAAAACAAGTTTAAACGATTTTTAATTATTCCTTTATATGTTTTGAAAAGGTTATTTTCAAAGAAAAGTATTTCAATGATTTCAAATATTCTTTTGTATGTTTTCAAAAGATATTTTAAATGAAATGGGTTTTCAGAAATTATTTTTTGATTTAAAACGAGTTTTAAAATAGAAAAGTATATTTTTATCATGAAATGGTGAATACTAATTTTAAAGAATAATTCAAAATTTACCATTGTGGTTTTCTAAGAAAATGATTCATAAAATGATTTATGTTTTAAAATTTTATTTTCAAGGAATGTTTAATTTCATTATGAATTATCCAATTGATATTTCAAAATCCGTATCTATCTAATAAGATATCCTTTGATATAGTTTATTCTTTACTATGGAAGTGATATAAGTACACCTTTCTTATTCATTCTTTGAATTATTTATGACTAGGATGATAAGTTGTTTATGAGACCATTTTCTCTTCCATGGGTTGTACAATGATAAATTGCTTGTGAAAAATTATTCCTTTCATAGTTTATTCTATGATTATGAAATATACCTCTTTTTCAAAGGTTTAGAATATAATATTTATGAAACCCATCTCTTTTTTGGGTCATGATCGGAGTGATGTATTATTAGATATTGGAAGGAATATTTATTAATTCATTATAAGACAAGTGGGACGCGTATCTCTATCCTATGGAATGGGAAATGGTAAATGTTATAGGAGCTCAAAGGGTATATGGAAGGGTATCCCAATCCCATAACACGATTTTATTTGGGATATAATCCCAAGACCATAACAAGATGGTATACAGGAGTGAATCCCAGGCTTATAAAAAGAGGTTATATGGGCGGGGATCCAAATATAATAAAAAGAGGGTACAGAAGAAGTAATAACAAGCCTGTAACAAGAGGGTACATGTGAGGGAATCCCAAGCCCAAAACAAGATGGTACACAGTAGTTCATCCAAATACTGAAAAAGGTACATTGGTGATTATCCCAGGTGTAACATGTTATGATGTTCTTGGTAGGTAGCCTTGAATTAGGATTTTCAATTCTTTTGTGTATGTCATAATTCAATATATTATCCATATATTATGCTTCAATGGATTGTGATATTTTTTACCTTATGATTCAGGTCCTATGAACTTCCAAAATTAATTTTACAACCCTTGATTATGACTTAGATATGATGGGTCTGACCTTCTATTGTTAGGATCATGTTCCTATACCCTTATGCTCATGCAATTCTTACATATCTTCCTTTTTTACCATTATAGATAATCTGAGCTCAAATATATATTATGTTTCTTTTCCCCATGTTATAAATAAATGTTATGAGTATGAGTACTAAAGTGTAATATCTTTATGAGAGACGTTGAATATCGTTCACCAAGATTGAAGATTAGGCTTCCATGTTCCAAAATACCATAATCTATTATGGTCCGAAAGCCTATACTTTTTTAATGTCTTGAATATTCATCTAAAATTATATAATATCCATATATTATTAGATACAATCAGTATATTTGGCATCAAAGTGTGATTAAGTCAGCCTTTTGAAACATGGATGAGAAAACATTATTGTGTTCCCTAGGAATATTTCAAAGGACATGTCAAGGGAAGTCTCTAAGGAAAATGTTAATAATTATTCAATGTTTAGGAAAATGTGCCAGAATATTGGTAAAGGATTGATAGAGTGGTTTCCTAGAACCACATCCCTATTTGGATACTACATGTTGATGTGGCTCAAGCATAGATGTGCCTAGGGGTAACAACCCTGAAAACATCGTATTGAGATAGTCTTGAATGGGAACTGGTGTGTGAAAACATGCCTTTCTATAGACCAAGGTTTACACCTTCAAGGGATATTATTTAGAAATTAAAAATCTATTTATGAACTATAATAATAGATTTAAATTTAAGATGAATATGAATAACCTAGGATAAAACTAACGTGTAATAGGATAAATTATTCTGTGTCATGATTTAAGATATCATATACGATATTTTTCATGATTATGTTGTTTTCCTCTACAATATGAGTTTACCATTCTATGATTTCTATTTTTAGTCATCGGATGGAACCCAATGTACACATATTAATAAGTAATGTAATGGAAAATTCAATTATGGTCAACCGAATTTCATGGAATATGGAGTGAAAAACCATGTTGTTAGGACCAGACAACCTTATTTAGACATGAATCATATAGAGTCTTCAAATGAACAATGGAGGGAAAAATGTTTCCTTGAATCATTCTTAAGGAAATAACCACCTTATTTTAGTGAAATGATATATTCACTAGTTTTTGAGAAATCGATATATACCATTTAAGTTTTTTTTTCATTCTCCATTATTCATAAGGTGAAGATGTTATATTGGGAATTTATCACTTGGAAGGTAAAGTGAATATTTGGTGAGACATTATTAAGATTATGAGGAAACAAGATAACATTTTCTCTAGGGATTGTGAATAGTTCAAGTATGACTTTTTCTGTAAGTAACTACCATGTATTCTATTTAAATAAATGGAGATATATATTTCCCATCAATCACATGGTTATTATAAGAAAAGAAGGATACAATTAGAAGAAAACACTAAAAAATATAGATACCAAAAGACTATAATTAATTTATTCTCAATTTGTGGAAGGGAACATTGATGTAACTGTAT
Organism: Viscum album; assembly: GCA_963277665.1. Taxonomy (NCBI): domain Eukaryota; kingdom Viridiplantae; phylum Streptophyta; class Magnoliopsida; order Santalales; family Viscaceae; genus Viscum; species Viscum album. Next base: position 223,947,539 of record OY728135.1, on the reverse strand, counting down.
TAGGGGAACTAATAATTGTTTTAAGTGTGGAAAAATAGTTCATTTAGTAGCTAAATTTTGAGGCAATCAATATAAAGCGAATGATATAAAGAATTAAACACCCATAGTTTCGGGTTTCGAAAGTATTTCATATGATAATTATATTATAATGTCCTTAAAACCAAAGGATAATGATGATGATAAACATGACCAATCTCTTAAGATGATTTATAAAGGTATATCTTATGAAATCACAATGGTTGAAGTTTCCAAGATAATTTGGGAACACTTAACATCCCCTACTATGTTGGTAATTACATGATTAATTTTGTATTAATAATTCCTATTCAAATCTTAGTTTTCATTATATAGTGAAATTTCATGTGATTACTTCCCTCTACATGGATTCTGAAACACTTAATCCACATTTTATATTTTATCCATACAAGGATAAACCTAGTTTTCTAATGATTTTTTAGGTATAGAATAAGATCACATTTTCAGGAATATAGGTTGAATTTTATTTCATAAGGGTTACAAGGTTAACCATTAAAATAATGGTTTATGGTAAACTTCAAATGAGGTTTAAGAGATTAAAGTATTATATTTCCTTGTGAGTATTTATTCATATTGGAAAATGATTGCTGGCCATTTTGTTTTCATAAAGATATATAGGATGAATTATTATTATATTTATGTTTCTCATGATCTTTTGATGATTCAGGAAGGTATAATTCACCTTAATTTCATTGATTAAAAGATTAAGTGGAAATTGATGAAGGAACAAAAAGGGTGAGATTGTACAGAAATCATGTATTTATATTTTCCCATGAAAATTCATCAACTTTAGGAAAAGGGTCTTGAAAAAAATGTTGTATCATTATAATGATATTTGATGATATCAATAACATTTTTTAAGATACTTTTGTTTGTAGATTTGTAAACATTAACTTTCTCATGACCATATTCTTTATCCCTCTCAATAAGAACACGATAGTTAGATTTCACTTCTATGTCACTATTTTCACATGATAAATTTTTTATCCTATGTCAAAACCTATGTATGAGTTAAATTGGATAACATTTATGTTTTGAACTTTACCTTTATAAAGGATGTTTTAGTATAAATTTTTATGACATGGGTTTCTATGAAAATAACTTTCAAGTATTATAACTTTGATGAAGTAAAATAATTTAGATGGTGAAATTAATTTTAAGGGGGTCTAATGTGACACCATGAGGATTTTTGAAACAATTGTTTTTGAAATTAATATATTATTTTTGATAATCTATATTTCACACAATAATAACTATAGAATATGTTATATGAATTCATTAGTTTTGTCTTGCATTACAAGAAACACCAAATTAATCTTTCACTGCACAGAACTCTTATATTAGAATTTGGTAAAGAATAAATTGTGATTGTCTTGAGTTACCCACAATGACTTGTTCTTTCAATAGCTTGTGTTAAATTTAAGATCTAGTATCACCATACTATAACACACTATTACTATTATTATTAAAAAACATATTATAGTTTTCACATAGCCATTGGGTTAGAGGTTATTAATAAGATTAAGTATATTATGAAAATGTAATTTACACCTGTATATAATAAGAATTATTTTCCTACCAATTATCTTGAAATGAAAAAAAAACCTTTTTAAAATATATGAATTATTTTCCTGGAAAAATTTATTTATCTAGTCAGATGAGTTTTACCTCAATAAATTAATTAAACCAAATTTGTTAAATAATTTTATTAAAAAATATATAAAAATATATACTATATTTAGTCACTATTTTTGTTAATATTCTGTGTTTTCTATACAATATATAAAAATAAATCTAATTTTATGCATAAAGATATATATTTTTATAAAAGATAATTTTTCAACATTTTAATGGAATAATAATTTTAATTATAATTTATAAAAATTCTATAATTTTTATCTTAAAAACAAAACATCAATTTTTAAAGAGGAAAATAAAAATTTACTTTGGGTTATTTTATGGTATTTTTCTGATAAGTTTAAGTTTTTTATGAATTTTGAAAACATTAAATTTTAATTGAAAAATGTATTTTTTTCAAATATATTTATATAGTTAATTTTTATTTAAAGAATATTTTAATGTAAATTTTGATAAATTATATATCTATTAATACAATTTAGGTCCTTGGAATCAACATTACATTGAAAGTTTATAAAAAAATTAATACTTTTGAACATTTTCACTTTAAAAACCCGTTGTCTCAACCCGTTTGAGATATTAAATTTAAAATAATTTCTTCCACATCTATGTTTATAATTTAGAAAAATGGATTAAATATTTGGAAGAATAAAAATTTCTAATTTTTGTAAGGTCAAATTAGTTTTTGACCAAAAATATTAGTGAATGAAATTAAAATTAATTATAGGGATTAAGGTGAAAAATGAGTATCCTTAATGGGTAATCATTAACTTAAGTATAAAATTAACTTTGAAATATATCCTGAAGCCATTTTATGGAAATATTTAAGCCAATAATTTATTTTCTACATAATGGACCAATATTTCAGTCACATTATGTAATGGAGACCTCTCAAAAGTGTTTTCCTTTTTTATTTAAATGAAGGCCAAACCTCCTCCTCTATAAAAAGAAAATCACTGACCTCACTTATACAAACCTCTCAAGCCCTTTTGACACTAAAAAACCTAAAAAAATAAAAAAAATTCCCTCATCTCAACCTATAGTCCTTAATTTGGGAAAAAATCCGTCCAACTAATCTCTTTTTGTCTAAACCAAAAGGAGTTACCATAAGAAGAGGTAATGTTCCTAAATGGGAAATTTTGTTTTATTTCATTATCCAGCCCCAAAAGTATTCTTATATAAATATTATATAATAAAATAAATATTCCCAATATACATATATGATTTTATTATATGGGTAAAGCCTAAAAATTTATACAACTCTATCAAATGAGATACACAATCATTGTGTGTGTGTATGACCAACTAGAGCTTTACGAACCCATGTTGTTCGTTTTTCCCTTACCACCTCTAAAGGTTAAGAATAATGATAGAATTACTATTTTTATATTATTTTTATGATATATATATTTTTTATTATTCTCAAATTATCATATAACACATAACATCATCCTTTACATTTTTTGGAATACAATAACTACATTTATAGACATATGGACTACCACATCCTCAAAGCCATGTGATTCGTTCACGATTTACATGGAATGAATTAAGGAAATGTATGATAAAAATATGTAATGTATATGACATATTAATTTGACTATAAATAAAATATATACATATATCATTTACTTTACTTTATTTAAAAATATGATAGGAAATTGGAAACAACATTCATGCATATATTAGACCCAATATCTTAATGAACAAATAACTTAATTTAATTTTTATATCATTCATAGATTATTATATGTAATTATATAATGAATATATATGATATTTATATCATGTTTTAAATTATCTATATATGTAAATCATGATCTAATTAAGAGGATCAAGAACAAAAATTCAAAATATAAATGAAAAACAAAGAGGTTATTACCTGAAATAAAAAATTGACCTGAAATTGGTCATAAAAGGTAATATAATGTAATAATAAAATCATATATGGTATTAAATATAGTAATATGATTATTTTTTATATTTATAATAATCTTATATTTATTATAAAGGAGTTTTGACCATGAAAAAAGAATGTTAAGACTTAAGGTAAGGGTTTTCTTTTCTCACTTTTACTTCCATGAGATATATGACATATTGACCACATATTCTTTTTACTAGTGTATTTACAAAACTATGAGATTATATTTCATACATTTTATTTGTCTAATGATATTTAATGTTTCAATTGATTTTATTCTTTAACGGATCAAGTGATTCAAAAGTTATCGCAGCAGTAAGGGGATTTCTAGTCTCACTTTTTTTTCTATAATACTCATTCCTTATTTCACCACTTTTTTATATTGTCTGGTGTATATAATTCCCATAAATTTATTTTAGGATTATTATCCTTAAATTTATGGGTGTTTTCACAATCATATGATGACAAAAATTTCATAGGTTATTATGGTTAAAAGGCTACCAAATTGGTAAGGTGTATTTTTTTCTTAATTTTCCTTCTTTAATGAATATATATTGTTATGATACAAGGTTATTTTATGAGGTGTGTATACTATCATCTAAAATGATATATCATGACTTTCATTCTTTTCATGAAATTTTAATCTTTGTGTATTTTTTATTTCATAAGGATTTGAGTCAAAGTAACCAAGGTTGTAAGATTTAATTTCAACAATGTCATCATTTATCAAAATTGTTTATGATTATGCTACCATTGAATAAATATAATGATAAATATATCATGAATTATAATTATTTTTATTCTCCTTTATGTTTTAATGTTATAATCAGGTATTGGTAGCATTTTTCCACTCTTTGGTAACTAATATAATTAAGAAAGTGTTTATACGAAAAGATAACCTTATTTTTCTCTTCGGTTAGAAATATGTTTTATTCAAAACCAATGTTTTTTAAAATGTTTTCAAAAATATTTTTGAATGATATTTTTTATATCATTTTTAATGAAAAATAATTTAATTTGTTTTATTTTTAAAAAGGGTTTTAAATTATTTTCAAAGATTCCGTTATTTTTTTCTAAAAGTTTATTTTAAAAGAAATGGATTTAAATGATTTTATAGCCTAGTTTATATGTATTTGAAGATATTTTAAAAAAAATTCCAGAATTTGTTACATTATAAAAATAAATTTTAAAATAAAAATGGAGTTTTCACCATAAAATGTCATAATTTTTTTTAAATATTAATTCGTATGTTTTCAAATTGGTTTCTAAAGAAAAGGATTTTGAAAATATTTTATGTTTTAAAAATTTATTCTAAAATATAGGTTATTTCCCTTAATAAATGTTCTAAGTGATCTTTCAAATTAATTATCCATCTAAGATGTTATCCATTTATATAGTTTCTTCTTTACTATTAATATGATCCAAGGAAACCAATCCAAGATTTTATTTTAACTATTTAAAACTAAGATTAAATGTTGTTTATGTAACCCATTTCAATTCCATGGTTTATGCCATGATGAAATTATTATGAAACTAACATTATTAGATGGGTTATTCTATAATTATGAATTATTTATCATTTTCATAGGAAGTATTTTTTGTTTATGAAATCGATATCTCTTTATGTTTCATGATATGATGAATGTTATATTATCTATTGGAACACATATGTATGATTTCCTTATGAGATGGGTGGGACTTATATCTCCCTCCAATTCATTGGGTAATGGTAAATATATATATGATATCAAAGGGTACACGAAAGGGAATCCCAATCTAATAACAAGAGGGTATATGGGAGGGAATATTAATCCCATAAAAAGAGGTTATATTAGAGGGAATTCCAAACCTATAAGAAGAGGGTATACAGGAGGACATCCAAATACCATAACAAGAGGGTACATGGGAGAGAATCCCAAGTCCGTAACAAGAGGGTGCATGGGAGGGAATCCCGTGCTTGAAACAAGATGGTACACTAGAGGTAATCTTAAGCCCAAATAAGGTACATGGTTGATTATCCTAAGCTTAAGATTTTATGAGGGTCTTGGTATGTTTCCTTGACATAGGATCTTCTATGCTAATGTGTATTACACTATTCCATGTCTTATTCCTTTGTTAAAATTTTATGGATTATGTTATTGATTACCTTATAATTTATGTCTTATGAACTACCATCCTTTATGACATGACTCTTAATTGTGACCTTTGATATATAGGGTATGATATAACAATGCTATGATCATATTATCATACCCTTATCCTTACATTATACTTACATATCTCTCTTATTTACCCTTACCGAGCATTTGAGCTCACCCATTTCTTATGATTACTTTACCTATGTAAAAATGAATAATTTTAAGTAAGATAAATAAATGGTAATATCTTTATGAAATATGTTGATGATATTTCAGAAAAATATAAGATTATGTTTTCTATTTTTGAAAGACACTAAACTATTTTGGCCTCCAGACATGTACTTTTGTAATGTGCTAAATATTCATCTAAAATGATTTATTATCCATGTATGATTAGATTGGGTTACAATAATTTGAGGGATAAATACAATATAATTATCCCAATAGAGAATAAATAAAATAAAATAAGAATTAAATATTAGATTAAAACACCAAAATTTCCCTTGGATTCTGGCTATGTCAAACGCATTCCAACATCCTATATAAGACATTTTTATTTAGTATTTATCTATATTAGATTCCTATTAATATCCCTTTCACTAAATATTATTTATTTATAACTTAATCTTTACCCATTTATTGATAATTATTATTAAAATAAAATATTTAGGTATTAACTATTTTATTTCACATGAATGTTTTGAATCGGTAGTTCTAATCTTTTACCTTGGATGTGGTTTCATCGCCTCAACCATTTTAATCTTATGGTATATATATTTGAAATAAATAAAAATCTATATCCATCCATGTAAGGTTATTATGAATAGTGAGTTACATATCTTTCTTTAGGCACATGTTTGTACACTCATTAAACCAATCACTATAAACAACTATGAGAAATGGCGATGAAAAATAAAATATGTCACTTCATAGAGGTGGTTCACTATACATACATATAAGGGCTGTTTTGATTTTAAGTTATATAGAAAACAATAGAAATTTTTTTGGCAATAAATAGAAAAACAATTCATCTTATTAATGATATGGATTTCATTATGTTAGGAATCTTATAAAATATTTGGGGGTTGATTAAGTATAAGGAAACATGAAAGGTTTTGTTATGAACATATACATATTCCATGTATACATTCCATTCAACAATCATTAAGGCTCAATATATGGTGCTTTTATGAATAAAAAAACATTTTGTCCATGTATACAAGAGTTTGGATTCTATTTGGATAGAGATTTGTTGAGATTAGGGATCATTGGGTATGCTGATAAGTGAAGAGAGGAGGTCCCTTTTATAAGTGGTAGAGTTAACACTTTTGTAAATACTCTATTATTGAAAATAATTTAAATTAATTTGAACTATAAATTTTCATTAAATGACCAAACATTTTAATATAAGTTTATATAATCACTAAATCCATTAAAAAATAAATTAGGCATGTTTTTGTGATATTTTGATCATTTTATCTTAGTTTAAACCCCTTATTCATCATTTCAATATTTACCATAGTGGAACATGTTTTACCATGAAAACTATTGATTATCACATTAAATAAAATGGGAATTAATAAATAATATAAATAATATGATTTCAAATTTGGAATCCATTATGTAAAATTTAATTACTTATGGTAGTAAAAATCTATATTAATATATGAATGAAAAAGACAATGAAAAGATTTTTTAGAAAAAATCATTTTTAAGAATAGAAAATAATTTCTAAAATATTAATATTAATATATATATATATAATTTATTATAATTAAATTTATTAGTTTATTACTATATAAATAAGTTTTATTTTTTTATAACCCATCAAATCATAATTTAAATATTTCTTTTGTAAATTAACTAAAAGGATAAAAAGGTTATTTTATTAGACAAAGAGTAACTTAATTTCAAAATTTCATAAATATTTTTACAAATTAAAAAATATATTTTTAAATGTGTTATTTTACATAATAATGAAATAGTTTTTCAATAAGAAGAATTTTCAAAAATCCATGTCATTTTTATACCATAATTATGTAATAAAATTTATAATATTTGAAAAACGAATATTTTCCCTCATCTCATAAAAATCAATATTTTTGGTAAATCTTAAGTATTCATAAAAAAATAATTTTAATATTTTTAATTAATAATTATTTTCATTTCATAAATTAAAAATATAAAAATTTGTTGATAAATTTTAATATTAAAATATTAAATATTTTTAAAAATAAATTTCATAGAAAATAGACCTTTTGAAACATAATTTTATTTTAATATTATTTCATTTTAATTTAAATATAATTTATTGCGAATTTAATAGTTCATTTATTAATGTCATTTAAATTTTCATAGATTATTAAAATAATCAACAATTGGAAAAAAAATCATTGAATGATGACTCTTTTCATGTTAAAAAATTTTAATCATATATCATTGATTATTTCATTCCTAATAATTAAATTTCAGTAGTCAAAATAAATTTGTAATATTTATGTACCATAATTTATTACTATATTTGTCTACTAAAGCTTCATTATAATATGGTGTGTCTTTTTTAGTTCTTTTGTTCATGTTAAAAAATATATTTAGAACTATATATATTTAAAATAAAATAGGTACGCAAATATTATGGAAATTATATTGGTGTTTCTGACTCTAGAGAAATAGATTTTAGAAGTTTATTCGAGTATCAGAAGGATGTCTATATTGGATTTGATGCTGCATGGTTTTGGATCAGATTTTAATGAAGTAGGAGAAAATAACTAGTGAATGTATTAGTTTCACTGAGATATAGATATCAAAAGATTATATTTTTTATTCAGTGGGAGTTTTTTAGACCATTGATAGAAAAACAAATATATAATTTATGCATCCTATGAGTGGTTTATTCGTAATGTATCACAAATGATTGTTATAGTTAATATCCACTCTTGATTGAAACAAAATCTTGGTGATAAGGTTTTGAATAAAAAAATTCCAAACTAATCAAGTACATTGAATTAGTACATAACAATTTTTTGATTATGTTTTATTTAATTTGAAAATAATATCTAGTTGGGTCGCATATAGATTAATTCTATGGATTTTATTATAAGGTTTCAATATATTAGTTTAATATGATTAAAGTCCAAAATACTGGGATGCAATTTTCTATGTGAGTCCTGGGTAATTACGACTACATTAGGGAACCTTTGTTTCATTGCTTATGGAGAAAGAAGGGGTCTTATGTGATTGAATTTGGTGCAAGATTATTAATAGTATTTTATTGGGATATTTTTGGAAATTAATTTTGAAAATAATTTATATTTGTGTGATTTTTATTGTTTAGTGTGAAAAATAATTTATGGTCAAGTGATGGTTTTTTTGAAGGATATGTCTCAAGAATAAACACATAGAGGAACAAGATGTAGGTAATAAGCCTCCATTATGGATGTATAGTTTCAATCCCATCGATTTATGCAACACTCTAACTATAATAACCTAGAGCCCATGGTTATTTTATTATATTGGGAAATAATATATAGCTCACAATACACTTGATCCAGTAGTTATGCAATGCCAATAAGCTAAAGACATAGGTGTGCATAACATTATTTTGAGAAAACATCATATACATCAGTTAAATAAATAAAAATTTAGTATTTATCTTCCAAAATCTAAAAATTGTATTAAATAATCATAATATATTGCAAGGTAAATGATAAAAAGTAAAAATAATATACTCAAATTCTCAATATTTGGTAATATTATAGCAACCCAAGCATTTCCTACGAAAATATTACATCTTTTTTATGAATATTCAATATGTCTCAAAATAACACATGCTTAAGAACTATAAATGATTAATTTCCTTGATGACTAGATTTAAAAAATTATTTTAATGAATGATATCTAATATCTCCCAAGTCATTCTTCACAAACCATACCCTTCTAGGACTATTATTCTTAATATAATTCTTCATATCCTAGGGAAAGTGGAAACATAAAATGGGGTGAGATTAGATGTTTATTAAGGGTAATCATTGGAGATATTTCTCAATAATCATAAGTAGGAGTAATATATGGGCAAGGGTATGTGAGTATTATCATAAATTATCAAAATCATAAACAATAATCCATGATCCTAAATCATGGTTCATAGTGTACAACTTTTATTCCCATATAAGCAATGCGTATAACAATGAAGCCAAAAATCATGATATATAAAGAATATAATGATCATACTTCATAGTAATGAAACATATGCATAAACATAGGAAATCACAGGGCTATGAACATGTATAAAAACTAACATGTGTACTCATCATACTAAATACACATAATAAGGTCCTGTCATAATATTTATTGATGGGAAACTAGGTCCATATTTGTAATTATAAGTATGCCATAATATTAATAGATATACCCTTAATGTTTAGAACATGAAATAAGGTTTAAGAAAAATGAAATTATCTCATGATATATAAATATTTACCAAATATATTAGAGGGATATATAATTTCAGTCCCACCCATCACATTATGAAAACAATATATAAGGGTTCCAAATGATAAAAAACAATAATTATTTTTCAATAACATAACAATTGAAAAAGAAATGGGGTTAACAATGATTTGATTATATCTTAATTGAACCAATGTAAATTAATAGTTTTTATATAATCATACATCCATATAGTGAGATTGGATTTTATCATAAAACAATATCCCTATCAAAGCATAACAATTTTTAAAGGATATTAAAATATATACGAAATAAATTTAAAAGGGTACTTTAGAATTTCTTAGGAAATAAAAAATGTATACTTTTATTTGAATAAACATATAAATCTAAAAAGACTAGAAATATTTAGAAAAATATATTTTTTGGAAATAACAATGTAATCATATAAAGAAATATTAAATGAAAATAATGGTTATGTTGACAAAATAACTCTTTCATACTGTATAATTTAAAATACAAAAACCCTTACACACTTTTTGTAAAAATTGAAAAGTGAGACAAACATAAAACATTTTTAAAAAATATTAATCATTTTTAAATGAGTCAAAGGAAGTAAAATTTTTCTTTCTCAAACTTTATTTTATAGATAAAAGCATCCATAATATATTTTAACAAACCAAGACCTGGATGAAAAAATTTATTAACCAAATAATAAATTGTTTGGTAATTTTTAAATTCATTTTCCTGATGATTTTATATTCCAAACAGTGGAAAATGACATTATTAATGAGAAATTATCAATATAAACTAAGTAATATGGGGTTCAATGGACAAGGATAATATATTTTCCCTCAAAGAAAATTTATCATTGATAATATCGAAATGAAATGATATTATAACATAAACCCCCACCTTAGGTCCTATCCTATTTTTTATTATTTAAAAACACTTGTGTAGTGAATATAAATTTATTATAAATTTATTACATAAGAATATTCATGTAAATATTACTATATATCATCCCCTTATAATATCTAATAACCAATTTAATAGCATCATATCATTAAAATTAACATTCTAGGGAAACCTGAACTGTTTTCCAGGCATGTTTCGGTCGACTTCCAATTATTAAAACATAGTAAGTAATTCATCATATCCAAATTGTTAATTATATCATAATACAACATCTTTTCATAATATACACTTTTTAACAATCTATATGTAGAAGTGATGACAAATGAATTACATCACTTAATGGAGGATGTAGTCCGTACATACGCATGAGTGATTCTTTCACTTTTTAATAGATAGAAAAAAGAAAGGTAAATAATAATAAAAAATTCCATATAAATAATTATATCATTAAAATCATATATATTCATAAAATATATCCGTATTATTAGTATTATAAATAGAAAATGAAAAATAATCTCATCTCTTTATAGAGGTGATACTCCACACATATGCATGAATGATGTTATAATTTTACAATGGATTTTAAAGAAATAGTAAATGGATATAAAATTAATATTAAAATATTATTAGAATAATAAATATACTTATTCCAACATGTTAATATGGTTATATTACATTTGGAGTAGGATTAAGAAGAATGAAAAATGAGAACGATCAGCGAGAATATAGTCCTCGTCTTGAGGTATCCTCCTTTGAAAAGGTCCTCAAGGTTTATGTTTTGGGTATTATGGGTTTAAAAGAACCTCAATAATTTGAATAAAGATTTTTGGATATTTTTTTGGTAGACATTGGTCCATCTAAATGGACCACGTGTCACAAAAAATAAAAGAGAGGGCATGTTTTTATAACTGAGGGGAGTGTCATGCTTCCAATTATTATGAATATTAACTATAATTAAGTCACTCTCATGGGATAGTGGAACAAAATTGAATATTTATTATAAATGGGTCAATATAAACTTTTATAGAATTCTTAAAATATTAATTTTATGCTTTTTATGCCATTTTCCCCCTTATTCCTTTAGATTCCCTACTTGTTAACCATTTTATCAATTCCTATAAAAATTAATTTTCACCTCGGTAATAATTTATAATGACCAAAAATGAAATTGAACTCATTAATAAATTTGGAATAGCTTATTCTAAAAATAGAATCCATTTTATCATATTCAATTAATATATTTATCATAAATTCATTTTTAATAATTTTCATAAAATACAGTGAAATTCATTTTTAGAAAAATAAATTACTAAACCTAAAACTAAATTTTGTATTTTTAAGTTACTATTAAAAACCATAAGTTGAATGTTAATATATCTTATTGAATATACAATATAAACCTTATATTAAAATAATTCATCAATTATGATTAATTAAATTTATTTAAAGAAAATATATTTCACATAATAAAAATATTTTTATTAAGAAAATTTTAATTTTTTTAACATAAAATAAATTTTTATTCATTTATAACTAATTAATAAAAAATATATGAAGGATTATTCAAATTTTCACATTAAATAGAAATGTATTTCATTAAAATTTTATTTCATTATAGATAAATAGTAAATATATATTTAAAAATAAAATATGTTGAAAAATTGATCAGGTAACATAAAATGTTATTTTTTATACATTTAAAATTGTGTACATATATACTTGGAATTAATCAATACATTTTCATTGTGGAAAAAATTTATATATAATTTTACAATTTATTTATATTCATACCCTCTAATGTTGAGTCTAGGTGATAATAGTGACATTTAATAACTATATTTAAATAGTACATCATTGTTCATTTAAACTCGTTGTTGTATTTTATAAAGATATAAAAAATAATTTTTTCTGAAATATTAATATATAAAGAAATTTAGGGTTTTATATTTTATCCCTATTATAATTATTTGACCCCCAATATTATCTCTCTTCGATAAAAAAAACTTTGGAAACTTCATTATCATCACATCCTTGGGTTCCCACATAACATCCTCAAATTTATGATTTTTTTGGATAACATTAACCATATGATTGATCTTTTTCCAAAAAAAAGATCTATATAATATAAGATTTCCCCTACTTGTTCTTTATAATAAGGATCATCATATTGATGTATAACCTCTATCTTATGTTATAAGTTCTAGAAAATTTTACGTAGAATATTATATGTCCTTTTGTAAAGATTGATTAAAATATACCATGATATTCCATGAAGATTAAAATGGTAAAGTACCATGAGCTGTGAAGGAACCCGATCGTCCACAAAGCATGATCACTGTGAGATTCACTGGTTAACAGATATCCTCCACATATCCCCCCTATAAAGGAAACTCAATTTTTATGGAGAGGCATGATCTGTTCTTCATTATTAAATAAATTTTGTATTCTTTGAATGGTTTCATTTTTCATCCCCAAACATGAATTTATTTTGTAGGGTGAGGTTTCAGTTTTCTCCCCTTCAAATGAATTTTTTTGCAGAGAGTGGCATACTTTTTCACCCTCACAAAGGAATTTTTTTCTGGGTGAGATGTCATCTTTCTCTCCTATAGACAAATTTCATTTTCGGGGTGAGGCATCAACTCCCACCCAAAAAAATGAACTTAATTGGTGGGGTGAGGTATACCTTTTCACCCCTATAAATGAAATTTGTTTTCAGTGAGAGGAATTATTTTAAGTCCCCAAAAAAATTAATTTGGGTTATGGGGTGGGGAGTCCAATATTTAACCCCACAAAAGAAAAAATCTCTTTTAGGAGATGCATCATTCCAGACCACCTAAAAATAAATCTATTATATTTCTAGGGTGAGGCCACCACGGAAAAACAAAATCTTTCACATGCAGTGGATGAGCTATTATATCCATGTTGGAGTTGGTTACCTAGAACTAACTTATTTTTTACTTTATAATAAACACATATTCATTGAATGGATATTAATAAACTATTTATCACATCATGATTATTTTTCTTCTTGACATTTTATGTGATAATTTCTTAAGAGTAACTGTCGCTATAAAAGGTCATAGCGGATCCATGCTATGATGATAACCTGAAAGTTCCATACACTATTCTTGATCATATGTTCTATAGGAAAATGATAAAATTTGAAGGGACACAAATGATATAGGATATAATGGATGGATACTCATAGGACTATTAGGAATCTTTTCATGGTGTATGCCCTTGGTAATGTCTAGGAGGAAATTATGAGAATGAGACCCTCTAGTAGGAAATCCACATTTAAAAGTGTCATTGGATGTTCCTATCTACGGATGTCTGTATTTTTCCTTATACTTTATGATTTGTATTAATGGGTATTATGACGCGCACAGTAAGATGTATTGGTGAAAACCATGATGACATATGTTTGCGAAGAGGTAATATATGTTGGGTGTGTTATGAGTAATATTGCATTAATGAATAATGTGAGAATGTATTTGTCCATTCTGTTCCATAAAGTAAGTTGATAACTCAGGACCTTTGAAGGAAATGATATCCCCTAAATAAACCCATGTCCATGGTGTTCTGAAGGCAAGTTAAATTTTTGGGATGTTAAATAATGAGAAAATGATCACATGTGTTGACGAAACATTCATGCAACCCACTTGATTGAAGATATCAAGAAAAAGGGATTATATTTCATGGTATGCATTTGAATTAGGTGACATATCATTGCGACATCAACTACTTTCTCTATGTCTGACTTGGCATGTTGCGAGACGCTAACCTTGGACTTCAGGTTGCTTGACCTAATGCCAAAAACAAAGAGGCCTAGAGGGTCACACGTTAATTTTATCTAGTGTCTCAGTTAAATAATACATTATTTATTATTTTACAAGTTGAATAAAGATTATTCTTGGTTGTGGATTAAGAATTATTCTTGGATTCCTAATCACATTTATTTTGACATTAGTTATTCGAGAGAATATAATGTGGGTGGAATAATAAATAAATATCTATTTGTATTTAGTGAATATAAGATTTATATGTTAATTGGAATATAATGAAGTGATATTAAATTAATAAATAAATAGTCATTATTCAAGGTTCAATATAAATGGTGGAGGATTTTCTGGTCTGGTGAGAAATAATAACATTGAATATTATTTTATTAAATAATATTTAATTATAACTCACAAGTTTAGTGCATGTATTTCATTATCTGACATGGGGTTTTTCGAGGATTAATAACATAATTAAGGCACCTATGAAAATTATTTATTATTACACTAGTGACATAAATTTACAGTTCTAATATTCTCTTATTAGCCAAGTTTTATCGAAGCAATGATGATTATCATGGTGCATAATGAAATGGAGAAAATCTCTCAAACATAGAGAGTTCTTTCTTATCCAAGAACACTCTCAAGAATGAGAGTGATCCTCCTCCAAATGGTCAAAGAGAATAGTTTGGAAGAAATTTTCAAGGAGATCGAAGGTGGACATCGAAAGTGCAAGGATATTCCATGAGAGAACATGGATGCTCATTCGGTGATGTCCAGAGATATGTGAAACACATGTGGATCACAACTGGGGGATATCTAACCTTGGCCACTACAATGTAATGACATTACACCTGTAGATCTTTGGCTTAATGAATTGACAAAGAAACAATCACTATGAATGTAATTCTCCAATTCTATTAAATTAAATAAAAATAAAATATGTTGATCCTCTCTCTTGGTTATTATTTTTTATTTAATTTTTTAAATCCTTGATTCAATTCTATGGATATTGTCATTTATTATTGTATTTATCCTGAATTATTCATTTAATATGGAAATAATTGATGTTGGGCACCGACCCTTATGTACTTCTACTCCTCCTAGAACCTACAGTTGATATAAGAGCGGGCATATTATTATTTCTAATTATTTAAATAATTCATTCAGGATTTACTCATTAAAAATTTATTTTGTCAATTTATGTTTAATATTTCGATTTAATATGAATTAAAAGATATGTTCTTCATCTATCCTTTCTCACAGTTCTAACAAAAATGATTAATTTTATTATTAAAATTAAATTGAGGAACTCATTTAGAGGTTCCATGGTTTATGTCCAGGTAACACAGTAGTACGCGCCATGTAGTTTTGTTTAATGCATCAGGAGTAGTTCTTCAATTACTCAAGATGTGTGAATTTATGACATGTGATCTAGTTAATTATCACAATGTGTCTTGATTGGGATAGGTAGGAAAATAGTTACAAAATTACACATAGTGTAGCCCACTGGACATGACTTATAGTCCAATCGGGTTAGGGTTGAGCCATGTATCCCATAAACGGATTTCCTAGTAGGTAACCATGTAACGTGGAGTCTACACTACATGTGGCCCACTGGACATGCTGTGTACTCTAAAGATTTATGAAGTACACCTCAGACACTGTTTCCCCTCTCGTGTAGTTCAAATGGACGATGAGGAGGGTACACATTGTGTAGTCATATCTACACATCATTTACTTTTCCTAGATTATGTAGATTTAAAATTTTTATTATATTATGTAACCCTTGAGATATATGCCTTTAAGTGGGCATAAATCTGGGACACAACATGTGATAGTTGTTTGATATATATAAAAATATATATATATAACACCCGAGACTTTTATGTTATATAAATCATCAAAGGAATCTTTTTCTACACAACACTTGCTTGGTTTGCTTTACACGCAATCGCGACCTTCCTCGATAGCTTGCGTCGTACGCAATACCGAGTTTCACTAAACAACAATATGCTATTAAAACTAGCCGTTATGAATAGTAATAACCACTTTTTGAAATTTTATAAATTTTATTTTTCAAAATGGACTTCATTTTTGGACTCAGAATATCGAAATTAGCCTAGGGTAAAATTTTGGTATTTTTCTGAAAACTTTCAATTTTTGATGAATAGTGAAACCACTAAGTGGTAGGTTAAAAACTGAATTTTGCATAAAACGTAATTTTACCGCTTCTGTGAATGGAATTTCGAAAATCCGACAGACACGGTTGATATCAGTATGTAAAATGTGGTTCAATGAGATAAAAATAATTTTTTGGTGAATAGTAACTTTTTACTTTTTTTCCCGCGGTTAATAGTAAATAGGGTAACTAAGGGTAAATATGATATTAATATTACCCTAACACATGTCCTAATTCTATTGGACAAGTGTAATTCGACCAAAAACAAACTTAGGAATAAAATATGACCATTTAGGCCCACTTGAATTAGATAAGGACGTTTATTATTAATTTATTTAAAGAAGGGTTAAAATAGTTAAAATCAAAGTTTAATAAGTAAATCATTTTTAATATGGGGTTATACATAAGATATATTCAATTGTAAATATTAATTAGAAAGCTAAAAAGATTTCCAACATGATGATATTTTATTTGTAATTTTTAGACATCAAATAATTTAATTTATTTATGACACAATGATGATGCAGTAATTATCTTATTAATGAAATATTGACATAATTGATAATATAAATACCAAAATAAATGTAATTTAAGACTTTTTATGAATTCCACTAATTTTCTAGGTTACTATGATATATTAGTGTTGATTTAATTAACTTGGTTCGAACATATATTTCTGTTATGACTTTCACAAAAATCATATATCAAATAGTGTCAAAATTGACACAAAATAGTTTTTAAATCAAATATTATATTATTAATTGTTATTTTATTTCTAAAAATCTAAGGTTCGGCCAAATGACTTAGATAAGGATATATATTAATAATAAACAATTTCGGGTTCTTTTGGCATGTTATAGTAAGTGTATTAACCGTATAGTGAAAGAAAACAAAAAGACACGGTAAAAGTTAAATTAATTAACTTAGAGTTAAATCTAATTGATAAGGTTAAAATAATACCCTAAACTTGTCTAAATCCTATTGGTTGATAGGATTTCGACCCATACCCAATTTAGATTCGAAATAAGACCCTTTGGAACCATTATAAACCGATTTTGACTTTAATATAAAATAATATTTTGAGATATTCCTAAGGTGCCCCTCTCCTCCCTTATAAAAGGGCACCTCCTCCCCCTCCTCCTCACACCAAATTGACCACTCAAGCTCGGCCAACCCCTGCCATTTTCTACTCTCCACTTCCCTAGAATAATCCTAGAGGTCCTGGTCTTCTTCAAAGACCAATCTTAGTTCCCTAAGTGGAGGATTCAAAGAGGCGTTCCAAAGAAGAGGTAATATCCATTACCGATCTTTTCAATTTCTTTCTTCTTCAACTTCTTCTTCTTTAGTTTTTTCATGATAAAGTAATAACATCAGTATTACTTACATACTGATATGTTATTATAAATATGAAACAACCCTAATTCACCTTCTATTCATCCTACGGAAAAATGAAATCACCGCGCGTGCGTACGTACGGAATACCGTCTCCACGCCGTGGTGTAATCTATTTTCCACCACCACCTTACAAGGATGGGTATAATGGTGTAATGAGTAACTATTTATGATTATTATAAAGTAATATTGATACTGAAATAATATACATATACTCCAATACAATTCCACATTCATAGGAATGATATCATCACTCGTGCGTACGTACGGAATACCGTCTCCACGATGTGATGCGACTCGTTCTACATGATCATCATCACATAGTAATTATATAAATGAATTGAATGAATAAATATGATATATGTTACACTAATACCATTCTGGATATAAGGTATCTATAACCTTAAAAGAAGAATAAGAATTTATTCGACAAAACACGCATAAGAACAAAAAGTTATAAAGACCCGAGTAACAAGTAACAATGAAATATTACTAACAAGAAGCTAATAATATGACCATATATGATATCATATCAATATTTATGATTCTGGAATAAGTCAATAACATTATTTAAACCATTATACAGGAGCTTCGGACACATACAAAGCAAATCGGACCTAAGGTAAGGGAAAATATCACAATCTCACTTTTATCCGAGATTGTTTTTACTTTGGTAATTACCGGTGTGTATTTTATCATCCACATCCATGTTCCCTCAATATGTAATATTATTTCCATCCTTCTACAATAGTTTATATCCAATTTTACCCTTCGGTGAGTTTTTAGTAAAAGATACGAAAGGAATCTTTTGTCGTTTTTCGTACGAGGTACTTTTTGACTTTTCCGACAAAAGTACGAAGAATGTTTTTTTTAACTTATACGGCATGAATGGATTTTTAAAACATTATTTCCAAGAAGCTTCCTTTACAAGTTTTCAAGTTTATTTTAATCAACTTTTTTTATTTTAAAGTCGTATGACATGTTATGAAAGGAAAAATGTTTTTGATGTAGAAAGGATATTTTCCTCAAGAATGGAGTTCAAGTACTTTATCAAAATTATTTTCCATCTAAGATAATAAAAGGGTTCTGTTTTTATCCCTATTATTACATGGATTTGATTATGTTGTGATGGAAATATTTTTATGAATTCCTTTATCTTATATGAATTGTTTTATGATGTCATGTTGGTTAAGAATCCCATTTTTATTACATGGGTTACGTTATGATGTATGGTTTATGATTATGTGGCACACATAAGAAAGGATTCATTATAAGATAGGTGGGACCTATATCTACCTCCAATGCATTGGGTAAAGATTTTATATCTCATGAGATAGACATGGCTGGAACAGTAGGTTATACCGGTTCAGTGAAACAGGACTGGAACGAGGGTGACTCGGTTCAGAAAGGGACTTTTTCCACTAAGATAGTCTTGGAAATGAGTCATGACTAACAAGAAATGATTTTCCATGATTATGTGTGCATGCCACAAAGTTTCAAGTTTTATGTTATGATTATGGGGATCTCATTTTCACT
Source organism: Viscum album (assembly GCA_963277665.1). Taxonomy (NCBI): domain Eukaryota; kingdom Viridiplantae; phylum Streptophyta; class Magnoliopsida; order Santalales; family Viscaceae; genus Viscum; species Viscum album. The sequence goes on along the minus strand of OY728135.1, from coordinate 223,927,553 downwards.
TCTATGATTTGTCCCATGTTAAGATATTATGATCTCTTTTGCAGGTTATAATTTTCAAAAAGATATGATATGATTTTTATTTCCTTTATTTTCCCTTGCTGAGCATTTGAGCTCACCCTTTTATGTTTTCTTTTCCCCAGGTCAGGAGGATGGATATTAAGTAGAATATGCTAAAAGGGACCCTAGATATGATGAAATAAATGGGAGACACTGTAGAATATTTATGAACCAGTTGTTTATGTTTCCCAGTTTCTAAAGACACTATACCTATACGGTCCTTTGTGGTTTTGTCATATGTTGTAATAAGTGTGCTTCAATTTTGAAGTATTAACAATGTATGTGAAGTGTGGGTTGTTATAGTTGGTATCAGAGGAAAGGTATAGTCAACCTTTGGAAACTAGGATGTGAAAGCCTTAGTAAGAACCCTAAGGATAAGTCTAAGCATAGAACACAATCTTAGTGTTTTAGAAATGGCCTTGAATAACCTAGGATAAGACCTTAAGCATGGAAATTTTATTCTTGAATTATGTGGTTTCCTATTATAATTAGTGTTGCTCACACTATTCTTCTTGGTTTTAGTCAATGGCTGGAACCCGAAGGAACCGTGTTAATGCGGAATGCGATGGGCAATGCAATGATTGTCCCCCTGAGCAACCAAACGATATGGGAGCTGGAATGAAAAATATTGTAGCCATGCTCACACAACTTTCTCAAGCTATGAATCATGCAGGATTTCCAAACGAGCAAAGGAGGGAGCAACATTCTGTTGAATCCTTCATGAGGCAGCATCCACCTTATTTCAGCGGGTCTACTGATCCATTAGTTGCTGAACAATGGATTAGTACTATTGAAAAGATATTTTCAGTTCTTCAATGTTCTGAACATGATAAAGTCATCCTAGCAGTGTATCGTTTGGAAGGAGATGCTGATCAATGGTGGAATCTTGTTAAGAATACGAGGCAAAGGGATGAAATTGAGTCTATGGAATGGGAAGAGTTCAAGAACTTATTTTTCAATAAGTACTTCCCTTGTATTCTCCGAACAATGATGGAGAAAGAGTTTCTTGAACTGAAGCAAAGGGATGATGAATCTGTTGGTACCTATGAAGCGAATTTTACAAGACTTGCAAGGTACGCTTCTGGTATTATTATCCAACCTGAGAGTAAGATCGATCGATTCTTTAGTGGCTTAAAACCAAGTCTTCGAAGGGCGTTAGCCATAAGGGACTTCAACAGCTACGAGGAAATCGTTCGATGTTCTCTCAAAGTCGAGATGAAGATTGGAGTAACCCATCAGTCACATGGGTTTGATAAGAAGAGGAAGATGGAATTCAAAGAAAAATCTAAAGAGCACACGGAAAAGAAGATGAACTTTCCCTTATGCTCAAAGTGTGGAAAGAAACATGGAGGGAGTTGTCTTAAAGGGACAAGTAAATGTTTTAAATGTGGAAAGGAAGGTCATCGGGCATTTGAATGCCGCGATAATGGGAAGAAGATGTCTAATGATGCATACAAAGGAAGGGATACACAGAATGAACCTACTACACTTCAATGTTTCAAGTGCAAGGAGATGGGACATTATGCCAATCAATGCCCAAATCCAAGGGTTGATGATGATGGTCGACGTCAACAAAATCTTAAGGCTAAAGAAAAAGCAAAGTCACATGCAATTTCTATCAGCGATGTGGAGTACGATAACGAAGTGGTGAAAGGTACACTTACCATCCACTCTAAAGTAGCAAATGTTTTATTTGATTCTGGATCCACCCACTCCTTTATTTCTAAAGAATTTTCTAAGGGTATCACCATATTACCTCAACAATTAGATGTTGAGTTAGCTATGACAACACCTAATGGCACAACAGTCGCATCAAAAGTTTATAATTCTTCTCTGATCGAAGTTTGTGGGAAAGTGCTTCCTGCAAATCTTGTGATCCTTCCTTTAGTGGAATTTGATGTGATTCTTGGCATGGATTGGCTTTCTCTACATGGAGCTCATATCGATTGCCAAATAAGGGAAGTCACATTTCATATTCCAGATCAATCTACGATCGTCTATCAATGCAAGGATGAACATAACCTTCCAGTGGAAATTTCTTCCATCTTATGGGTATTGATTCCACTAAATGAAGGTTATTTATCTCAAATGGTTGGTGAGAAACTCACGATTAAGAATATTCCCATTGTACGGGAGTTTGATGATGTCTTTTCAGAGGAATTGCCGGGTCTTCCACCAAATCGTGAAGTTGAGTTTTCAATAGAACTTGTACCGGGTGCTTTGCCTATTTCAAAGACACCTTATAGAATGGCCCCAATTGAGTTGCAGGAATTGAAGAAGCAACTCCAAGAGAATCTTGATAAGGGATTCATACGCCCTAGTGCGTCACCTTGGGGAGCACCTGTTCTATTTGTTAAGAAGAAAGATGGATCAATGAGACTCTGCATTGATTATCGAGAACTTAACAAGATCACTATCAAGAACAAATATCCTCTCCCACGCATTGATGACTTATTTGACCAACTACGCGGAGCTCAATACTTTTCCAAGATTGATCTTTGTTCAGGGTATCATCAATTAAGGGTCAAAAGGGAGGATATACCAAAGACGACTTTCCGTACAAGGTATGGACACTATGAATTTATAGTAATGCCATTTGGTCTTACTAATGCCCCTGCTATCTTCATGGATCTAATGAATAGAGTCTTTAGAGACTATCTTGATCAATTTGTGGTAGTCTTTATAGACGATATTCTTGTATATTCAAAGAGCAAGGAAGAGCATGAAGATCACTTGAGAATTATATTGAAGACCCTGATAAAGGAAAAGCTTTATGCCAAATTTACCAAGTGTGAATTTTGGCTTAAAAAAGTTGCATTTTTGGGTCACATAATCTCAAAAGAGGGGATAATAGTGGATCCAGCAAAAACAGAGGTTATCGAAAGATGGTCGAGACCAACAACAGTAACTGAGATTCGAAGTTTTCTTGGTTTGGCTGGATATTATCGACGTTTTGTAAAAGATTTTTCACGATTATCTAATCCACTCACCAAGTTGACTCGGAAAGGAGTTAAGTTTGTCTGGACAGAGGAATGTGAAGAGAATTTCAAGGAGTTGAAAAGAAGGTTATCCAGTGCACCTGTGCTCACACTGCCTTGTAGTGGAGAAAGGTTTGTGATCTACAGTGATGCATCCAAGAAGGGATTGGGGTGTGTTCTTATGCAAAATGATATGGTGATAGCTTATGCCTCACGACAGTTGAAAATCCATGAGCAAAATTACCCAACACATGATTTGGAGTTGGCTGCGGTAATCTTTGCATTAAAGATTTGGAGGCATTACCTTTATGGTGAAAGGTGTGATATTTATACTGATCATAAAAGTTTAAAGTATATTTTCACACAAAAGGAGTTGAATATGCGTCAAAGAAGATGGTTGGAGCTGATTAAGGATTATGACTGCTCAATCCACTACCACCCTGGGAAAGCAAACAAGGTGGCAGATGCATTAAGTCGACAAGTCCATGCTAGTTTATCCATGATGAGGATCACAAAAGATCCAATATTTATGTATTTACAAAGGATGGATCTTGGAATTATAATGGAAGGTGAAAAATATTATCTTTATCAAATGAATGTTCAACCATCTATACATGTGAAGATTAAAGAGGCACAGAAAGAAGATGTCGAGTTACAAAAGAAGGTGAGAAATGTTCCTGAATTCAACCTTGATTGTGATGGGATAATAATGTTCAGGAATCGGGTTTGTGTTCCTCCCATCCCCGAATTAATGAAGGAGCTGTTGGATGAGGCTCATAGTTCATCATTCTCTATTCATCCTGGAAGCACGAAGATGTATAGGGACCTGAAAAAGTACTTCTGGTGGGATGGCATGAAAAGAGATGTTGCTGAATATGTCTCTCGATGCTTGGTTTGTCAACAAGTTAAAGCTGAGATACAGAAGTCTAAGGGGATGTTACAACCATTACCCATACCTGAATGGAAATGGGAAAACATCACTATGGACTTTGTCACAGGACTTCCTAAAACATCCAAAGGCAATAATTCTATTTGGTTCATAGTTGATCGTCTTACAAAGTCTGCACACTTCATTGCTATTAAAGAGGATTTCCCTCTAGATCAGCTTGCCAGGATATATGTAAAAGAAGTGGTAAGATTGCATGGAGTACCACTTTCTATTATATCTGATCGGGATCCGAGATTTACCTCGAAGTTCTGGAGAAGTCTTCAGCATACTCTAGATACAGAGTTGAGTTTCAGCACTGCTTATCATCCACAGAAAGACGGTCAGTCTGAGAGAACAATTCAAACCCTAGAAGATATGTTGAGAGCTTGATCTATGGATTTCAAAGGAGGTTGGGATCAACACCTACCTTTGGTAGAATTTTCTTATAATAATAACTTTCACTCCAGTATTCAAATGGCTCCTTATGAAGCTCTCTATGGAAAGAAATGCAGGACTCCAACTTGCTGGGATGAAGTTGGGGAAAGAAAGCTATTAGGACCTGATCTCGTTGATGAAATGGCAGAAAAGGTCAGATCTATTCAACAACACATAAGCACATCTCAGAGTCGACAGAAAAGTTATGTCGACAACCGAATAAAAGACCTAGAGTTTGAAGTGGGTGATAAAGTGTTCTTACGAATATCTCCCTTGAAGAGGGTTATGAGATTTGGAAAGAAGGGGAAGTTGAGCCCTAGATATATCGGTCCTTTCAAAATACTAGATCGTGTTGGGAAGGTAGCTTACCGATTGGCGCTTCCACCGAATCTCTCTCAAGTTCACGATGTGTTCCATGTATCTCTCCTGAGAAAGTACATACCAGATCCTTCACATGTACTCAGCTCAGAAGTTGTACCGCTGGAGGAAGATCTTTCTTATGAAGAACAGCCGATAGAGATTCTGGATCATAGCGAAAATGTCCTACGAAACAAGACCACTCGATTGGTGAAAGTTTTATGGAGGAACCACCAACTTGAAGAAGCTACATGGGAGCTTGAGGATATGATGAGGGAGAAGTATCCTCATCTGTTTGTTGCAAAGTGATGAATTTTGGGGGCGAAATTCTTTTTAAGTGGGGTAGAATGTAACACCCGAGACTTTTATGTTATATAAATCATCAAAGGAATCTTTTTCTACACAACACTTGCTTGGCTTGCTTTACACGCAATCGCGACCTTCCTCGATAGCTTGCGTCGTACGCAATACCGAGTTTCACTAAACAACAATATGCTATTAAAACTAGCCGTTATGAATAGTAATAACCACTTTTTGAAATTTTATAAATTTTATTTTTCAAAATGGACTTCATTTTTGGACTCAGAATATCGAAATTAGCCTAGGGTGAAATTTTGGTATTTTTCTGAAAACTTTCAATTTTTGATGAATAGTGAAACCAATAAGTGGTAGGTTAAAAACTGAATTTTGCATAAAACTTAATTTTACCGCTTCTGTGAATGGAATTTTGAAAATCCGACAGACACGGTTGATATTAGTAAGTAAAATGTGGTTCAATGAGATAAAAATAATTTTTTGGTGAATAGTAACTTTTTACTTTTTTTTACCGCGGTTAATAGTAAATAGGGTAACTAAGGGTAAATATGATATTAATATTACCCTAACACATGTCCTAATTCTATTGGACAAGTGTAATTCGACCAAAAACAAACTTAGGAATAAAATATGACCATTTAGGCCCACTTGGATTAGATTAGGACATTTATTATTAATTTATTTACAGAAGGGTTAAAATAGTTAAAATCAAAGTTTAATAAGTAAATCATTTTTAATATGGGGTTATACATAAGATAAATTCAATTGTAAATATTAATTAGAAAGCTAAAAATATTTCCTACATGATTATATTTTATTTGTAATTTTTAGACATCAAATAATTTAATTTATTTATGACACAAAGATGATGCAGTAATTATCTTATTAATGAAATATTGACATAATTGATAATATAAATCCCAAAATAAATGTAATTTAAGACTTTTTATGAATTCCACTAATTTTCTAAGTTACTATGATATATTATTGTTGATTTAATTAACTTGGTTCGAACATATAATTCTGTTATAACTTTCACAAAAATCATATATCAAATAGTGTCAAAATTGACACAAAATAGTTTTTAAATCAAATATTATATTATTAATTGTTATTTTATTCCAAAAAATCTAAGGTTCGGAAAAATTACTTAGATAAGGATATATATATTAATAATAAACAATTTGGGGTTCTTTTAGCATGTTATAGTAAGTGTATTAACCATATAGTGAAAGAAAACAAAAAGACACGGTAAAAGTTAAATTAATTAACTTAGAGTTAAATCTAATTGATAAGGTTAAACTAATACCCTAAACTTGTCTAAATCCTATTGGTTGATAGGATTTAGACCCATCCCCACTTTAGCTTCGAAATAAGACCCTTTGGAACCATTATAAACCGATTTTGACTTTAATATAAAATAATATTTTGAGATATTCCTAAGGTGCCCCTCTCCTCCCTTATAAAAGGGCACCTCCTCCCCCTCCTCCTCACACCAAATTGAGCACTCAAGCTCGGCCAACCCCTGCCATTTTCTCCTCTCCACTTCCCTAGAATAATCCTAGAGGTCCTGGTCTTCTTCAAAGACCAATCTTAGTTCCCTAAGTGGAGGATTCAAAGAGGCGTTCCAAAGAAGAGGTAATATCCATTACCGATCTTTTCAATTTCATTCTTCTTCAACTTCTTCTTCTTTAGTTGTTTCATGATAAAGTAATAACATCAGTATTACTTACATACTGATATGTTATTATAAATATGAAACAACCCTAATTCACCTTCAATCCATCCTACGGAAAAATGAAATCACCGCGCGTGCGTACGTACGGAATACCGTTTCCACGCCGTGGTGTAATCTATTTTCCACCACCACCTTACAAGGATGGGTATAATGGTGTAATGAGTAACTATTTATGATTATTTTAAAGTAATATTGATGTTGAAATAATATACATATACTCCAATACAATTCCACGTTCATAGGAATGATATCATCACTCGTGCGTACGTACGGAATACCGTCTCCACGATGTGATGCGACTCGTTCTACATGATCATCATCACATAGTAATTATATAAATGAATTGAATGAATAAATATGATATATGTTACAATAATACCATTCTGGATATAAGGTATCTATAACCTTAAAAGAAGAATAAGAATTTATTCGACAAAACACGCATAAGAACAAAAAGTTATAAAGACCCGAGTAACAAGTAACAATGAAATATTACTAACAAGAAGCTAATAATATGACCATATATGATATCATATCAATATTTATGATTCTGGAATAAGTCAATAACATTATTTAAACCATTATACCGGAGCTTCGGACACATACAAAGCAAATCGGACCTAAGGTAAGGGAAAATATCACAATCTCACTTTTATCCGAGATTGTTTTTACTTTGGTAATTACCGATGTGTATTTTATCATCCACATCCATGTTCCCTCAATATGTAATATTATTTCCATCCTTATACAATAGTTTATATCCAATTTTACCATTCGGTGAGTTTTTAGTAAAAGATACGAAAGGAATCTTTTGTCGTTTTTCGTACGAGGTACTTTTTGACTTTTCCGACAAAAGTACGAAGAATGTTTTTTTTAAATTATACGGCATGAATGGATTTTTAAAACATTATTTCCAAGAAGCTTCCTTTACAAGTTTTCAAGTTTATTTTAATCAATTTCTTTTATTTTAAAGTCGTATGACATGTTATGAAAGGAAAAATGTTTTTGAAGTAGAAAGGATATTTTCCTCAAGAATGGAGTTCAAGTACTTTATCAAAATTATTTTCCATCTAAGATAATAAAAGGGTTCTGTTTTTATCCCTATTATTACATGGATTTGATTATGTTGTGATGGAAATATTTTTATGAATTCCTTTATCTTATATGAATTGTTTTATGATGTCATGTTGTTTAAGAATCCCATTTTTATTACATGGGTTACGTTATGATGTATGGTTTATGATTATGTGGCACACATAAGAAAGGATTCATTATAAGATGGGTGGGACCTATATCTACCTCCAATGCATTGGGTAAAGATTTTATATCTCATGAGATAGACATGGCTGGAACGTTAGGTTATACCGGTTCAGTGAAACAGGACTGGAACGAGGGTGACTCGGTTCAGAAAGGGACTTTGTCCACTAAGATAGTCTTGGCAATGAGTCATGACTAACAAGAAATGATTTTCCATGATTATGTGTGCATGCCACAAAGTTTCAAGTTTTATGTTATGATTATGGGGATCTCATTTTCACTTCTATGATTTGTTCCATGTTAAGATATTATGATCTCTTTTGCAGGTTATAATTTTCAAAAAGATATGATATGATTTTTATTTCCTTTATTTGCCCTTGCTGAGCATTTGATCTCACCCTTTTATGTTTTCTTTTCCCCAGGTCAGGAGGATGGATATTAAGTAGAATATGCTAAAAGGGACCCTAGATATGATGAAATAAATGGGAGACACTGTAGAAGATTTATGAACCAGTTGTTTATGTTTCCCAGTTTCTAAAGACACTATACCTATACGGTCCTTTGTGGTTTTGTCATATGTTGTAATAAGTGTGCTTCAATTTTGAAGTATTAACAATGTATGTGAAGTGTGGGTTGTTATAGTGTGTGTGCTTTTAATTAACTTCTGGGTAATATTCAAAGATACTCACATCATGTATGAGTTGTATTGCAATTATAATTCTACATGTTGGCTATATTACCTAAAGAATAATGTATATACATGTATAATACGTATTGGGTAGTTTTGGATGAGAATTCACTGGGTTACCTCCAAGGTAAAAGTTATGTTCATGGTTATTTTAAAATGAATTTACTAATTTGTTTAAAATTATAATGAATTAGAATATCAAGGAAATTCAGAATAGGTTTAAGATAAAAAAAATTGACTAATTAAACATTATAATTAATAAATTCTTGTAAGATTTATCTTAAATAATAACTTTTAATGAATTGAATGCTAGTTTTGTTAAATGTGTAATTTTATTCATGCATGTGGATGATCATTAGCTAGACCAGACAATCATATGTAATGGGTTTAACTTTTAATTTATTATTAAATTAAATTGTTTCCCTTCATGCATTATCTCATCATTAATATTTACTGCTGTATGCCCATGGTTTCTAATATATAAACCACCTTTTACCACTCACATGTGTGTGAGTAAAATCATATGTAATTCATGGATCTTCAATACTAGTGGAGGTGGTTCAAGTTAGGACCCAAGGAGAAACCAATCAAAGGAGATACAAAGATGGATAAGTGGAATGTTGTAAACACGAACATTATTAGTTAAAGGTTTTTCTCCCCTATGTTAGTGGTTAGTTTACCAACTGAAAGATAAAAACCATTAGAATAAATTCATGATCATACCAATTATTTATTTCTATCAATTTTATGGTTATTCATTATGGATGTTTTGTCTCGATCACATGAATAATGATTTATCAAACATGCAAGATGGAACTAAAATAAAATGAATTATACATAAATATTTTATAATTCATGGTTAATCAATTAATCTTAAACCACATAATATTAAAAATAATGTGAAAAGATAATAAATGGAAATTTATGCATAAAGGACAAAATCTGTCAATAAAATATTAGTTCGGTATAACATTCCACTACTTCGGTTAAAATCAAACAATATTTCAAAGATCATGAACATCCAATGTTAGGGTGCTTTAAATTATCTGGGAATTATAATTAGAGGTTTTGGGTTGACTTCTAAATTAGGACATGGTGTATCTGAAAGGAAAAGGATAGGCAAATCTAAAATTAAGGATTTCAAGATTGGGGAGTCCACTCAACAGGTCAAGGAACTAGAAGTTAATGCAGCTGGAATTTGGAATGCCTATATAAAACCATTAAAATTTCTTGACAATCCAAATTTGGGGTAATGTGAATGAAAATATGAATCCTTTCCACTATAATGTCCAAGAAACAAGTTATTCTGAATCCAATGGTGAGTGTTATTGGGGTCAATAAAATATTTGGAGAATAATGAATATTTATTAATTTATTTTTCATAATTTTATCAGATAAAGTACTAAAAAACTACTAATATTATTTTTAGAAACATAACTAAAAATTTCATCAAACATATCATTGAGATCCATGCTCTTTATGAAAAACATTCTCACTAATAATAATTTCTAGGGTTGGAAAAGGCTCATATGAGGAATCCATAACCATGAAAGGAAACTATATTCATTAGAAGAACCTTTACGAGTTGCGCCTAGAAATGACGATAGTGATGAGAATATCTATGTATACGAGAAACATCTGAATATTGCTACAGATGATCAGTCCCTCATGTTATCATAAATGACCAATGAGATCTTGAAGAAACATGAATAAATATATGCTTATAGAATGGTATAACACCTTTATGATCTCTATCAAGAGAAGGTGATACATGAGAGGTATGAGATCTCCAACTATTTCTTCACCACTATGATTGTAGAGGCTATGCCACTTAGGCCATATATAGTCTAGCTTATTGGATACATTGAGCATGTAGACATCTTAGAGATTAAATACAAGGATTATTTTCATATAGATATCATACTATGATCAATTTTCATGAAATTATACAGTTTTATTGTGAATTATAATTTGCTAAAAAATGAGAAGAGTCTATCATAACTTCTTACATTAATTCACTATGTGGATAATGGCACGGGGCGGTAAAACCCATAGTCCTTACAGTGAATAGGAAGAGGAAGGACAATAAAAACGATCATAATAATTATAAATAGTATAAATCCCTTGACCATTGTTTGACCAAGAAGAAGAAGATCCAAAGGTAGTGCAACAAAAAGGAGGTAGTGGGTTTTTCATGTGGAAGTTAGACAACTGTAAGAAGAACTACACTAGAGGAAAGGGGAAGAAAACTGTGTGTTCATTATCAAGTGAAATCATTACATTTCAATACATTGGGTATTAGATACAACTTTTGATTCTCACATATATATTCAAATGTAGGAACCATGTGGATTTCCAAAACAAATTAGAGGAGAGGTGGATCTACGAGCTGCCAATGGTTTGAGGCTAGCTGCTCTTTCTATTGGTGTCTAACACATTTTCTTGTTGACTGAGTAAATTTTGGTTTTACATGACTGTTATATGTTATGAAAAATTTAAATAACGGTCTGTAAGAATCAAATTATGAAAACCAAGTGTTGGAAATCACTAATGAATCAAGTTCACATGACTCATATAACACATAGTATTGTAATCACTATCTAGGTTATGTAAATGAGAAGCGCTTGACAAAGCTCTGTCAAGACTGTTATTTAGATTCTTCTAAGAAAAAACCACTTGATATTTGTCACACTTATTAACAAGGGTAAATGAAAAAACCACCATTTGGTGGATAGGGTGAAAGGTAAAAAATGATTCTAGGATGGGTACACAATAATGTATGTAAAACATATCCAATATAAGATAAAGTTGGATATTATTACATCATAAATTTTATTGACGAATTGAGTAGATATGGATATATGTACTTGATAAGGTATAAGTCCGAGTCATTTGGGAAATTAATGGAATTCAAGAATGAAGTGGATAATAATATTGGTAAGAAGGTAAAAAACCAACGATCAGATCGAGGTGGAGAATATATTAACTAAGAGTTTATCGACATTTTATGGGATTTTGGGATTCTATATCAACTCACTCCACCTTATACACCAAAGTGGAATTGTGTTAGTGAATGGTAGAACCATGCCTTATTGGACATGGTAAGGTTGATGATGAGTAATGTAGATCAATATTTATCCTTTTATTGATATTAATTAAAAAGTAAAACATACACATTAAACCTAGTAATAAATAAAGTGGAAAATGGAATTACCTTCAAGATATGGAGTGGAAAGAAACCCATTTTGTCTCATACACATGTATGGGGATGCAATGTGTTCAATAAGGATTTATCAGGTGACAAACTAGAAACCTGGGGAACAAGGTGTATCTTTATAGTGTATCCAAAGGAAACAAAGTAATACTACCCATACAACCCCTCAGAAAAGAAAGTAACTATCGCTAGATAAGACATCCTTCTTGATAGGGAGAACATCCTTAAATATGATAGTGGGAAAAAGAATGACTTCGATGAAGTTGATACTCAAGATACATAAGAGCTTATATTTTAACAAGTTCTATAGGTCCCCATGGAAGAATTAGTCCTTGAAACACAATTACTACATAGGATCTCAAGAGAGGTAAGGGAACTAGAGAGATATGGATTCGTAGTCACTGAGTACGGTGAATCATTATTATTAGACAATGAATAACCTGTATCATATCATGAGGAAGTAGAGAGATCATAATCTACAACATGGATAAAAGTTATGAATTCTAAGATGGATTCCATGTATCAAAACCATTTTTGGGTTATGCTCGTTGCACTAGTTGATGTATAGCCGGTTGGGTTTAAATTGATAGTCAACAAGAAATAATACATGGAAGGTAAAGTAAGTACCTATAAAGCAAGGATAATGGCTAAAGGTTTTAAAAAACATAAAAGAATTGACTATGATGAAACATTTTCACTAGTTTCCATGTTTAAATCAATAAGAATCATTCCTTCCATAACAACTAACCATGACTATGAGATTTGGTAGATATATACCAAAACTTTATTCCTTAACTAGAACATTCAGGAAGATGTCTATATGACACAACTAGAAGGGTTAGTGAAACTAGGTGATGCCAAAATGGATTTTCATGTTGAAAATATCCATTAATGGATTGAGGAAATCATCCATGTCATTGAATATTCGATTTTATAAATCCATAAGAGAATTTGGTTTCATTAATAAATAATGTTATCCATGTTTTTACAAAAGTTTTAATGGTAATGTGGTTGTTATAATAGTAGTATATGTCTATGACATAATACTTGTTAGAAATTACATACCCGTATTATATTCTGTTAATGACTTGTTGAATAAGTGTATCTCCATGATGGACATAGATGAATAATCCTACATTCTAGGGATTAAGATCAATCATGATAGATCCAAGAGGCTATTGGACTAAGTCAAATTACATATATTGGCCAGATACTAAATAGATTTAGTATGGAACAATCCAAATAGGGGATTAGTTCAAGTATCACATGGTTTACATCTTTCATATAAAATGTTTCCCTTGACACAATAGGATAAAGATAGAATGATTAAGATCACATACACTTTGGTGACAGGATCAATAATGTATTCCATGTTAGGTACGAGACATGATGTTTCCTATACACTCAGCGTGGTAGAGAGATGTAAAGAAGATCTAGGAGAACTACATTGGACTCTTGTAAAGACTATCCTAATGTATATGAGAAGAACTAAGAGTAATTTCATCTATTTCAATAATATTATTGATTATTATGTTTAACTGGGATTAAAATTTTATTATATCATCTACCATATTTTATTTAATTTTTTATGATTAGTTTGACTGTAGATTTTCTATCCTGATACCAGTCACCATATTACTCTAAATGGTTAGTGATTATGATTAACCACATTCATACGAGGAATGCATTTGACATAGAAAGTGATGGACGAGGCTTGCTATAGCCCCTCAATGCATTGGTACATCTCATCAGACAAAACAAATATAGACTTGGTTGAATCCTCTCCCATTTTTTTATATGGTTTTGGATGAGGCCTTAATCATTTTTAGATATCTTGGTCAAGGAATTGTCGTTATGATTATGATGTCCTGCCTAATTAATTCCCTCATTGAGATATTAGTAATTGATAAACCAAGTTACTATTCTACAAGTATAATGTCAATGGTTATGTTTCAAACTCTTATGATCATTTATTATATCATTATTTTATCATATTTTAATCTTTCCACATTATTCTCAAGTATATTTTTAAAGGCATGTGTTTTTAGTGGTTCAATATGCCTAGAGTTTATCATTATGATAAGTTATGATATATTACTTGTAACTCCTCGACCCCAGTTACGCAGAGTCGGTGCATTATTACATAACATTGGCATGATCACAAAAGATCATGTCTCAAAAGACCGATTAGTTTATTACCCTTGGAATAACTAGATACATTCATAAAGATTACATTACATCATAAAGTGTAAACTACAATAACATATTTTCTCCACACTCATATCCCCTAATATTATCCCTACAGGTCATTCATAAAATACTTCTTCACATCCTGGGAAAAATAAAACATAGAAAGGGGGATCTCAAATGCCCAGTAAGGATAACAATATAGCGAAAACTTTCATAAATAAGCATAACCATTTAAGGAAATGTATAACTAAAACAAAATCCTTTTAAACATAAACTTTGGCATAATATGGAAGAAATAAAATAAAATAATTCCATTTACTTATTCACATGGATATTCTACTTGTCGAATAATCACATGTAATACCAATAACCACTTTCATAATGATGGAATGCATAATGCCATACTATCATAGCCACATAGTCAACGCCCTGTGCCAAGACACTATTTTGTCTCATGAGACCTACCAATGCATCAAGGAAGCTATAGCGGGCTCCACCTGTCACTTATTAAGTCCAATGCATTCCTCATATTAACAGGTGTAAACATAACATAAACATTCGTAATAAAACTAGCATACAAAATGTTGATAATATATCCATAAAGCATGAATGGTATAAAAATAACACATACACAGTCAAAAATATCACAAAACCTTCAATACTATATGGAATTGTTTTATCATAATAAATCAACTTCAAATATGCTTAAAATCCATCAAAGGATGTTGACATAAATGAAATCAAAACTATTTGAGAGAAATATATCTTTTTTTAATCATTTAAAATTCACATAATTATAAAATAAAACCTTTACATTTAAAATATTTATAGAAGATTTTAAGGTAAGAGTCAACGATTTTATAATGGTAGAAAATAGCCACACCCACCATATAAGTTAAAAAACACATTCTTACCTTAATTCTGTCGAAAAGGTTAAAAAGGACCTTGTTTGGAAAATGTTGGAAGGATTCCTTTATAAACATCTTATAAAAATTCAAAAAGGGTATAAATGACTTTAACCCATAGTCTATAAAATGGTAAGAATGATTTGAAATATATATTTAAGAAACATTGATGTGGATGATAAAGAGGTCCCAATAGATAATTACGTATAAACAACCTCAGATAATGAAGAGATTGTGAAATAAACACTTACCATGTACATTTTCTGGGTTGAGGGTAGGTTAACCTTATTTATAATGGTGAAATAATTGTTATTAAATTATACAATAATCATATACATTAATATGATATCATGTATGATCTTTTAACATTGCTTTGTTAATAATATCTTAGTATTATCGTCGTTTCGGGTGTTAACTTACTCATTTTCATTTATATGTTTTGTTAAATAAGATATGTTTGTTATGGATAGGTTGTATATTATTCATATACAGAATGATATCAAGTCATTAAACATTATTTTTAATCATAAAATGAGAATTATACTTGAATGGATATGATGGGGAATGAATCTCATCGCGTTCGTGGAGACGGTAGTCCGTACATACGCACGAGCAATGATATCATTATTTTGATCTTAGAATAATATATAATTGGATGTTATATAATATATAAAGAATAATTATCATGTTATATTTATTATTCACATCAATTACACATCATTATCATACCCATCCAAATAATAATGTTTTGAATAACAATTACCCCACGATGTGGAGACGGTAAGCCGTACGTACGCACGTATGGTGACATCTCATTAAAAGGATGGATATAATATTTAATATGGTTGTACCATATTTATAATAACATCACATTATATAGAAGATACTGGAGTTATTATTTTATAATGGGAATAACAAAGAAAGAAGAAGTTGAAGAAGAAAGTAACTTGAAAGAGGGTGGTGAAAACATTACCTCTTCTTCGGGTTCTTCCTTTTTATTTGATAAAACGAGATCATTAGGATGACTTTATGATCAGAATAATGCCTCTAGTTTTAATTGAGGGAAGCTGGGAGAATAATTGTGCAGGTTTTTTGCTGAGCCAAAAGACTTTGAAGGTATGAATTAGAGGGAGGGAGAAGTGCCTTTTTATAAGAGGGGTCAGGGGCATCTTAGGAAAAGCTAGAAATATTATTTTATAATAAATTCATATTCCGTTTATAATGGATATAAAGTGGATTATTTAAATATTAAGGTGGGTATAGGTCTAAAAAAACTCAACCACTAGGTTTTATATAGGTTTGGGTAACATTTTTAACTTTATCTTTTTGTTTTAACTCATAGTTAATTAGTTTGACATTTACCATGTCTATTTATATTTTTATATTATTATTGTTAATATACTTAATATAAACTTCCATGTGACCCTAAGGTGTCCATTAATAATACAACTATCATTATATAAGTTTTTTGTCCGATCCTTAGATTTTTAAAAGTAGAATATTAATTAATAATATAATATTTGTTTTGAAAACTCCTTTATGTCAATTTTGACACTATTTAATAATTTATTTTTGTTAAAGTCTTAAAAAATTTATTAATTCAAACCAAATTCATTTAATAAATCCTAAATTTTCATATTAATCAATAAAATTCATGGATGGCATCAAAACTTCTAAATTATATTTATTTTAATATTTATAATACCAATTATTTTATTATTTCATTAATAAGGAAAATAATGCATCATTTTTGTGTCATAAAGAAATTTAAATATTCAATATCTAAAAACTGTAAATAAAATACCATTATGTATCAAATCATTTTATCTTTCTAATGAATATTTATAGTTGAAAATATGACATATATAACCATATGTAAAAAAAATTCTAAAAGATATATGCTTATGTCATTTTTGTATTTAATTTAACTTAATTAATATAAAGTGTCATTATTACTTACAAGTGGATCCATGGGGTCCCAAAATAGACCTTAAGATTACCATGGTCGGAAATTTATCAACCAAGAGGGTTAGGACACGTTTTAGGGTAAATTAGTTTTATTGTAATATTATTTTTTTACCCTTATTTACTGGATTTACCCTTTAACCATTGTAAATAAAATATTTACCGAAGTAATTATTCAAAATGTCTAAAAATAAAAGTTTCTTATTTACACAATTTTGACCTCATGATTCTAAATATGGAATCCATTTTTCGAAATTCAAAACATAGAAGTGGCAGAAATAAATTTAAAATTAATTCCCGCTGTTAAAACAAAAAGCGTGTTTTTAAGAGATATTAACTATCAAAATATTGGCACTTTCTTTTGTCCATTTTAAATGTGAAATTATATCCAATGACAAACATTTTATTAAATGGTTAAAATATAATCTAATTATAATCTAAAATCACTCTAATTAATAATTTATCACTATTAATTGTTTCGTTTAAAAAAGTTGTTTTTAATTAAAATTTAGTAATTTTCACTATTCATCAAAATATGAAAGTTATCCGAGAAGTACCAAAAATTCACCCTAAGCGAATTTCGATATTCCGAATCCAAAAATGAAGTCCATTTTGAAATTTAAAATTTATAAAATCTCAAAAGTGGGTATTACTATTCATAACGGCTAGTTTGATTGGTTGTGGTGTGTTAGAACTCGATGTTGCGTACAACACACGCTACCGTATTATTCAAAGAGAAGCGTACCATGGAAGCTTGGGCTGTTAAATTCTACCCTCCTTCAAATAATTTCATTCTCAAAATTTCTAGAATATTACTGCATAAAAATACTCGTGTGGTTCTTCATCATAAGTTCCTTGGGTTCCCATGTTGCCTCTTCCATCTTATGGTTTCTATATAGAACTTTTACCAAAAGAGTCGTCCGATTTCTCAGCTCTTGTTCTCTCGTATCAAGAATCTTGACAGGCTCTTCGCAATAAGACAGATTGGGTTCCAGTTAAAATTCCTCATAGGTGAGTACATGCGTTGGGTTAGGCATATATTTTCTCAACAGTGATATGTGGAACACATCGTGAACTTGGGAGATACTTGGAGGCATTGCCAAATGGTAAGCTATAGCCCCAATTCGTTCTAGAATTTTGAATGGTACGATGACCTGAGACTCAATTTTTCCTTCTTACCGAAACGTATAACACCCTTCCATGGAGATACCGTCAAGAAAACATGATCTCCTACCTGAAATTACAAATCCTTCCTTCGGTTGTAATCATAGCTCTTCTACCTACTTTGAGCTGCTTTGATGTGGTTTTGGATTTCCTTCACCTTTTCAATCGTTTCATCCACCAGTTCTGGGCCTATGAGTTTTCTTTCACCAACATCATCCCAACAGGTTGGTGTGTGACATCTCTTTCTATATAATGCTTCATATGGTGCAATCTGAATACTAGAATGGAAGCTATTGTTATAGGAAAATTATACCAAAGGTAAATATTGATCCCACGTACCCTGAAAGCCAAGTGAGCATGATCTCAACATGTCTTTTAAGTTATTAATAGTCCATTCTGATTGTCCATCTATTTGATGGTGGTAAGAAGTGCTCAAATAAAGTTCAGTATCAAATGCCTTCTGAAGACTCTTTTAGAATCTTGAAGTAAAATGGGGATCAAGATCAGAAACAATCGATAGGGGTATTCGATGAAGTCTCACAACTTCATTAATATATAGTCTTGCTAGACGTTAAAGTGGTAAATCTTCCCTTATAGAAAGAAAATATGATGACTTGATAAGACGATCAACAATAACACATATTGTATCATTCATTCAAGGAGTATTTGGTAGTCCCATGACAATTTCCATCGTAATATTATCCCATTTCCACTGAGGTATGGGAAGAGGTTGCAAGACTCCTCCAGGTTGTTTCCTTCCAGCTTTCACTTGTTGACAAACCATACATCGTGACACAAAATCTGCAATCTCCCTATTGATTTTGTCCCACCAAAAATGTTCCTTTAAATCTCTATACATCTTGGTTCTCCAAGGGTGTATAGAGAAATTGGAACTATGAGCATCATGCAACAATTCTATTATTATATCAGGTATATTGGGAACACAAAGTCTCTTCCCAAATTTTAAAATTCCATCTTCATACACAAAGTCACTCAATCACCCATCATTCACAGCTTTAATCCTCTTTTTAAACTCTTCATCTTTGATATGAGAACTCTTTATCCTTTCTAGTAAAGATGGTTTTTCAACCATTTGAAAAAGCATTGATGTTTTACATTCCATGGTGATTCCCATATCCATCTTTACTAGATCCACGAAAATAGGATCCCTTTCAACTCTCATCTTGTTCAAAACTCCATGATCCTTTCTACTCAAAGAATCTGCCACCTTATTTTCTTTTCCTGGGTGGTAGTGTATAGTGCAATCATAATCCTTGAGTAGATCAAGCCATCTCCTTTGCCTCATGTTGAGTTCTGTCTGTGAGAAAATATACTTAAAACTCTTGTGATCTGTATATGTCTCACATTTTTCACTATAGAGATAACGTCTCCATATCTTCTAAGAAAAGATTACAACAGCTAACTCAAGATCATGAGTAGTATAGTTTTTCTTCTGAATTTTCAGCTGTCTTGATGCATAGGTAATAACTTTATCATTCTGCATAAGGACACAACCAAGTCCTTTCTTCGATGCATCACTATAAATAATGAACTCATCATTCCCCGATGGTAGAGTAAATATAGTAGCATTGACTAATCTTCTCTTAAGTTATTCAAAATATTCTTCACACTCTTTTTTCAAAACAAATTTAACCCCTTTACATGTGAGCTTCGTTAATGGGTTTTCCAATCGAGCAAAATTCTGGACAAAACGTCGATAATAACCCGCTAAACCAATAAAACTGCGTACCATAGTAATACCCATCAGTGCTGGCCATTCATGGAATGCTTTGTTCTTAGATGTATCAACAAAGATTCCATCTTTGGAGACAATATGGCCAAGAAAATAAATCTCTTGAAGGCAGAATTCACACTTGCTAAACTTCCCATATAACTCATGTATTCTAAGAGTCTTTATGATAATGCGCAAGTGATTTTCATGATTTTAGTAGATTTTTGAATATACCAAGATATCATCAATAAATACCACCACAAAATCATAGAGATATCCTTGAAAACTTTACTCATTAGATCCATGAATATAGAGGGTGCATTATTCAGCCCAAAAGGCATTACTGTAAACTCGTAATGCCTGTACCTGGTTTGAAATGTTGTCTTCAGAATGTCTTCCTTCATCGCACACAACTGATGGTACCCATATCAAAGGTCAATCTTTGAAAATTATTGAGCTCCGTGTAGTTGGTCAAATAAATCTTCAATGTGAGGTAGGAGATACTTGTTCTTTATTGTTATAGCATTGATTTCCCTATAGTCGATACATAACCTCATAGATCCATCTTTCTTCATAACAAAAAGGACAGGGGCTCCCCATGGAGAAAAACTTGGGAGAATAAATCCCTTATTACTCAATTCATGTAGTAGTTGATTTAGTTCAACTAATTCCATAGTGGCCATTCTATAAGGGGTCTTCGATATGGGCCTTGAATCTGGAATTAAATCAATGGAAAACTCAATTTATCATTCGGGAGGATGTCTAGGTAAATCTTCCGGAAACCCATCTAGATATTATTTCACAATAGGTACATCCCCTATTTGAACATTCCTTTCCTCACCCACAATTATTTCATTCTCTTCCTCCCCAATAATTGAATTTAGTTGAGCTACTGGGGGTGGATCAAGATAAGAATCAGGTGGTGGCGATTCTGCTCTAAAGATAATGTGTTTTTTATCATCATCATAAAAAATCGTAACCTCCTCCTTCTTAAATAAATTTTTGCATCATGGTCCGAAAGAGAATCTATACCGAGGATTATATCAAATTCAATCATGGGTATGACGATGAGATCAGATGATAAAGATCCTCAATATGCCCTAATGGGGACGGATCCATAGAACTTTGTAGTAATGATACTTCCCTTAGGAGTTTTAACTGACAACTCCCTTGTTAGATCAAATTGGAAATATCTAATTTTCATAGGAAACTGTGATGATATAAACAATAATATGATCCAGAATCAAATAATGAATGTGCTAAACTTGAAGAAACCATTAAATTACCTGCCACCACATCTTTCGGAGCTTCTACCTCAGTAATAGTGATAGCATAATCTTTTCCTTGATCCCTTGGCCTTTTCTGAGGTAAGTTCCCCTGATGCTTAGGAAATTCATTTGCATAATCTCCCATATCCCTGAAGTTTTAGCAATGAACATTGATAGATTCTTTCTTCCCCTTGCAATCACGAGCATGGGGGAATTTTTCACCACACTTGTAACAGACTCCCATTCGTTTCAAGCAAGTACCAGGGTGTTTCTTACCACATTTACTGCAAGATAGATAATCAAATTTTCCCTTCTTCCCCTTATTTCCATTTCCAAAGTGGTCAGTAGATCTCTTCTTCTCTTGATTTACGTTAATTTCGTATGTATTAGAGAATTATTTTTCTGTCTTGATAGCGCATGAGACAATATCTTCGTACAACGAGAAGGGTTGTGAGACTAATGCTCAACGGAGAAACGGTTTTAACCCAACAAAGAAACGATCAATATTACTTCTTGGGTTACGTATATAATCTGTAGCATACCTCACTAACCTTGTAAAGTTATCCTCATACTTTGCGACATTCTCATCCTCCTTTTTTCACAAACTTAGAAATTGCATTTCCATATCTTCTCGATGGCCACGAGGAAAGTATTTTTCTAACAAAAGCTATTAGAACTCCCTTCACTCCATATTTGATACTTTATCATCTTTATTTCTATTTTTAATCAATGACCACCATTGATCAACATCTCCAGTGAGGCGTTAAACTGCCATGATAACTTTTTCCCTTTCACTACTCTCCAAGGCATGGAATATTTTCTCTATGGAATTTATCCATTGCTCGACTACTAAAGGATTTGTACTCCCATTTAATTTTGGTGGTTGTTTCCTCATGAAGCGACCTAACATTGATCCTCTATGCTGTGGATCAGGGTGCTCCATACGGGTAAGGTTATTATTCATAACCTGAGTGAGTTGTCCCAGTATGGTGATTAGCTGATCAACACCAGTTGCATCACCAGCTCCAATATAATTATCTTGAGCCAGAGGGAAATCCCTACATGGAGTGTGTACATTGATACAATTCCCATTTCTTCCACTGGGTGTCATTTATAAACAATGGTATACACTGTATTAGTTTATGAATCATAATACATAAATACAAACTTGTAAATCACTTAACATAAATTAAAAAGTTTATGGATATAATCCATAATCATAAAAATGTTTTCTTTGAGTAAGTATATACTCATAAACCCTTCATAATTGTTTTTAAAGAAAATGAGAATTATCCAAAGCATATACCCTGGGAGTGTCGTAACCAATAGTGCAGCAAGGCTTGTTGTCGTGCACCAGTTCCCGTTCGAGTCTAGCTCAAAGTGGTGTTTTCTGGTTTTACCCCTAGGTACATCTGTGCCAGAGCCGCCTCTACCCACTCATATCCAAACAGGGATGTATTTCTTGGAAAACTCACAAAATCTCTACAATACCAAAATTCTAGGAAGTTCTTATATACTAATCCTCAAAGTCCATCTTAGGTCTATGTGCTCTAATAAGAGTTTATCTAAATCTAGTTTCCAAGGATTATAATAAACTTCCTCTGATACAAACTGTAACTCCCCAACCCTAGTTACCCAGAGTCTGTGCATTATTACATAACATTTTCATGATCACAAAAGATCATTTCTTGAAAGACCGATTAGTTTAGTAGCCTTGGAATAACTAGATACATTCATAAAGTTTACATTACATCATAAAGTGAAAACTACAACAATATCTTGTCTCCACACTCATATCCCCTAATACTATCCCTATAGGTCATTCATAAAATACTTCATTATATCTTGGGAAAAATAAAACATAGAAAGGGGTGAGGTCAAATTCCCAGTAAAGATAACAATATTGAAGAAAATTTCATAAATAAGCATAAACATTTAAGGTAATCTATAACTAAAAAAGCCTTTTAAACATGAACATCAGCATAATATGGCAGAAATAAAATGAAATAATTCCATTTACTTATTCACATGGATATTATACTAGTCGAATAATCACCTGCATTATCAATAACCACTTTCATAATGATGGAATGCACAATTCTAGACTATCATAACCACAGAGTCAAGGCCTTATGCCAAGACTACAAATAATATTTTTTCAAGGCCTTGAAACAAGACACTAGTTTGTCTCATGAGACCTACTGATGCATCGAGGAGCTATAGCAGGCTCCACCCATCACTTATTGAGTCCAATTCATTCCTAATATGAACAGGTTTAAACATAACATAAACTTTCGAATTAAAACTGGCATACAAAATGTCGATACTTTATCCATAAACCATGAATGGTATAAAAATAATACATCCACATTCAAAAATATCACAAAACATTCAATAATATATGGAAGTTTTGTATCATAATAAATCAACTTCAAATAAGCATAAAATCCATCAATGGATGTTGACATAAATGAAATCCAAACTATTTGAGAGAAATATCTCTTTTTTAAAATCATTTAAAAGTCACCAAATTATAAAATAAAACATTTAATTTGAAAATATTCTTATAAACTTGTAAGGGAAGCTTTGACAATTTTATAATGGTGAAAAATAACCGCACCCGCCGTATAAGTTAAAAACGTCATTCTTGCCTTAATTCTGTCGAAAAGGTTAAAAAGGACCGTGTTTGGAAAATGCCGAAAATATTCCTTTATAAATATCTTATAAAAAGTCCAAAAGGGTATAAATGACTGTAACCCATAGTCTATAAAATAGTAAGAATGATTTTATATACATTTTTATGAAACATGGATGTGGATGATAAAGAGGCCCTAGTGGATAATTACTTATAAACAACCTCGGATAATGAAGAGATTGTGAAATAAACCCTTACCTTGTACTTTTCCTTTGTTGAGGGTCGGATAACCTCATGTATAATGGTGAAATAATTTTTATTAAATTATAAAATAATCATATACATTAATATGATATCATATATGATCTTTTAACAATACTTTGTTAATAATATCTTAGTATTATCGTCATTTCGGGTGTTAACTTACTCGTTTTCTTTTATATGTTTTGTTTAAAAAGTCATGTTTCTTATGGATAGGTCTTATCTTATTCATATAAAGAATGATATCAAGTCCTTAAACATTATTTTTAATCATCAAATAAGAATTATACTTGAATGGATACGATGGGGAATGAATTTCATCACGTTCGTGGAGACGGTAGTCCGTATGTACGCACGAGCGACAATATCATTCTTTTGATATTAAAGTAATATATAATTGGATTGTATATCATATATGCAGAATAATTAACATGTTATATTTATTATTCACATCAATTACACATCATTTTCATACCCATCCAAATAATAATGTTTTGAATAACAATTACACCACGACGTGGAGATGGTAAGTCGTACGTACGCACGTATGGTGACATGTCATTCAAAGGATGGATAGAATACAGAATATGGTTGTACCATATTTATAATAACATAAAAGTATATAGAATTTACTAGATTTATTATTTTATAATGGTAATAACAAATAAAGAAGAAGTTGAAGAAGAAAGGAACTTGAAAGAGGGTGGTGAAAACATTACCTCTTCTTCAGGTTCTCCATTTTGATTTGATCAAAAGGGACCCATAGGTTGGCTTTCTGATCAAAGTAATGCCTCTTTGTTGAATTGAGGGATGTTGAGAGAATATTTGGGTAGGGTTTGTCCGAGACAAAAGGCTTTGAAGGTGTGAATTAGAGGGAATGGTAAGTTCCCTTTTATAAGAGGGGTGAGGGGCACCTTAAGAAAAGCTAGAAACATTATTTTATAATAAATTCATATTCGGTTTATGATGGCCAAAATGGGGATTATTTAAATGTTAAGGTGGGGATATGTTGAAAAAAACTCAACCAATAGGTTTAGACAGGTTTGTGTCACTTTATTAACCTTATCTTTTAGTTTTAACTCATAGTTAATTAGTTTGACATTTACCATGTCACTTTTTATTTTTATATTATATGGTTAATAGACATACTATAAACTTGCATGTGACACAAATTGGTCCATAATAATACACCTATCATTATATAAGTCCTTTGGCAGAACCTTAGCTTTTTAGGAATAGAATGTCAATTAATAATATAATATTTGGTTTAAAAACTCTTTTATGTCAAATTTGAAACTATTTAATAATTTATATTTGATAAAGTTTTAACAAATTTATTAATTTGAACCAAATTCATTTAAGAAATAATAAAATGTAATTTTAGTCAATAAAATTCGTGGATGGAATCAAAACATTCAAATTATATTTATTTTAACATTTATAATACAAATTATTTGATTCTTTCATTAATAAAGAAAATACTACATCATTATTGTGTCATAAATAAATTTAATTATTCAATGTCTAAAAATTATAAATAAAATACAATTATGTAGTTCATCGTTTTATATTTCTAATGAATATTTATAGTCTAAAATATAACATATATTACCCTATGTAAAAATTGTTTTTCTAAAAGATATATGGTTATGTCATTTTTGTATTTACTTTAACTTAGTTAATATAAAGTGTAATTATTTCTTACAAGTGGATCCATGGGGTCCCAAAATCAACCCAAAGATGCCCATGGTCGGACATGTATCAACCAATATGGTTTAGACACGTTTTAGGGTAATTTATTATTATTATAATATTATATGTTTAACCTTGTTTACCGGATTTAACCTTTAACCATGGTAAATAAAATATTTACCGAAATAATTATTCAAAATGTCTAAAAATAAAATTTGCCTATTTACACAATTTGGACCTGCTGATTATAAATATTGAATCCATTTTTCTAAATAAAAAACACAGAAGTGTCAGAAATTAATTTAAAATTAATTCTCGTTGTTAAAACAAAAAGCGTGTTTTTAAGAGATAATAACTATCAAAAGATTGGCACTTGCTTATATCCAGTTTAAATGTGAAATTATGTCCAATGACCGACATTGGATTAAATGGTAAAAATATAATCTAATTATACTCTAAAATCACTCAAATTCATAATTTATCACTATTAATTATTTCGATTAAAAAATTGTTTTTAATTAAAATTTAGTAATGTTCACTATTCATCAAAATATGAAAGTTATCCAAAAAGTACCAAAAATTCACCCTAATATAATTTTGATATTCTGAATCCAGAAATCAAGTCAATTTTGAAAGATAAAATGTATAAAATTTCCAAAAAGTGGGTATTACTATTCATAATAGCTAGTTTGATTGGTTGTGATGTGTTAGAACTCGATGTTGCATACAAAACATGCTAACATATTATTCAAAGAGAAGCGTACCATGGATGCTTGTGGTGTTACATTACTAACCATTAATGTTCATCTGATATCACCCGTTTCTTTTGTTTTATTTTCCTCTGGTTGCGAAGGTAAATATTATGAATGAGTTTTAGGGATAATTTGTGTGTCATAGATGTTCCCAATGCAATTGCTATATGTATTTCATTTCAAGTTGTAATGTTAAACTTATATATGTATCTATTTTTCCAAAACTACTAAACTATTCCTTAAATCGGGATAAAAATTTCTTATAATCATGCCAATGTAATAAAAAAATGCATTGGCTATGGGCAACTGGTGTCTGGGTAACATAGCTGGTATTGGATGACGTTTAGTGGAAAACATAGAAAATAGATTTGGAAAATGTACATTAGTGAATGAAACACTAAGTTAGAATTTGAGGATAAGAATACAAGAACATATTAAAATTTTGGTAAGTAAGAGATTTTGTGGGTATTCCTATAAAATACTTCCTTATCTGGATACCATAATTTGATGTGGTTCTGGAAGAGATGTTATTAGGAGTAATAACTCTAAAAAGGTGTTACGGGATTGACTCGAGGTAACCTGGAACATGAAAACGGACATTATTGCACATCTGGTTTGACACTCCTATGGGATATGCTTAGGATAATTCATATTTTATTACAATCCATAATGAAGGTTTTAAAAGTAAATTGTTCATCAAAGAAACCAGGTTTATGATTATGATATTAAATATGCATAGGATTTTAATTTATGTTAATTATTTTTCTATTTGTGATTATACATTTTGATTCATAACCAAATATAGTTTATGCCATTATTTAGAAATGGATCTTAGTGGATGGAATGGAAACTGCATGAATGTGCATATCCCATGTAGGTATTGCCCTATAATGTAGGGTAATGATGTGGTGAGTAGTGCTAATTAACTAATAAATACATATTGGGACAACTGAATTAGGTTATGAACAATAAACTTACCCATGTTGAGCATCCTAATCCACAAAGTGGAGGTGAAATGTAAGATTTCTCTATATGGAAACAACCTCCTTCATTTAATGGGACTACAAACCCATTCATGGAATATCAATGGATAAGTTCCTTAAAGAACATATTTTTCACTTTGTGATGTAAAGAAAGGGAGAAGTTGGCCGTGGAAATTGATCATCTATCAAACAATACTGATCAATGGAGGTCATTAATTGAAAACACAATGGAGGATGAATAGATTGAAAATATAAAATGGAGATATTTTAAAGGATTATTCTTAGAAAAATACTTTCCCTGTGAGTAATTAGTGGATATGGAAACGAAGTTTCTAAATCAAAGAAAAAAAGGGGATGAGAATTTTTCAAAGTATGAATATAACTTCGCAAGGTTAGAAAGGAATTATGTGGACTACATATGTAATCCAAGGAGAAAGATTGATTGATTCTTCAATGGTTTAAAACCATTCCAACAAAGTTAGCTAGCATCCCGTAGTTTCTCATCATATAAAGATATTATCTCATGTTCTGTCAAAATAGAGAAATAATTATCTCAGTCATATGAATTTAAGGGAAATAAAGAGAAGAAGAGGGTGGTGGAAGAAATAATATATAAAAGGAAGAATAAAAAAGGGGAGTTTTCCAACATGTGATACTTGTTGAAGGAAACACCCTTGTTCTGATATAAAAGTAAATGGAGTGTGATAAAGGTAATGAAATAAAGGCCATCATTCTAGTGATTGTAAGGGAAAGAAATAATTTATTAATGTTCAATGATATAATTACAAGGACATGGGACACTATGATAATGATTTTCCAAATCATCTAGGAAATGTGCCTAAAAAGGTGAAGGAATCAAGGCTAGACTTATGCAATAACTACTAATGAGGTTGATGTTCCTAATGACATTGTGGTAGGTATATTAATCGTTTCCCCAAACATACCCAATGCTTTATTTGATTTTATATCATCACATTCCTTTATATCTTCCAAAAAATACCCAATGAATTATTTGATTCTATATCATCACATTCCTTAATGCATGTAAAACAACCCATTAAATTTGAGATACTTTGTCTATTTCACATGAAGGAACCTCTAGTGTTAAGAAAATGAGACTTGACACATATATTATTAAATATGATAACATTAAAATGAAGTCTAATGAGCATATTTATGACATGTATCTCAGGTTTAATGAAATTTTAAAGACCTTGATATCTCTGGGAAGAGATGTTACATCTAAGGAAAAAATTATGAGAATACTCTGATGTTTTCTAGATTGATGAAGAGGGACCTCTGTCTCAATTAGAGAATCTTATGATACTAGAAAAATACCAGTAAAGGAGTCGATAGGTAAGTTAAAGATTCATGAGGAAGAGTTAAAAGTAAACAAGTAATGGGATGAACCTAAGAGAAAACATGTATCCTTCAAGACGACTATCTCTATTAATACAGAAAAAGAGAAGTCGTCGGCCCCTATTGAAGGATCCATTAATGATGAATCAACATCAGATAGTGATGAAGAGATGGCTTAGCTGGCCAAAAGATTCAAGAAATTATATAGAAAGATGATTTTCTTCAGAAATCCCAATTATAAAGTATGTTATTATAATAAGGGAAATTTTAAAAAGGATTGGCAAAGAAATGAAAAATCAGAGGAGATTTTATTCTAGGAATTTAGGAGGAGAGGACATGTCAAAAAAAATATCCAAAAATTAAAATAAAAAATGAAGTATGAAAACAAAGACAATAAATATAATAAATATATTAATTCTTCTTAGATTGCCTCTGAGGATAGCTCCAGTGAATAAGAATCAACTCATGATGAGAGAGATGATATGGTAAATTTATGTTTTATGAAAAAAAATATGAAGTAACCATAAATTCTATTGTATATAATTCATACAATTCTGAAGAAGAAATAGTTTCTGAAAATATAACAAGTGATAAACTACTTGAATAATGTAACATGATGGAATATACATGAAATGAATTGAAAGATAAATATAAAAATTTAATGAAATAGCATGATATCATTGTAAATATGATGTCTAAACTTACTATTTAAAAGTAAACAAATGCTCAAGTACTCAATGAAAACACTGAACTAAAAATTTCTAATGAGAAGTTGAAGAAATATTTAGAAACATTTACCAATGGAAAAAATAATATTACTCAAATTCTTGGTAAATATATAGCTTCGGAGTACACTTCTTGTATTGGATAACAACCTAGATAGAAAAAAATATCTAAACAAAATTTTCTAACAAAATTTGGAAAATCTATTTTTCTACCCAAAATTCAAAATTATGCTGCTAGTTCCAGTTTTGTAAAACCTGTTAATACCTCTAGTTTTTCAAGAACAAATAGAGTCTATTTTTAAAATATGTTAAATAATGCTTATAGGAAAACCATGAAGTAAATTTGGGTACCTAAAGCACTAATTACTAATGTTACTAGACCCAAACAGATCTAGGTACCAAAATGCATTCTTGTATGAACTGTTTTGCAGGAAGTATTCTTAAAGAGCTCTTATAGGAGTCAGTGGTACTTGGATAGAGTATGTTCAAGAAATAGGACATGAAACTATTCAGGGATCATGAACCTAATCCATATTGATGGTGGATATGTCACTTTTAGTGAAAATTCTAAAGAAAAAATAATTTTCTAATGCCATTTTCGTAACTCTAACTCAATTTTAATTTATAATGTCCTTTTTTTGATGGATTGAAATATATTTTTCTTATTATTTCACAATAATGTAATGATGGATTTCATGTTTAATTTGAAAATGATTCTTGAAATGTTTTTAACTCCAAAAATAAATTTGTATTTTCTACTTTTAGAAATGAAAATGTATATATTATTAACTTAGAATCATTATTTTCTCAAAATGTTTCTTATTTAAGTTCCTTTAATAAATATTATTGGATTTGCAATAGGAGATTAGGACATTTTAATGTACACTATCTTAGAAATACTACTAGAAATGTATAAGTCAAGGATCTACCCAAACTTGTGCTTTCAAATGACAAAGTCAATAATACTTGTCAAAAGGGTAAACAAGACAAGATATCTTTCAAATTGATGGAAGAAGGATCAGGCTCATGCATGCAATTTAAAAGACCCAGGATGAAATCCGGCCAGGGTAGAATTCCCGAGTACTGTAGCAGTACTGTAGCAGTGGTGACTATAGCAGTGGCAGCACTGTAGCGGCGGAGGGACTGTTGCCGGCACTGTAGCGGCGGCTGTACTATAGTAGCGTGGGTACTGTAGCAGTACTACTCATAGAGGGGTCCTTTGGGCCAAAACATGGGCTTTCTAGCCCTGTATGTAGGCCACTTGGCCTTAGGACTTCGGGCTATGTAATGGGTCACCCTCTACCCAGTCTAAAGAGGTATTTTCTTTAATAATAAATTGAGGCTTCAGTCCTAACCTTTTAAAAAAAAGTTTCAACTTCACAAACATTAGAGTTGGTTCACATGGAATTTTTTGGACCCTCTTCAGTTTCATAGATTAATTGGATGTATTATGTATATGTTATTGTAGATGACTTTTCTATATGTACTTGGACTTATTTCTTTGCTCACAAAAGTGAAGCATGTAATTACTTCAAAAAATATGCTAAAACAGTGGAAAATCTAAGC
Source organism: Viscum album (assembly GCA_963277665.1). NCBI lineage: Eukaryota > Viridiplantae > Streptophyta > Magnoliopsida > Santalales > Viscaceae > Viscum > Viscum album. Next base: position 223,896,389 of record OY728135.1, on the reverse strand, counting down.
TTACATCGAATAAAATATTTAAAAGTGATCATGGTTGTGAGTTTCAAAATCATGACTTTGAATCATTTTGCTCACACAATGGATATAGTCATAACTTCTCTTCCTATAGTACACCTCAACCAAATGGTGGTGTAGAAAGAAGAAGTAGAACTTTATAAGAGATAGCACGAACAATTCTTAATGAATATGATCAACCTGTTGGCTTTTGGGCTGAGACTGGGAGTATAGCTTGCTACATAATGAACAGAGTCTTAATTAGACCTATCCACAATAAGACTCCTTATGAGTTACGGAACAATGGAAAACCCAAATTTAATTATGTCCATATTTTTTGTTGTAAAGTCTATATCCTTAATAAAAAGTAAAATCATGACAAATTTGAATATAAGAGTAATTAAGAAATCTTATTAGGTTACTAAATCTATAGTAAATCCTACAGAGTATTTAATAAAAGAACCAAGTGTGTGGAAGAATCTATTCATACCAAATTTGATGAAATAGATCCACATGAACCTAAAACCTTTCTAGACATCCTTGAAGATGATTTTTCAAATCTAGACAGAAAAGAATAATGTTTTAACCCTCTTTTCAAGCAATCTATTAAATCAAATAGTTTTGGAAATTCATCAAACCCTGAACATGATGAACTCAAACCAGTATATGAACATGAAATTACAATATCCACTTTTTCAAGACCAACTAGAACCCATAAGAATCATCATTTAGATGTTGTTGTTGGAGACTTGGATAAAGGGACTGAAACTAGAGATTCTATGAGAAACCAAGTTTAACATCAATCCTTTTATCATAGCATGAACCTAAAAACCTAAATGATTCAATTAAATATGATTTTTGGTTGATGGATATGCAATAAAAACTTAATCAATTTGTATGAAATAAAGTTGGAAACTTGTGGACAGACACAAAGACACCTTGACCATAGGCACTAAGAGGGTGTTTAGGAACACAGTTGATGAATTTGGTAATATTGTTAGAAATAAATCTATAATGGTTGCACAAGTTTATATTCAAGAAGAAGGAATTGACTATGAAGAATCCTTTTCACCTATTTCTAAATTTGAGTCCATCATAATCCTACGTTCTTATACTTCCCATCTTAATTTCAAGATTTTCCGAATGAATGTTAAAAGTGAATTACTAAATGGTTATATAGTTGAGGATGGGTTTATTGAAAAACCCCTATTTTTACAAAAACTCATTTTCAAAATCATGTTTTCAAATTAAAAAATTATTTATATGGTTTAAAATAAGCTCCAAGAGCATGGAATGATAGACTAAGTACATTTCACATTACAAATAGTTTTACAAAAGGAATTTTTGATCCTACTCTTTTATAAAAAAATTCTAAAGATGTTTTAGTAGTTCAAATTTATGTAGATGATATTATTTTTGGATCTTCAAGAAATAACTTATGTATTGATTTTTCTAAAATGAGGAAAAATAAATTTGAAATGATTTTGATCGGTGAACTAAAATTCTTTCATGGATTTCAGATTTTTCAAAATGAAGAAGGTATCAATTTAAATCAAAGTAAATAAAAAAAGATATTTTCAAAAGATTTTCCTTTGATAGCATTAAAAGTAGTGATAATCCAATGATAACTACTTGTATGTTGGATCTTGATTAAAATGGTAAATCTATAGATCAAACCACTTACAAAGGAATGATTGGAAGTTTTCTCTACTTGACTTCTAGTAGGACAGAGATAATGTTTATTGTGTGTATGTGTGCCTGTTATAAAGCTAACCTCAAATAATCTTACTTATATTTTTTTAAATGAATTTATAAATTCCTCAAACACACTATGAATTTAGGTTTGTTTTACACTAAAAGATAGTTATTTGATATAGTGAGTTATTCTGATGTTGATTTTGGTTGATTCAAGTGAGATTGAAAGAGAATCTCTGGAACATGTCACATAGTGTGATAGTATTTGGTTTCATGGTGTAGTAATAAAAAATATTCTATTGCATTATCTTCTTCAGAAGATGAATACATATGATGGTAGTTGTTGGGCTCATATTTTTTGGATGAAACACACTCTTCTAGACAATGGATATCAATTTAGACATGTACCTATAAATTGTGAAAATAAAAGTGCTATTAATGTTTATAAGAACTCAGTTTCTCATTCTAGAACAAAACATATTGATGTAAGACATCACTTTTTGAGAGATCATTATCAAAAGCGTGATATCACTTTAAAATTATTGGCATTGGATATCAGCTTGCTGACATATTCACTATTCAATTAAACTCTAAAATAATGAATTACATCAGACATGACCTAGGAATGATTAATCTATAAGTGAATTATATTATTTATCCATTTTTAAAACTAAGAGACTTCATAATGTCGATACTGTCATGCCGAAACTATCATGCCAACACTGTCATGCCAACACTGTCATAGCGACACTGTCAAGCTGACATTATCATACTGATAGTGTCATGCCAACACTGCCTTGCTGACTCTATCATGACGACACTGTCATGCTGACTCTGTTTTGCCAACACTGTCATGCCGACTCTGTCATGCCAACACTTCTATTAGGCCGACATATTTTCCAGGCTGACACCGATGAGTGACTCTTTTAAATGTTTTATGTTTTCAACCAAAACAAAACTATTTTTAATAATTATGGAATCCGGTTTGGGATTTAATGATTTTCACTCGATTTAATTCCAAAATGATATAAAATCAAATTTTTCTACACTGCTACTTACCTTGAGACTACCATTTCTCACTCTACCCTCTAAATTTCACATTATATCCTTCTACAAAACTCCCAAAAATGTAAAGGTGAAGCTCCATGATGAAGGATAATCAGATAAGTTACTACCCAATAAGAAGCATAATGGAGAGTCCTGCTGATCTTCTGGTCCAGAAAATAGAGCACTAGACAATCGTATAGTAACTATATAAAAAATGTTCCCGCCGAATGGATATTGGAGAGAAAGTCACTGCTGCTAAAATCTCTATATGATCAGGGTTGGATTCAGTGGTTTTGTGAAAATGGAAGAGAATATTATCTGAATCTGGTGCATAAGTTCTACATGAATTAAAAAATTCTTTTAGTAGGAAGTGATACCTATTGGATAAAATCAATTGTAAAAGGAAAGAAGATTTCTTTTTTCAATGCATTGGGATGAATATCTCAACTTTCCTTATGAAGGGATTTTTGATGACTATCAGGGCACACCTCCACCTGAAAGTGATATATTTCATCCTTGGGACAACTTTGAAAGAACATAATGAAAATAAAGAGACTCAGAGGCCGGTTGCTACTGAGCTTATTGGAGATTGCAAAATCGTTTTTAAGTTCATCCATCACCAAATATTTCCTATGAATGGGGACTTTTCTTATTTGAAGTACCAATATCTCTACCTAGATTATCTAATTAATAATGGAGTTATGGTGATTCTTTTAAAGTATTTAATGGTTCAAATAAGTGAGATGATCAAACCTTACTATAAACAAAATACATTTTATTATCCTAGGATGATATCTACTATGTTGAAAGAAAAGGGTTGTGTGGGTGACAGTAATGAAACTGTATAAGATTACAATGTCATTTGTTTGGATAAGGATATCTATGGAAGAATTAAGATTCATTGGAATTTTTGGAGTAGAATATTGGTTTGTGATGACAAGAAATATTATGAAAAATTAAATCTTGTGGATCACCCTACCAGACCAATAGATTTGAGGGACCCAGGTTATGGTCTTGATGAAGAAGAATATTAATTAGATGAGTAAGGCGGTGAGGAAGTTGGAGCTGGCAGGGAATGATCTCCTATTGATGACAGGAGTGATCCTGATGTTGATGTATGTCCTCCTAAGATGACCTATGTACAACCTAGTCTACCAATTTCCTTACCTTCAAAAGAATCAATTTTACGGGATGATGAAGATAAAGAGGAAACAAAAGTGATTTTTAGTGTGGTGTATGAATATAATGACTTGAATGATGAAGAAGAAAAATAAGGGGATCAAATAGAAGAAGGAAAGGTATATGGTTTTAGAAATGATGAAGAAGAGTAAGAAGAGGAAGAAGAGGAAGAAGATGAAGAAAATGGTGATGGAGGTGATGCTGAAATTGATCATGCCAATAATTATGGTGATGCTGGTCAGGAAGATGACCATGTTGGAAGAGTTGAGGTGGATGATCCTGTGGAACATTAAAAAAATCAAGAGTTGGTACCTGATCCTCGAGCTTTGTACATAAGGAAGAGATATCAAACTTAGGGGGGTGCAAGATTCCAAGAAGGCTGATACTGAGCGGGAGCCTAAAGAAAGATAATATCAAGCTGTTGAAGAGCATCAACTTGGAAGAGTATGTCTTGACACTCACACTCCTATAAAAGATGATATAATGATTGAATGGGCAAGGTATCCTAGGTATGTGGCACTAGGATTTGATTATGATGATTCAGATGATGACGTTTTTATACCTACTATAAGGGAACCAATGGTTGAGACCCTTCCTAGTGACTCTGTCACTAATTCTTATTTGGAAAATTTCAAGGAAGGCATATGTTTCTCAATAAGGCATTCAGTACAATCTCAGATGAGATATGAGATTGATGAAGGTAGGAGAGAAAACACAGAGATGAATGATAACATGAAAGCTATCTGGTATATGTTTGAAGGTGTAAGTAAGCCTGGAACTTCTACTTCTATTCCAACCCCGGCAATTGCATCTCAAAATAATGTTGTTTCAGTCTCACAGATAGTGATAAAATAAATTCAGTCAAATTTTATTACAACTACTGAAACCAATGTGGAATACAATAAAAAGCTTGGGAATGAGAGAAGAAGGTAAATATTGTCATCAATGCTTTAACCACTGAGTACATGAATACAATGGAGGGTTTCATGAGAGGACTTGGCGATCTTGTTTCTCATATTAATGTTATTGATTTTCCTAAATTGAGAATGGAAGTAAATAAAATTGTGCAATCTGCTTCAACCTCAACTGCTTCTGCACACTCCAAAGATTTGGAAGTTGTCAAAGCTATTGTTAGGGAAGAAATGAAAGTAATTCCAGGTGGCAAACATTTAGAAATAATTGAAAAAATGAAAATTCTATTGAACAAGTGAAATAAATGGTTAGGATTAATACTAAGGGGGCCTCTGAGACTCAATAATTTATTACCAAGAAAGTTAGTTAGTATTTTCAGAAGATTTATACCAATCATCAGCTCACCAGTCATTTCGAACACTTAGTGGAAAATCACAGATTACCTCCTGTGACTATTTACTTTAAGGACCATGTTAAGAAACTGAAGGATTTCACTCCACTCCTGGATAAGTTTTTGGAGAAAATAGATGAATTCGAAAAATAAATGATGTATAGAGGAGAAATCATTGAGGAAATTATCAGGCTACAAAAACCATACCTCGATGTTCATAGTGAATACATAGATGTTCCAGCTGCTGTTTCTATTTACTCTACTCTGCCAATGACTTCCTCTCCATTATCGGTTGCTCAAGGCTTGACCCAGATCTGATCTATTATTATAGCAAAACCTCAAACTTCGGTGTTATCCCATCACAAACCAATCATGGCACCATTTGTTCCAGAAGTAATTCCTCTACCTCCACTGAAGATTCATTCAGATGCTACTATTTCTCATCCACCTCATACTGTACTTACCATTTATCCATCCAATAAGGGGAATGAGCCCCCTTGACCCTAAGAAGTAGTAGGGATTTATTTTTTTGATAGGGATGAGTGATTTTTCTTTCTGTATTTTGGTGTAATTTAATTATGAATCAAAATTCACTATTTCTACATTCCGGTTTTAGTTTCTAACCATAAAATTTTTACTAATCCCAAAATTGGGAGAAGATTATTAAGCAATATTAATGAATTCTCTTTTACTTAAACAAAGGAGCATTTGATTCATTATTCATTGTTTATTTTAATCATTCTCTAATGGTGCTTAATAATTTCATGATTTTTGATCTTCAAAAAGGGGGATATTTTTTGCCTATAGGATATTGTTGGCCACTATATCTAACAATAATGGTTTTAATTATCACAAATCATGTCATATATTATAACATATATCTTACCTCATTATCAAAAATCTTATCTTAATCATAAGTCAGATATCTTACCTCATGATTGATCGTAAATCATGCCAAAGATTATCTTTTATATGGGATCATTTCAAAGATATAACTAATTATGTTTGTTTAAGTCTAAAAGATCTCATAAATGATTATCTATGTGTAACTATGGGTATTAACACATTATCACATTGTTTTACTTTAAGAGAGATAGAACATATAAAATTATCTAAGTAGGAATCACTGACACTGAAAGAAGAAATGATTCACCGATAGACAAGTCACTGACTGACGACTAACTAACTGATGTATCATCGACAAATGAGTCATCGACTAAAGTCTTGCAGACAGGATTACTCACTAACGGGACAACTCACCGACTGATGTCTCACCGAAAGGATGACTCACCAACTTATGTACCACAGACATGACAACTCACTGATAGAGTGACTCACCTATAGATGATTCTCCCACAGACTATTTCAATTTTAATTTTTTAAAATTATTTTTAATAGTCATGTTTGAGGAATATAATGATACTAACATATATAATAATATTTTGTAGTAATATTAGCAGACAATATGTGGTATGCTAAGCCTATTCACGCGGAAAGATTACGCTCCCTGTCATCTCTTATAATAAAAATAATTTTTAATATAGAAGAAGTAAGATGAGTGGTGTGCCAGCTAGAGAGACATACTAAAGAACATACATGACTCTCATGCACCCACAGTGAAATCAAGAACAAAAGGAAAAACACGTGAGGCAATATCAATCAAGATGTACAATGAATTGAAAAACTACATGAGAATATCAAAGAAGGAGAAGAATATACCAACAATAACCACACATGTACCTGGAAGCAAGAATATGCAACTTTGTTTTAGTGTCAACTTCCAAAAGAGGACTGAAACCTCTTCTCAGCTACATCTGAAGAGTCTAGAGATGCATCTCAAGACACACAGAGCCTTTTAAATCCTTTCTTATATTTATTTCCTCTATTGTGTTCATTTTTACATACTTTTGGGTAGTGTGTGTGTCTGTCTATAAAGCACACACTTTCTCCTATATCAAACTGAAGGATACAAGATATCCTTACACTCATACATTCTAGCACCTTTTCACCCCCACGAATAAGTGTGGAAGAGGTCCTTGTGTGGCATGGTAATTTGTACCCCGTAAATAATTGTGGTAGATGTCTTGTGACCTAGACAGCATGTGTGTTGTTGTGATCCCTGATACAAAGTGTGGTTTAAACTGTTTATTATTTTAAATTGCATGGAGCCATGTGATCCCCAAGTGGAGATGATTAAGTCTCTATTTGAGAATGAACCTCTTGTTTCATTTCAGCTATGTTTTTACATTTAGTTTTACTATGTTTTATCACATATTTCATAAAACAAAATTGAAATCTAATAGTTAGTCTTATCAAGTGTTTATAATAGGATTGACTTATTAGGTTAGTTAAAAAAATTATATTATTATCAAATTGGTATAACTGAGAACTATTCACTCTTTTGAGAAATTAATCGAAAATTAAATCTCTTATAAATTCATTACTGTCTAACTAGTTAGTTGAATATTAAATTAGAGGAAATTTCAAATAATACCTTTTAATAGAAATTTTTATAGGAACTCAATTCATCTCCCTCTTGAGTGTCCTACTCCAACCAAAAATATATTTTTCAATTTATTTTAATGTCTTGTAAATTTGATTGGAATAAATCTCTATGAAATTAAATATATGTATTGAAAATTTTTATGGAACCAAAATTTTCTGCTAATTATATTTTCGGTCGGTTAATTTCAAAATTCTGAAGCTATGTCGCCAAGAAATTGAAATTGGGTTATTTTCTTCATTGAATTAACTCATTCTGATTATTTGAATTCTAAAAAATTTAAAGAATTTAATTTACTCAATTTATATTCGAATTCCATCTTTAACAATGAATTTTTTTGATAATTTTTATTTTAATAATTATTTCAAAATTCACTTTCTGACTTTTGTTCTCCCAGCTACTGTCGACCCACGATCCCCCGCCCGCACCTCCTGCAATCTACAACTAGAAGCAGCTTCTACTGCCACTATAGATTAATATCTATTAGTCTATAACATTCTTCAACTGTTTCACCACTTCCACCATCATCATCCACTATTGGCCACCCTGCCCTGCATCTCCCAGCAGATCTACCCATCTCCATCTACTGCTTTTCCTCTGCCACACCCCATCCACCATCACCCAAATCAACCTGTGGTCACTGATTCATCCTTATATATCAATCTTCCACCGGTAGATCATCTCCCCCACAACATCCCCATGTCTCACCACCAAAACCAAATCCATCATCGGCCTCCTAAATATTGAAGATTCACCCTCACACCAAAGCACTGAATCCACACTGAATATCACCACTACAAATACACCTTTTATCAATGCTAAAAATCCCTCTTTCTCAGCGCTAGAAAAGAGCTGTTAAATCTGGCGAAGATAAAGGGGGTCCCCTTTATCAGCGCTCCAAAAGCACTGATAAAGACACCTTTTACCAGTGCTAAAAAAGTGCTGATAAAAGAGGTCTTTTATCAGTGCTAAAATGAATCGTTGATAAAGGGGTCCTTTATCAGTGCTTCCTTTATCAGCTCTTTCTTTTTAGTGCTGATAAATAAACCCTTTTATCAGTGATTTTTTAAAATCACTGATAAAAGTTAACAAAATTAAAAAATTTAAAAAAAATAAAAAAAATTTAAAAAAATAAAAAAAATCATGCCAATCGGGTGGGATTTTATAGCGTTTAAGCCCCCCTTTTATAGCACTTTTATACCCACCCACCCCCCCTCCAGCGCCTCCACAAACCTCCTCCACCCTTTATCAGTGCTAGCTCCCATATTCCCCATGAATGTGCTCCCCTCCCTCCACCAGGTTTTGAACTCGAGACCTCCCCCCTGTGCGCCTAATCCCTTACCACTCCTCTATTTTGATTTGTTTTCCATTTCAAGATATCTCAATATATATATATAGTTACATTTATTAGTATAGTAATATATATTTATATTAATATATATATAGTTATATTTATATATTTATATATATATATATTTATATATAATTCTATTTATATATATATATATATATATTTAGTTATATTTATTCGTATAGTAATATATATTTATATTAATATATATATAAATATAGTTATATTAATATATATATATACTTATATTAATATATATATATTTATAGTTATATTAATATATATATTTATAGTGATATTAATATATATATATATATATATAAATAGATAGATTAATATATAGGTATATAAATATTTATATATCGGTATTTTAAATAAAATTGATATTAGTTATTATTTAGATAAATCTAATATATTTTATATGTAAATATATATTATTATTTATATTTACAATTAAATTTTTATGTGTGAATATATAAAAAATTTGTATATATTTTTATATATTTGATTATAAATAGTAGTTCATAATAAATAATAATAATATTTCAAAGATATAATATCAATATGAATGTAATACGTTGGAATAAATTTAGTCCCCCCCAGAAAACACCAATAATACCCCCTTAAACTAGGCTGAAATTCCACAAAATGTTAAAACATCGGGGTATCCCGACTAGAAACTCAGTTTTGGAGGCCTTATGGGCCATTTTGTCCTAGAAATATGTGACAAAGGCATTACCTGAATCACAATCGTGTAGATATCATTGCAGGCTTCAATTTCATATGTGGTAGAGCACAAACGGACACCCGAATCAAAAGTTATGGTCGTTTGAAGTTTGAGTTGCATTTTTAACATATTTTTGATCTTTATTAATTTTTTTTTTATTTTTTAGACTTCAAATTGCTATTAAATGACTATTACTCCGTAATAATTAGAAAATTATTAAATAAAAATATTTTTTTAATTTTTTTAGAATCCATTTTCACTAAATATCTTATATATTAAGTATATTAAGTTTAGATGTATATTTATACTTATCTAAAATATATATAAAAATTATATATTATATTTATATCAATATAACTATATTTATATATTTATATATTAATATATTATTTTTAATTTTTTTTTGAAGTTGACCCTTTATCAGTGCTTTTAAAAAAATAGCTGATAAAGGCCCCCTTTATCAGCGCTACTAATCAAAGTGCTGATAAAGGGGGTCCCTTTATCAGCGCAAAAAAAATGGCTGATAAAGGGGGTTCCTTTATGAGTGCTAAAAAAAGCGTTGAAAAAGTGGGTACCTTTATCAGCGTTAAAAAAGCACTGATTAGGGGGTACTTTTATCCGTACTATTTTTAGCGCTGATAAAGGTACCCCCCTTTATCAACGCTTTTTCGTTAGTGCTGATAAAGGTTGGTGCTGGGAAAAACTATTTTTGTGGTAGTGTATCTAGCCTCCAGAGCCATGGAAAACCCTCACTACGCATTTCCCTTATAGAATCATCATGAAAAATTTAGTGCCACACCTTGCACCACTAAGTTAGAGTCATCACCACTGGTATATCTGGATTTACCAGTCCACAGCTCCTACCACTGGTAGATCAACGTCTATCGGTCGACCTTCACATCATCTATTATCGATCTTCTAAAACCCCAAGTAGGGTACACCGATACCACCACCAGATGTAGATAAATCTTCCAGAGATCCACTCAAGCTGAGCCCCACCAATTGAAGATGACTCTAAGCTCAACCATTGAGTCATAATTTTTTGGATATTTCGAGAAAACATATTAGTTTTAGTGCGCTAGCTTGACATGGAAGGGTTAAGAATTTGTTCCAATTGACCTGCAACTCAAAATGGAATTGGGGAATGGAAATCCCAAATTGGAGGTGCAAGAATTCAAATTTCGATGTGTAATTTTCTGATTTTTTGAGGGAGTATGGAAAGAGATCAACATGAATTTGATCTCTATTTTCATATATTTTTTTTATTGGAAGGGGCTTGAGCTTTGGTTACCAATAAGGATGATCTAAATGGATAATCATGGCACGCAGATGCTAAAGAGTCACTGGTGAATTAGAAATTGTGAGATTGAAGGTGGGATGGCAAAAATTTGGTTTATTAATACAATAAGACTATAGAAGAATAGGGACACACACTCTGGGAACATGAAATCACACCTAACCACCATACACCATTTTCAGTAGGAGGGAGAAGAGAATAGTGACATCAAGTTGGAAGCTATTGAAAATTGAGTAGGAGCACTAAGAGAGAATAATGTTCTTTATTTTCATATTTTTTTATTACTGCTACATGGACCATTCTGCTTCAAAATAAATGAATATGTTAAATGTGATAATTATTTTTAGATAATTACCTTTTGGTGAATAAGTTGTGTTGGTTATCTATTTTACTTTGTTCATGCATTTTCTCTACTGGATTTTTCTCTCCATTACTTCTTTGGGCAATCATTTTTTTTACAAAAAATCATGTATTAGTGAAAACTGATATTGACCGGTCTTTAATTTAAATTCCCTTCAATCTAAGAATTTCACAAAAAAGAAAATCAAGCTCAAGAAAGAATTTCACACTGAGTTCAACTAAAACTTTGATCTTAATCGTAACTAATTTGTTCTCACTCAGTGATCAAATGACCTCTATAATTGAAAAACTATAGGGGATTTTCTATCATAGGTTGAACAACAGATTAATCTAGTTATACTTTTTGAATCAGTTACAGGTGTTTAAATTCAAATGCATGAACAATGTAAAATTATTTTAAAAACCATCTAGTCAACCCCCTTGTTAATCAATTGGTTGTTCTTTCTATTTTTTTATCTTCTATCTTTCCTATTGTTCTATAGTCACACTCACACAAGTATTCATTCTCATTGTTACTTTATAACCATCCTCAACTATTTCATGTGTTTTCTTATTTTAATTTTTTTTGTTTCTTTTGGTCACTCAAAACTTAGTCATTCCCTATGGTTTAACAATTATTTCCACATTATAGGTTATATATATTAAGTAGTTTTATAAATAATAATTTTTTTAGAGTCTAATAACGCTAGTGTCAATATTTTCATAGTTTGTGAAATTATTATCCAAAAAACTAAATTCATTTTTTCTTTGATGCATCATTTTCAGAACCTTCACATATATGAAATTACTTTTCAATGATCTTATACACCGAACCCTTTGTAATACAACTATTCAAGGATCCTACTCATCCACCCTCCTTCATGATGTGTTATGTAGTAGCCTATAACTATGTGGTCAACTAATGTGTGAAATAGGTTATTCACCCCAATTTATAAATACTAAAAACTAATTTGATGCCATGTGTGTGTAGGAGACATAAGGATGACTCACTTGGGGGCTCAAACAATACTCACTCTCCCAGAAACAATCAGGTAAAATTCTTGAGTTCCAAACAAGGGATTTTTATAAAAGGTAATCCCATGAAGGTTGTCAATAAGGAAATCCATCTTAAAATCACATTATGTTAAATATCCGGAAAATTACCCTTCATAAAGACCTATGTGGATAACCCCTTCATAAATCCCAATGCGGGAAATTCCATGAAACTAACCCTATGTGAAATTTTATGTGGGCAACCCTATGTGTAATTCCACTAATAGGAACCAATATGAATAGCCTTATGAGAACAATTTTATGTGGTAAACCTTATGTAGAGATCCTATATGGATTCCCCATAAAAACATCATAAAAAGTCTCCTTTGAGAGTATGTGATCCTCAATGAACACCAATTTGTTGGGCCTCCAATTTAGCTGTAACCCCCAACCACATCCACTATATCCTCCATCAAGGTGTAAGACCCAACCTTAAAAATCAACCTTCTTCATTATGTCACCAGTATATGGGGAAGGAAATTTTTTTTGGTCCTCTTACTAGGTGTATGCCCCAACTATACTCCTAGGGAATCCTATTAAGTTTAAGCCCCAACCAAACCCTAAATTACCATTGACTCGAGATACTCCTCATGGTTATCAATTATCACATTGAGTTATGAAAGTCCTCTTGGAGAAACATGGGTATCCTCTTTAGTGTAATCCTCGACCAAACTCTCAATTACCATTAATCCAAGATACTTATCATGGTTATCATTATTCACCATGATCCATGAAAATCCGCTTGGATTCAGTAACATGGGAATCTTCCAAGGTATAATCCTTAATCAAACATTAAATTTCCATTGTGTTGAGATACTCCTAATGGTTATCATTATTCTCATTGATTTTAGAAACTCATATTGGTTCCAAAAACATGTTAATCCTCCTAGGTGTAAGCCCATACCAAATATTCAATTACCACTAAGTTGAGATACTCCTCATGGAAATCATTTTTCACCTTAAGTCAAGATACTTCACTTGGTTCAAGATACATGGGAATCTTCATTGATGTAATTCCAAAAAAAACCCTCACCGTACCCATATATTGAATTTCCTACCATAGGGAAGCTCATGTTCATGCCCCAACATATATCATCTTTTCTCCCCTTGAAAAAGACGTGAATTTTTTTTGGGTATCGTTAGTTCATAATCCCTTTATTCTAATATAATGGTGTGCTCTCATGAAATGTGACCGATCACCTTATATCTCTTTATTCTCACATTAAGCATGAATCGCATGGGATTAGAGATATGAGATGATAATCCCATCAACAAGATGAATGTTCCACCATTATGGGTGTCCTTTTATGGTGTAATCCCCAACCAATCAATCAAACTATATAGGTTTGGATTCCAATCGTCACAGGATCTATAGGATGCCTCTTCAAGGTTCAATCCCAACTCCAAAACACAAACTGCCTCTCATGGTGATAGTGAACTCCAAATATCCCATCTATTCGACTTTAAACCAAATAACCATGAATTAATAAGGGAATGTTGGGGAACCTCTAGTATATAGTAATATTTACCTAAAACACATGTTCTCGATCAAATCAATCGTACAAGGGTAACCAACCTATAATGAGATTTGGGAATTATTCATAAACATTTATTAAATCTATAAAACATTCCTAGTGTAGAAAATAATACCCTTTATAATGGTGTGGTGAGCCCAACCTCCCATCCTTTTGAACAATAGATATTCTGAAATGCCATTGGAAATTTCCCAGTGACTGACCACCATTGAAAAGAAGGTATGCATTGACTCAAAATTATTTCATTAATGAATGATGTTGTAGTTTTCATTAGAAATGAAAATTATGAACCCAAAGTGGATATTTTTACCATGTAAAGGCTCTCATATATGAAAAAGGACCATGTTTCGATCCTTTAAATGTTGGAAATTTATCGTTCATGCAACTTTATTTGTGATTCTAAATTGATGAGTGTCTTGTTTTTTTTCCCCTCTTGGACATTCAAGATTTATTACAGTACATATGTCATCCCAAAATTTGCTAAAATTATATAAATAACTGTATAATATGGTAATACTCAAATGAAACCTCAAGGAACTGTGCACAACTAGAAAACATGACAAAAACATGTCTTGAATGCCATGAAGATCATGGACTCATGGCCTCTATGCATACTATCATCATTGAAGCACCTCTAGTGATAGATAGTGAACATTCTGGTGCAATAATATCATTGTAATTTCAATATACCAACGCTGTAAGAAGCATGTGAATTTATACAGAGGATGAAGCCTCATAGGTTTTCCTATCAATGACGAGTTTCAAGGAACAACGTGGAATTTGTCACCACATCCAATAATTTTGTGATATTATACCTAGAGGGTAGCAACACATTCCTTCCCTATCATAGGGATGTGAAGGATGGTGTCCAAAACATCATTAAACCCACCCAAGTTTTTTCCAGGAGGCTTCATATCCACTATGTTCATCATCACAAACATGTGAACCCAATTATACAAGAATAGGTGGAGGAAACCATGCATGTCTCAGCCATCCATATTCAAGATTCCATAAGAAAAGCCTATTGAGGGAATCCATCCACTAAAAATCTGGATCATGACCATATTATCATTATTTCTAACACCTCTAAGGGTGATCATCACATCCTGATAGTGTCTTGGGGACAATTATAGGTTACCTCTATCCAAAACCTTCAAACATCTACACATATTACCTCAGTGATAGTAGAATCCCAAGGAAAACCCCAACCTATAGGGCTAGGGTAATTTTTAACATTTTTAACCCGAATGTCATCTCTAATTTCATCTATTGGGAAGGAACATACCCAAATCCTAGATCCACCAAGGGAATATATGTTTCCAACTAGATGTTTCATATCAATAAATTTCATCACATTTGGACCAGATTATGATAAAAAACATGATTCTATTTAAAAAGATAAATATGTTGTCACATTCACTACCAACCCATCAACTACCCTTAGTGAAATTTTGTCTAGAGAGGAAAAGATATCTCAGCTTGAAATATAGAGAGTAGAACTTTATTAGGTCAATTTGGAGTTTCTCAGGAAAAAATACATTAATTATTTTCATCATATTGATGATTTTATACCTCCTTAGTTATGCCTCCTCAATAAGATAATGTTTCTCAAACAATAATGGAAGAACTAATCCACCATGTCGAACTGAGATTACATCAATCATCTCATTCTAATATCGATTAATTACCATGTGTTCCCACAACATGAAAAATGTCAACTACTGGTTCAATAAATTAATCTGAGGTTACCATAGAGAAGGATATCCTTGGAATTACTAAATTTCCTAATTTCCCAAATGGATTATCAATAAGGATGATATAAACAAGTAAAAAAATAGATGAAGTTTTTACTTTAGTAGGTGAATTTGACTCCTCCACCTCCTGACTTTGGGAACCCAAATTTCCTAATTTACATTAGAATGGGAGATCCCAAGAAATACCACATCCAATTTTCTTTTCAGTATGTTATGATGTTGGGAACCCTATAACAACAAGAGGGTTCCAAACTCCAAATATTTATGTAGACCTTGGGATGCCTTGCCTTTAGATGGTATAATGACTATTAAGCTAAATCTATCTTAGGCTAGGAAGACCTATTTCATAAATTCCTCTACCAATTCATCTCTACATTGAGGATAATGAAAATAATTGACCTCTCTAATTATAAGAAGTGAAAAACAAATAGATACATAGATTTTATTTAAAGAAAAAATGGTCTAGAATATTCCATAGAGACAAAAATTCCTTATAAATAGTTACTCGAGGATTGTGTGTAAAACCTATAGTATTATTTTTTAACCACACTTATTACTTTGAAGTGCCCTGGAGGTTTCTGAGATATTTTAATTGTAGAACAATGTATAAAGGATTTTATTTATAGAACTGAGGAAATATATTATCAATAAATACCACATATATATGAAAACCTGGTAAAAATGAAACTATTACCATCACCCTCGTGAAGAAAAAGATGAGGTGACATGGCCTTCAATACTGGAAGGGAAATATTTATTCTTTTTTTAATGATCTAGTTCTTGGGTACTTCAACTTTTCTCTACAATACAACATGATCATGATTTCAAAAATCATGATTCTAGATGAATTAGGGTAGGATGAAAATATAAATTACTACCCATACCATCGTATGTTGGGTCACACAATCTAAGAATTCTTGGTATTGAAATATCTACTAAAAATGTGGACTATGAGGATAAAATTCCATTGAAAAATTCAATGGTACGTGTAGAATATGTTTCACCAATATAAAATATAACTCAAGGAGAATGTCCATGGGCTCTAAACCACCAAATGGTTCAATAGGCATTGACCCATAAATGCACCAATGGTTACTATTTGACTAAATGGCCCAATGGGTATCGTATCACCAAATAGGATATTCAAATACAGAGGATAATTGGTTCACCTATATCTTGATCAACATGGTATAAACTCGGTATAAATACATTCTAATTGGTTTTGATGGTCACACTCTTGATGGGTATCATTGTACATTAACAAACAATTTTGATCCCATGTTGGTTTTCTTATCCTCTACTATAACCATTGGTGGAGAAGGGTTCATTGATACCATGTCTACCTCTATAGAAGGCATTATAGATCTTATTTATGATTTAGAGTGAATGGTTAGAAAACATATTTCAAAATTTAACAAAATATCCAATATTTGGGTTTTGAATTATGAATCCCATCATTTTCCACCCATCATACCATTGAAAAAGGAAAGGGTGTAGAAATTTTATCCACCTTTCATCCCCTTTGGGATGATAGGTACATCTTGGTCAAAGAATATATTGTGTCGTTAGAAATTTAAAATGAATATCTCTCCAAATTAATTTTGAAAATTCTTTAAGGATCTTTCCTCCATGATGTAATACATACATCTAATTATAGAGGTCCTCCTTGCAGTAAAGTGCCCCATCACACTAGGTTAGGGTATTTGGATAATATTAACCCCTTCAGCAGGTGAGTTAAAAACCTCATTTCACCTCCCCACTACCCATAGGGTTGGGGAAATTTTTATATTTTAAATTCCTATACCCCACTTAGATGGGGGAATTTACATATTTTCATCCTCCTCATCTGGTAATTCCCAAAAAGTTTTCAACCTCAGTAGTTTATAATGAGCTTTAGGGAGAGTTGGAGTTCCCCAATCTACTGAGTACATCATCAGTGCCTGGGGACTCTAATGCTTTATCATCAACCTACAAATTTATCAAGATCATAAAACATCCTCCAAGATCCTGAATTCATCCAAGATCCCATACCAATAGATAAATATTTAGTAGAACATGGAAGTAGTTTTTTCATCCCTCTCTTAATGACAGATAATGGAAAGTGTGTTCATTAAAACTAAAGAAAGTCCTCGAGTATTTTAACTATTACATAGAAAATAAATTCATCAATGTCCCATGGATTAAAATACTTCATGAGAATTATTTGAGAGAAAAATACAAAATAAATCCCTTCCATTGATAGTGAGGACATACAATCAAGATGTTTATTGACTTTAAGAATTGTATTTTTAATTATAGAGATGAGGGGATATCAGATCCAATGATAAAAAAGTTTCTACTTCATCCATGTGTGACATAATAAGAAGAGAACACAAAATTTATCAAAGACTCTAGGACACACATCTATCATAAATAAATAAGTATAGTATATTTCATTATGTGTGAGGATGTGGCTGCATATTTCACATAATCATTAAGAACCAACTTCTTAAGATTCCATGGCTCTAGAGACCCATGTTGGTGGTCATGAATAATCAACGTAATTATTGTGTTTATCACTGAGTTGTTTAATATAAAATTATAAATGTCTTTATATTCAAATATTGGATTCAGAGTCATGTACACAAAGGTATGATAGAATTAAATAATCTCAGGACTCAAGAAATATTTATGAAAGTTATTCTCACTTCACTGAAATATCACCTTGACTGATAATTTATGTTATAATTATTCCTAGTTGCATGACTCAAAAGTACATGACACCATTATTTCGAGATTTATGAGTTTAAAATACATTTCACTCATCCAAGTTGTATGATGTTAAACTGTACTAAAACATCCTTGTCAAAAGATGTTAAATTGTTTGGTTCACTATTCTCAATGTATGTTGTAAATATTTATGTCCAATATCCTTTATGTATGATTTTAAAATTAATGGTTCACATCCCTATCGCTTGTTGTAAAACTATATAACGATTTGGACCTCATCTAAGAAGACCATCCTCTAGATATGATCTCCAACTGAACCCCTTTTTTCACTACATACAACTTGACTCCTAATTTCAGGGGATACATAGGGACACCTAGACCCTTTGTCTTGGTCATAATGAAGAAATTTTCCCCCGAAGGTGATAATTCCTTCATTATCATTCATCCCCTAAAGAATCTATACATGTCAATTTAATTATCACTAGTTAGAGAATCCATATCACCCCCACCATTGGTCAAACCTATGTGACCCTAAATTATAGAAACCATTCATCCTCTCCAAAAAACATTAATCTACATGTCCAACATTCAATCTGTATGTCATTAAACTACATAACCATACAAGACATCTTTGTTGTATTACATTAAACTGTGTTGTGTAGGTTCAAAATTAAGTAATTTTTTCTTGATTTTAAACTAAATAACATTAGTCCTAGCCCCATGACCTTTAAACTATTAATCACATGGTCCATCCCGAATGACTATAAACTACTCAAAGATTTCACTCACAAATGATATTAATTGATGAACAAGACTCTATAATTACGTATTCATTCTCTACTCTATTATTTGTGAGTTTTATATAGACCTTATTTTTATTTAATGTTCATTCCTTATTCCAAAATAGCCTATTTTGAATGTAATGGTATATCTATTAAAATTTTCAAAACCCTATGAACACCCCTTTATCTACACCTTCTATGGTCTGAATCAACAAATACATTGATTTGGTTAATCCTCTCATATCCCTCTTTCAAAACACAATTAGTGGAAGGGAAGAGACCTAACTAGGATATGATGGTGAATAATAATTTTTTCACAAATCTGATGAAGTAACACCAAGGGGATGTTTTTTTCTTGGAAGAAAGGCTACAGGAAAACCAAATTCTACCTCTGGGATGATTGTGGTAATGACCACATTACTCCCACCAATCTCCATTGAATAGAAGTGGAATTAGTTTCATCCATTACCAATGGTAATTCTATTCTTTCCAGTCTCTGGTCTTTGATTCATACATGTGAATACATGATTTCCTTTATTCATTTTTTTATTTTCAAGGAGATTAAGATTTTTTGTATTTTTTATTCCATCATACATTAAATATACTATTATGGAGACTTCAAGAAACTCGAGTATAAAAACCATAATTCATTAGTCCACCAAACATGAACTCAAACATCATGGAATGATCTAGTCCATAAGATCCACCTTATTTACATATATGTTGGATCTTTGAAAGATCCCCAAACATATGGTCATTTATCTACAAGATTATGCAAGGATGAGAATTTTTTTAACAAGTAAACAACTCCAACCAATGAAAGTTATCTCTAAATATTCATTGAAAAATGGTAACATTGGTTCACAATGTCCTAGTAACATGATGTTAAAATGCACGAAAACATCCTAGTCATAAGATTTAAAATTTTATGAAATTATTCCTAGTTTGATAACATTAAACAGCATGAAAATTCTATATTCACATGACATTAAATTGTATGAAATAAATCCAAGATACATAATTTTAAACTATAGAGCAAGGCCCTAATTACATCACTCTAAACTATAGTACATTTATGTCCTTGTAGCATTAAATTAAAGCGTATAATCCATTTTCCATTCTATGTGACCTGCTACATACAAGATATATATATCCATGTGAAGGTACATGGTATATGAGCCCTATCTAAAAATCATTAATAAGGTTTAATACTCTATTTATAAGGAATCTTGTGACTTTTATCTTGGGTACAAGCCATGGAGATACACTTTATTCTAATACAATACTAGTATGAAATATGAAAATAACCCTCTACTATTTAACATATCGATCTATATATGGGTAAACTTTCATTTCTCAAGGATTTAATGGTTGTGTTTACCCCAATTTACCATAATGTTACGGTATACCCATACAATGACCAACATTATCTATTTACCTATGTACAAGTTTGATATTTGTAAGGAACCTTTCAATAAGAACTACATATGACTTGATTCCAATACCATGGAAAATGTAGTTACTCTTACATCATCTATTTCAGGCCTAAAAAGTATTTTTATCACTTTTAAACATGTCCCTCCATGAGAGCTAAATCCAGGTTGGGATTTTTGTATGTATTATAATTAAAATTCTCCAACATGTTCCATATTGTGGACTCTTATGTTGTTAAAATGATTTTCCATGTTATCTATTTTTTCTCCTACTAACCATGGGTCAAGTGGTCTTAGAGGACCTAAAGAGTCACTCAGACTGGAGAACTTGAGAATCATTTTATTCCAATATAGGGTACCAAGATAGGGATTCATGAATTTAAACTACATAAAACTAGGTTAATTAGTAATAACTTAAATTACATAACACCATAATCTTAGTTTCATGATGAATAACTAAAATACAATGTCTCCACTATAAGATAAAAAATTTAGTAGTGCATGTCAAAATCAATCCATGGCTAGTATCTTAATATAATTTGGGTAATCCTATAATTCCCTCTTATTTCTCATATTAATTGTGACTCTGGTTATCTTAGAGTTTTGGATTATTATATCAGTTTATATGATTAAGTTACACCATGACCAACCTAGGGAACATTTGGTCCATCTAGTATGACCTTAAACTAATCAGAGTGACCCATTTTCCCAGGCCTCTTTCATTATTACATGAGAGATTGATCCCTATAGTAGTATTTGGCACAAAAAATATTTGTGTCTTAGGGTATTAATACCCCACCTCTTATAAATGGACTAGATATTCATAGGATATTCAAATGAATGTTATTTTATTTTTAGTCCAATTCTCATAATAAAATTACCTTTTATCTGTATATGAGTCAGATTTATGCAGGTGACCTTTTCATTGTAATAACTAAATATCTCTTAACTCTCACTCGGATGAGAATACAATGATATAGATAATTACTATCCTAGTCCCATACACAAACTTCAAGTCCATTTGTGTGACCTTAAACATCATCAATATTTGGTATAATCTATGTGACCTTAAACCTCTATAAATTTTTTCTAAGATGAAAGAATTCAAATTATATCCCTTCAAGGTCCAAATTCCATAACCTTGAATTAAAAACAAAAATATTCATAATGTTTTTTCTGGATAAAAACCAATAAAGTGAAGACAAATATGAAGTCAATTCTTCTCTTGCTAAGCTATTCCATTTTATGGTTAAGGAAAAAGATATTGTGG
The DNA here is from genome assembly GCA_963277665.1 of Viscum album. Lineage (NCBI taxonomy): Eukaryota > Viridiplantae > Streptophyta > Magnoliopsida > Santalales > Viscaceae > Viscum > Viscum album. Next base: position 223,874,418 of record OY728135.1, on the reverse strand, counting down.
ATTTCCCTTTCCCTTCGGATGTTAACTTTATCTATTACATATGTACCTTTTCATTCACTACAATATTACCTCTTTACATGGACTATTTCTCCTATTTATGTGATTATGTGCTCAAGAATATGAGGTTGTATAAATTTTTCAAGAGAATGTGTTTAATAGAAAGTGGCATAACCATCAGGTTGCTTGAACCCTTCTTAAATATTCATCTTCTCAATGAAACAACTTCATATCTATGATATTTGATTCAATACCAACCAATTCCTTGAGTATGTATACTTCTCCGGGAATCCATCAACCAGGATTCAATTAATCATATTGGTTATCTATTTCAAAAAGAAATTGGAGGTATAGATTGATTGATCTGAATGGGCATCACTTTGAATTGAAGGTGAATATCATAGTTTACCCTTATGTTTGTGAAGTAACCCCCCTGAGGATTTTTTGGTCTAGTATATAATTTTACACAGACCCCATATTCTCTCCCTAGACGAAATGAGGTAATGGATATCCTATTTCCTCTATGTTTCATTTATTGAGAATGGCGTTAGATTTTCACCATTACTAATGGTTATTCTACTCTCACCAGTCTTTATTCCTTAATAACTCAAAAATTCATGGTTTGTTATTTTCACACACCATAATAAAACTATTCAAGAAGATTTAATTACCCTTAATGTTACACATTCATGCATTGTTCTAACTTTTAAAGAACAATTATGACATTACATTCTTGTGCCCTTTTCTATTTGGTTGTACCTCTCCTACTGAGACCCCGGAGCCTCAATTTGAGACTATCCTTTTGGAAAATAATATCGGACAAAAATTTTCTAGGAATTATAACATTAAATGGAATGAATAGTTTATATTAACACTAGTGTCTCTATTCAAATTGGGCTTCCCTTTACCCTACAATGTAAAATACCCTTTCGTTAGTCGAATATTTCCAACCATAAACATCAGCTACATAGGTCTGAATTGCATGTCCTTAAACTATCAATGGATAGAGTCATAGTACTTTCTAGGTTTAAAACTTGCAAAAGGAACCCTATAAAAATGTGTTGTCTCTACTCGCTAGGAATGTTCCCTGCATAACCTCAAGAAATTTATGATAATTAAAAACTAAATTAAAAGGAATAAAACGTATCATATTGAAAACTGACAATGTGATACATGAGTAACATTTTAGTATGGCCCTATGACACCTCCCAATTAATGGATTAAGAAACATTTAGGGAGAAAATAAAAATATATAAAGTTATTAGGGACTTCAAATCATCACTATAATAAATCAAGCTATGCCCACTAGGTTCATTAACCTATGTAAAAAATTAGAGCACATATTTTCTCGTCAAGAACTGCCTAAGGGTACCATGTTTTAATAAAAAAATTAAAAATACATGATATATGGTCAATCCTATATGACCTTAAACAATTTATAGTATCCTACCTAATGTGGAGATAAATTTTCGCAATAGATTCAGATATATGCAACATCTCGATGGAAAAATGGGTCCCTACCCAGGAATCCATGGTAAAATCATGATATCCTCTCTCTTATATATGTTCTTGATCTACATATGAGATTTCATCATAGATTTATTCATCAATAACCCATGTTGGAAATTTTATCCCTTTATGTATGAGTTTTATCTATATAGGATTCCCTCTATTAAAACTATGTATGCATTTATTCTTTCTCTCATATGGTTTGTAGCAACATCGAGATCTCTAATACTAGATTCAACTACAAATCCACTCCCTTTCCCATCCTAGAATATGTAATTTTCCTAGTTTAGTATATTTTCTCCATGAGTGTTGAAATTATTCTTCTTGGAAACCTAAATTCATTCAGTTGATATTCATCTCTTCGGGACATTCACATCCTTATATTGAGATCCTCCTTATGGAAAGCATACTTTGATAGACAAGACTACTCTAAACCCACCTAGACGATTTAATGATGCAATAAACTTTCCATATATTTACATTAGAATCACATTATATTAATTATAAATGAATCCAATTCAATGGGGGAATTTTTTTGGCATCGAAAAATTCATACCACACACATTTCAGGATGTCCCATGATAATATCCTCACTTAGACAACACCTTCCGTGTTTGATTAGAAATGTGACTCCATCCTGGATGAAGAAGAAGATTTTATTTACATCCACTATAAGGTTTCTCACAAATAAAGGGATGAATATTACTCATAATGGTTTCATAATATGAGTATATGGTTGTGAGAATGTCCCTCCTCAAGTAGACTATGGATTTCATAAATTATTTATAAGTACATGTTGATGCCTTAAAACCCATTTTTATGGGTCATCCATGAACTTTTAGGAATCTAAAAATATCTTTCAATGAGTATACACAACTTACAAGGGATATATTTCCCTTTACATGATTTAATTTTACTACCCATAGGGCCCAAATAGACTTATTGATCAAAAGTAATATCCCTTCTAAGTGGGGTTTCATTTTAGCTCATACTAAAATGAACAAAATCAAAGATGCTGCATAGGTCTCTAATACCTATGTGAACTATAAATTTTTTTTGGCTCAGAGGAAGAAGTTGTATTCGTATCACATAAAAGTTTTTTATCTTCACAAAATATTTCAACCAATTTTAGAATCCCTTATCGTTTGAAGGAAAAAGGTGCAGATATTGTCTACCACATAGAACTTTTCTCTCACTACATGTTGCTTCTCATGGTTTATGGCATAATCATAATAAAAACTGAAGTTATTTGAGTTATGAAGCATCATTTTGATGACCCCCATAGAGTGAAGTAATTAAATCGTTAAGGTATTACGTAACTAAGGCTTTAATTTTAGCTAGGTCGGGTCAGGCATGCCCTCCAAAAATGTTTTTAAACTATTTTAAAATCTTTTTTAATGTTTTTTTAACATTTCATTTAAATTAAATTTTAGAATGTTTTTTTAACATTTTTTTTGTTTTTTTAAAAAATTTAACAGTTTTTTAAATGTTTATTCTATTTTTTATCAACAGTTACATTTTACAACTATAACTTTTAGAATTTTAAATCTCTTTCAAAATTTTTCTTAAACCTATATTTCTGTAAAAATGTTTAAATCATTTTTTTCTAAACATTATATTTTTAAATTTTATATTAACTGTTTTTTTAAAATGGTTTTTTAACAATTTTTAAACAATTTTTAGAACATTTTTTTAATATTTTATTTTTTTAAAATAAATTTATATATATTAATATATATATATATATATATAATGTGTATAAATTATAAAAAAATAATGAGGGGATAAGGGTGCACAGTAGTGGAGGGTGTGTTATTTTTTTTTCTAAATAGATTTATGCATAGGAATATATATAATATGTGTCATTTGTAAAAAAATTAATGAGGGGTGCACAGGAGTGGGTGAGTTACATTTTTTTTCTAAATAGATTTATTCATATGGATATATATATAATAAATGTAAATTTTAAAAACAATTAATGAGGGCTGCGCAGGAGTGGGTGAGTTAAGTTTTTTTCTAAATTGATTCATATATGTATATATAATATATATAATAAATGGAAGTTGTTACATACCTAAAAAGAAAAAATATGGGAGGGGTAATTCTCAAACATCAATGGATGACTATGCTTTTTTATATATAATGAGTTATTATATTTTTTTAAAGGTTGGGGCCGAAGCCTCATTTTTATTAACAAAGCAAAGCAAACCGCTTTTTTATATATAATGAGTTATTATATATTTATATATATATTATGTTAAATAATTTATTTAAAAAAATTAATGTTTTAATTATTTTTAAATATTTATAAATATAATATGTGCATGTTTTAAAAAATGAATGAGGGGTGCATAATAGTGAGTGAGTCTGTTATCTTTTTTTTCTAAATAGGTTTATACTTGTAAATAAATATAAAATATGTGCAAGTTATAAAAAATGATTCCGGGATGTGTAGTAGTGAGTGATTGTATTAATTTTTATTTCTAAATAGGATTATACATATGAATATATATAAAACATGTGCATGTTGTTAAATAAAATTATTTAGGGTTGCACAATAGTGTTCGAGTTAATTGTTTTTCTAAATAGATTTATATATATATATAATATGCAAGTTGCAACATAATTAAAAAAAATAAGGTGGGAGTGGGGCATGCGTGAACATTAGTGGTTGAATATTTTTTTAATATATAATGTGTTATTCTTTCTATATATATATATATATATTATGTTAAATCATTTCTATATAAATATATATTATTAATATATATATAGTCTAGTAATTTTAAATCAGAAGTGGGTGGGTGTGAAAATTTGTTTTCTAAACAGATTGATGTTTTTGTAAAGGTTTATTTAAATTATTTTTTTCCAAACATTATTTTTTAAAAGTTTTTATTAAATTTTTATTTTAAAAAAATTGTTAACTTTTTTTAAACATTTATTTTAATTTTTTAATGTTTTAATTTTTTAAAATATATTTACATATGTTAATCTATATATATATATATATAATAAGTGAAATTTATAAAAAATAATAATGAGGGGATGGGGGTGAGAAGTAGTGGGTGGGTGTGTTAATTTGTTTTCTAAATAAGTTTATACATGTGAATATATATATATAATATGTTTAAATTGTAAAAAAATTAATGAGGGGTGCGCAGGAGTGAGTGAGTTAATTTTTTTAAATTGATTTTCATATGTATATATAATATATATAATATATGCAAGTTCGAACATACATACACAAATAATAATTTTAGGGGGTGTGTGAAAACATCACTTGGTGAGTTTGTTTGTTTTTTGTTAATATAAAATGACTTATAATATATATATACACATATATATTATGTTACATCATTTATTTTAAAACTTTTTTAAAAATGATTCATATATATAATATGTGAAAGTTGTAAAAAATGAATGAGGGGTGTTCATCAATGAGTGAGTGTCTTATTTTTTTTCTAAATAGATTTATACATGTGAATATATATATAATATGTGAAAGTTATAATGTAAAATTATTTTATGGAGCGCAATACTGGTTGAGTTAATATTTTATTCTAAATAGATTTATATATTTATTCTCTTAAGGTTACGCCTTCTTTCTCTTCTCATCATCGTACTTCATTCACAAAAACTTGAGTAAGAGAAGGGGGAGCACACATGGACAATACAGTACGAGGATAGAGTAGTATGCTGCTTTCTGGAAGGAGGAATCGCTCCCGAAAAGGAATCGATTGATTTTTTGACAATAGGTGTGATGATTTACTTCACGAGCGAGGTCTCTGGTTCAAGTCTAGGATGGCCCTGCTATGTTAGTTAAATAATAATCATCATATAATATATATAATGTATTCAGGTTTCAACATCATTAAGAAAAATAATGTGGGAGGGGGTCGTGTGCGAACATTAGTGGGTGAACCTTTTTATTATTATTATATAATAAGTTATATATATTTATAATGCTGAATCGTTGATATATAATTATATTAATATTTTTTTCAGTAATTTTAAACCAGGTAAATACTTGGGAAAATGTGGTACATGTTTTGATTCTTCCTACTAGAAACATGGGAATCCCCCTTAGTGTAAGCCCTGAAAAAACCCTCAATTACCATTGAGTTAAGGTACTCCAAATTTTTATTATTATTCACCATATGATGAGAAGCTTATCTTGGTTATAGAAACATGGAAATCCTCCTTAGTGTAATCCCCAACAAAATCTTCAATTGTAATTGAGTTGAGATACTCCTCATGGTTATCATTATTTACTTTGAGTTATGAAACTCCTATTCATCCTAAAAACACAAGCCTACTCTTAGGTGTAAGCCCCAACCAAACCTTCAATTACTATTGAGTTGATATACTCCACTTAGTTCAAGATACATGGTCCACCTCATAGGTGTATTCCCCAAAATCCTATCCTCACTTGACCCACCTATTCTGTTAGGTACCTTGCGGAAGCCCATGTCTAAGCCCTTCCTTATTTATGGTTGTCTCCCCTTACACAACACGAGAATCTTCTCAAGATAGATTCAATGTGTAATCCCTACATTTAAATATAATAGTGTAATCTAATTAAATGTGAGTGATATTCTATGGTCACTTATTTATCACAGAGAACATTACTCACATGGGTTCAGATATCTATTACGATCATCCCTCAACATGAATAAAGTGCCTCCATTTTGGGCCTCTTTAGAGTGTAATCCCCAAAAATTCAATTGAACTAAATGAGTTTTAATTCATGTTGTCCTAGGATATGTAGGATTACACTTTGAGGTTTACTCCCTACTCCAAAAAACCAACTACCTCCCTTGAATTTACAAAATATAAAGATCTCAACAGGCCAACATTAAACCAAACCATCAGGAATTAATAATTGAATGGTGGGATACCTCTATCCTACACCTAGGTATGTATCGAACACATGGTCTCGATAATATCATTGAAATAGGGGTAACAAGTACTACATGAGGATTTAGGAAGGATTTATGAGAAAAACATAAACCTATAATATATTCTAGATATAGTAAATAATATCACATAAATGGTTGTCGTGATCTCAACCTCTCATCCTCTGAACAAACACTTTTCCTAAGATGACATTGGAAAATCCCCATTGACTGCCTACCTTTAGAATGTAGGTATACATTGACTCAAAATGATTATTGTTGTGATATCGATCAAAATTTCTATTAGAAATACTATAATAAGGTTATGTTACCAAATATATTTTTATTTGAAATCAAGCTACAAAGGGTCCTATAAAACCTCTATTGATACAAATAGTAACATCTCCACTCCAGTAAACCAACACTGGTGGTTATCATACTATATTGGTAAAAGATAAAATAGATCACAACCTAAATTCCCAAATCATTTAGATGTCTTATAACTCTATATATACACATTATTCTCACATTACATTTGAAAATATGAAACACAACCTAATGTTCTAGTGAGAACATTATTATCTCATCTAATATATTCTTGAAATAATTCATTGATCCCTTCATGGTATCAGGTGGAATTGAAAACATATTAAGGGCCGAATTAAATTCAAAGTAAGGTAAAACATACAATATAAGTGATCATTGAAGAAATAATTAATGAATAATATTGGAAACCATAAACAATAATAAAATATGTTATATAAATAATATCATAAAAAGTGAATATATCCATGGATAAAATAACATTATAAATATTCATATAGATAAAAATAATTGATTCCATAAATATGGAGTGAATAATGGTAGATATCATAACCATACTGTCAAGGCCTTGTTCAAAGAAAGCATAAATACCTACTTTCAAGGCCTCATGTTAAGATGTCATAAATAATTGGGAAGGAATGCACTAAATAACAAGTTTATATTGTCTCATGGGAACTATTGAAGCATCAAGGGGTTATAATGGACCTATACCATAAATATCTAAGTATAATAAAATCATTATATCATGTAACTGAATAAAAATTCAATAAAAATCAATATAAACATTTTATTGAAAAATAGAATTCAAAATGATAATATTTTCCATAGTTAATCACTGGAGAAACATGATCATAATCCACCTGGTGTGATTTGTTTGTATTTTATCATTATATAATATCTTCATTAAATAATATGATTAATAAAAAGATATTGATATAGATAAAAATACTATTAAAAGATCAATAAGACATTTTTTTAAGGAAACTAACCTTTTTCATTTTAAAATCAGTTATTTAAAATCTAAAAAACTCTAGAATATTTTGGATAAAAATTATTTGAAGTGAACCAGGGAAACATGTTACGGAATATTTAAGGAAAATAATTTTAATGATGGTGAGAAAATTTGTTTGTGTGGTAAACATTAAAAACAAGATATTTTCAAACATTTGGATGAAAGAACCTCATTAAAAAATGATAGGAAGATTAATTTTAAATCATTTTATAGAAATTAAAACATGTTTAAACATGAATTTAATCATATAGGCCTCTAAGAGGTGCCTCATCCCTCATCCACATATCCTAGTATTTCCTTTCTTTCCTCTTCCCCTTCCCCCTCCGCCCTGGATCAGCTCATCACATCTCTGGTCTAGGCTCGGCCTGCGTCTGGTCTGGCTTGGCTCGGTGTGTCTGGATCCACTAAGGTTCAGCCACTAGTTCCCATTCTCGACATCACAATCTTATATGGTACTCAGCTAGGCATGGCACGTCTAGATCCAATGGGGTTCTTCTGGATTCCTTTCAAGGCTTCTACGTTCTAGTGCCCGGATTCAACGACGACATCTCATCGACAATGCCACGGTGGTGTTATTACTTTGTGCGGTTCACCCTTCCATCATTGATGTAGTTCATCAAAATTTCGAGCTCGGTTTGTTGCAACTTTCGGTTCAGTCAGTGCAGATCTAGATCGGTGTGTTCATAATGACCTAAACACCTCTGATGGGTTTTCAGTGTGTCCATGCATCTGATCTATGGTTCATCCGAGGGGTGAGGCATTGCGATTCAACTGTTGTGATTTTTTTAGGCGGTTTTCTTTGGTTTTCCTAAATTTCATCCAAATGTATGTGAATTTGGTGGTTTTTTGGGTGTTCTTCTTTGATGTTGTGGGTTATCCTCTTCATTTTTCTATTTATTTTATTTTCATCATGACCGGCCTACTTCAAAACCTGATGTGGGTTCATCTATGGTCTAATCGGAGTATATCCATACCCAGAGTACAGTTTCTCATTCATGAAAACTCAGATACCCCCATCGGTGATGCTCCCTTGACATGATGTTAAGACATATAGTCCTTGGTGATGGTGGCTTGAACATGTGACCCTTGGAATGTCTCCCACGCCTCTGTGGTGGTGGTGGTGGGAGGTCTCGTGGCTTGCGGTGGGACTTTTCCAGGATAGTTATTGATGGTGGTGTCATAGACTTGTGATTTCTTCATGCTGGGGAACCCAGATAGTCTATGGGAATTGATTTAGATGATGGTAGATATTTTGGCCTTCACCAATCATGGTTTTTCATATTTAGAAGACTGAAAGGGTATGACGCTGCTATTTGTATCGAGCCTGTTCATTTTTGTGTGGGACAGCTTACTAAGCAGCCATACATTGGTGGAGGAATTCCTTAATGACTTTGATTTTGGGAATGGGTACATCTATGTATTCATATTACGGGTTTTAATTTTATGATTTTTATGTCCTAATGTCCTTAAAGTATTGGTTTCCCCCACCCTCTTATCATTAAAAGAGGGCCTATCCAAAATCAATAAAAATATAGGCCTTCAGACCATTCAATCAGTATAGAATAAATAATTTTATAATATTTAAAACATTCTTAAAAATATTTTATAGTAAATAAAATCATTGAAATATATGATTCCTAACTGTATATAAAAACAAAATCAATTTCCCCTAAAACATTCTTTTATAATTTTCAGTACTTAGAGAGATGAAAATGAATGGAAAACATATAATTTATATGAATAACTAGAGGATAATAATATAAATATGAATTTTGAGATAAATATCATATAATATCACCATTATAAATTTAAGTATAAACAGTCCTATAAAAAGTGAGATTGTAACATAAAACCATTACCTAAGTTCTAACATGCTTCATAAGTTATTTTAAACTCTTCTATAATAAAATGAAATTTATTATACATATATACTGGAATAATATTCATATCTATAATACAATACATTGTTTATTTATAACATCTTATCACGCATTCATTAACAATCTTTCATTATCATCATCATTACAAGTGTCAACTTATAACCACCCAACCATTTATTAATGAAAATTCATCTTTTTCTAATTAAATGTATTATTATGTAAAATGGTTATATAAAACATGCACTTTCTTGGTTTAGGTTTTTGGATTTTAAAATACCATTACGAATTGTTACCGTTCTTAATATAGTCATTTAACAATGATCTATTGATTTGTATAAATGTAGGGCTTTAACAAATCCAATTTACTCTGAAAAAGGAAGAGATGTCCTCATCAAGTTGAATTGCTCCATAAAAAACCCATTTATTGGAGCTCGGAAAGGAGGTGGCATCATTGGGCTTTTTCTGACCAGTACCAAGCTAAGGTTCACATGTTAAGATCGAACGTAACTGCATACAGAAGAAGTAGATGTTGATAGAGATTACCACCTGATCGATGTTATTCGGCCACCCCAAGAGTCTATCACCATCGCACACCTTACCCTTCGGTCTTATGTGGGTGTAATAAGGGGTTACGTAACAATAATTTATCACTATGATTATGTGCATTATTTTTTTGTATATAATAAATAATATAGATACATTTTTCTATTATAACATTGTAAATAGTTTTTAATGCATAAAAATCATATTTTTTAATTAATTATTCAATTAAGAAATCTATTTTGATGAATTAATATATTTTTTAATTAAATAATATGTTAATAAAATATTATTACTAAATTAATTTTTATTAAATATAAACGATTGTATAATTTTTATGAATACAACTATAATTTTTATTATGGTTTGAAAACTGTTTTTGTCAAACCCATGAATTTTTTATAAAAGTTGTTTTTTATTTTTAAATTGAAAATTCACATCTGTAGAAAATTATTTAAAAAAAATGAAAATAATTTTTGGAATCAGGACAACTAAATTATCCAATAGTAATTTTTTCATAATTTTCTGAAATAGTTCAATTTTTGTAAAAAAATTAAATATTGTTTTAATATATAATGTGTTTTATGACATCATAATGATCCAATAGTGATGAAATAAAATACAATAAATGGGTTTTTCATAAAATATTTGTTTTAACTTTAAAAAAATGTGATTTTATATTTGTTTGGTTAATTTTAGTGTGCCTCAGTGGACCCTCTAAGACTTATAAAACATTTTAACTTTTTAAATTGATTTCCTTAAGAGTATGACTCACCTCCACATAATCTAGCCTAATATATTAAAAAAATTATCCATTGGACTTATAAAATAATTTTTTCCACTCCCCTTTATAAAAACATCATTGGAAAAAATAATGGTTTGGTTTGTGGTTTTGATTAGTTTAACGTGTGGTGCCCAAAACCTAAATAATAAATAATTTCTTCTCTTTTCCTATATCAACCCACCGAATCCCACACTTCCTATTTAGTAAAAACCTTTGGTGTTAGACAAAACAATACCCTACACTCTTTATAATCCTTCCAAGGTTCCCCAATATCCCAATAATCCTCTCTCAAGCCTTTCCCAAGCCTTTGATATCACACTTCCAATAAGGGATTTCTTCCTTTCTCATTTTTTCCCCAAATTTCAATATGTTGTGATGACATTTTTTTAATTACACATGATGGTTTATGATTTTTCACCTATTACATACTTACCTCTTTATGTTTTAATTATGAGATACCCTTTTCTCTCTCATTAATGGCTCCCACACACACCCATTACCATGATGAAATTCTGTAAGGTATTTCTCTCACCTCATTTACATTCAAGAAATTATTTTGTATTATGAATCTAAATTCCAATAAATATGTTGGTACATGTGTATATATAACCCCCATAATGTCCATTTCATATAAATATGATGATAAACCTCTTTCTCTCTCATCAACCATTTTTATGAAATCTTATGTCAAGTTGTTATGCTTCCAAAATTGCACCGCGATTGTCCAAGCTAATGTAATTGTGTAGTAAATACCATGCCCATTTCTCTATCAAGGGTATTCACCTTTATGCACATTTAATTATTGATTATATAGTTTCATGTATGAATTATACATTCCTTTATTGTGTAATAAATGATTATGTTTAATGAATCCATGTTATATGATCCATGTGGCACACATATGCATTAAATAAAATGAATAAGAAGGGTGTGCCCTGATAGAGCTTCAATGCATTGGGTATTGATTAATATCATGATATGTCAAGTGAAATTAGGTTTTACACATTATAATTAAATTTCATTGATGGTTTAATCATTATCCATGTGAAATAATCCTTGGATCATGTTAAAATCATGTTAAGTGTTGCTTCCACATTTCTATGTTATGTTAATCGTGTTATATTATGCCTTTATGTTCATGTTTCTCTTATTCTCTATTGATATGCCTATTTCATAACATGTACTATATTCTTTATTTTATTCCTTTTTTAGTCCCTTAATAGGCTTTATATTCCACCATTTTCTTATTTATGTCCTCAGTTTATCCCTTGCAATGCTATGTATGATGTAATGTTGTGGTCATGTAAAAGAATATTTCAATAAAGATGTGTATTCCATGTTCTAAGTTGTAATGTAATGTTCCTAATTCTCAAAGACACTAGACCTATTGGTCTTCTATCTTGTATCAAGTAGATATTTTATGAATAAATTATGTTTAAGTGTGAAATAAAGATAAGGGTTGTTATAATTTGTATTAGATAATATGTATAGTTGTTTTTTGGGATTAGGATTAGAAAACCCATGTGAAAGCCTTAGGGATAAGAATACGTATAATAAAAACGTCCCTATGTTTTGTTGAGTATTTAGTAACTGGTTTATAATGAAAATTCATCTCTATCTGGATATGAGTTGGACGAGGCGGCTCTGGAACATATGTATGTTGGGGTAAAACCTAAAAACACAACTTTGAGATTGACTCGAACAAGAACTGGTGCATGACAACGGGCCTTGCATCACTCTTGGTTATGACACTCTCAGGGGATATGCTTTGGAAAATTCATATGCTTAATATGAACCATTATTAAGTGAATTAAAACAAATCCCCTATGAGTATGAGTTGGGATGTATATTATGGATAACATATATTGAAGCCTATAAATTCCTAAGATAATGAAAAAATAATAATATTTAAGTCATATATTTTGGTCTTTGGATTATCCTTTATATTTTACCCCTAACAATCCTTTTATTCAAACCAATGACCAGTAATACGATGACTTGGGATAACAACCGATGCGATGAACAATGTGATGACTCTTCTAATGAGATGTCCAATCCGATGGGAGTAGGAATCACAAAATATTTCATGATAATCTCTCAGTTAACTCATGTTTTGAATAGAAACATGGTTCAAGGGGAACATTCAACCCCCCCCCCCCAATAAAGAAAAAGTCGCAATAGATATATTCATGATAAAAGGCCTCCTGCTTTTAATGGATATTGAGATCCATCAATCACCGAACAATGGATCAACTCCATTGAGAAGATCTTCTCTATCCTTCAATGTTCTAAACAAAAGAAGGTACTTCTAGATGCTTATCATATGGAGGATTAAGATGATTAATGGTGGAAATTGATCAAAAATACAAATCTTGAGGAGTAGATCAAGGCTTTGGAATGTAAGGATTTCTAGAAAATATTTTTCAACAAATATTTTCCTCAGAACCTCTGAATTAATATGGAAGGAGACTTCCTTTACCTCATGAAAAAACATGAAAAATACATCAGAGCATACGAGGAAAACTTCACAAGGCTTTCATGATATGCCTCCAACTTTTTCATTACCCCTGAATTCAAGGTTGACCACTTCTCTGGTGTGATAAAACCTAGAATACGAAAATACCTAGTGATTCGTGACTTCGAGAGATATGAGGAAATTGTTTGATGTGCCCTCAAAGTAGAAATGGAGATTGGTTAATCTCAGGGGTATCATGAGGATAAGAAGCGTAAGATGGAATTTAATTATGGAAGTCTGATGGATAAATCCAACGGTGCTAAGAAAATCCAGCACCCCATGTGCCAAAGGTGCAGAAAGAAGAACCCCGTAAATTTCCTGAAGGGGATGAGGAAATGAATTAGGGGTGGAAGAGAAGGGCACCTAGCCATTAATTGTCGAGAGAGGAAAGGAACACTCTGTTTGATGCTCAATACATTTTTCATTTCATCAAATACAATGAACCAGGGCACTTTGAAATCCAGTTCCCTAATAAAAGGGTTTTTGGTGTCAACCAAAAACCTCTAAGGTGGCAAGGGTGATCTTTTTCCACCACTATCGACAAAGTGAACCCCAACAACAAAGTGGTGATAGGTACTCTAGTTATTCATTCAAGAATAGTGAATGTACTTTTTTATTCTTGTTCTACATATTCTTTCATATCATGAAAGTTTAGTAGAACAATCCCAACATCACCACAAATCATGGAATTAAAGACTCCAGTGAGAATGGAATGTGGGGAAATCATTGAAACCCATGAATATAACTCCTCCCCTATCATAATTTTGGGATTGAACTCCCTAGAAAAACTCATCATACTCCCTTGGGTGTAATTTTATGCAATTCTTGGCATGGATTGGATTTCCTTGTATACATCCATCATAAATTTCCCTTTGAGGGAAATCACTCCCCATCTAGCGAATCGACCCCCGATTCTGTACAAGTGTAAGGAAAAAGATGAATTCTCTATATAACCATCATCTCAAGTGTGGATATTACATACCTATGAGCATGTGTATTTGGATCAGATCATTGAGTCTAAAGAATAAACCCTCATTGAATACATGCCTATTGTGAGGGAATTTACTGAAGTGTTTCCTGAGTAATTGCCTAATATTCCTACAAGAATAGATGTTGAATTATCAATTGATATTATACCTCGGACATTCCCAATATCCAAGACTCTTTATATAATGGTTGTTGTGGAGCTTAAGTAGCTGAAGAAAGAGCTACATGAGAATCTAGATAAAGGGTTTATACACCCAAGTGCTTCACCATGTGGTGTACTAGTCCTCAATGTCAAGAAGAAGGATGAGTCAATGCGTCTTTTCATTGATTATTGTGAGCTCAAAAAAATAATGATAAAGAACAAGTATCCCCTTACACGAATTGATGAATTGTTCGATTAGCTATGAGGAGAACAATACTTCTCCATGGTGGATTTGCAGCCAGTATATTACCAAGTAAGGGTGAACAAGGTGAATATACCCAAGACTACATTTTGTACAAGATACAAGAACAATTAATTCATAGTAATTCCTTTCAGACTCACAAATGATCCAACAATATTCTTGGACTTGATGAATAGAGTCTTTAGAGATTTCCTTGAAAAATTTTTGGCAGTCATTATAGATGATATTCTAATATACTCCAAAACCAAGGAGGATCATTAGGACCATCTAATAATTATACTAGAGATCTTGTGAAAGGATAAGATCTATGAAAAGTATAGTAAGTGTGAGTTCTGGTTGAAGGATGCTTCATTATTGGGTCATATCACCACATGAAATGTGATATTTGTGGATCCCTTCAAGACAAATGCAATAGAAGGATGGATGAGGCCAACATTAGTAACAGATATCTATAGATTCTTGGGGTTATCTAGATATTATCGCCAATTTGTGAGAAATTTCCCATGATTGTCAAACAATCATACCCAACAAACTCATAAGGGAGTCATGTTTTCTTAGAGTGATGAATGAAAAGAGATATTCAAGGATATTAAAAGAAGGATTATCACTATGTATGTTCTCACATTACCCACAAGTGTAGAATTTTTTGTTGTATGCAGTGATGCTTTTAAAAAGGTCTTGGGTTGTGTGTTGATGCAAAATGAAGTAGTCATTGCCTAGGCTTCAAAAAAATTGAAATTTCATGAGAAAAACTATCCAACACATGATCTGGAGTTAGTTTTAGTAATATTCTCTTTGAAAATTTGACATAATTACCTATTTCTGGAGAAGTGTGAAATATATAAAGACCACAAAATCCTCAAGTATATATTCACACAGAAAGAGTTGAACGTGCCCCAATGAAGATGGTTAGAGCTGATAAAAGTCTACGACTTCTCAATCCATTACTACCCTAGGAAAAAGAACAAGTTGGAAGACTCTATATGTAGAATGGACCCAGTGATTCTATCATTGATGATAATGAAAAGGATCCAATCTTGTTATATTTGATGAAGATGGACGTGGGAATCATAAATTATGGAACATTATCAATATTTTCACAAATTATTGATGAATTGTATCTTTTGGAAAGGTTAAAGGATGCTCAAAAGGATGATGAGGGAATTCAGATGAAATTGGAAACTATTAGAAAATGGAAATCCTCCGAGTTCACTGTTAATGAGGAAGGAATTTTCAGAATTGGAATAAGAATATGTGTTCCATTAAATCCGGAGTGAAAGAATGAACTTTTGGATGATGCACATAGATAGAATTTATCCATT
This sequence comes from Viscum album, assembly GCA_963277665.1. Lineage (NCBI taxonomy): Eukaryota > Viridiplantae > Streptophyta > Magnoliopsida > Santalales > Viscaceae > Viscum > Viscum album. The sequence continues at coordinate 223,858,249 of OY728135.1, read as the reverse complement.
CACCCAGAAAACACAAAGATGTATCGAGATATCTGAGACTATTATTGGTGGGATAACATGAATAAGGATATCGCTGAGTATACATCAAAGAGACAGGTATGTTAGCAAGTGAAGGTTGAGAGACAGAGGTTTAAGGGGATGTTGCAACCATTTCCCACACAAGCATGAAAATGTGAAAACATCACCATGGACTTTGTCACTCGACTTTCGAAGACATCAAAAAGAAACAATGTTATCTGGGTTGTTGTGGATTGTCTTACCAAGACTGTAGACTTCATTTTAATTTGAGAGGATTTCTCATTGGATCAACTGGTATGGATATATATCCGAAAAGTTGTAAGGCTTCATGGAGTACCACTATCTATTGTATCTGATCGAGATCCAAGAATCACCTGTATGTTCTGGAAGAGTCTTTTACATGCTCTAAATACTGAGCTAAACTTCAATACAACTTATCATCCCCAAAATGGTGGCCAATCTGAGTGGACTATCCAAACACTTGAGGACATGTTGAGAGAATTCTCAATGGACTTCAAAAGAATATGAGATCAACATCTTCCTCTTGTTAAGTTCTCTTACTATAACAGTTTCCAATTAGGAATCTAAATGGATCCATATAAATCCCTTTATGAGAAGAGGTGCAGAACAATGATAATTGGGATGAATTTGTGGACTGAAAACTCTTAGGTCCATAAATTCTTAAAGAAATGGTGGAGAACGGTAAGACCATCAAATAACACATTAATAATGCTCAGAGTCTATAAAAGATTTGTGATAATAATCATCAATGATACCTAGAGTTTGATATTAGATACATGGTATTCCTCTGCATATCCCCATGGAAGAGTGTTTTGAGATTTGGGAATAAGAGAAAGATTAGTCCAAGGTATATCGACCCTTTTTATATCCTTGATCGCATTGGAGCAGTGGCCTTTTGACCTGAACTCACACTGAACCTATCTCAAGTACATAATGTATTCCATGTGTCACTCTTATGGAAGAACATACCTGACCCATATCATGTACTCAATCCAGAGGTGGTACTACTAGAGAATGACCTCTCATATGAAGAGAAGTCGGTGAAGATCTTAGATCATAGAGAAAAAGTTCTATGAAATATGATAATTCCCCTCATCAAGGTGTTGTCGAGAAACCAAAAGTTTGAAGAAGCAATGTGGGAACCAGAGGAAGTGATAAAGTAGAGTTACCTGCATCTATTTTATTATGGTCAAAGGAAATTTCGAGGGTGAAATTTCTTAAGGCGGAAGATTGTAATGACCCAAACTTTTATTAATGAAAATTACAATCGATCTAATTAAATGTATTATTATGTAAAATGGTTATATAACATATGAAAATTAATGGTTTTATGGTTTTTTATTTTAAAATATCGTTAATAATTTTTACCATTGTAAATATATCCATTGAACAATGATCAATTGATTAGTATAAATATAGGGCTGTAACAAATTCAATTCACACATACAAAGGAAGTGATGAACTCATTTAGAAGAATTGCTCCATACGAATCCTATTTTTTGGAGCTCAGAAAGGAGGTGGCGTCATTGGGATTCTCTCTTGACCAAACTCAAGTCTATATTTAACCGATTAAGCTTGAACAGAACCGCCTATGGGAGAAGTGGGTGTTAATAGAGATTACCACCCGAGCGATGTTATCTGAGCCACCCCAAGAGTTTGTCACCATCACACACCTTACCCTTTGGTCTTATGCGGGCATTATAAGGGGTTATGTAACAAGAAATTATCATGATGAATATGTTCATTATTTTTTTGTTTATAGTAAATAATATACATTCATTTTATTATTATTACTTTGTAAATAATTCTTAATGAAAAAATAATATTTTTTTAGTTAATATTCAATTAAGATATCTATTTTGACGAATTAATAAGTTTTTTAATTAAATAATATCTAAATAAAATATTATTACCAAATTACTTTTTATTAAGTATAAATGATAATATAATTTTTCTGAGTACAATTGTAATTTTTATTATGGTTTGAAAACTGTTTTTATCAAACCCATGAATTTTCAAAAAAAGTCAGTTTTTATTTTAAAAGTAAAAATTCAAATGTTTAAAAAATTATTTATAAAAAAATTATATTATTTTTAGAATCAGGACGTTGAAATTATCCAACAATTAATTTTTAATAATTTTCTGAGGCAATTGTTTTTTTGGGTAATAATTAAATACCATTTTAATATATAATGTGTTTTATGACATTATAATGACCCAATAGTGTTGTCATAAAATATTATAAATGGGTTTTTCAGAAAATATATGTTTTACAGTAAAAATAATTTTATTTTATTTTTTGGGTTAATTTTATGGTGCCTTAGTGGACCCTCTAAGACTTATAAAACATTTTTGCTTCTTAAATTAATTTCTTTGAGAGTATGACTCACCTCCAGATAATCAAGCCTAATATTTTAATAAGTTAGGACATTGGACTTATAAAATAATATTTTACACTACCCTATTGAAAACACCGTGGGAAGAAACTGTGGGTTGGTTTTTGGTTTTGATTAGTTTAATGTGTGGTGCCCAAAACCAAAATAATAAATAATTCTCCATCTTTTCCTATATAAACCCACCCAAGCTCCCACTTCCTCTTCACTCAAATCCTTTGGAGATAAAACAACCAATACACTCCTATATCTCTAATCCTCCCAAGGAACCCCATGCTCCCAATAATCCTCTCTCAGTGTTCTACCAAGCCTTTGATATCACACTTCCATGTAAGGGATTTCTTCCTTTCACATTTTTGTCCAAATTTCGTTATATTGTTATACCATTTTGTTTTCAAATAAAAATAATGGGGTAATATTTTTAACCTCCCCCATGCTTCCCTCCTTATATTTTAATGATGATAGACCCTCTTCTCTCTTCTTAGTGCCTCGCATGTACACCTATTACTATGCCGAAATTCCGTAAGGGATTTCTCTCTCCTATTTGACATTCAAGAAATTATTTTCTATTATGAATCTAAATTCCATTACATATGTTGGGAAATGTATTTATATAACCCCTTACTGTCCATTTCATATACATATTATGAGACTCCCCTTTATCTCACATCAACCATTTTTATGAAATCTTATGTCACGCCGTTATGCTAGAGAAATTGCACCGCAATTTTCTAAGCCAAAGTCATTGTGTAGTGAATACCATTCCCATTTCACTATCAAGGGTATTCAACTTTATGAACATTTACTTATTGATTATAGAGTATCATGTATGAATTCCACATTCCTTTATCGTGGAATAAATGATGTTGTTTAAAGAATCCATGTTATATGATCCATGTGGCACACTTATGCATGAAATGAAATGATTAATAAGGGTGCACCCTGATAGCGCTCCAATGAATTGGGTAAATATTAGTATCATGATAAAACAAATTCAATGAGGGTTCACTCTTGCTCTATGTGAAATGAGCGATGGATCATGTTAAAATCATGTTAAAATTTGTTTCTACATTTCCATGTTATGATAATCATGCTATATCATGCCTTAATGTTCATGTTTATCTGTTGCTCCATTGATATTAATATTGCCAAACATTTACTATATTCTTCATGTGATTCTATTTTTACTCCCTTACTGGGATTTATATCTCACTCTTTTCTTATGCATGTCCTCAAGTTATCCCATGCAATACTAAGTGCAAAGGAATATTGTGGTCATGTAAAAGATGTTTTCAGTAAAGATGTGTATTTCATGTTCTAAGTTATTATTTAATGTCCCTAAACCCTAAATACACTTGGAATATAGATTTAAAATCTTTTATCAAGTGGATATATTATTAAATAAATTATGTTTAATCTTGAAATAAAGAGAAGGGTTGTTATACGAATGATTAGTTTTTAATATACATTTTTGATTTGGCAGTTATGGTCCTTGCATCTTGATCAAGGTTCCATAACACGATAATATTAATCACAAAATAAATATCATAAATATTTATTATATACATATTTATAACCATCCATATAGGTAGGGTAAATAAAAATTTATTTCATCTTTCATAGATATTGTAGTCCATACGTATGTAAAAAACATTGTTTTCATTATCGAATGAATTGAAAGAAAAAAAAGATAAATAATATTTTATAATTAATTAATAATAATTATATCATACATGTCATATATATTTATTAAATCTATCATTATATCCATTAATATTTGGCAGTTCTAGTAAATTAATCATATATCGATGTGGGGGAGATAGTCTGTTGGTGCGCACGAGTGATAATTTTGTTTCCCATTTGATAAAAATGAGGTGGAAAATGGTTGTACCATAATCATTATAAAATATTATTATATTTATGAAAAAAAATAATTATTTTAGGATGTTTACAGTATATTTATATCTTGTAAAATAAAAAATAAACTTTTAATGATTTGGTTAAGATGATTACCTTTTCTTTGAGTGATATCCTCTGGCTAACACCGTAAGCCTTATTAAGATTGTATTACAAAAAGGAATTAATATCAAGAATAAATGGAGTAATTTGGTAAAAAAAATTAATAGGTTTTTTAGGAGTAATAGGGATCACTGTTTTTGGATAAGTGTTGAGAAGAGGTGCCCTTTTATATGTGTGGGGAGGGGAACACATGGAATTACTTAAAATATTTAAATAATAAAACGTTATTTTCTAATGAAAGTGGAAGTAATTTTCCATGGTAAGATGATTTAAGGTCTAAATTGATTCAAAAAATAATATTTATATAAGTTTGTGAGTCACTTCTACTCTTATCTCTTATTCAACCGCTCAGTAAACGCTTTTAACTTTGATTGTGCTAACAATTTTTTAATATTTTTACTACTCATTATAAACAAATAAGTTAAAATTATTAAAAAATAATAATTATTCATATTATAAATATTTTATCCATTTTAGAATGTTAAATTTACATAAGTGGTAAATATTAATTTAAACATATGTTCGTAAACTACATCGAAAACTGTTTTTAGAAGAATGCTTATTTTTAACATAAAAATGTATTTATGGAAAAATAATGTATTATGATCATTAAAATATAATTAATTATTTTGTGAGAAATAAAAGGGACTTATTTTTCTCTAAAAACAAAAAAACCCTATCTTAACCTTGTAAATACCTTATAAATTGAGAAGAAATAAAAACATTTATTCAAAAGAATCATTACATAGATTTCCAAAATATTAAGAATATATATACGTTCCAAATTATATTTTGATAAGAATTTTATTACTTATTACATATATATTTGGTTTATTAAATTTTTTTAAACTTTTAATTTATTATTATATCATTAAAACATCATAAAAGTAAAGGTTTTTTATTTTTTTCTCTTTTCACCAAAAAATAAACCTTTACAAAAAATCCCAAAATATCACCTTATTATAATATTTCCATACTAATTTAAAAACTTATGTTAATATATAAAATAAAATTTATAAAATTGGTAGTTATTAATTGCAATTATTCAGATATAAGATACCTAAAACCCATTTTATGAAAAATGTTTTCATATAGAATACAATGAATTTATTCATATACTTTTCCTAGTAAGGAAAATTAGTCGAATATAATATTTTTTTATTGAATTCATTATTTTTATAGATGAAATAATTTCATCCTATATTTTATAATTTATTTATTCATATTCATACCAAAAAAAACAAATTGTAGGACCCCGACCTAACTCATTATCTTGAGAATAGGTGAAATGATATTGGTCCTAGGTGACACCCTAGGATACCAAAGGCTAGAAATAAATTCTAATGGAATTAGACGACATTGAGGGAAAATTTTAGCTAAAGAACACATAACCTCTCAAGAGACAAACAACATCTAAGATAGACTAAATTATTAATGAGAACAAATCTCATAACTCAACACAATACCAATACAGAACAATATTAGAGTACAATGGAAAAATAAATAAAAGTGTAAGACTAAGACTCTAAGTAAAAATACATCAACACCAAAGTGGAACCATCCAATACCATGATACAGACAATCCCAAGCTCCAATTTGAGTAACCAATCCATGATGTCAAGGACCACCACTAGAGAAGTTTGAAACATAACCTTTCCCTATATCTTAGTATATGACATCTAGAAACAGAAAGAAGTTCCCAAGCATGAGATTAATATAAAAATCTATAGGATTTCCTGAAATAATTCTCATAATATTCTACTCGGGAAAAAATAGATTAAAATAGTTTATAAAACTAAAGATAATAAGATAATAAAATCATGAAAATCTATAAATAGATATCATGTAATACAATGTTTAGATAATTCTTTTTAAAATATTTCATTTCCATTGGAGTAATTAACCCATTTCACACCCACACACACAAACAGTGCATGTGACCATATACCACCCTATACTCATGAGTTCTTAGTAATCCTATCACTAAGTAATCACTTGGTGACCAACTTGACTGTAGTATTTTTGACCATTATCCTTTACAAATTGTCCTTATTGAGGGTGTTACTTCCAAATATTACCAATCACATATTATTATTATTTTATGGTGGTACTTATAACCATTACACATCCCATATAAACACGCACAAACATCACACCTTTATGCTAAAACTTCCAATAAAACATATATTTAAATAAGTATAATCATTGAAAACCCACCCTTTTGAAATCACATCAACAAGGGTTTTCAAATCAATTCCACAAAATAGTTATAATAAAATATAAAAATGATTTAGTAAAGATCAAAACAATAAGTTCTATAATGGTATATTGGGAGATGATACACCTACTTGGATATGATTAGTGTAAATGATCCAAGTTGATTCTTTGGATTAAACATTTTTCCTCTGGTTCCTTTAACAAACCCAAGAAGATCTAGCCAACTCAAACCTGAACCAAAAGATATAGTTATAATAACATTGATCTATGGTTATAATCAATCCAAAACATGGTTATATAACATGATAAGGGATAACATAACCCTAACCTTTGATTCCACAAAAATCCACTCAATTATTTGATTTCATCAGAGTTTATACATTGAAAATTACTAGAATTAAACTATGGAAACCATAAGATTCAAGAGGGAGATGAATTGGATGTGTCAGAAAAAAATATGTGAAGGATGTATCTAAACGTGTTGGAAATGGGGGTTTACTTGATGTGTAACCCACATTCACATCATGCATTTTCGTGAGGCCACATACACTGAAATTCACAAATGCTGAATATTTATTTTCCATAAAACCAATTTACATGATGTGGATATCTTACATGGTGTGAAATTTTTTCATGATATGGAAAATATTTATTCTATATATCCTAAAAAATTTCATGTCTTTTAAAAGTTACACTATGTGTATTTGTTTTATGGGTTTTCCAGCATCTAGATTCATTCTTTTCCCCTCGTAACACTTCTAGTTAAACTAAAACAAGAATATAGAAATAAAAAAATGCATCAAATGATGGCACACCTCAAACTGATGGTGATACATTATCCCCACAATTTTTATTTTTATCCTCAGGATGTTGGAATATATCAAACCATTTCTCCCATATAAAATTTTACATTTCCCATGTTTCCTCTTGAACCTCACAATGATGCCATAGAACGCAAACTAAGGAAAAATATCACCCTTGAAGGGTATTTTCCTACCTAGCCATAACCCATATCATTTCATGGATAAAAGTATCATATAGCTTAAGAGTACATTTATCCCAAATAATTACATGTTTAGGATCGTGGCGATACTTCTTAAATTGAGAAACAAAGAAGACATTATGAACAGCTCTAAATACTGATGGTAAAACTAACTAGTACAGTATAGTTCCAATCCATTCTATAAACTCAAACAATTCCAACTACCATAGTGATAAATTCCTCTATTTACCCAAGAATCTTTGAATATATCTCATAGATACTTTTAAGAAAATATGGTCATTGACATCATAAGATAAAGGTATGTGATGATTATTGGCATATGAATTTTGTCTACATTGTGGTGTTTCCATATATTTCTGAGACATCACTATTTTATCCATTGTCTCATCTATAAGACTTATTTTAATCATGGAAGACTCTCCTATTTCAAGTCAACATAAGGGAGAATTACATGGATGACCATACAAATCCTCAAACGACGAATTTTGAATTGTTTCATGATAACTATTTTTATAAAAGAATTTAACCAAATGCATATGATCCTTCCATGAACCATAAAAGTATATAAAACATGGTCTAAGAATATTTTTTATGTATAAATAGTGTGTTATAATTTTACAAATGTTTATGGATGATATATTGTTCTCATTGTTAGTTGGAATCCAAGTTCTTGTTGTAACGATTTCCAAAATCAATAACTGAAGTGAGGGTATCTATTAGATATAATAGAAGCTGGAAATCATTGTAACATGGCCAATTCTTGGATATATAATTTTTCCAATTCGTCTACCACGTTGGATTGTTTTATAGGGATAATGTTTGTTGACATTGTATGTTAATAAACTACTACCCATATAACATAATGTTTGTGAAACATTTTTGTAGGCCTCTAACAAAATCCATCATGATTTTCTCCCACATCAATACAAGTATATGAAAATATTACAGTATAACATTTTTTATTTGATTCTCAGCCTTTATATATTGGAAAGTTTAGAAGTTCTTCACATATTACATGATCCAACATTTCATTCCTACCCACCATAAATGCACTTTCATTGCCTTGTACATTTTCTGAACAATTGGATTATTAGTCTATTTCAAATGGTGATATTATAAAAGAAGATGTTCTTTAAAAAAATGAGGAACTATGATCCATTTATGAAAATTTTATAAGGGGTTATTATCTATTATCCAATTATATATAGTCTCCACACCATTTAGGTGTAACATAATGGTGATCTAGTCAAAATCAGATGTTTCAATTTCTTTTTTAAAATTTAATAAGTCTCAAACAAGATGTACTAGAAAATATTCATCCTATGTAGGATAATCCAACCACATATCTATATTCACTCTCATAAACTTCCATTGATAATGAAATTCTTAGACAACATCATTATATTATTATCAACTCAACACATAATCCACAAACTCCCTTTTTCAGGTGTGTATATCTAGTCAAAATCCAAAATCTTGAAGTACTCTATCCATGTTCGTTGCCTAAAGTTCAATCTAACTGAGAAAATATGTATTTGAAACTCTTATGATCAGTGAATATTGTTAAATTTTCCTCAAATAGATAATACAATCAAGGTTTTAAGGTATGGAAAACTGCAACTAATACAAGGCCATGAATAAGATAATTATTCTCATGAACATGAAACTTCTATGGACCATTCGATAAACCATAGTATCATTGAATGATAACACAACCAAGTCTAGATTCAAAAGCATCACAATACACCACATAGTTATTACATTGTTTTGGAAATATTAGGATGGGTTTCGAGGTGATATGACTCTTAAGATACTAAAATAATTTCTGATATTCATCGTTCCATATGAATGGAATTCCTTTCCTTTTTAGAATATTCAAACAAGATGAAAGCCAAGAAAAATATAGAACAAAGATATGATAGTATCCAAATAATCCTAGGAAACAACGTACATAAACACATTATTTGGTGTCTTCAAATAGACTACTATATCAATCTTTCCAGGATCAAAAGATATTAATTCTTCATAAATTTAATACCTGAGGAAATGAACATATTGTATCTTGATGTTTCACTTAGAAAACATACATGATAAATTTTGTTCTCACAATATACTTAGAAAAATTTCAAAGTGATCATCCTGGTCATTCCTACATCCAGAATAAACCATAACATCATCAATACACACCAAAAGGAATGAATAAAGGTACTTACAAAAGAAAGGGTTCCTTAAAGACATGAAAACTATTAGTGCATTTGTTAGACCATAAGGCATGAATAAATATTTATAATATCCATAGTGACTCTCAAATTATTTTTTCTGAATATCTTCTCTTCTAACTATGAGTTAATGATATCTAGAGCTTAGATCAAATTTAGAGAACCATTTTTCTCTATTAAATTGTCCAAACACGTCCTCAATTCGAGGAATAGGATACCAATATTTATCATATCTTGATTCATTTTATGATAATAAAAACATAAAAAGAGCGTATCATCCACCTTTTTTACAAACAAAACTAGTGTATCCCAAGACAATGTACTAGGTATGATAAATCCTTTACTTTCTAACTCTTCAGGCTAACCCTTTATCTCTTAAAATGATTCCAGATCCATTCAATAAGATGGTAAATAAATGGGAATTGTTCCAGGGAGTAGGTCGATAGTAAATTCAATTTCCCAATCTAGCGGTACCCAAATTAAATAATTCCTAAAACATCTAGGAATTTATCCACTATAACAGGAAGTCTCACATTCCCTATTTCAACAACATCTTCCAAGGTAATTTCTATGAACTACCTTGATATTTATCTATCTACTAACATCAAAGGTCATAATATACATCAATTTATATCCCAATATAACTTTAATTCACCCAGACATCCATCTATAGATGTAAACATCACGTGCCAAGAATATCAGTATATATGGGCTTCAATCCATGTCATATATTCCTTACAAAAGATCAAATCAATACATCCATATCTTGTACTATAAAATCCAAGAGTAACTATGTGTAAGAACCTGGTTTTTTCTACGAAAGACTTTGGAATATTCTTGATGATATTCCAGAGTAGTGCCTTCAGACGGCGTGCGATTCCGAGCCCCGGAGTGGCCGGAATTAAATTTTCAGTGTGTTCACATTGGAAATGCTAAATAAATGGGATAACTCCTAAACGGAGTTCCAGATCAGGGATCTGAGTGTGCGGATGGGTCCGGAATGGGGTGTTTACCCTAGGGATGACATAAAACTTGTCGGAACGGGATGTTTGGACCCCTCACCCGCTTCTGGAATGTTAAACGGATTAATTAATTCATTAATTCATTCATTTAATGGTTAAACGCTAGTATCTCTTGAACGGTGGATCGGATTGGAAAACTGAGGTCACCGTTGAGTTCAGAGCGTTCCTTTTACCCTAAGAGGGGTATAAGTTTTGCTGGCGCAGGCCGTTTGTGAAAAATGGCCCCAGGGGCATTTTCATAATTTGGCAGCCTCGGGCGCTAAGTTTAATAACTTCTGAACGGGGTCTCGAAATAAAATTCCGAGACCGCCATTGCGCTCAGAGAGTGGTTATTATCCTAGAGGAGGCTAAATCCCGACCCCGTCGGGAGTTCGAGTTCGGGGCTGTCAGGCGGGCGTTTAAGTGATTTGTACTTAAACACCCCCCCCCCCCTTCTTCTTCTTCTTCTTCCTCAAATCCTCCTCCCCCTCCACCTCCGGCGAGGCAGCTCCGGCGAGGTGAGCTCCAGCGAGGCGACTCCGGCAAGGTGCGGTGGTGCCGGCGGATCGACGCGAAGCTCCGGGCGAAGCCCAAGAGGTAGGATCGTGCATTTCGTTTTTAGTTTCCCGCACCATGTTCGTCCTAAATTTGTTTTATCTATTTGCCGTCGAAATTGAAATCCAAGACCATGGGTCCATATTATAATTTATGAGAATTATATCACCCTTTTCGGAATTGAAAACGGAGTTCGGAGGAGACCGCAACACCACGCCGAAGTTTGCGGGTTTTTGGATGTTTTCCGGCCGGTATGGGAGCTCTGATGGTAGGAGGCGCGGCGGCGCGACTGCAGTCCGAGGAGGCGGCCGCGGGGCGTCGCGGTGGTTCGGTGGCTAGGCAGAGCGGCTCCGGTTGGTGGCTGGCACGGACGGTGGCGAGGCGGGATCCCGGTCGAGCGGCGTCAGGCGGAGCGTCCGCGGAGGAGGCCGGTGCACCGGTCGCGTCCGGTGGAGGAGGGAAGACCGTGCGCGGTCTTCCCGGGGTCAGCGAGGACCGGCTTCGGTCGTTCCGTTCCAAAGGGGGAAAGGACCCGCCTCATGCGAGTCCTGCACTGCAACAGGAGACCGGCCTTTTGGCCGGTCGGATGAGGAGGTCCGGACCCGCTTGGGTCCGGCGGTTTGAGGCGGGCCGCGGCCAGCAGGCCGGCGGCTCGGACCGGGCCGGGCGGGGTGGACCGGCCCGGGTAGGCCCCCTTGCACTCGGGGGGCCGTAACTCTTAAACGGCGCGTCCGAATGATGCGTCGTCTGTGGTGGTGGAACCATATTGATGAGAAGGTCTTTTTGAGATGGTTTCGTGAATTTTTAGTTCCCTAAACGAGGGGCCTCAGAGGTGCGACGCGTCTTTAAGTGGACGAGCGTTTTTCCCGAGATTCTTGTTTTGGACGGCGCAGACGTGTCCGACGTCTGATTTAAGCGCCGTCAGTGGCATTGGAACCCTGGCGTCGAGGTGGAGGTTTCCAGGTTGGTTCCAGGTGTTGAAGCCGGAGTTGAGGTGTGGGCCCCACGGCCCGTCTTTTGAGCTGCGTGCAACTTTTAGCGACTTTTTCCTCGGATGTCCGTTCGGGGCGTGCGAGCAGTCAATGTTGGGTTTTTTCCCGAGGGGATTGCAATGGTGCAATCCGTCCACTCAAATTCGTCATTATGGTGCGGGGACCACGAGGGTTGTTTGGGCGTCGACGGTGATTTTCCATCTTTATCACCAAGCGACCGTTTTGGACAAGTGATTAGTCCATTTTGTGTACTTTTTCGACAGGATCGCAACAGTGCGATCCGTTCGTTGAGTTTCAGGACCGGGATGCGGGTCCAACATGGAACCACTCGAGTGCGGTGCGCCGGGATGCACCATTTTCTCCGGATATTCGTGGCACTCAAGTGAGTAGTGATTTTGATGTGTTTTCCCGAGGGGGTCGCAATGGTGCGATGCGCCCAACTGTTTTCGGGGTTGAGGCTCAGGATCACGGGACGCCGTTCGGGCGTGAGGCGGTGTTGGCGACTTTTCCATCAGATATCCGTTGGATGCGAGTAAGTAGTCGATCTCACGTGTTTTTCCTCGAGGATTACAACGGGGTGATCTGTTTGGTCGTGCGGAGCCTCTTTCCCGATATTGTTAAATGTCAAAGCATGGAAGGTGCTCCAACAGGGGTTCACCCAACTTTGTCTGTAGTGGACCCTTGGCGTGTGATCGCGCACTCTTGGGAGAGTGATGTAAATGATTCACGAGATGTGGTTGGCCGTACCTGGGCCTTTGAGGTGGAGTTGTTACGTCACGCCTTCATGTTGACGCTGGGTGCCATGTGCACGATAGCCGTTGGGATGGAATGAGGTATACTCTGGGAGTATACGGGAGCGCTTGGAGGTACGTGTGGTTGTTTGTACCTGAGGATGGTTGTGCGCTCAGTTGGGATTGAGATGGGGCCACATGTTGTGTGGCCCCACGTGCGTGCCAGGTTCTGCTTTGCGTATTTGGACCTCTCGCGGCGTAGAGGGTCCCTTTGTGCTCGTTTGTTTGGATAGCAGGGTGGAGTTTATTTCCCCATGGCTTTGTGCTCGTTTGTTTGACCAGAAGGGTTGAGTTGTATCCCCCTAGTTTTTCTTGCGATGGATTGGCCGGTAGCGGTGCTAGTGACACACAGTGATGGAGAAAATGCTTCACCTCTTTTGGGTGAGTTGTTCTGGGGTTGGGAGGTTGCGCGATACCCACTCTGTGTTTAGTTGGACAGTGTTGTACCCTCCCGTAGAGATAGACAGAGTAGTTCTGAATTTACCCTCCAGCGGGGCTGGGCAGTGGGTTGCTCACTGACTTCTAGGGGCTACCCTCCAGCAGATACTGGGCAGTGGGTCAACCGACGCTCTTAGGGTCTGCCCTCCAGCAGAGACTGGGCAGTGGGTCACCCGACGACCTCTTAGGCTCTACCCTCCATCAGAGACTGGGCAGTGGGTCACCCGACGACCTCTTAGGGCCTACGCTCCAGCAGGGCTGGGCAGTGGGTCGTCCATCATCTAGTTCCAGGCCTACCCTCCAGCAAGGCTGGGTAGTGGGTCGCCTGTCGACATATTCTAGGTCTACCCTCCAGCGGGACTGGGCAGTGGGTCGCCTGATGATGTATTACAGTTTACCCTCCAGCGGGGCTGGGCAGTGGGTCGCCTGATGATGTATTATGGTTTACCCTCTAGCGGGGCTAGGCAGTGGGTCACCTGATGATGTATTATGGTTTACCCTCCAGCGGGGCTGGGCAGTGGGTCGTCTGACGATGTATTATGGTTTACCCTCCAACAGGTCTAGGTAGTGGGTCACCAGATATCTGGTTATGAATTACCCTCCAGCAGGGCTGGGTAGTGGGGACACCGGTTGGCATCCCAGACTCAGTCCTCTCGACTAGGATAGTCTGTGGCTTTCCTCCGTGATTAACGGAGCAGGACCCTTGGATATAGGGGTCGGTGATGGAACATATTTGGCTTGAGGAGACCTCTCGACTGCAGGGCAGTGACGAGGTGTGGTTTGACTTTCCCTAGAACTCTCAAGTACGAGGGGAACTTTCCCCACCGAGACGCATTCTTGTGACGCGATCTAAAACCTTGCGGGCGAGTCACTGCCGCCCAAAGTGGATAGTGTCGAGGTGCGGTGATTGGGCCCCATGGCTTGTGGTTCTGGGTAGACGTGCAGGATGATGGGCATCGATGGAGGTTACTTCTGGGACTGTTGGCTACTTTTCTTGGGCTGAGCTACGGGACGGAGATCCCCTTACAAGCTTGTTCGGGTTTCTCGTTGAGCATCCAGATATGTATATACCTTGATTCAGTACCCACTTCTTGGGTTTGTTTACTCTCCCTCCAGGAGGGGCGAAGACGCGCGAGGGTATGCCACGTGCTTTCTGTGTCTAGCTTCTCGTGGTTGGATGAGTCTACTCTCCTGCTATAGGTAGCGAAGACTCGATGGGAAGTTCATCTTCTCACCGTTTCTAGCTCCTTGTGTCTGGATGAGTCTATCTCTTTTTTCTTGTCAGGTTGAGCTGGACTCCTTACTACACTCATTGTTGTACTTCTGTTCTACTCCCTGTTCTCTCTACTGCTCACCCTTCGGTATCTCCTTTTTTGCTCCCTCGAGCCTTCGAGGTATCCTACTGACTATTTTTATACTCACCCCTGCTTGGGATTTGCCCGCACTTGGTGTGCCCCTACAGACGACAGAAAGGTGGAGCGTGACTTCGGTGGAGCGTAGGAGCTTGGGAGCTTGGACCGCTTGCGGTGGTCGTGGACAGGTTCCAGGTGGGAGACCCGTCAGCTGTTTCCTTTTTGTTTACTTGTTGCCGGGTTGTGGCACCTTTTCTTGTTGGGTGCGTGTTTTTTCCCTTTTTTCTTTTCAAAACTGTACTTTGTACTGTTAGAGGTCGATGCACATTGTGGTTTATATATAGCAGTTGTTCTTTTTTACTCTGCTTGTTCTTTCATTTACTCTGCACTTTTGTATTGAGTGTGTTGTGTGTGTGTGTACAGGTACTTAGGCAAAGGCCTCCCCAAGTTGTTTTGCCTTCGGCTGTAGAGACTCAAAGCTTTATGTACATGGAAATTACATTACTTTTGTGGAATAATTAGTACATAACAAAAACACACACACAAGGATCGTAATAGTTTAGTGTCTTTGGAAACTCGGAATATAATCTTCTAATCGTGGTGAAAGATCTTCAACATCCCCCATAAAGATCTACCTTTTTTTTAATACCTAAAACCTTTCTTTATATCCTGGGGAAAAGAAAACATAAAAGGTTGAGCTCAAATGCTCAGTAAGGGTAAACAAAAGTAATATCAATCACATCATATTCATAAGAACATAACATTTTGGAAATCTTAACTTGCAAAGGAGAGAATAATTTCATAACATGGGATAAATCATAGTAGTGAAATGAAATCCCAATAATCATAACTTAAAACATGAAGCTTTGTGGAATACACACATAATCATATAGAATCATATCTTATTAGTCAAGAATCATTGTAAAGACTATCTTAGTGGACAAAGTCCATTTCTGAACCGAGTCACCCTCGTTTTAGTCCTGTTTCACTAAACCGGTATAACCTACCGTTCCAGCCATGTCTATCTCATGAGATATAAAATCTTCATCCAATGCATTGGAGGGAGATATAGGTCCCACCCATCTCATAATGAAACCATTATTATGTGTGCCACAAAAATCATAAATCATACATCATTGCATAACACATGTAATAAAAATGGGAATCTTAAACATTGTGACATCATCAAACAATTCATATAAGATAAAGGAATTCATAAAAATAATTCCATCACAACATAATCAAATCAATGTAATAATAGGGATAGAAACAGAACCCTATATTATCTTATATGGAAAATAATTTTGATAAAACACTTGAACTCCATTCTTGGGGAAAATATCCTTTCTACTTCAAAAACAATTTTCCTTTCTTAACATGTCATACAATTTTAAACTAAAAGAAGTTGATTAAAAATAAACTTGAAAACTTGTAAAGTAATCTTTTTGGAAATAATGTATTAAAAATCCATTCATGTCGTATAAGTTAAAAGAAAACATTATTCTCATTCTTTTGTCAGAAAAGTCAAAAAGTACCTCGTACGAAAAAATGACAAATGATTCCTTTCATATCCTTTACTAAAAACTCACCGAAGGGTAAAATTGGATTTAAACAATTGTAGGTGGATGGAAATAATATTACATATTGAGGAAACAAGGATTTGGATGATAAAATATACCCCAGTAAATGCCAAAGTATCAACAATCTCAGATAAAAATGAGGTTGTGATATTTTCCCTTACCTTATGTCCGATATGCTTTGTACGTATCCGAACCTCCTCTTTTTGATGCGTCTTTTCTTAACCTCCACTTAAAGAACTAAGGATGGTCTTTCAAGAAGACCAGGACCTCTAGGATGATACCAGGGGAGTGGAGAAGAGATTTTGTCAGGGGTTGGCCGAGATTGAATGCTCAAATTGGTGTGAGGAGGAGAGGTAGGAGGTGCCCTTTTATAAGGGAGGAGAGGGGCACCTTAGGAAAATCTCAAAATATTATTTTATATTAAGGTCAAATTCGGTTTATAATGGTTCCAAAGGGTCTTATTTCGAAGCTAAAGTGGGGATGGGTCGAAATACTCTCATCCAATAGGACTTAGACAAGTTTAGGTTATTATTTTAACCTTATCAATTAGATTTAACTCTAAGTTAAATAATTTAACTTTTACCGTGTCTTTTTGTTTTCTTACAATATATGGTTAATAAACTTACTATATCAAGACAAAAGAACCCAAAGTTTTCTATTATTAATATATATAACCTTATCTATGTCATTTTGCGGAACCTTAGATTTTTAGGAATAAAATAACAATTAATAATATAATATTTGTTTTAAAAACTAATTTATGTCAATTTTGACACTATTTGGTACATGATTTTTATGAAATTCATAACAGAATGATAATTTCTAAACAAGTTACTTAAATAAACAATAACATGTCATATTAACCTAGAAAATTAGTGTAAGTCATAAAAAGTCTCAAATTACATTTATTTGGGTATTTATAACATAAATCATGTCAATATTTCATTAATAAGATAATTACTTCATCATCGTTGTGTCATAAATACATTAAATTATTTCATGTCTAAAAATTAAAAATAAAATACCATTATGTAGGAAATCTTTTTAGGTTTCTAAGTAATATTTATAGTCGAATTTATCTAATGTATAACCTCATATTAAAAATGATTTAGTTATTAAACTTTGATTTTAACTATTTTAACCCTTCTTTAAATAAATTAATAATTAATGTCCTAATCTAATCCAAGTGGGCCTAAATGGTAATATTTTATTCCTAATGTTGTTTTTGTTCGAATTACTCTTGTCCAATAGAATTAGTACATGTGTTAGGGTAATAATAATATCATTTTTACCCTTAATTGCCCTATTTACTTTTAATCGCGGTAAAAAAAAGTAAAAAGTTACTATTCACCAAAAATTATTTTCATCTCATTGAACCATATTTTACTTACTGACATCAACCGTGTCTCTCGGATTTTTGAAATTCCACTCACAGAAGCGGTAAAATTAAGTTTTATGAAAAATTCATTTTTTTTAACTACCACTTAGTGGTTTCACTATTCATCAAAAATTGAAAGTTTCCAGAAAAATACAAAAAATTAGGCCTATGATATATTTGATATTATGAACTCAAAAATGATGTCTATTTTACGAAATTCAAAACATATTAGTTGCATTAATTAATTTAAAAATTAATTCCCGTCGTCAAAACAAATAGCGTGTTTTTAAGAGATAATAACTACCAAAAGATTGACACTTGTTTATGTTTGGTTTAAATGTGAAATTACATCCAATGACCAACATTGTATTAAATTGTAAAAATATATTCGAAATATACTTTAAAACCACTCAAATTAATAATTTATCACTATTAATTATTTCGATTAAAAAGGTTGTTTTTAATTAAAATTTAGTAATTTTCACTATTCATCAGAAAATGAAAGTTATCCGAAATGTACAAAAATTTCACCCTAAGCTAATTTCGATATTCCGAATCCATAAATGAAGTCCATTTTGAAAAATAAAAATTACTAAATTTCAAAAAGTGGTTATTACTATTCATAATGGCTAGTTTTAATAATATTTTAATAGCATATCGTTGTTTAGTGAAACTCGGTATTGCATACTACACACGCTATTGAGGAAGGTCATGATTGCGTGTAATGCAAGGAAAGTCAAGGATGCGTGTTGTGAAAGCTCCTTTTGGTGTAGCGTACAACACAAGACATTAATGAAATTAAAAAGAATATTTTTCATAAAATCTCGGGGTGTTACATCGGTGCTGGTCGCCAGCCCCTGGCCTATGGAGGCGGGCTTGGGGTAGTTGCGACTCGAGCCCGGGTAGGGTCGGGTCGTGACAAAGTGGTATCAGAGGTGGTTCGTTCCTTGGGATGTTGTGTGGAAGTCCCTAAAAGAGGAATTGGATGGGATAGAAGGGCAACAATGTTAACGTGTCTCGAGAGCGGCTCTCAGGCCAGGGAGTCCAGTGATGGTGCGGCGGCCGACGTAGCCATTCACCAGGACCTTGATAACCCGCTTATCGACTCAGCATGCTGAGACACTTGTTGCAGGGAAATTGGTGTGTGCATCACATAGGATTGAGTCTTTGACCGTCCTTCTTGAGTCAACTCCCCAATGTTGATATTGGTATATACATATATGCTCATTTGACTGCGGCACTCGTTGATAATATTCAGGATGTCTCCGTGAGGACAGCAAGCCAGGATACCAGCTTTGGTTCGTGACGACGACCATGTGAGCTACGAGGCCTCAGTCCAGGACCCATCATGTGAGCCCTTTCTCCGGGTGGGCCGGTAGCAGCACCCCCACCTGTTGAGCAGCAGACAGCTTTAGCAGAGCAGGCTGAGTTTGAGCGCAGGTTGAGCGTGCTCCGTGAATTCCAGCGGCAGAGACCGCTGAGGTTTAGTGGTGAGCCAGACCCTCAGGCAGTAGAGGGTTGGCTAGAGGTAGTGGTTTGCCTTTTCAGGCTTGTGCAGATGCCGACAGATCAGAGTGTGGCTTTGGAAGCCACCCTTTTTCGTGGAGCAGCTCGTCATTGGTAGAGTCTGGTGACTCGGTTCCTTGATTAGTCGTCACATTCGTGGGGCGACTTTCAGTTGTTGTTTCGTGAGGAGTTTTCCCCCTCCTGTTTGCGCTCCGTTTGGATTCAGGAGCTCCTGCAGTTTCAGCAGGGAGGGATGATGGTGGCCGAGTATGCGGCTAGTTTTGAAGACCGTGCACGCTTTTACCCAGACTTGGTCCATGACGACAACCTCCGAGCGCGAAAGTTTGAGCAGGGTCTCCGCCGAGAGATTCATGCCGACATAGTACCCTTGGGCATTTGCACATATGTCGGGTGCTAGTGCAGGCGCTGGAGGACAGGACCTCGATGCAGGTGGCCTTACCACTGCCGGTTTCGGAGATGTGGTCGTATACCACATTGGCGAAAAGGCGCAGGGCCTCAGCCGAGGATGCCCTTCCGTGAGTGGATCCCAGGCCGTGGCCGTACACCACAGTGGCGCCGGAGGGCACCGGGGTAGCCCAGAGAGATCGCCGGTGCTATGCTTTTGACGTGCAAGGTCACTTGGCATGAGACTGCCCGACCCGAGTTGCTGAGAGCTTCGGGCAGGCAGCAGGCGCACCACCACGACAGAGGCAGCACCGGGAATGGAGTAGAACCCGGAGAGGTGGTGCTAGCAGATGAGTAGGAGGAGCTGGTTGTGGGGGACCTTACGAGATCTCCCCATCACTTCTAGGCGGTCCACGTCAGGCTCCGGGAGCTGACGGTTGGGACCACAGACAACCATGAGCTTTGGATGTCTACGATCCTGCAGAGCATGGAATGGTGAGAGGTACCCCTTTCGACTCTTCTACTTTTTGCAGTAGAATTGTTAGGCTCTGCGTGTGAAAGGCTTTTCCCCATGCTCCTTGTTTGAGGTGTTACCAGGGTGACATAGGGCGCCGGGTGTAACCCTGTGTTGGTAAGGGAAAAAGGCGTGAGACCTTTTCCTTTAGTGGATGGTGTTGACTCCTTCACCTTTTGAGCGTGTAAGAGAGCATCGAATGTGGAATATTGCGTGACCAGATATCCTTAGGTGTTCCACCATATGGATATTCTGAAAGAGGGAATCACCGGGCCTTTTTTCAGGTGCGGGCGGTGATTCCAATCACAGCGTGTGACGTAGAGGTTCGTTCGGGGAGGTGAGCTACCCCCGAGAGCCTTTGGGCCGTTTGTGACCGTGCAAATGGATGGCGAGGTACCCTACCGCCTTTCCCTAACCCCAAAGTCTGGAGTGGGTGCACGAAGTCGGCAAGGGCCAACCTAGAGTGAACAGATAAATACTTTGATATGTGTGCGGTGACGCAGAGTTGTGTGTGGGTTCTTCAGGGTATCAGAAAGCCAGGTGTGGGCATAGTAACCTGTGTTGCTCCCTAGTTTTGCTTTTCGGGGATGAAAAGTTTGAAGAAGGGAATGATGTAAGAACCCGGTTTTTTTCTACGAAAGACTTTGGAATATTCTTGATGATATTCCAGAGCAGCACCTTCAGACGGCGTGCGATTTCGAGCCCCGGAGTGGCCGGAATTAAATTTTCAGTGCGTTCACATTGGAAATGCTAAATAAATGGGATAACTCCTAAACGGAGTTCCGGATCAGGGATCCGAGTGTACAGATGGGTCCGTAATGGGGTGTTTACCCTAGGGACGACATAAAACTTGTCGGCGTGGGATGTTTGGACCCCTCACCCGCTTCTGGAACGTTAAACGGATTAATTAATTAATTAATTAATTCGTTTAATGGCGAAACGCTAGTATCTATTGAACGGTGGATCAGATTGGATAACCAAGGGCACCGTTGAGTTCTAAGCGTTCTGTTTACCCTAGCATGGGTATAAGTTTTGCTGGCGTGGGCCGTTTGTGAAAAATGGCCCCAGGGGCGTTTTCGTAATTAGGCGGCCTCGGGCGCTAAGTTTAATAACTTTTGAATGGGGTCTCGGAATAAAATTCCGAGACCTCCGTTGCGCTCAGAGCGTGGTTCTTAGCCTAGGGGAGGGTAAATCCCGACCCTGTCGGGAGTTCAGGTTCGGGGCTGTCGGGCGGGCGTTTAAGTGATCTGTACTTAAACACCCCCCCCCCCCCCCCCTTCTTCTTCTTCTTCTTCTTCTTCTTCCTCAAACCCTCCTCCCCCTCCACCTCCGGCGAGGCAGCTCTGGCGAGGCGAGCTCCGGCGACGCGACTCCGGCAATGTGCGGTGGTGCCAGCGGATCGACGCAAAGCTCCGGGTGAAGCCCAAGAAGTAGGATCGTGCATTTCGTTTTTAGTTTCCCACACCATGTTCGTCCTAAATTTGTTTTATCTATTTGTCGTCGAAATTGCAATCCAAGCCCATGGGTGCGTAGTATAATTTATGATCATTCTATCTCCCTTTTTGGAATTGAAAACAGAGTTCGGAGGAGACCGCAACACCGCGTCGAAGTTTGCAGGTTTTTGGAGGTTTTCCTGCCAGTTTGGGAGCTCCAGCGGTAGAAGGCGCGGCGGCGCGGCTTCGGTCCGAGGAGGCGGTCGCGGGGTGTCGTGGTGGTTCGGTGGCCAGGCGGAGCGGCTCCGGTTGGCGGCTGGCACGGACGGCGGCGAGGCGGGATCCCGGTCGAGCGGTGCCAGGCGGAGCGGCCGCGGAGGAGGCCGGCGCGCCGGTCGCGTCCGGCGGAGGAGGGAAGACCGTGCGCGGTCTTCCCGGGGTCAGCGAGGACCGGCTTCGGCCGGTCCGTTTCAAAGGGGGCAAGGAACCGCCTCATGTGGGTCCTACACTGCAACAGGAGACCTGCCTTTTGGCCGGTCGGATGAGGAGGGCCGGACCCGCTCGGGTCCGGCGGTTTGAGGCGGGCCGGCGGCTCGGACCGGGCCGGCCGGGGTGGACCGGCCCGGGTAGGCCCCCTTGCACTCGGGGGGCCTTAACTCTTAAACGGCGCGTTCGATTGATGCGCCACGGTGGTGGAACCGTATTGACGAGACAATATTTTTGGGATGGTTTTGTGAATTTTTAGTTCCTGAAACGAGGGGCCTCGGAGGTGTGACGCGTCTTTAAGTGGACGAGCGATTTTCCCAAGATTCTTGTTTTGGACGGCACGGACGCGTCCGATGTCCGATTTAAGCTCCATCAGTGGCATTGGAACCCTGGCGTCGAGGAAGAGGTTTTCAGGGTGGTTCCGGGCGTTCAAGCCGGAGTTGAGGCGTGGGCCCCACGGCTCATCTTTTGAGCTGCGTGCCACTTTTAGCGACTTTTTCCTCGGACATCCATTCGGGGCGTGCGAGCAGTCAATGTTGGGTTTGTTCCCGAGGGGATTTCAATTGTGAAATCCACCTGCTCAAATTCGGCATGATGGTGCGGGGCCCACGAGGGCTGTTTGGGCGTCGACGGTGATTTTCCATCTTTATCACTGGGCGACCGTTTTGGACAAGTGATTAGTCCATTTCGTGTACTTTTTTGAGAGGATCGCAACGGTGCGATCTGTTCGTTGAGTTTCGGGACCGGGATGCGGGTCCCACGTGGCACCGCTCGAGTGCGGTGCGCCGGGATGCACCTTTTTCTCCGGATATCTGTGGCACTCAAGTGAGTAGTGCTTTTGACGTGTTTTCCGGAGTGGATCGCAATGGTGCGATGTGCCCGACTATTTTCGGGGCCGGGGCTCAGGATCACAATACGTCGTTCGGGCGTGAGGCGGTGTTGGCGAATTTTCTGTCGGATATCTGTTGGAGGCGAGTAAGTAGTCGACCTCGCGTGTTTTTCCGCGAGGATTACAACGGTGTGATCCGTTTGGTCGTGCAGAGCCTCTTGCGCGATATTGTTAAATGTGGAAGCATGGAAGGTGCTCCAACGGTGGTTCGCTCTAATTTGTCTGTAGCGGACCCTTGGTGTGTGATAGCGCACTCTTGGGAGAGTGATGTAAATTATTCACGAGATGTGGTTGGTCGTGCCTGGGCCTTTGAGGTGGAGTTGTTACGTCACGCCTTCGTGTTGACGCTGGGTGCCGTGTGCACGATAGCCTTTGGGCTGGAATGAGGTATACTACGGGAGTATACAGGAGCGCTTGGAGGTACGTGTGGTTGTTTGTACCTGAGGATGGTTGTGCACTCAGTTGGTTTTTAGATGGGGCCACACGTTGTGTGGGCCCCACGTGCGTGCCAGGTTCTGCTTTGCGTATTTGGACCTCTCGCGGCGTAGAGGGTCCTTTTGTGCTCGTTTATTTGGCTAGCAGGGTGGAGTTTATTTCCCCTGGATTTGTGCTCATTTGTTTGACCAGCAGGGTTGAGTGGTCTCCCCCTGGTTTCACTCGCGATGGATTGGCCGGTAGCGGTGCTAGTGACACCTAGTGCTGGAGCAGACGCTGCACCTCTTTTGGGTGAGTTGTTCTGGAGTTGGGAGGTTGCGCGATACCCACACTATGTTCAGTTGGCCAGTGTTTTACCCTCCCGTAGAGATGGACAGGGCAGTTCTGAGTTTTACCCTCCAGCGGGGCTGGGCAGTGGGTTGCTCACTGACTTCTAGGGTCTACCCTCCAGCAGAGACTGGGCAGTGGGTCACCCGACGCTCTTAAGGTCTACCCTCCTGCAGAGACTGGGCAGTGGGTCACCCGACGACCTCTTAGGCTCTACCCTCCAGTAGAGACTGGGCAGTGGGTCACCCGACGACCTCTTAGGGCCTACCCTCCAGCAGGGCTGGGCAGTGGGTCACCCGTCGTCTAGTTCCAGGGCTACCCTCCATCAAGGCTGGGCAGTGGGACGCCTGTCGAGTTATTCTAGGTCTACCCTCCAGCGGGACTGGGCAGTGGGTCGCCTAATGAGGTATTATGGTTTACCCTCCATCGGGGCTGGGCAGTGGGTCGCCTGATGATGTATTATGGTTTACCCTCCAGCGGGGGTGGGCAGTGGGTCTCCTGATGATGTATTATGGTTTACCCTCCAGCGGGGCTGGGTAGTGGGTTGCCTGATGATGTATTATGGTTTACCCTCCAGCGGGGATGGGCAGTGGGTCGCCTGACGATGTATTATGGTTTACCCTCCAGCAGGGTTGGGCAGTGGGGACACCGGTTGGCATCCCAGACTCAGTCATCTCGACTAGGCTATTCTGTGGCTTTCCTCCGTGATTACCATAGTAGGACCCTTGGTTATACGGGTCGGTGATGGAACAACTTTGGCTTGTGGAGACCTCTCGACTGCAGGGCAGTGACGAGGAGTGGTTTGACTTTCCCTAGAACTCCCAAGTATGAGGGGCACTTTCCCCACCGAGACGCGATCCTGTGATGCGATCTAAAATTGTGCGGGCGAGTCAGTGCCGCCCAAAGCGGATGGTGTCGAGGTGCGGTGATTGAGCCCCTTGGCTTTCAGTTCGGGGTTGACGTGCGGGATGCTGGGCATCGATGGAGGTTACTTCTGGGACTGTTGGATACTTTTCTTGCGCTGAACTACGGGATGGAGATCCCCTTACGAGCTTGTTCGGGTTTCTCGTTGGGCATCCAGATATGTATATACCGTGTTTTAGTACCCACTTCTTGGTTTTGGTTACTCTCTCTCCAGGAGGGGGGAAGACACGCGGGGTATGCCAGGTGCTTTCCGTGTCTAGCTTCTCGTGGTTGGATGAGTCTACTCTCCTGCTATAGGTAGAGAAGACTCGACGGGAAGTTCATCTTCTCACCGTTTCTAGCTCCTTATGTCTGGATGAGTCTATCTCTTTTCTCTTGTCAGGTTGAGCTGGACTCTTTAGTACACTCTCTGTTGTACTTCTGTTCTACTCCCTGTTCTCTCTACTGCTCACCCTTCGGTACCTCCTTTGTTTCTCCCTTGAGCCTTCGGGGTATCCTACTAAGTATTTTTATACTCACCCTTTCTTGGGCTTTGCCCGTACTTGGTGTTCCCTTGCATACGACGGACAGGTGGAGTGTGACTTTGGTGGAGCATAGGAGCTTGGGAGCTTGGACCGCATGCGGTGGTCGTGGCTGGTTTCCAGGTGGGAGACCCGTCATCTGTTTCCTTTTTGTTTACCTATTTCCAGGTTGTGGCACCTTTTCTGGTTGGGCGCGTGTTTTTCCCTTTTTTTCCTTTCAGCACTATACTTTGTACTGTTAGAGGTCGATGCACATTGTGGTTTATATATAGCAGTTGTTCTTTTTTACTCTGCTTGTTCTTTCTTTTACTCTGCACTTTTTCATTGAGTGTGCTACGTGTGTGTGTACAGGTACATAGGCAAAGGCCTCCCCGAGTTGTTGTGCCTTCGGCGCTGGTCGCCAGCCCCTGGCCTATGGAGGCGGGCTTGGGGTAGTTGCGACTCGAGCCCGGGTAGGGTCGGGTCGTGACACTATGTGAAATCAATGGTAATGGATCATTATGGGCATTTAAATCCTCTATACTCCTGTCAATCAAGGGTTTTATTTATAGTTATGACATAAAGAATCATTCTCAGGTGAAATCCCAATTGTTTAACCATAATAGGTGTAAGGAAATAATGTGATGCACCGAAATGATACAATTCATAAATAAGAGTGGAGTTTAGAAGAATATCCCCTCACACTATAGATGGAACTGGTGTCTCACTCACAATTCCCAGCTATACAATATAAATATGTCACTATGATGTAACAGGATAACATTTTCTTCCCTAATGAGGTGTTGACTGAATAACCGAGGAGTTCCTAGAAGTGTATTGGTTTATTTGTGTATGTGTATGTAAACTAGTATAATGAGATTGTATCATCCGTTCATATGAAGGATTAGGATGTGTCTACCCTATTCCACCAGTTGATCTTAATTTTTTTTGAAAATACTTCCTGATATGTACATTCTTTTCATAGTAGTTGACATTCTTTGGTGGTGTAGTACATTATTTTCTCTTGTGAGTTAATAGCCCACACTGAAAGAAACCTGTTTTAATATCAAACCTTGGAGGAAAATTAACTAAATTTTTATTCTTAGTTATGAGTGTGATACCTCTATGAGAATAGGAATCCCTTATTCTATTATTTCCAGAAATATAGTTGAAATATTTCCCCATGAGAACAAATTGACTACATCCAAAAGAGCTTCTTAAAAAAACTATTTTGGCTAAAATTTCCCAATTAACCATATTTTTACAATCCATAATATTTATAATGAAAATATTGGATTGAAATGTTATTCATAATCCACACTCAATGTTGTGTTCCTTAAAAGATGCACCAACAGCTACCTATGGGGGAAGATGGACGGTGTTTATAAACTCTATTGCATAATCTATCACATAATAAATTTTTTTCTTTTTTATTAAGAAACTAATAGTTCCTTATATTTTGAAAGTGCGGGGATATAATATTTTATTGAAAAAATATTCTAATTCCTCCAACATAATTTCAAGTTCAGATTTAGTTTAGATAGATACATCACACCATTGGAGTGAAATATCTTCCAACATATAGGTTTCCAACTGAATATTTAGTTCTTCAGATGTACCAAGAGAATCATAGACTCAATATTTTTGGTTTACCCACACATTTTCCACTTTTGGTTCAGAATCCACTCAAAAAACTAGTGGATTATGCTTATAAAATGATACCGAATGACTAACTTTCCTAGATTTATCATTCTAATTTCCACAATCAAAATCATGAAATGCATGCACAATAATTTGTAAAAGTGACTAGTTTACATATGGCTCAGGTGAAACCACATTTTCAAAAGATTCTTGCTAGTTTTGAAGAATTTAAGTATTGAATAAATCCCAAAACATCATAAATAATTAGAAATACCATAAGAAATAACAAGTGAAACCATCAATTCAATGGTAATCATTTTTTAATTTTTTAAAAATAATTTTCACAATAGAGAAAATATGAAATCCTAGTGAAAAGTCTTATCATAATGCATGGTATGAAACACTCACTAGAAAAACCCCCAAATATGAGAGAAAAACACTCTTAGAAGTGTGTTATAACAATTTTTTACCCAAACCCACCTAGTAACATGAATCATGGTAGAAAAAGGATAGAAAAATATTTTTATACATTATATTTCAAGACCCAACAGTCATAGCTCCTTGATACCAACCCAAATCAATGATTGAATAAAAGTAGTGCCATTTGAGACTGAACAACTGAATAAACCAGTACTATTTTTAATACTCTACCCTAAATCATTGGATTTAGAAGAGGCGAAGTGCTACTCACCTTAGGTGACATCCATAGGAAACCAAAGGCTGGTAATAAATCCAAAGGGTTTTAGAGGACATTGGGGAACCATTTTCCCTAAAAAAACAAAACCTATGAAGAGATAAAAAAGTTCCAAGATAGAATAAATGATGCATGAGAATAAACCACATAACTTAATACAATACAAATACAAATACAAATACAACACAATATTATAGTATAGTATAAAAATAAATAAATGTGAAATACTATGGATACAAGTAGAAAGACATCGACACCATAGTGGATTCATCCCAGAAAAAGATTCAGACACTCCCAATCTCCAACTTCAGTAACCAGACCATGATTTCAAGGACCAGCACTAGAAAAGTCTGAAACATTGAACTTCCCTATATAATATTACACAACATCTAAAATTGTACAGAAGTTCTTTATAAGGGAGTGGGTATAACCCTCAAAAATATTTCCCCAAATAATTACTATCACATGCCACTAGGACAATAGTATGTTAAAAAAATTTATAAAAACTGGAGACAAGCTGATAAGAAAATCATGCCAAGCCATAAACATATATTATTTAATAAAATTTTAAGATAATTCTTTTAAAACCATATTATTTAAATGAGAATAATTAAACCATTTCACAACCACATTCACAAAAAACAATGCATGAAACCAAGTACCTCTCTATACCCATGAGTGGTGAGTCATTCTATCACCAATCCATCACATGGTGATGAACTTGATGGTGGTACATCCAAATATGATCCATCCCAATTTTCCATTATTTAATGGAGGTAATTATAACTATTATGCTTCCAAAATTATTATTATTTTATGGTGGTACTTATGACTACTACCCTTCCTACATAAACATGAACACACACTGCACCATTATGCCAAAAGTTTTATAAAACATTTTTTGACAAAATCCCAGCATTCAAAGCCCACCATTTTGAAATCACATCAATAGGGTTCTTTTGATCAATTTCACAAAATATTTACTTCACAACATAAATATGATTTTGAAAAGATCAACCCAACATGTTCTATAATGGTATAGTGAGAGATAATCCACCTACCTCAATATGATTAATATAAAGAATCCATGATGAATTTACAGATTAAACTTTTTCTCTCCTATTACTTCCCAAAATCCAAGAATATTTATTCAAAAAAAATACGAACACATATATATGGGTATAAAAACACCAATCTATGGTTTCAATAAAGACAACACAAGGAGATACAACACAGTAATGGAGAAAGACTTCCAAAACATTGATTATACAAACAATCAGTCAATAATTCAATGTTACTAGAGTTTGGACCTTGAAAATTGTCAGAATTCACCTATGGAAACCTTGGGAGTCGAGAGGGAGATTAATGGGATGCGTAAGAACAAAATACATGATTTTCATATCAAAACTTATTAGATACATGGGTTTACATGATGTGTACCCCACAATCATGTGGTCTATTTTTACAAGGCCACATACGCCGAAATTCACCTCACCTTAATTTTTGTTTTCTGAAAAACCGATTTACACGATTTGATTATCATAAATAACTTGAATTTTTCCATACTATGGAAAATATTATTGACATATATTCCCAACATTTCCAAATCATGTAAAAGTTACATGATGGGTATTTGCTCAGCAGGTTTTCCAATAGCTAGAACCATTATTTTCTACTCTTAACACTTCTATTTAATTTAAACCAAGACTCTTTGAATAAAAGAAAACATATCAAATGATGGTTTACCTCACACCAGGGGGTTCTACATAAATGGATAGGTTATAATGGTCATATATTAATGAAAATATTTCTATAGTAAATATATGTTTTTTTTAAACTCGGTGTAGCATGTATTAAAATATATTTTATGTAGTATTCATAAACTAAAATCTCAGGGTGTTACAGGAGTCCTGGTATGAGTCTTACTGGGTGGTTTAAAATTTTAATTTTTATTACCCTTATGAGATTACTCTCATACGCATAATGGGGATTATAAAAATCCTTCGATGATATGTGGGATATCAAAGAGAGGAGGAAAAAATCCATGCCCCATATGTGGATGGACATCTGAGCCTGGTCAAGATGTAGTGGATTGGGATAATAGATTGTCAACATGCGGTGTTGAAGCTTTGGGGATTCACCATAACTTTTTATTCTGGTTTTTTACCACATCCTTTTTTCTCAGTTTTTTTCCATTATTGTTTATATATTTCAAATACTATTGGAAGGATTAAAGATAACTAAGGATTAATCTATAATTAAATGGGTAGATTTAGATATTCATGATGTTTTTGTTCCTAAATATCATAATCTCACATGATATAATGATATAAATCATGACATGTAGTTAGTAGTTGTGTCTAACGTTGAAGACGGACTCTAAATCATGTTTAGGTACAATGAACATGTTTTATAAGTCTATTGAGTACATAACATAGGGTATTTAATGGTATATTAATAAATATACTTCCAAAGTTACATTTAATGTAGTAAAATACTCCATGTTCATCAATATAATGTATGTAGTCCTTGGTAAGCATAGTTCATGTTTTTGAGTGTGAATTTCATGTAATAAGAGATTACATAGATCAGGGTCTTGTCTGGTATCACCCATTGTATACATGAGGAGGCATGCCATGTCCTATGAATTTACATGATGAGCTAATCTTGGTAAACACCAAACTAGATGCCTCTAGTGTACACTGTGGGAACATTGTGCACTTTAGTATTGAATGTTGAGGCTGTGAAGGTACAAACCTAGTAGTATTTTCCGGGCTTACATTCCATGTATTACAAAAATACTACATATTATTCCCTATAAGGTTATTTGTGTATTTACTCACCCTATAGTCATATTTTGACAAATGGATAGTCCATTTCGCATATATTTCCATGTAGATAATGAAGGAGGGTACTTATTCACAATTAAAGGATATATGTTTGATGATTTAGGATGGTTATGGATTATATCCATGTAGTGATGACAAATATATACCACCTATTATTTAAGGAAAGTGTGGGGATAATAAATCCACTTAATATTTTCAGATACTAGGGTGTGGAACCTTTTCGAGGAATTAGGAGTTTAGTATTCTTTGAAAGCTCATTGACATTAGTGGATCCAGTTATAGAGTATGGAATAGTCGTGAATAAATGATTTTGGGTGAGTATTAAAGGTTTCCATTATTAGAAAAGGTAAATATCAAAGTATTCATATATTGATATTGAACTAGATGAGTTTTCCCCCCTTCTCATGCCCCCTAGGGAGTAAGTTCCTACATTTTACATGCATAAGAGGATAAGGGGTTGTTTTTTTTACTTCTATTTTTCAATGGTCTTCATGTTTAGATTGCATTATGTCTGGTGGATTACCTCTCCCCCATGTTCTAACACATTAGTGGTTAAGTGGGATTTTAATGACCCACAATTTTTAGTTAATACTTTTTATTAATTCGATATCATGTGAGTTTCTTATCATTCACTCAAAACTGAATGAAAATCAAAATCACGTTACATTAATTAAATTATTAAAAATTATCATCATATTAAAACTATTGATTTTTGGTTATTAATTAAAATAACCTCCTTATCAAAACTATATAAAAATTCACAATAATGAAAAATAAATTTTATGCTTAAAAGATACATGTTTTTTAAAATTGATTTTATTTATTGCGTGAGATTATTTTAAAATTAATTTTCATAAATATTAGAAATTGAATCTAATAAAATGGATTTATTATTTGAAATCATCAATTTTGAATTAGGTAATGGGATTAGTTTACTTTTTTGGAAAAAAATTATCAAGATAAATATTAATTACCATGGAAGTACATTTATTTTTCAAATAATGATACTTTCCTAAACATTTTGGTTTTTTAATTAAATAAATTAATTTTACACTAAGGAACTAATATGATTTTTAATCATATATAAAAATTAATTAACACTAATTTAGTTGTTAATCAATGTTATATAATATTAAAGACATGTAATGATTAAAAAAACTTCTTTATAAAACAGTTTTTCAAAACAGTATATGTTTTAATTTAAAATATAAATTTATTATTTATAAAAACAAAATTAGATTAAATGGAGTAAAAAATAAGATTATTCATATATTTTTTTTTAATAATGGTTATCTTATATTTTTAGTGATAAAATAATTACCGTGGTAAAATTTTAATTGAGATCAATAGGGTTATAATGGGTAATATAATGTGGCTATAATTTTACTAAATCAATTTGAAACTTTAACCTTATATAACACCTTATTTAGGTTGTAAATTATTAACTAACTCTCCCTATAACATTTTCCCCCACCCATCCCACCTAAATTTCATGAAATTCTATTCTTACCCCTACCTAACATTATTTCCAAATATTTGTCTCCCTTTTCACTTATAAATGGAGAACACATCCACCATTTTCAAGTCCATTACATAATTTGAAATTTTAATGAAACTTTTACTAATTTACATATATTATATCCAATTTACTCATTTAGAAGCCTTTATCCCCATAAATTCCTTCAAGACCATCATTTCCAAAGGATAATTGAAGAGAATATCTAAATTCTCATGTTAAGTATTACTTACCCTTTAACTTCCTCTCTTTATCCTTCTCATCCACCCTTATCCAAACACATTTTAACCATATTTATATAATAAAATAATTATAAAACATATAATTAAATATTATTATATATTTGGTATAAAAATTATCCATTCCCCTCCCATTCAATTGAAAAATAAAAATGTTTATCATGTGCAAGTGCAAAGTATCACCTTCATGAATGAAATGTTTCATTTTTCATCACCACCATTCATGGAAGATTTTTAAAAGGGTTTATTGAATATATATGTTATTTATTCCATGAATTGTATTTCTGAAATATAATTTAGTCATTAAATAAGTAATATTATTAATAAGTATTCATTGTAAAACTAACTACCTAAAACAAACATATAAATAATAATAAAATATTTATTTAGAAGTTTCAACATCTATTTCATTAGAATTATTCTTATAAGTCTCCCCTATAACAACCTCAAGTTTATAAATGATATTTTTCACTTGAGATAAATGTCTGTTATAATATACTATATAGAATTATACATATAAAAAAATTGATAATAATTTATTCCATTAATAAAAACAATTACATTAATCTGTAATGAAACTAATGAAAATTTCAAACATTAAAATGGAACTAAAAATATAAAATCGGAAAACAAAAATGGGAAAATATAGATTTCACCAATCTAATATGATAATTTCCCCCACTAACAACACTATAGAAGAAACAAAATATTATTAAATGAATAAAAAATTTAGAAAATGAAAATATAGAACATTGAGAGGAATTGAGTTCACGATTTATTAAGATAATGGAGTTATATTTATAAGAGTTAAGGAGACCATTGGAATAGTAAGGAGATTTTTGGAATTGTAACCTGACCATTGAGAATAGTAACCCAACTCTTGGAAAGGTAATTTTACCTCAACATAATAAATTTTAATATAAATACATTTTATCATGATTAGTATAAGTAAATAAAAATATCATAATGTTGAAAAAATAAACACCACGATTAAAAAACTCAAAAAAAATATATAAACATTTTAAAATGATTACATTTTAATGTTTTTTTATAAAAATTATAATTTTTAAATTAAAAATTAAATTTTCCTGTGGTAAAAATTTATCTTGAAATAATTATTTCCTTTTTTTGAAATAAGTACATTGAAATTTTCTAAGGGGGATTATTTTTAATTCTCTGAAATACTTAAATTATCATGTAAATAATTAAAATACAATTTTCAAAAAACTGATGTATCTTAAATTACATCATTCATGATGTAGTAATGGAATAATGCTTTATATAACTTGATGTTTTGACATGAAATATTTTATTTCATAAATGAGTCAATAAAATACAACAAAACATAATTTTCAAACCTAAATAGAACTTTCCAAAACCTAAAGTCAAAATTTCTTCCATAGAGTAACAATTTCTTTTTTCCACTTTCTTTTTTAATAAACTACTGAATTTGAATTATAAAAATTATTTAAATTTATAAAACCATTATATTATATTGATAAATTATTTATATTTTCTCAAATTCACTAGTAATTGTTTTACATTTTATACAACATTTTATTTAATATTTCATTCTAAAAATACCCTTCTCTTCATGTTTAAATAACCACTCTCCCTCCTTTTAAAATCCACTCATTCTCCACATTAAAAAGAATAAAATATTCCAAAATACTTTCCATAAATACCCTAATAATACCAATGGTATTTATAGATTTAACCAACTCCAAACAATAAGGGATATTTATTGGAAAACAAGAGAAGTTACATTGAGGATTAAGTAAGTTTCAACCTACTCTTCTTCTTTTTATTTTTCTTTTTCTTCTCTTTCTTTTTTTCACCACAAAAATTATATAAAAACCATATAAGATTAATTAGGAAATTATTTAAAACAATATTAATGATAATAACCTATGGCTATTATCATATTCACTATATATATATTTCAAACTTCTCTATCCCGCCCTCCCGACAATGTCCCGTCAAAGGTCAGTTAACCACCTATAGAAAAATTTCTATTTCATCACATATAACTATAAACATTGATGGATATTATAAACTATATATAATATATAAACATTTAATTATATGTATTATAATATTATATAATAAATTATACTAATGTATTAATTTTATTTAACAAAATTTAAAAATCAAGGGTAAATGGGAAAATTTTAAATATAATGTGATATAAAAATTAATACCCTACAACGAAGTAAATTGTGTAATATAATAAAATTATTATAATTTATAAATAATGGTAAAAATATATTAATTAAATTCTATATAAATTTTTTAATAAATCAACTTTTTTATTCAGGAGGCGCAAAAGTGACGAAATAAATTGGGAATTAATGTAAGGGGATTCTCAAACCCAAATCAATTTCATTGGGTTTTAGATCTTTAAAACCAATTTAATATTTATATTTCTTTAATTTACCTTAAATATCCTTTCACTATCATTCCCTTTTATTTCAAGGATATACATATTTTCCATCTTTATTTATAATCTAATAAAATGATTTTTCAAAAACACATTTCATTCCAAAACAAATATTTGACTCCGGATGTTTTATTTCTTATCAACAAAATGATCTTTTATTCAAAATAATGATCTACTTTTATCATTTGGGAACCTAAAATTTCATCCATGATTTTTTGATTTATTAAATCTTTATAAAACCCATTCTTTTCCATGGGTTATTTCAGGATTATGATTGTTATTTTTTCTGTGTGGCATGCTTGATTATGTGAATGTTATAACGTGACAAGTGGGCCCAAAATTATATATTCTTCAAATGAACTAAGAAATTTGAAATATCTCATTAGATAATTTGTAATATGTATCATCATTATGAAATATTATCTCACAATGAGGATTTTATGATTATGTACATATGTTACATGTGAACATGATGACAACTTTTTTACAACTATGTGTGGTATTTGACGACTATGACCGGATGTTTAATTTTTATGCATTACCACATTCCATTCCATTATCACATGTTTCCATAATGATATTATTTATGGTCCTATTATTATGATTTTTTTATTTTGATTATTCTCAACCCTATTACATTGATTCATGTCCCTTATTCATCATCTTACTGATCTTTTATCTGAACCCTTTTGTTGATGTATATCTTTAGGTGATTACTTATAATAAGAAAATTTTAAGGGATATTAAGAGTTTATACAGTAAGTAATTAAATAATTTTCTAGTTTTATTATGTATTATTAATGTATAATGCTAATTTTTCAAGACCCTAAACCATTTTATCATGGATTATAGAGTTATTATGAGTTTGTCTTAAAAATGATGCAATAGAAAAGTAATAAGAAGAAGGGTCACTATAGTTGGTATCAGATCATAGTTTAGATAATTTGGTGACTAGGATTATAAAACAAGAGAGAAAACCATATGTGTAAGACTTTGTATAGGTAAAAAATCCTAGAAAAATACTTTTAGAAAATAATAAACATAGGGATCCTATAAGATAAGCCTATAGTATTAACTATGTGAATGAATAAATTATTAATGACTAATTGACATACATTTTGTTCAACCCTTTTTTATTTTAGAAAATGGGTGGATCTAGGAGAAATCATTCCAATAACCCATTTGAGTTATAATGTAATTATTTTCCGAACGACATCCCCAATGCCATGGTAGGAAGAAATCAAATATATATGGTGATTATTGCCCATATATCTTTGGTTGGGAACAATAACCTAAACTAAATGGAACATCTATCATCACCCAAGAAAGATCAATTATCCATTGATTCAATTATGTGGAATGATCATAGACATATAATGGAACTTTTAACCCACTTGTCATGCAATAGTGTGTTAACTTAATGGATAAGATCTTTTCTATGATCCATCATTTTGATAAGGAGAAGGTTACTCTGGTCCTCTATCATTTAGGTGGAGATGTCGATAAATGGTGTTAATTTAATAAGAACATAAAGATAAAGTATTAAATTGATGAGATGAAGTTGGATGATTTTAAGAAAATATTTCATAATAACTATTTCCCTCAAACTCTTTGAAAAAATACAGAGAGATAATTCATAGAGATGAAGAAAAATGAAAGTGAATATATCATATATTATGATGAAAACATCACAATTACTTCAAGAGACACATTTTTTATAAAAAATAATAGAAAAATAAATAGATTCTTTATTTGTTAGAAACCACACCTTCAAAAGGATAAAGCTATCTGAGACCTTGAGAGTTATGAAGAAGTGGTTAGATGTTCTCTCAAAATATTAATAGATTTTGTACAGTAGTCCCATGTTGATAGTGATAAGAAGATAATAATAGAGTTTCATGTTTTTGGGTAAAATGAAAATGGAGGAAAGAGGATCCAACCACCCACATGTCAGAAATGTGGGAAGAAACATCATGGGAGTTCTCTAGAAAGGATAGGAAAATGATTCAATTACATAAGACATGTCCAAAAAGCTCAAGAATGTTGAAGATACATGAATTATTTTTACAAAATGTTAGGGGAAAGAAATGAACCTTCTAATGCACAACCCATGGTTCAATAATTCAATTATAGGGAGAAAGGTTACTCTGAAATTTAGTGTACTAAACTATGGGTCCTTGAGGGTAATTAGCATCAACAACCACCAAATCCAAAGAATTAAGAGAAATCTTATTCCAATACTACTACTAAAGTGGAGCATGAAAATTCATTTATACAAGGTACACATCCTATTCAATCAAGGATGGAAAATATTTTATATGATTCTGGTTCTACTTATTCCATTATATCCTATAAGTTTTCTAGAACTTTTGAATCAAATACATGATTCCTTGAAGTTGAGATGTCATTAAAAACAAGTAGTAGGTAAATTTTTGTAACACCATTATTAATACCATATCTTATAAGAATATGTTAGAAGACTCTTCCAAAATATATCATAATCCTTACCTTGTTGAAATTTGATGATGTTCTGGGCATGAATTCGCTCTCATTATATAGATAACACATCAACTATAAGGAAATTTAATTCTCATTTGATATCCCAATCCATCCAATGGTCTTAAAAAATGAAAGCAAGATCATTAATATCCTTTGTAAGATACCTAAATTGTATGGGTATTGATACCCTATGAAGAAGAATAATGTTTCCAATGGTAGAGTCAAAGAAAGGTATCGACCTGGAGGAAATGTCCATTATTATAGAACACACTGATGTACTTCCAAGAGAGTTACTCAAACTTTCCCCCGAAGGTGAGGTAGAGTTATCAATATAACTTATACCTGGTGCCACAACTATCTCCAAATTCCCCTATAGGATGTACTTGATTGAACATGGGAGGTTAAAGAAGTAGGAAATACAACATTTGATCAAAGGGTTTGTATTCCCTAGTGCATCACCTTGGGGTGAGCTAGTACTCTTTTCCAATAAGAAGGATAGATAAATGTGATTGTGTATCTATTGTAGAGAGCTCAAAAAGGTCACCATAAATAACAAGTATCATATTCCAAGGATTTAGGACTTGTGAGATCAAATATGATGATCTCAGTACTTATCAAAGGTGGATCTCTAGATATCTTCAACTAAAGGTGAATAATGATGATATTCCAATGACTGATTTCTTTAAAGGGTATGGGAAATATGATTTCATAGTTAATCTCTTCGTACATACTAGTTATCCTTTAATATTCATAAATTTGATTAATATAGTCTTTAGAGATGACCTCTACAAATTTGTGGTAGTATTTATTTAAAATAATCTCATTTACTCCAAGATAAATTAGGAACATAAGGGGAATATAAGGATTGTGATAAAATAATTATATAAGGGGAAAATGTATGCTATGTTTAGAAAGTGTGAATTTTAGAAGCATAAAGTTTCATTCTTGGGTCATGTGATCACAAATGAGGGAATTTAAATGGACCCTTAAATGAAAAAAAAATTGAGTAATTTTCTAGACCCACTATTGTCATGGAAATATAAAGTTTCTTAGAT
The DNA here is from genome assembly GCA_963277665.1 of Viscum album. Taxonomy (NCBI): domain Eukaryota; kingdom Viridiplantae; phylum Streptophyta; class Magnoliopsida; order Santalales; family Viscaceae; genus Viscum; species Viscum album. The sequence goes on along the minus strand of OY728135.1, from coordinate 223,819,920 downwards.
TAGCTGGATACTACTACCTTTTTTTGGGAGATTTCTCATGATTTTGTAGTCACTAAAAAATATAACACATAAAGGGGTAAAGTATGCATGGATATAATAATGTGAGTAAATCATCAATGATATCAAGGAGAGGCTATTCACTGCACCTGTACTCATACTACCAACACGTGGAGTAGTCTTGGTGATATACAACGATAATTTAAATAAAGGATTGCATTGTGTAATAATGTAGAATAATAAAATGATAGCCTATGCCTCATGATAGTTAATGACCCGTGAGAAGAACTACCTAACACATGATCTAGAGTTAGAAGTTGTGATCTTTGCTATAAATATTTTGCGGTATCACCTCTACAATGAAAAGTGTGATATATATACCAATCAATATATTATAAAGTATATATTAACATAGAAGGAGCTCAAAATTCATTAAAGAATATGGTTAGAGGTAATCAAGGACTGTTATTTCGATATTCAACACCATATGGGAAAAGAGAATAAGTTAGTTGATGATCATTGAAAAAAACAACCTTCTACAATATCAATGATGAGGATGGAGAAAGACCCCGTATTCTTGGATATGCAATGGAGGGATCTTAAAAATATAATGATACGGAATACATCCTACCTTTCCCAGATTATTTCCCAACCATCAATCCAATGGAAGATCAAGGATGTGAAAAGGGATGATCTGAAGCTACAAAAGAAGGTGAAAGCTGTAAAGGAAGGGAAGATTCATGAGTTCCACATTGATTTAAATGGTGTGATATAGTTTGGAATTGGGAATTATGTTCCTTAGTCACCTAAGATAAACAAGGATATATTGGATAATTTATATAGATCACCCTAATTTATCAATCCTGGAAGTACCAAGATATATCATGATCATTTAGAGTACTTCTGGTGGGACAACATGAAGTATGAGAGTGTGGAGTATATCTCAATTTTTTTGGTATGTTGTAAAGTGTAATCAGAGTGATATAATTCCAAAGGGAAAATGAAACCATTACCTATACTCACGTGGAATTTAGAGAATTTCACTAGCGACTTTGTCACTGGTCTCCTGTAGACATCCAAAAGAAATAATGTTATATGGGTTATGGGGGATCAAATCACCAAGATCTTCCACTTCATTGATATTCAAGGTTATTTCTCACTTGAAAAAATTTCAATGATATATGTGAAGGAATTTTTGAGGCTACATGGGGTTCCAATTTTTATCATCTCTGATTTTAATCCATGGTTCAAATCTAGATTATATTGAAGTCATCGACTTGATATGAGTACTAAATTGAATTTCATCATGGCCTAACCCCCCCAAACTGGTGGCTAATCTGAAAGGAATATTCAAATACTTGAGGAAACGATAAGAGAATGATAAATAGAATTTATATGTGGATGAGATCAACATCTCCCATTGGTTGAGTTATCATATAATAGTAGCTTCTACTTGAGTACTGAAATGGATCTATATGAAGAACTATATGAGAAGCGATATAAAACTCCAAATTTTTGGGACAAATTTGGTGAACAAAACTTAAGTGGAACTGAACTTATGAAAGTGATGGTGGATGAGGTTCAAACCATCCAAAAATATATAAAACTGCTCATAGTTGGGAAAAAAGCTATGCTGAAAACCATTGAAAGGGACTGATATTTTGATGTTGGAGACAACGTTTTCCATTTAGTATCACCATGGAAGGGAGTCATGCGGTTTGTAAATAAAGGGAAGCTTAGAAAAAGGTACATTAGATCTTTTGATAACCTTGATCACATAGGAGTAGTGGCCTATCGACTTACACTTCCACCAAGTATGGCTCAAATTCATAAAGTGTTCCTCATATCACTTCTGGGGAAGTAAGTACCCTATTACTCACATATACTGAATCTGGAGGTTGTAAAACTAGAGAATTAACTCTCATGTGTAGATAATTCAGTGATGATCCATGAATAAAGAGACAAATTTATACGCAACATGAAAAATAACCTTGTTAAAGTATTGTGGTTGAACCATAAATATAAATTGGTGACATGAGAACTCGAGGAAACAATGAAACAAAAGTACCCTCATCTATTCTCAACTAAGAATACAAGTTGTTATTTCATGGATGAAATTTCTAAAGGGGGAATAATGTAACAACCTAGAGTTTATAAATGATTATTTTATATTGAAATAAATGTGTGTTATAATATACTATATAGTATTATACATATAAAGAAACTTACCATAATTTATTTCATTATTAAATACTATTAAAATAATAAATAAGGAAACCAATTAAAATTACAATCCTTACAATTATTAAAAAATTATCAAATAGAAAAGGAAAAATGGGAAAATTTGGATCACCACAATCTACAAGAATCATCACCCCCATTGACAACACTATTGAAATGAAACAAAATATTAGTAAACCAATATAAATATTATAAAATATAAATATAGAACCATCATATGAATCGATTTTAATATTGAGTGAAATAATGAAGTTGTATTTATAGGATGTAAGGTGACCATTGGAATAGTAATGTGTTTGTTGGAATAGTAACCAGACCATTGGGTATAGTAACATGAACTTTGGAATTAAAATTTCACGTAAAAATAATAAAATATTAAATAAATAATATTTATCATGATTCATATATGAAAATATAAATATTATAATGTTGTATAATAAATTCCATGATTAAGAAACATGCTGAGAGTATAAGCACATTTTTTATAGAATTTATTTTAAGGTATTTCATAAAAATCATAATTATTATATTAAAAATTGAAATTTCATATGTTAGAAATTTATTTTTGATAAAATGAATATCATTTTTGAAATAAACATGTCCAAAATTTTCAAGGGTGATTTTTCATAAATTTTTTGAAATACTACAATTTTTAGGAGAATAGTAAAAATAAAGTTGGTTCACATCACTAGTGTATCTTAAAATACATAATTCATGATGTAATAATAACACAATCCTTTCTAGAGATTTAAGTTCATCCATGATATTATTTATTTATTTAATGAGTTTTTAAAATATAATAAACTTATTTCCAAACCTAAAAGGAACTTTCTAAAACCTAAAGTCAAAAGTGATTCCTCAAAATAACAATTTCTTTTTTCCACATTACTTTTTAATAAACTGATTATTTTAAATTATAAAGGGTATTTAGGTTTTTAAAACCATTATATTCTATTTATATATGATTTATATTGTATAAAATTCACTATTATATGTTTTACCTTAGATAGTATACTTTATTCAATATTTTATTCTAAAAATACTCTTCTCTTCAAGTATAAATAAACCCTCTCCCACCTCATTGAAAACAACTAATTACCCAATTTCCGAATCCTATCCTCTTCCAAAAACCTCCCCCTCAAGCCCCTTAGAATTCCTAGTTATTTTCTATAGTTAAAAACACAAAAATCAATCAATTTGTACTGACGTGCAAGATAATCTACCCCAAGGATTAAGTAATTTTTGATCAACTATTCTTATTTTTATTTTTTATTTTTATTATCTTACTTTTTTCACCACCCCTTTCACAAAAAAAACATATAATATTAATTTGGAAGTAATTTAACATAATATTTATTATTTTAACCTTTTATAAGTATCATATTTACTATATATATATATATATATATATATATCATACTTCCTTTTCTTGCTCTCCCAACTGTATCTCGTTAAGGGTCTGCTAACCACATACGAAGACATTTACATGTAAACAGATATAACCCTAATCATGGATGGATATTATAAAATATATAAAATATATAATTATATATTGGGGGAAAACCCCTTAATGAGTCCACTTATCATGTTTTGGGTGTGGTTGTGTTTGTTAACAAAACTAGATGACCGCAGATGAGTATGGTTGGTGTTTTCCAAAGATAAGTTATTGAGGTGGCATAGTTTCCCCGTGTTTTCAAAATTTTGGGCCTCAATATCGACAGGTTGATTTTGGAAAAGGATGTATTTATTAATAGGAGAAAATGGTATGAAGAACGTTAAATAAAACTGGGAAAGGATAAGAACCACGTACCTTAATTCATGGGTCGTGTACCATGTTCCGAGAATGGTAAACTAAGCTTTGCAAATAGTACACCGTAGCAGTTCGTGAAACCAAAAACGGTTCATGGAGGACGGTAGTGCAGTATGGGGATGGTATGATGACGATGGAGGAGATAGACCGCTTATGAGAAAAGGAAGTATGCAGAGTTTGTATGAAATGTGGTGCACGTGTTACTTGCAGTTCATGGTAGCAGAACGATCGGTATGTGGTGGAGGCTGAATCGAATATTGGAAAAATCTTGGATTAGTAGTTTTTGTAGATTTATTTTACTATATAAGAATTTCTTATACCAATAATTTCTTAAGATATTGAATATTATTAGAACATCTTTTTGATCCGAGATTTTGGTAATTTCCAAAGGAGGTTTACAAGGAGGAATTCCACGAAAGCTAAGGTGGTTCGCACAGAAGTAATTCAACTAAAGGTGTTTTCAAGAATTATTAACATGAAAAGGGAGTCTGTTATGTGGATGAGGAAGTCTGGTACACAGAAGTAGTTTACTAAATATTTGGAGGAGAAATCTCTTATATGTGATAGGGAGAGTTCTTCAAGTGGTACGTGGAGGGAGAGCTTCGATACCTGAAAGTGAAGACAGTCCGCGAATAGTGAATGGTTTGTGGACAGAGGGTAGTTCAAAGAGGCAGAACGAAGGCATCAGTACATGGAGGTGATAGCGGTTCACGGAAGAGGCAGTTTTATGCGGAGCAGGTGTTCCGCATACCTTTCCCGGCACACAATACGTGGGAGGATCAGGTGCTTTGATATTTGCACTAGAATGTTTTTGATAGCTTCAAATCAGTTTTTGAAAGTATTTTCTGGTACGAAGTAGTAGATGGAAAGGTCTAATTCATCAAAAGGTAAAAAAGAGACTTAAATAGAGCATGTACCCACAATTGAGGATGTAGTATACATGAAAATAAAGGGACCTATATGTCCATAAATTGTGGTAGACATACAAGTCGATAAATTGTGTGTGGATTCCTTTCCAAGAGCAGTGAGCTATGAAAGAGGAAGACAATGATCTTTTCCACCAATAGTGAGCCAGAGAAAGAGGCATAGGGAATGAATTTTGGGAATGCAGTGAGTAGGCCCTAAATCTTGTCAAGGTAGTGAGCCTAGATATAAAAGATCTTCCCTGAAAATTGAACTCATTATTGGTAGTGAACCATAGTGAATTTGGAACATCAACACATTGTCATTGTATTCTTCTTGGACATATCCCAGTGATGGTGAACCAAGTAAAAATATGTGTGTCCTTGGCATGATTTCATTTCTGTTCAAATATTTCTACGGTAGGAAGATAGAATTGATTTTTTTTAACAATGAAACAAGATCCGAACGAGAGAATGTTTTAAGCTATTACACCCAGATTCACCCCCCCCCCCCCCCCCGTTTAGGGTATTCGACCTAGTGGACCTAACAATTGGTATCAAAGGGAAAGGATGAAAGTTTTTGTTTATCTCTCAATAAGAATAAATGGAGGTGGTCAATCAAAAAGTAATTCTGTTCTTTGATGGAAATATTTTTCAACTATGGAAGAATTGAATGTCGCACTACTTCTGATCTGTAGGGATGGATGTCTTCACAACATCTATGCATGGAATTTCTACGGACATTAATTGTGGTGCATTATCAGAAGCTGAGAGAATGGAATTGTGTGATGATGGTAAAGGGATCAATGCTCTAGGGGGAGCCCTATCAAATGAGATTTATACGAAGGTGATGTCCTGTAAAACATCACATGAAATGTGGGAAAAATTATTTAACTTGTATGAGGGAGACCCAAAAGTACGAGAAGCAAAGTTTCTGGTTATATTGAACAAGTATTAGGACCTCAAAATGAACCCCAATGAGACTATTGATGAATTATTCTATAGGATTAATATTATTAAGGAATACATGAGGGGCATTGGAGAAGCAATTGAAGATATAAAGATTGTGAAACATATCTTTAGGAAACTTCCACCGTAGCTCAATCCGAATGTTTCTATATTGGAGAACAAAGACCCAGAAGAGATGAAAATGGATAACTTACACAGTTCCCTTGTAGCATTTGAAATGAGAAACGATGATAATGATGCAATGGAAAAGGGGAAGTCTAATGAAGCTTCATTCAAAGCCACGAAGAATCACTCTATTGAAGATAGACCTAAGGAGGACGATATGGATGATGTCATGTTATTTATGTCCTCAAATATGTGAAGGGGAAAAGGGAAGTTCGAAGTTAAACTTTAATTTTCATGCTTTCGATGTAGAAATATTGGGCATTTTGCAGCAAATTTTCCTAAGAAGTTTAATAATGAAAATGAAGAAAATGATGGAATTCCAAAAAAGAATTATTAATCAAATGAAAAAGGGAGGAAATGTAAAAAGAGAAAGTTCTTCAAGAAAAAAGAATATACTTTCAAAAGAGGGTGGAAACTTAGAAGAATCTAAGGTAGAAGAGTTGGAGGACTACAAGGATCATAAAATAGATGCTTTAGTGGCAGTTGTCAGAAATTAATTACCAATTGATGAAAGTGACAATGAAGAAGGAGAAATTGAAGGAAGAGTTGATCTTCATAATGAATTAGAAGCTGCCCTTGAAGAGGTAGATATTTTGAGTGCCAAAACAAAGAAATATAACAATGTTGTTCATGGTTCCAAACACTTTATACAACAGAATAAAGAAGAGAATTAGGAGATGAATGTAGAAATTGAAAACCTGAGGTCTTCAATGCCAGAAATATCAGAAAAGGTGGTTGAGTAAAAACTCAAAATTAAATAACTGAAAATTTAAATTGATAGTTTTTCTGATGTTGGAAAGGACCAAATCAAACATATCGAAAAACTATAAGAGGAATTCATCATTCTGTGATGAAGAATTTAAGATCAAGAAAAACTACTAACGCTCAGTTTAACATCAAGAAAGAAGATCACACACGAAATTGAGAAGATGAGATTTGGGTAGAGTGGCCTATCAAAATAGAAGAAACAATCAATTCTAAATGGTAAGGTTTTATACAGATTGATATAAAACATAAATTAATTATGATTCAAGTCAGGCCACAAGCACTCACTCCACGATTGAATATAGATTTGGGTACGAACTAGAATCAGAAGATTCAAAGAACCCAGGGCACAACTGGTGCAACATTGCCACATAGGAATGTACCTAACATAAGATGATATTGTTATGGTAAGACGGGACACTCTCAAAATGTATGTTCCATAGAAAAGAGGTACCAAAGGGAACAAGACCAATAGAACTGGTCGTACAGAGCTCAAAATTATAGGTCATAATTTTATGTTCATTGTTTAAAGTGTAAAGGACTCAGACATATGGACAGATATTTCACATCAACAATGCAGACGAATGTGATGAGGCAGGCTGAATTTGTTCATAAGAAGCAGCCAAATGTATCTTCAAGAGAGCTGAAAATTTAAAATCAATTTGTAGCTTTTCAGCTTGAAGATGGATTTTCATATACTAATAAAGATCAATATTATCATCCCATGTTGGATATTAATTCATATACTTGGGTCAAGAAGAAAAGGAAAGAGCAGGAAGTGGGTGAAAAAATTGTGTTTAGGGAATTAGATCACATTGTGATATGGATCATTGATAGTGTATGCACTTCCCACATGATGGGAAATAAGGATATACTGACTAGAATTAGGAATGATATAAAAGGTATCATAATATTTTGTAATGATGATGGCTTGAAAATTATAGGTTCACGAAAATCCATGTTTGTAAGAATATACATGAGACGAGCATATATCTTGATTATTAAGGGGATTAGTCACAACATGATTAGTGTTCATCAATTGTGTGACTCCGAACATTTCATAAGTTTTTCCAAGAAATTATGTATCATCTAGGAAAAGGATGGTATTTTTGTGTTTCTTGGAAAATGTATGAAAGGGAATCTCTATCTCGTGAGTATAGAAGAATACATGTGATTTATGTCAAAGGATAAAGAAACAAATGTTATATCATAAGCATCTTGGCCACATAATCTGAGGTTCCTTGGATGATATGGTGAAATATGATACATCTTGAAATCTCCCTATATTATCATGTGATCGTACTCATACATGTGATGCTTGTCAATAGGGGATGATAATTCAAAAGACATTTAAGCCAAAAAGACAACAATATTGCTTAAGTTGGTTCATACTGATGTGTGTGGGATAATTTTTCTAATGACTATTTATGAGAGGAGATATTATGTTCTCTTCATTAATGAAAATAGAAAAATAAAATTGGTATCAATTATCACCCACAAATATGATGTGTTTAATTACATTACAAGGTATCGAAGGGAATGTGAAAAGATGATTGGTTAGAAAATTTGGACAATTCGAATAGATAATAGAACAAAACTCACAAATAGACAAGTGGTGGATTATCTCGAGAAAAATGGGATAAGGCATCAAATTTATGCTGTAAGAACTCCATAGCAGAATGGAGTAGTTGAGAGAAGAAATATAATTGTGAACAACATGGATAGAACAATTATAATTGAAAAATACCTAGAGAAATTTTGGGAAGAAGAAGTAATGACAGTAGTATAGACTTCAAAAAGAGATTTACTTTGTCCAAAAGAGGAGAATACTCCATATGAGTTATGGTATGGAAAGAAGCCATCATTGAAGTACTTTTGAATATTAGGAAGTAAATGTTTCATTCTCAATAAGGAGAAACATAGGAAATTTAAATCTCATGGGGATGAAGGGATATTTCATAGTTATTCAAAGAACAACAAAGCATATAAATGCTTTAATAAGATGATATGAAATAGAGTTGAAAGACATAATGTGACTATAGTAGAAAATGAATAGAATATTCCGTAAATACAAGATCAGACTTAGGAAGATAATGATGAAGAGATGAGCTGATCAGGAGATGCTCCAGATCTAGAGATCAATTCAGAAGAAGACTCAGATGATGAGAACAGATCAGTGTCTTCCCAAAGACTAACAAGAAGATCTGAAATTAACAAGAAGAACATAATTGGTGATCACACACCCCCAGTGCAGGCAAGAAGAATGAAATATCTACAACAATAATAATACTTATCACAAGTAGAGCCTAAAGGAATTGATGAAGTAGCTGGAGATGAGAATTAGGTTTAGGCAATGAATGAAGAGCTTGACCAAATTGGGAAGAATCAGATGTGGGAAGTTGTTTTGAGACCAGAAGACAATAATGTTTTCAGGAAATATTGTGTCTTTTCCAGCGAAATTAATTAATATGGTGTTGTCATTTGAAAAAATGAACGAATGGTGTGCAAATGGTACGCCTAGATAGAGGTTATTGATGTTGATGAGACATTATCACCCATAGCAAGGCTGGAGACAATCAGAGTATTCTTGTCTATAAAAGTGAAAATAAAGTTTAAGGTTTTCTAGATGGATGCCATGTAATCGTTTCTGAATGGAGTTTTGAAAGAAGAAGTCTACATTGAGCAACCAGATGGTTTTCTCATTCATAAAGATGAGAAAAAAGTATGTCAGCTAAAGAAGACTTTATATGGCACGAGGCAATCACTAAGAGCATGGTATTGAAGGCTTGATGAATTTATAAAGCAACTTTGTTTCCTACATGGTGGAGTTGATTATAATTTTTATTTCAACAATTTAAATAGTTAAAGGGTGATGGTGATACTTTATGTCAATGAAATAATCTTTGGTGGATAATATGAATCCCAATGTAGACAGTTTTTTGAATACATGAAAAGAGAGTTTGATATGTCGATGATTGGTGAGTTGATGTTTTTCCTTAGCTTACAGGTGACAAAATAAATTAATGGAACTTTTATTTCTCAATATAAATATTCCAAGGAGGTTTTGAGAAGGTTTGGAGTGGATAATTCCAAATAAATGAAGACTCAAGTTTATACCAAATTGAAACTATCTCGGGATGATAAAGGAACGAGATTCAATATCCTAGAATATTCTCAAATCATTGGAAGTTTGTTGTACCTGACACTGAAAATGCCTGATATAGTTTTTTTCACATGCCAAGTAGTGAGGTATCAATGAAATCCAATGGAGAGACACATGATTGAATTAAAAAATAATTCTTCGGTATATTAAGGGAACTGTGGATTTTGGCCTACTATATAATGAAAAATCTTAGCTAGAGTTATTGGGATATATAGATGTAGATTGGGAAGGTTCAACAGATGATAGGAAATCAACATCAAGAGGTTCCTTTAATCTTGGAAGGTTATGTATTTCTCTGTTATGCAAGAAAAAAGATCGAATTTCATTGAGCACTACAGAAGCTGAACATATTTTGGCTACTCAAGGTTGTATGCAACTATTATGGATGAAGCATCCACTTGAAGATATGGGAATTGAAGTGAATCCATTTTAATAATTCTAGTGATATAAATCTTAGCAAAAATCCAATCCATCACTCAAGGAAAAATCACATAGAAATCAAATATAATTTTATCGAGGAGAAGGTGGAACTAGGGATTGTGAAGTTGGAGTATGTGCCTACAGAATAATAGGTCGTAGACAATCTAACAAAGGCCTTACCCAAAGAAGAATTTGAAAGGCGTCGATTGGATCTTGGAGTTCAGTTCACTTCCTACACATGAAAAAGTGTGGATTTGGGTCCCCCTTTCCCTGGCATGGGGTGTGTTTTTCCCTAATGTACTAATATGTGTTATTTACCATGTTGCAGACAACCTTGAAGTTCCCTTCAGGTTTGTTGACAAAGGGGGATAAAGTGTGACTATTCAGGGGGAGAAAATACACAGGGAGAAGTTTTTATGTGGAGTAGTGAGATAGGGGTGGTTTAATTTGTGTTGAAACTATTAGAGGAGCTATAACTTAGGGGGAGTATTAAATATGATTATGCTAGAAGTGACAGATCAATGATTAGATAGCATGACGGCTAACGTCCGTGATGAAAGCAGTTGAATGGTATTAGTGTATCAATATGGTATCAACAACTGGTGATTATCAATGAAGTGATTAATTGATAAAATTTTCATTATACTATTTTTTATCATGATAATCATGGATCATGTGGGATTCGAGTATATGCTACGTAAATCCTTGATCTCTATCTTTATCGCATAAAGAAAACGGTGGTTGAAATTTTAGGGAGTATTAATGAGGTATCAAAATGTGTAGCATTTTAAAAAAAGATTTGTCAAAAAAACAAAAGGGGGATATTTTTGGGAAAAAATACATCAAGGATCCCTCTCAATATGTTTTGGGTGTGGTTGTGTTTGTTGATAAAGCTGGATGACAACAAATCAGTGTGGTTGGTGTTTTCCAAATACAGGTTTTTGAGGTGGCCTAGTTTCCTAGTGTTTGCCAAATTTTTGGGCCTCGAAATCAAATGTTTGATGTTGGAAAAGGAAATATTTCTTCATAGGAGTGAACGGTATGAAGAAAGTTAAACAAAATAGAAAATAATGAGAACCACATACGATAATTCATGGGCCACATACCATGTTCTGGGAATGGTATGCATAGCTGTGGGAACGGTACACCATAGCGGTTTGAAAAACGGAAAACGATTAGTGGTGGAAGGAAGTGCAGTACGCGGATGGGTTAATGATGATGGAGGATATTTATTGCGTATGAGAAAAGGAAGTACGTGAAGCGTCTATAAAAAGCAGTTCATGGGTGACTTGTGGTTCGTGGAAGCAAAAGGATTAGTACGCAGTGGAGTCTGAATCGAAGATTTGGTAAATCATGGATTAAAGGTTTTTGTGGATATCATTTCCTATATAATATTTTATTATACCACATATTACTATGGATATCGTTATTATTATATTATTTTTTTTATCTGGGATTTTGGAGAAGTCCGAAGGAGGTTCGTGAGAAGGAATTCTATGAAAGCTAAAGTGGTTCATACAGAAGTAATTATGCTGAAGGTGTTTGTAGGGATTCTCAACCTTCAAATGAAGTCTGGTATGCATTGGAGTAAGACCATTACATGGAAGGAGTTGACTCATTACATGGAAAACAAATATCTGGTATTTGAGAGGGAGACATCCGCAAGTGGTACGTGGAGGGGGAGATCTGGGATGCAAAATTGAAGACAGTATGAAAATAGAGAATTGTTTAGGGATATAGGGTAGTTCAAAGAGGCGGAACTAAAGCAGGGGTAAATGGAGGTGACATCAGTTCGCAAAAGAGGGAGTTGTGCATGGATCAGGTGGTCTGTATACCTTTCCAGGTATATAGTAAACAGGAGGATCATGTGGTTTGTGATTTGCACAAGCAAGCTTGTGAGAGCTTAAAATCAGTTTTTGAAAGTATTTTATAGTACCTAGTAGTGGCCGAGATGGTGGAATTTATCTACAAGTGATAACGGGACTTCAACATAGAATCTACCCATAGTTGAGGATGCAGTTTTCATGAAAATGAAGGCACCTACATATCCATAAACTGTGTTTGACCTAAAAGTTAATAAACTGTGTGTGGATTCCTCTCCAAGAGTAGTGTGTGAAGTAAGAGTAAGACAATGACCCTTTCCATCAGCAAAGAGCCAGATAAAGAGGCATAGGGAGTGACCCTTGGGAATGCAGTGAGAAGCCCCTAAATCTTGTAAAGGAAGTGAGCTTGGGCATAGAAGATCTAACCCGAACATTGTACACATTATTGGTTGTGAGATTTAGTGAATTTGGTACATCAGAACATTTTCATTGTATGCTCCTTGGACGAAACCAAGTGAGGGTGAACCAAGTAAAAATCATTATGTCCTATCCATGATTTAATATATGTTCATATATTTCTATGGGTGGAAGAGAGAATTGAGTTTTGTTTAATGACGAAACAAGATTCAAATAGGAGAAAGTTTTAATCTATTAAACCATGATTCACCTCCCCTCTCAGGGTATTCGACCTAGTGTCCCTAACATTATATGCATTATAATATTATTGAATTAATTATACTAATGTATAAATTACATTTAAAAAATATCGAAATCAAATAAAAATAGAATTTTCTTAAGCAAAACACGATATAAAAATTAATACCCTATAACCAAAGAAATTAAGAAATATAATCATATTGATATAATTTAAAAATAATGGTAAATAATATAATAATTCATTTAGGGATAACTATTTTAATAAATCTATGTTTATTATTAATGTGGCTCAAAAGTGACGAAATAAAGAGGGAATTAAGGTAAGGGGTTTCCCAAACCCAACTCCATTTATTTGGGTGTTCCCTGTTTCAAATCAATTAAATTATGGATATTCCTATAATATACATTAAATATCATTTCACTATCATTACCTTTTATTTTGGGGATATGCATGTTTTCCACCTTGATTTATAATCCAATTAAAATATTTTCGAAACATATATTTGATTCCAAAACCAATATTTAAATCGTCATATTTTATTTCTTATCTAAGGAAAAATGATCTTTTATTCCAAAGTATGATCTAAAATTTTAATTTTTGAACCCCAAAGTTCATCTGTGAATGTATTATTTATGAAACCCTTATGAAACTAATTTCTTTCTCTCAGTTATTTCATGATTACGATTGTTATACGTTCTATGTGGAATGCGTGATTATGTAAATGTTATGATGTGATGAGTGGGACTGAAATTATATAACCCTTTAATTCATTGGTTAATGTAATGTATCTAATGGGATAATGTGTAATATTCCTGAAAATTATGCTACATGTTTTCAAAATTATGATGTTATGATTAAGAAAAAAATTTATCTGTGAACATGATGCAAACATTGTTCACAACTAAGTGTGGTATTTGACCAGTATGACAAGATGTTTCATTTTTATACATTTCCATATTTCATGAATTTATCAAATGATTCCATGTAAAAGTATTAGATTTGAAATGTAATTTTATTAGTTATATGGAATTATTTTGAGATCTCAAAATCTAACAGTTCGTAATTCCAAGGCCCAGAGTGCCTGGAATGATCCATTGAAAAATGTAAATTTTAAATATAGAGTACTTGAGTGGTTATCATGAGAGAGTGGAATAACTCTTAAATGGGTTCCCATATCAGAAATATGAAGGCATCGTTGTGTTCAGGATGGAGGGTTAACCCTAGGCGTGACAAATGTTTATTTAGCACAGGCCAACAGTGGGAAAACCAATAAATGGCACTACTATAAATAATATAATTAAATAAAATTATTTTATTTTTCAAATGCTTATAATTCACGAACAGTAAGTCCGATTGAAAATCCAAGACCATCACTGAACTTGTGAGGGTATGATTTCCTTAGGATAATACTAACATTGGTCAGCGTGGGCCACCAGTGAATGTTATTTTTTGGCCGTAAATAAAATAATTAAGTGACAAATATTTTATTGTAAAATACATAACTTCTAAATGGTAACTCATATTAAAATTATGAGAGTAATGTTGTTCTCATGAGGGCTTGTTCACCTTCGGTCACTACAAAAAAAATGACTTGTACCAACAGAAAATTACTGACATAAAATATATTTGTTGAAAAAAATGAACAATTCCAACAGATATTAAGTTTTATTGGTATAAAATTCAAGTACCAACATTTATTTATACCAAAAAATATATCTACTATTAATAATTTTTTAATACCAACATATATTTTACTAACAATAAATTTTTTTGCATTATTATATTAATACCAACTATTTTTTATCAACAAATGAATCTATTGGTATTAATTATTATTACCAACACTTTTTTTCAAAAGATAAATTTTTTTATAGCATTTATTAGTCACAAACATATCATCTAACAATAAAATTTTTTATTACTAGTTATTATTTTTCTTATAAAAATACTTTTCAATTAACAAAAATATATTGATAAATATTTGAAATATATTAAAAAAATAATTAAAGATATTTTCTATTTGGAAAAAATTAAAATTACCTATTAAATATATCTTATTTGAGATAAAATATTATATGAGTGAGATTTCCAAAACCATTCATATAAAAGTTAAAACACCAAAAAAAATTATTCATATTTAATATGCCATTAAAAAAATAAAAAAAAAAAAAAAAATAGAAGACGTCCCTGATTTCTCCCCGCAGTTGTACTCTCCCTCGATCACCTCTCGTTATTTGTTGCTCGTTTCCGACACAGTGGCGATCAAAACCCATATCACACTCCTATTTCATCACCATCGAGTGCACTCACACCCACATCCACACCCACACCCTCGATTATTTATCATTGCTCACGCCCCTACTAACGTTTGATTTATTTTTTACACTTTTAGCTACAATGACAAGGAGCAGAGAGGGGATTGGACAAAACCCTGTTTACCATTCAATCGATCGATGTTTGGGCGTCTTATCAGGTATGTAAGTATTCTCTTTATGTTTTAAGCACCTAAAATCCTGGGTATCTAGTGTTTTAATTGAATTTCAGTTAGGGTTTCTGTGAAATTCCATTGAAACGATCTTTATTGTTCATGTTCTTTATTTTTTTTGGGTGATTTTAGGATGTTAATTACATACTTATCTGGATCCATTCCAGATGAAATTATCTATCTTCATTTCTCACATCCCATGTAAAATCATTTTATCCTAACATTGAATCTCATTCTTGTGGAGAGGATTTTTCACCTTCTATGACCCCTGCTGGAATTACACTTCCTTAGAAAACTTGTAATCTGAATATTCTTCTTCGGGGTTCAATTTTCTAGTATCTAATAAGTATCTGATAAAAACAGCCTCTTCTACTTATTTATTTTTCTTTCCAATGATCTAGAATACTACTTGTGAAAAAAATACCAAGATTCAATTCTCAACTATTTGCTATCATTGTTTCCTTAGAAGTCATTCAATACAGTTCCAAACATTCTCTATATCTTAAATTTATTTTTTCTTCAAAAGATTTTATCCTGTTGTATGAGATAATAATTTTTATAATTCTAGAATTTTTTATTTTTTTATATCCACAACACTTATTAAATTTATCTGATTTGAGTTCCACTTGCTATTGGTTTACAAGAAACTTCTCCTGATCAAAACTCCTGACACATAAATCAAATGAAAAACATTAATCTATTCTTAAAATATAACTTAATACAAGGAATAATCATCACTTTCTTTACATCAATGTAGTCAATGCACTGTGTGAGAAGAAAATTAAAAATGACTTTGAAACCAGTCAAGTCTTTCTTACCACGTTTTGATGATGAATTAAACCTTTATACTCTGATACCATTTTTCATATTCTGCCAAGACCATAGTAGCCTTCCAACTGTAATTTCTTTAAAATGTCCCTAGATACACTTATAAATTTTTTTTTTCTTTACCTTTTACAAACAATATGGATTTTATCTCCACTTAATCTATATATAGTTTCAACCATTTTTTAAATACATGATAACATAAATGGGGAGAGGGTTACCTTTCAAAATTTCTCAAGTTGAGGAGTGGAAATAATTTATTATCCATCCCTTTTATTCAATTTATAACATATTCTTTCAAAACCCTATTTAGTGGTACATAATTGATAGATACCTCTTGTGAAAAAATCTTTCCAGTTTTGAATATTTCTATCACACATCTCATGTGTTTTATAATTTACCTTCAATGTGTAATTGATCCCATTTATAATATGCTACTTTTTCTTATAGATTATGCAACTAAATCCTATAATACACATATCCATATTTATCACCAGATTTATTTTTCTTCATCTTTCAATAACATGTGAATTTTTCTATTTCTTTCTTGTTGTCATGTTTACAACCTCTTACTCTTTAATATTCTAATTTTGTTTCTTCATTCTCTATGATGGTTACTCTAAATAATTAGCCATTGGTGTTTTGTGCACACCATTATTTCTATTATAATCAAATTACACCAATTCCATGAATTGTATTTTTCAACTTAACATATTTCATTTTCATGAAAACATGATTCCTTCTTTACAAAGGAACCATAGTTTCCTTCTAATCTCATTTACTAATACTAAAATATCTTTCCTTATAAACAAAGTTAATATAAATAAATTATCTCTAAAAGAAGTCACACCTCTTGTATTATCAATGACATTTAATAATTTTTATTATACTCTACACTGAAATATAGAATGTATTTATGTGTAGTACAATTCTTTGTCTGTAAGTTCTTTTTGTAATCTGTGTAAAAATCTGTTTGTGTAATCTTTGTGAAAAATCTGTGTGTCTAATATGTGACTATAAAGTCAGTGAGTAATATATGTTTGTAAACCCTATGTTTAATTTATGTCTGTAAACATTGTGTTTATGTTTATGATGTAATTTCAATGTGTAATCTGTGTGTAAAATTTGTGTCTGTGTGAAAATTGTGTGTAATCTTCAGTATAAACTCAATGTGTATGTTCAGTGCGTAACCTCATTGTGCAATTTTTGTGTGAAATCAATATCTATGTGTGTAAAAAATCTGTAAACTCCGTGTTTAATCTCAATGTGTAATCTGTGTGTGCAATTTGTGCCTCTGTGTGCAATTTGTGTGTAATCATTATGTGCAATCTGTGTGTCTATAAACTGTGTGTATAGTCTGTGTCTGTAAGTTCAGTGTGTTATTGGTGTCTGAAAATTCTCCATGTAAACTCATTTTTTAATATGTGTGTGCAATTTATTTCTCTATGTGAAAAAATTTTTGTAGGAAACCTGACTCTCACAACCTAAAAAATATCCAATCTAAATTAATGTTTGTTGCATCTATTTACTGGAATCATTATCGTTTACAACCAATATGTCAGCATTCTATTTCCCTTACTTTTTTGTTATCTTTTTAGACCTTTTCTTACAATAATATAGGTTAACTCTTTCTGTAGGAAACATGAGTCTCACAATGCGTTTTCAATAAACCCTTTCAAGCATGTTGGCACCATACTGTTTAACCCAAACTGGAGTTGTTGTTCACTACAACAAGTTGTCTGCTCAAGGATAGTTCTGAGTTCATTTTTGTTGATCTTGCTAGATTGGGATGATAATTGTTTCACTTTTGTTTAGCCAATGCAAATATCAGTCCTACAACAATAATGGACCAGGTTCGGTTCCCATCATCAATTAAAGAATTTCTTGAGTTACTAGTTCACATGGCCGAATGTCCAGATTTAGAAGCCAATTCTAGGTTTTTTGGGTATGTCTACAAAGACAATTCTCTCCTTAGTAGAAATAGAGGTTTAGTATTAGTGGGCATGATACTAGTTATGGCTTGGGTTTAAGCTGACTTAAAGATGGGTTGGGTTTTTTAGATTTTATCCAAATACCTATTCTTGGGGAAATGCTGTTTTTTCTTAACAAGATTGCCAGTTCAATTCATCCAGGACACATGATGAAGGGGTTTGCATGAAAGTGGGATAGGTTAGCATCCTATCATATGTTTGATGAAATAATGAAGAGGGGTTATTTTTTTTATGTCACGCTGACTAGAGACTGCTTGTTTGTGTCAATATAAATATATGAATCTCTTAGTTCTATTCCAGTACTATTCATTTCTGGATCATGGGCTTGAGATTTTACTGGCTATAGTTTGTGATTGGTTTTTGATGAAGCGTAAGGGGATTATGATTTTCATTATCACTATATTAGTTCCAAGTGGCTGAAGTACATGATAGGTGGTTCAAGAAGGATAAAAGATTAAAGATGTTCGCTACAACAACATTTGTTAAAGGGGAATCAAACCAGATAGGTGTTGATCCAAACTAAAGGGAGGTAATGAATTTATTATGACCCAACTAAAGCTACCACAATATTCTGGCATGTAAAAAATTCAAACTTAAATGATAGGTAAATTCTATCTTGTGTTGTTATTTTATGTTTAGATAATCTTCTTGTTAAGATAATATTCTTTTTAATTTTTATCATGTGTGTTTATTTTCTTTTATGTGGTCATCAGTTGTTTTTTGTTATTTTGGTCACTAGTTATCATCTTGTTAAGGTCACAGGTTATTTTCAGGTTGTAGTCAATGGTTATTTTTATATCGTGCGTGATAGAAATTGTTGTGGTCACTGTCGCTGGTTATATCATCTTATTGTGGTCACTGGTTTGCTTATCTTCAATTTTTTGGTATCTTGTATTTTTATTTTTATATCATGTGTCTAGATGAAAACTGTTTATGTTTGGGTCCTCAACATGCAGATTCTGATGTTGTTTGTCTAATGTGGATGGAGATCATGTAGGGTGCTACTTCCAACATAAAAGGGTGTTCCACTATGAAGGGATGGTAATATTGTGCATGTTCAAATCCATTGTAGCATATGATAGCTTGCGTGAAGTGCTAGGGATTCCAAATCTAGTTTCTTTTGTGGTTGGTTCACATCTGGTGGAGCATAGAGCTCTAAGTCAGGTCCACTATAGGCTTCTTCATTACCGCTACGAGTCGGTGAGCTTTTGAGTATTTTCGGTGGATTAGTGCTAACATTAGTGGCTAGTAAGGTAAATTTTGTCGACTCTTGCTGGATTGTGTCAAATTCATGGCTCATGTCAAGATACCTTCCTATGTTTACTACTTTTTGATTTCTGGGAACACATTTACCCTATTAGGGTAGGTTCATGCTACCATTGTTCACTCATTAAAGATCCAGTTTCTGGTAAGAGCATGTGTTGTTGTGATCTTGTTATGATTCTACTGATTCATAATTGATCCTATAGTAATTTTATAGCATATTTTAAATTTCTATATTAATTTTTTGAAATGAAATTGAGTTTGACTGGTTGATGATTTATATGAATCTTATTTTTGTTTCCAGTGTGATATAAGAGGACGAATCACTTCCGTCTCGAAGTGTATGAAAGGGGACTTGCTTACATAAGTGGTGAAACCTGATAGTGAGATGCTAGATTTTATCGACAAGTACATTTTCAAGAAAGGTACATGTAACAAACAAAAAGAAAATGTACTTGCTTTGTGATCCATGACAACAACATTCATCTCACAAACGTCTACTACCATCTAGCAAGAAAAGTAACCGGCAAGAAAGGGGACCCGCTTACATGTGTGGATCTTATTGTCAGTGTGAACTAGGATAGTGAAAACTGATGTATGAGAGAAGCATATTGTAAATTAACATGTTTTTAAATCATGTTTTAATATTTGTTTTCCAAATAATGCTAAGTTTGTTGGAGTTTCATATAATCTAATTTTATAATTATTATCTAATAAATATAATATAATTTTTTAGAAAAAACAATTTGAAATACTTACGCATAGTATTTTATTTTAAAAATAATTTATAAATAAAAATTAATTGTTGGTATTTCTTGTAATATTTTTTATAATATTTCTGATTGAAGGATAAATGCTAATATTATTATCGACCGATAAATCTGTCGTATGAATCTATTGATAAAAATTTTAATCAACATATACATTATCTGTTTGTATTAATATAATTGCAACAGAATTATTTTATCTGTCACAATAACATTTAGTGATATAGTTTATACCAAAAATTTAGTGATGGTACATATATTTTTGGTAAAATGCTTTACCAACAGAAAATCCACTTTTACCGACAGATATACTCCTGTTGAAAAAACCTAAATATTTTGGAGTGGGTGGAGCCTAACCTCAATCAGCATGATTAGAGGGTGAAATTTTTTAATGTTATGAACTTTTTTCGGTTATGTCTAGAAAATGCACGGGCGGAATTTTCGGACTTTTGATACGGTGCTCAGATGAAAAATCCAAGGGCATCATTGAATCCACAACACCAGGATTCGCTTAAGGGAGGTATCACTTCGACCGTAATAGTTCTGGAGAAAAATTAAGATTTTTGTACATTTAAAATAATAATAAAATAATTTAGTTATTTTATTTCTCTCGTATTTGTTCCTCTAACAGACAAGTGGCAGTGGCGGGACCAATGACCTGTCAAGAAATTAAATGGCTTGACTCATCAATTTTTTTTAACAACACCCTTGTAGTTAGGAAGGTTCCTATTAAATGAACCCCCATTAATTACACAGGCATTACTCATTCTCCCCCTCTCTTATTTATATGGATCTTGAGGAGTGGTATTGACATGACTTCACCAAGTGACAAAGATCGGATAATGTGTCACAACGCCAATCTCTTGGAGAATGGAGTTTGTTCCAGCGGGTGGTGATGAGCGACACCGAGTCACTAACCGAAGGACGAAATTTGAACATCAACTTTGGCATCTTGTTGCCGGAATGATGAATACCGACTCTCCCTCATGTGCGAACATTCTCCAACGATCTTGAGGTATGGGTTTAAATCTGTGTGATTATTGTTTCTCATGTTCTTCCCTTCTAAAAGAAGAACACAGATCAAATCACTAACTAGTTGATCCACATATGATTTATTCTTGCAGGATTGGGAATAATTATTGTAGTTTGATGTAAGGATTTTATTTTGTTATATTTTTTAGTGATTGTTGAATCCTTTTTCCACCCTCATGTTTTCAATATAACACGAAGGGCGTCGGCCAAAAGAACATGGCATGGACCCTCTACTACCTTGTTTACCCTTTCTATCCCTTTGTGAAAGACTAACAGCGCGATGGCACCAACCCACCACAATGGAGGTGGCATTCCATCATGCGCTGTAGGAGGAGGTTGTGGAATTATGCTATGATGGTTAGCAAAGAAGTTGACATTGACCGACTGTGAAGGTGGGTTGGTGTATCGTCGTGTGCCACTGGTGGGCAAGGGCCGCGACCAAAGTCGCGACAGTTGAAGAAGGCGGTCAAACCGAGTCGGCCGTAGTAAGAGGAGGCAGAGCGGTGTGCAGTTGTGCTCTGCTGGAGGAGTCTGCAACTTGATGCTATGATAGGTGGTGAGTGGCACGACCCTACGTCATGCTGGGTTGGTAGACTCCTGGTTGGCCAAAATGGTCGACCATTACGCGATGGGGCATCGCTCCACCGGCTGGCCGAAATGGGCCCACACTCGTGGGGCCAGCTGGGAAGACCGGTCCAGCTTCTGTCGGACTGAGCCGGACATTAGTGGGATCCAACCAGTGAACCAGACCACCCATTGGGCCGGTAGGGACCCGCAGCCCAGCGGGCTGGACCCACCAGCGAACTGGACCGAACCCGTGGCCTAGTGGGCCAACACGGGTGGGCTGATCCCCACTCGGTGGGCCGGGCCAACCCAGGCCCGGACCAACAAACCGAACCAGGCTGTCCCCGATAGGCCGAACCTAGTGAACCGAGCTGACCCTTAACAGGCTAGACCCGAGTGGGGTCAGGTAAACACCAGGACCCATTGTGTCGGGCCGGTCTGACCGAGTCGGACCGTGCCCAGACCCAACCAGTCCCTAGATAAATAAACCCCTATATCTAAGAAACCAAGTGTCTGATTGACATGATATTAGTGTATATGGGACCCATTTTGGGAAGCGGTCCCTTGGGCATATCTCGGCGGGCCAGACCGATCCGGGACGGACCGAGGTGCGAGCACCCCCGTTCCATGGAAATGGGTGTAAATAATAGACCGGGTGTTCGATTGACATGTCATCTATGGCGTAAGGACCCTAGTGATAAGGATGTTATTTTGAGAAAATTCAAGAGTGTTTTAGATAATGTTGGAATACATCTGGGTTGGATCGACTCTGAATCCAACCGGGCCCTCAGCACAAAAATGCCAATAACTAACATACCGGGCATCCGGTTGACATGTTATCTATTGCATTGGAACCCTTATGAAATGGTGTTCCTTTGAGATAATTCTTCATGGTGTTACTTGTGTGGTACCTTCACCTTTGTGGTGTAATCTCCATTGTGTTACTTGTGTGGTACCTTCAGCTTCGTGGTGTTGTCTTCATGGTGTTACATATGTGGTACTTTTACCTTCGTGTTTTTATCTTCATAGTGTTACCTGTTTGGTACTTTTACCATTGTGGTATTACCTTGTTGTAATTTTACCTTCATGGTGTTACCTTTGTGGTATTCTTACCTCTATTATGAGATGAGTTTATCTTGATAACTTTGGTATTTTTATGGGCATATACCTAAGTAGAGTTGTTGACTGCTTCGTGCTTTGTGATTGAGGTCCTGCTTTGTGGTCTTTCCTTTTTGGAACATTGGGAGACATTAAGGGTAATTGAGGTCCCTAATGAGTATTGTTATACTAACCCTTGCACGAGCTCCACCCACACCTTGTTGTGTCTTGTGCAGATGACATACATCATTGATCGAGGATGAGGGAGGCAGAATCGGACGATGCCCAGAGGTGGACCATTGGGTGTGACATGACGTAGGGACTACTGATTGAGAGTTGTACATACCCTTCAGGTAGGATCCTCAGTGGATGAACCATGAGATATTTTTCACTTTTTATTTGTACTTGTACCTTCCAATTGGGCTTGTATTCTGTCCCTTTTACTTTCAGCACACTTTTTATTACAGCAGTTTACTTCATGGTTGCTTCTTTGTCGTGTTCTTGGATTTTGTGTTTGTATAGTTTTAAAGGAAATGCCTTCTTGTTAAAAGTTATGCCTTTCTGGTTCTTCTCATCAGGCCCTATCCTATGGAAGGTGAGCTTGGGGTAGTCACGACTTGGGACCTGGGGGATTGGTCGTGAAAAAGTGGTATCAGAGGAGTCAGTTCTACCGAAGAACTAGGACTCTAATATTTTCTATGTGGAAATAGTTTTATGTTTTATGAGTGTGGTTTTCAGTTTAGGGAATCCAGTATTGGTGTGGAGGCTGACGTATCCATACCCCAAGACCATGAATTCTGAATTTTGAATCAGTGTATGAAAATAATGATTGCATGTGTTTTGGAAGTGTTTTACTTTTGTTCTCTTTCAGTCAGCTCACCATGAATAACATAATGACTATGACAAAACATTTAATTATTAGGATGTCGCCGCATAGATAGTTAGCTAGGATTCCTAATAGAGTACATGATAATGTCCCATTGAGTGATGAGGCTTCGGTGCAGGGCCCTCTTATTGTGTTATCACCTTCAGGTGGTGCACCAGTAGAACCACCACCCATTGGGCAGTCGATGCTACCAGTGGACCGCGTATGCCAACTGAGGGCACTGCACAAGTTCTGGTGGCAGAGGCCTCTAAGGTTCTAAGGTGATACAGATCCCCATTCGACTAAGGACTAGCTTGAGGTGGTGACCAAGTTTCTATCTAGCCAGGATACCATTCGAACATTTGGTGGTCCTGGTATAGAGCCTTCTACGTGGCTCAGTAGGATGATGACTGGGTTTGGATTACCCTGATCTTGCGATGAGGTGACTTTTTAGTGGACAAGCTTGAGAACCTTCCTCAAAGTAGGGGGTGTCTTTACATAAAAAGATAAGGGTTGAGTGTTCCCTAGAGCTTCTATATCTTTGGCAGGATGACATGTCGATAACTGTGTATTCACCGAGACGTACCGATCATCCCAGGTACTCGATGAATATATTATGGCTAGTGATTTAGGGATAGGACCTTCGATCGAGGTGTGTTTAGGGACATCCGAGACCACACTATTCCTCTAAGAACTCCTAATTATGTTAGGGTTCTAGAGAAAACCTTTGTGGTTGAATGTTATTTGGCTGAGTAGACACAACCAGTGAATGTTGGTAGTGGGAAAGTAAGAAAATGACACCAGTCTTAGAGACCTGAGTGTGTAAAATGTTTCAGGAAGAGGAATTGATAGGGATAGATGAATCTGCAGGGCATAAAAACGTGGAAGTGGAGCTATGAGAGCAGCATGAGGTGGTATAAATTTCAACATGTTACAACCACCACCCCAATGTGGTCCATACCAGGCCTAGGGAGATAGAGGATAGGTGAATGGAGTAAATGTATGCGGTCAAGGGGTGTGGCCCAAGGGCACCAGGAATGATTTGAGGTGTGGTCTGTGTCTACTAATAGCTTCCATATTAATATACATTGGTACCAATCATTCCTTCTTGCCACAAATTTTGTTCAAGAACTAGAGTATTTGGTTAAACTAATGAATTTACCCTTACGCCTGAAGATACATTTAGGAGGAGACTTGATAATAAAACTTATGACAACAGTGTGATATGATGCTTGAAGTGAGAGTTTTGGTTGGAAGCTCTTGGTGGTAGCGTCTAGGCCTTAAGATGTTAGTTTAGGTATGGAATGGTCATCAAGAGATCATACTCAGATTGACTATTTTAGGAAAAAACGATGTAGTATATCTACAACATTGGAATGGGGTTTTCCTTGGTTGGTGAAAAAGAAACCCAAGAAACACAGAATAAAATAATGCATAAGAGGGTGCAACCGATCACTCTTGATTCGGTTAACCTTACAATCATGGCATCAACAGTTTTGAGTTTTTAGTTCCCAATAGTAGTGGCAGAGTGTGTGGACATGTTTTCAAAAGATGTTTCCAGGATTGCCTCCCTAAAGGGATAGGGACTTATTCTTTGGCTAGGTACTACCAGATATTGTACCTGACTTCTCCATGGTAGCATCACCATTGTCATCTTTGACAAAGTAAGGAGAGCCTTTCCTTTGGATGGATAGGTTTAAACAGGTCTTTAGGGAGCTAGGACATAGAATGATGAGTTCCCCTATATGGAGGCTACCAGAAGTGGGTGTTGGATGTGTAGTTTACTAAAACACATCAAGGACAAGACTATATTGTTTCTTGATGTAGAAGTGGGTAGTGATCACCTACGAAACACGTCAGTTGAGACATCACAAGTAGAACTATGCTACCCATGACCTAGAGTTAGCAATAGTGATATTCGCACTGAAGATGTGGAGGCACTACATGATGGGTGAATGGTTTACTTTTTACTCTGATCATAAGAGTCTCAGGTATAATTTTCCACAGAAGGATCACAACTTTATATATTTATGATGGTTATAGTTTCAATAGGACTATGACTTTGAGATATTCTATACTCCTAGGAAGGGGAACGTGGTAGCAAACAAACTCAGTGAAAGGTCTGGTCTAAAGCTGATGAGTGAGGCATCAGAGTAGCTAGTCGTGCTGCGGATGTCATTTGTGGATAAAGATAGAGTAGATTACCTCCAGTATATGACTGTCACTCCCCCAATTCTTTAGTGAGATTGGGAGGCGTAGCATGGGTCGTTGACTGCGAGCCCCGACATGCTCAGATATCCTCAGGACAGCCTCTTAAAGGATTTTTTTAAGGTGGGGACCACATCGTTCTCTTCGGAGGACACACCATGGTACCAGTGATTCTTTTGGAGGAGGTGTTGAGGGAGTTCCATACATCCCCTTTAACGGTACATCTTGGAGTGGTGAAGGTGTACCAGGACGTCCGACATCAGTACTAGTGTCCACAGATGAAGGAAACAGTGACAGAGTTTGTATCACGATGCCTCACTTTTCAGCAAGTGAGGACTTCATAGAGCTGAAAAAAGTCTTATGCCGATAGGAGACAGAGACCCTTGGAGTCTGAGGAGGGAGACCATGTCTTCCTACGAGTCTCACCCCGAGGAGGATTATGAAGGTTTGGACGGGGTGGAAAACTTTCTCTGAGGTTCATCGGACCTTTCCAGATTTTCAACAGAGTTGGTGAGGTGGTGTACCATATAACTCTTCCCCCACAGATGCACCAGGTGCATAATGTTTCCCATGCACCGCAGTTGAGGAGATACATTCATAATTTTTCTCACACTATAGAATAGAGTGAGTTAGAAATGATGATGTGGACACTTTTATGGAGTTCCTGGTGGAGATAGAGGATCAATATGAGAACGTTCTTCATGGACGGTGGATCCCTCTGGTGAGAGTTTAGTGGTAGCCTGGGAACCTCTAAGATTGAACATGGGAGCAGGAGGCTCCGATTCTTGATCAATACCCTCTTTTGTTTGGTTCTCCGTGTTGTGGCTTTTGGGTACGAAAAGGACTAAGGTGGGGAGAATTTAAAAACCTGTATTTACATGTAATTGTTTTAATTAAATGGAATTATTTCAAGACTGTGAAATCCTACGGTGTGTAATTCTGAGGTCCGGAGTGCCTGGAATGATTTGTCAAAAAATGATAAGTTTAAGAATAACGTGCATGAGTGATTTTCATTAAAAGTGTAATAACTCTTTAACAAGTTCTTGGATAACAAATATGATTGTACCATTGCGTTTAAGATGGCAGGTTTACCCTAGGTACGACATAAGTTTAGTTGGCATAGCCCTCTAGTGGGAAAACCTGAAAATGGCTTAACCATAAATACAATAATTAAATAAAATTTATTTATTTTTCAAATGCTTATAACACACGAATGGTAACTAGGACTGACAATCTGAGACCACTGCAGAACTCGTGAGGGTATGCTTTCTTTATTATAATAATAATATTGGCTGGCGTGGGCCACCAATGAATGTGTACTTTTCCGTAAATAAAATAATTAAGTGACAATAATTTTATTGTAAAATTTATAACATCTAAACTGTAACTCAGATTGAAAATACGAGAGTGCCATTGAGCTATTGAGGGTGTGTTCTCCTTAGGCGGATCCTAACCTCGACCATCATGAGCCGAGGGTGACTATTAAAAATTTTATAATCTTTTTTTCAGGTATGTTTAGTAAATGCGCAGGCAGTATTTTCTTACTTTTAAACTAGTGCTCAGATTAAAAATATTTGGGCACCGTTGAATCCACAGTGCTGGGATTTTCTAAAGGGTGGCTTCACTTCGACCGTAGTAGTTCTGGAGGAAAATTTTGATTTTAGGACTTATAAAAGAATAATAATATAACATAGTTATTTTATTTCTCTCGTTTCTATTCTTCCAACGGACAAGCAGTAGTGGTGGGACCAATGACATGTAAAACAATTAAATGGCCCGACTCCTCAAATACTTTGTAACATCGTCATTGGAATTAGGAAGTTTTCTATTAAATGAACCCTGATTAATTCCACAAGAATTACTCACTCTCCCCCTCTCATATTTATATGGTGCTTGGGGAGGGGTATTGACATGGCTTCATCAAACGACGAAGTTCTGATGAAGTGTCGCGACGCCAACCACATGGAGAACGGAGCTAGTTCTAATGGTCGGCGACGAGCGACACCAAATCATGAACCAAAGGGAGATATTTGAATGACAAAATTGGAATCTTGTTGTGGGAACAACGAATGCTTACTCTCCCTCAAATGCAGATGTTCTCCAATGATCTTGAGGTATGGGTTTAAATCTGTGTGACTACTGTTTCTCATGTTCTTCTCTTCTAAACGAAGAATGCAGATCCACTCATTAACGAGTTGATCTGTGGATGATTTCTTCTTACGAGATTGGGAATAATTATTGGAGGTTGATGTAAGGATTTTATTTTATTTTATATTTTCAATTGATTATTTAATCATTTTCCCTCTCTCATGTTTTCAAGCAAACACGGAGGGTGTGGGCCAAATTAACATGGCCCAAATCCTCAGCTACATTGTTTACCCTTGCTCTCTCTCTGTGAAAGACCACCTATACGACGGAACCAACCATCCATGATGGAGACGGTGCGTCGTCACACGCCACAGGAGGAGGTCGTGGTGGTTAGTAGAGTGGCGGGCATCGACTAACCGCGAATGTGGTGTGGCGTGCCATCGCGTGCCGCCAGTGGGCAAGGGCCACGACCGAATCTGCAGTAGGTGAAGAAGGAAGCCGGCTCGAGCCAACCATGGGATGCAGAGGTAGAGCATCACACCGCTGGAGGAGGCAGCAGCTCGAAGCTGTGGGAGGTGGAGAGCGGCGTGGCCCCATGTCGTGTCGGGTTAAAAGACCCTCGGTCTGCCAAAACATCTGACCGTTACGTGGTAATGCATCACCCCACTGGCTGGCCGAAACGGCCCTGCACTCACGGGGATAGCTGGGAAGATGGGTCTTCCATCTGTGGGACCGGGCCAAACATGGGCGGGACTCGCCCAGCGGACCGGACAGCCCGGCGGGCCGGGCCAGACATACCATCAAACTGGGCTGAACCCGCAGCCTAGTGGGCCACCGTGGGTGGGCCGTTCCCCAATGGCGGGTCGGTCCAACCGCGGCCCAGGCCCACGAACCGTACCAGGCCGACCTAGATGGGCTAGACCCTATGAACCATGCCAACCCTTAATGGACCAGACCCAATCTGGGTGAGGTAAACCCTGGGACCCATTGCGTCGGGCCGGTCTGATCGAGTCACACCGAGCATAGACCCATCCAGTCCTTGAATAAATAAACACCCGTAACTAACAAACCGGATGTCTGATTGACACACTATCAATGGCGTTGGGACCCATTTTGAGAAGCGGTCCCTTTGGCATATTCCGGCAGGCCCGACCAAGACGATCACCCCCGTTCCATGGAAAGTGGTGTAACTAACAGACCGAGTTTCCGATTGATGCGTCGTCTATGGTGTGAGGACCCTAGTGACAAGGTGGTCCTTTTGATATACTTCTTGAGAGTTTTGTAAAAAGTTGGAATAAGGTCAGGTTGGATCAACTCTAAATCCAACCAGGCCCTCAGTATTATAATGCCAATAACTTACAGACCGAGCGTCCAGTTGACCTGCCATCTATTGGGTTGGAACCCTTATTATGTGGTGGTCCATTAGGATATTTTCATAGATCTTCATGGTGGATGAGGTACGACCGATGGATTTAGTAGTGGTTTTACAAAACCTGTTGTGAGCGGAAATCTAGTGGATGGCAGTGAGGCGGAGGTTGGAGATAGATCATTTGGAGGTTCGTACTGAGAGATATTGTGTGGGCCTCTGCTCAGAGATCCTGTGTGGGTCAGTGCATACCATTCCTGCGTGGGTCAGATCCTATGTGGGTATGCACTCAGCGATCTTGTGTGGGTCAGCGCATACCGATCATGTGTGGGTCATTGTGAGGGTTAGTACCTATTGACTCCAGGTGGGGCAGATCCTTTGTGGATCATTGTGGGGGTTAGTACCTATCGATCCTGTGTGGGTCAGAATCCGTATAATCATCAGCAATTCCTATTGATAGAATAAGATGATCCAGATTCGCGACTAATCAAATGTACTTCTGTACTTCACTAATACCTGGTGTGAGATGAGTCTTTTATCTTTGTGGTGTAACCTGTATGGCACCTTCACCTTTCTGGGGTAATATTCTTGGTGTTACCTATGTGGTACCTTCCCCTTCGTGGTGTTGTCTTCGTGGTGTTACCTATGTTTTACTTTTACCTTCATGGTGTTTTCTTCATGGTGTTACCTGTGTGGTAATTTTACCTTCATGGTGTAACATTAATCGGGTTACTTTATGGTAAATTTACCTTTGTTGTGTTACCATTGTGGTATTATTCCTTCATGTATGAGATGATTTTATCTTGATAACTTTGGTATACATATGGTAATATACCTAAGTAGAGTTTTTGACTACTTCATGATTTGTGATTGAGTTCTTTCTTTGTGGTATTTCCTTTTTGGAACTCTAGGAGACCTTCGGGGGTCTTGGAGTCCCTAAAGAGTATTGTTATACTCACCCCTCCATGGGCTTCGCCCGCACCTTGTTGTGTCTTGTGCAGATAACGGATAACATTGATCAATGCTGAGGGATATAGTATTTATTATCATCTTTTGATGGATGGTTGGTATAAAAGGATCATTTTAACTCTAGAGGATGTGCTATGATCTTTTTCGATATATTTCCCTGGATGTTGGGACCAAAATCTCTCCTTAAAATAATTCTTATATAATAATCGTTTTCATTTCAAAATTCATATATCTCCATATGAGTCTCTATATACGAAGATATATAGGACTCCAATATGTTGGGATGAATTTATAGATTGGAATTTGATAGATCCTCATGTTCTCTAAGAAATGATGGTGAAGGCTTAAGAAATTCTTCACATATATGAATGTGTCACGAAGATGATAGAAGAGTTATGAAAATAATCATTAATGATATATAGAGATTGAATTTGGTGACAATTGTTTCTTTTAGATAAATCATTTGAATTTGGTTATGATATTTTTTTAAGAAATGGAAGTGAATCCCTATGTATATCAGTCCCTTCATGATACTTGACCATGTTGGTGTAGTAGATTATCACTTAGAACTCCCTCCTTATCTATATAAAATGCATGATGTCTTCCATGTATCTCTTTTGTGGAAGTAAGTACCTTATCCATCACACACACTAAACTAATAATGCATGAATCTTTAGAATGATCTCTTATATAAGGAACAACCATTTGAAATTTCTAATCTAAAAGATAAGGTGTTGTAGAATAGGGCCACTCATCTAGTCAATTTTATATGAAGGAATTATAAGTTAATGAATGATATGTGGGAACCAGAGGATATAATTAGACAATATTATAATCTCGTTTTTTTATCTAAGTAATAAAAATTCATGGATGGAATTATTTTTTGAGGGGTAGAATGTAACGACCCATAGTTTTTAGAAAATAATTTTCCTTAATTAAATACTATGTTACTTACTTTTACAACAGGAAACACAAAACAAAAATGACAACCATTTAAATTTAATATAAAAATTAAAAAATTAAATTAGATTACAACCATTAGTTGTTATGTTAAAATGGAATTAACCTACTGATAAAAAATATATAAAAAGGTATAACAAAAAATGGAAATTTTATTCATTGAAGATACTTGTTTCTTAAAAGAATTTCATTCGTTATTCATGCTTATATAGAAATTAAAATGTATCACTTTGAGAAATGTAATCATATAAAATTAATTGGATAGTTGTAATAAGAATTTTCAAATTTGGGCATGGGTTAATTTTATTTTTATGCATAATAATACCAAGGTAAATATTGGTTATGTGGATAAATAAATTATTTTTAAAAGAATGATATTTTATTAAATATTTATTTTTAATTGGAAGTATATATTTTAAATTATGGATATAATATGACCATTAATAATATATATAAATTAATCAACACTCATTTAGTTGGAAATCAATGTTAAATAATATTAAAGACACATAATATTAAAGGGGATTTGTAATAAAATTCAAAACATTATATATTTTAATTTATAAGATAATTTTCTCATATTTAGATAATGAATTTGATTAAATGTGGTTTAAATTAATATTAACACATAAAACATTTATAATAAGGATCATCTTATACTTTTAAAGATAAAATAATTACCATGGTTAAATTTTAATAAATATTAATACGGTTAGAATGTGTAATCTAATATTGCTCGAATTTTACTACATCAATTTGACACATAAAAAATAAAGATTACATTTATTTGGATGGAAATTAAAATCATTGTTTATCACTAGAATTTCCACTCCTAACCCACATAACTATTAGGTAATTCCATTCTTACCTCTTACCTAACATTCTTTCTCAATGTTTTGTCCCTCGTTTCACCTATAAAATGAGCTCACTTTCACCATATTCAAGTTCACAAACATAGTTTGGTATTTTCATGAAAACATACCCAATTTAATTCTATTATATCCCCTATGTAAATTTTTTAGCCTTTATCACTAAAAAGGTTTCTCAAGAACTTTATTTCCAATGGATAATTCACGAGATTATCTAAATTCTCATCATAAATATTACTTACTTTTAACTTTATTTATTTATCCATCTCATTTTCCATCCTCCATAAAAATTATAACCATGTGTATATAATTAAGAAAGTATAAAAAATATAATTCAATGTTACTATATTGATGGTATAACCATTATCCATTTTCCTCCCATTCAATAGAAAAAATGATAATGTTGCTTTGGTACATGTGCAGACTACTACCTCCATAAACAACACATTTCATTTTTCATCACCACCATTATATGATGGTTTTATAAATGGGTTAGTGAATATATATTTTATTTATTCCATAAATTCTATTCTAAAAAAATATTTTAGGAAGTGTATAAGTTATATTATCAACAAGTGATAACCACCTAAAATGAACATATCATGAGGAAAAAATGACTTTTTAGTAGAGAAAGAATATATTTCATTTAATTTTTCCTTATAACTCTATAAAATTTGGATTCACCACATTAAAAAAATTAAATAACACCATATTAATTTTGAGATAATGATATTACAACAGAAGGATCTCTTTCATCGATATAATCACACATAGATTGTAGCATTCTATTGTTAGGTCTGTTTGAAAACCTATATAAAAAATAATGATTTTCAAACATAATATTTTATATTAATGAGTAAAGAATTATTATTTTCTATTTTATTAATAAAAATTCTAAATCATTATTTAAATTACCATCGTTAATTTGTAAAATACTCTAAAATATGCTTGTTGCTAATTTTATCTATCTGAATCCTAAAAAACTTATTGAATATAATTATAGTCCTATAAACTATCCAAAAAAAATTAAAATCCTTTTATGATCTAGGAATGATGATAACTGGGAGAATAATGAAGAAAAACACTATAATTATGAAACCAGTTCAAAATGATCAAGATTACTGAAACCAAAAATCAAAAATAGAAACGCACAAAAATACATTTAGATCAATTATAAATTATTTTTCTCAAATGGTATGTATATTAAAAATCTTCTAAAAATTGTTGTTAAGATAGTTATTTCTATTATATAGGAAGCAAAAGCTCGTATGTGGAAATCAAGAGTGAAGGTAAGAGACTTTGGTAACTCAAATATCTTTCTTTGAGTTATGTAGTTTATCTTGAACTTTGAACTTAATTGTTTCCATATATTCAATGATATCCTTTTCATAGGATTCCCAATTTTATCTCTCTAGGTAAAATGAATTCATAATTGAAATCCCCTTCAATGAATGATTTTCTTTTCTATAAAATTATAATATGTTTTCCTCTTATATATTGATTTCTTATAAATGGATTTTTCTTTCAAGTGTATGTTTTCACTTACCAAAGTTCTCCTTTATTTTTTTTGAAATTCAAGTATGTATCAATTCATTATGTAGTCATAATTTCCTTTTTAATTATAAAATATTTCTATCCCTTTTATGATTTGGCTTTTTTCCTCTTTATATGAAAATAGATATATTTTCTATAATGTTATGTTTTAAAAATTACCCTCTGATGATTTTATTAATTTATTATTTTGAGTTATTAAATTTGGCCTCATTTTATCTTGTTTATGTGTTGATTCATATGATACACATTAAAAAAATTTGAGAACCATTTTTATTTAGGGGTTTTAATGATGCGATGATTTGATGTTTCTTGTGGAACAAATATGTATGGATAATATTTAAGTGACGAGTGGGCATGATATATCCCTCCAATGCATTTGGTAAATAAATATATCTCATGATATAATAGTGAAATTAGTATTGATTCTTGATCCATTATTTGTAATTGGTTATGATTCCTAATACACTATGGAAAATAGGACGTGATTCCTTATTGTAATGTTTGATCAGTTATGGGAAACATGTGTTGATGAATCATACATAATTTTTTGTTTCTATGTTTTTATTGGTGCCACACTCTTCTGATATGTGAAAAATCTATAGACGTCGTCTCGTGATTTATGTCTCAAGTTTTCCTAGTCTTTACACCATGTTATATTTTTGATCATTTGGGATTAGTTTATCTCTTATCATTCCACATGGACTGTTTTTATAATTCCATGTTCTATATATCAAATATTTTTATACTCTTTATGTTTAATCATATTATTATGATCTAATTCTAGGTAACATGTTGATATTTTAATTTTTTTCCTTTACTGGGAATTTTATCTCACCCCTTTCTTATGTTTCTATTTCTTAGTGAATAATAGTGAGTTTTACTAGGGAGATGTTTAGATGCAGATCTAGTATGATGGAATTATGGGTATTTGGTCAAAAACAATGTAAAATAAGTGTCTTATGCAGCTAGTCTTCAAATATACTAAACCTCCCAATTCTCAATATATTATTATTGTTATGTAATGTAATATTTTATTTTTGGAAATGATATAAAATGATGTCATATATATATGGGGTTTCATTAGTTAGTATTTGAACAAGGTTTAGTTATTTTTTAAGTTATTTTACATATATTTTGAGTTAGGTTTAGAGAACCTTAATGAATACCCTATAGATAAGTCTATGAATATAATTATTAATTTAAATATTGGTAAAGATAGGGTAGGTGGTTTTCATAGTAATATATCAATGTGTGGATATAAAAAGTGCATGGAGACTCTGGAGATGATGTAACTCAGGTTAGTAACCCAAAAAAGGGTGTGATGGGTATTATGAAAATTATAATTGATATGTTAAATAGATACATAACTATAAACCTATTTTGAATCTTCTAGGATATAATATTAATTTTATCATATGGTCTTTAAAAACCACTAAAAAGGATTGATATCCTTGTTACATTGAGGGAAAAGGTTAAGAAAATTAAGATAACCCAACTTAAAGTAACCTAAGATTGATATAGATTGAACTAAAGGATTTAACTACTAACATGGAAAAGTAAAAGGGTAAGGGTTTTAAATTTGAATACCTTTTATATTATTGATTATGATAACCCCCATATGATGTTAATTGTTCTTCAGTCATGTTAGACCTTTTTTTTATAGATGGATATAACAAGAAGAAACTGTACTTGCAATGGATGTGAGGAAAAATACGAAAACTTTCACAATGGAAACCCAATGGAATGGAGGAAAGAGTAAAAAAATATCTTTCAATTAAAACCCAAAATTCACAAGATATGTATTATAATATAAATTGTTTAGAGTTCCCAAACACACTAAAGAGGCAACAATTTTCTATTGATTCTTTCATGTGACAATGTCCACCCTACATCAGTGGATCTTCTAATCCAATAATTTCTGAGAAAAGGATTAGTACAATGTAAAATATATTTTTCAATATCCAATACTAAAATCATGATAAATTTTTTATAGTTTTATATTGGTTACATGTAAAGTCTAGAAAATGGTGGAATCTTTTTACAAATTCAACAAAGGTTTTGGATTTAGACTCTATGATCTAGAAGGAGAAAAAAAATGTTTTCATTACTGATTATTTTCCTCACACACTTCTAAGAAATGTAGATATGGAATTATTGGAGTTAAAAAATGATGAAGATTCCATTGGGACTTATAAAAATAACTTCACAAGACTGGAGACCTATGCCTTCAACCTCATCACAGATCATAATAGTTATAATGGATTATTCTTTAGTGGCCTTAAACTATGTTTTTGAATGACAATATCTATAAGATATATTATTATTTATGAGGAGTTTCTAAAGGTGGAGATGGAAGTTAGAGGCCCTCATTACTAGAGACAAAAGAAAATAACTATTGAATTTTAGGGAAATCAGAAGAAAAATATTAGGAAGGAAAGAATATTCAACTATGTTCATGCAATAAATACGTAAAAATGCATGAGATATTTATTAAGAAAGATAGGAAGATATTTTAAACATGGTAGAAAATAATATAAATCTCATGAAATCCTAAATGATTAAAAAAGGTTTAGGGAAGAGAATATGATCCCCACTAATTCTCTACCTACACATCAATGTTTAAAATTCATGAAATTTGGGAATTATGAAAATCCATGCCCTTACCCTAGAGATAATGTAGTTTATAGGACCCAAAAAACCCACATGTACCCATTATTAAACATTAATTAATATTGAGTTTTATGTAAATAATTCATTCTCTTGAATTTTTGGATCTATATGGTTTAGAGTTTCAGAGAATTAAGATATCACCCTTACATAAATAAATATTACATCATAAAGTAGACACTTCTACTTAGCATCTATTTTTTTCGAAAACAAAACATTTAAGATATAATAAATTTTTTATCATGAATAATCTTTACATTTTTTATCTTGGACCCATATGTGTCCCTATTCATATCTTAAACCCTTTTAAAAACATTTTAAAATGTGGGAAATTCATTAAAATCTCAGTATTGGGCATAAAAATAAATAAACCTATTAGTCCATGAATAATTATAAAAAAATGGAAATTAAAATTTGAGCTCAAAATAAAAATTTTTATACATAAAAATCAACCTCTCTGACCAAATATTTTTTTAAATCATTTTATAAAAAACATTTAAATGTAGAATATAACTCAAAAAAAGGTTTCTTTACAGTCATTTAAAATTCATAATAACTTTTTCACAATGTTATACATTTCACCCTTAAGAAGTATAATACACATTACTTTGAATATAAGCTCATTGCATACCCTTTAAGAATCATAATATTTCCACAAATACCATAAAAAAATAGGTGAATAATATAAGTAACTTGATGCTTCATTTTTATATCCCTCTTAAAATCACTCTTATAAATTGAATAACCTTCATAGTCACAAATAGAATAACCATAATGGTAAATTCCATTAATCTATTTGGATAAACCTATTTTGTTAACTCGATCCCTTTACCCAATTCATTAGAGAGATATAACGGGCTCACCTATTTTTAATTTATAACATAAAATATATAATCATAAATAATGACTAAAAAACATAACATAATATATGAAATCTTGTATTATAAAAACATTCTTTTCAACCACAATACAACATTTTCATATATTAATATATCTATTTCCTTTAAAACCCAATTTTCAAAACTAAAATTATAAGAATAAAGGGAATGAGGTTTTTTATGAAAACATGGAATATTATAAAGGAATATAAATAAAAAATAACAGTTACCATGGTAGAAAAAATAATTTATTTTTTATATGTTAAAATAGAGCATTCATTTTGTCTTTTTGTGAAAATGTTCAATATAAGATACGTAAAAACATGCCATTTTAATCCATTTTAAAGAAAGTAAAACATGAAATAAAATTTCCATTATAATTAATTTCTTCACATATAAATACATATCAAAAGTATTTTTTTTATAATAACGATGTGGAAGACAAATATTAAGAAAAGAAATATCAAAAATATTAAAAAACATGTTTTTAATGTAAATTTTCCTTTACATTGAGTTTGAATTATCCTATATGAGAATTATATTCATAAATAGTAAACTTATGTTATTTATTTAATTTATTAAGAAAATTTATATATTTTATTTATTATCACGTTATATTTAATTCTCTATTCAATTTATTTTATGTTAGATGTTTTTTTTGATATTACACTCGTTGTCCAAAATGACTTCAATAGGTTGACTACGGTAAAAAGGATAATTATACCATCAAATAAATAAAAATAATAATTATGAAATAGTTACCATTATTATTCATATATTATAATCTTAAAAACAATCATGAATGATATTTATGGAAAATGTACCATAATACAATCATGGAGACGGTGGGTCGTACGTACGCATGAGTAACATTTTAATTTTCCAAAGATTATGATGGGAATAAGGAAAGTATTATTTTTACTTTATAGAATCATAATAATATCATAATTATCATATTATTTATTTAAATACACTAATATATACAACCCATAGGATTTTTTGATGAAAATGATTCACATCTCTTCTTGGAGGTGGTAATCCACACGTTCGCACGGACAAAGTTTGAATTTTTCAATGGATGGAAGAGTAATAAAGTAGATGATATATAATATTTATAATATGATAAATATTTAATTAATATCATATATATATATGTCTATATTTGTGTGTGTGTTTTTTTGTGTTAAATCCATCATTATAACCATCTATGAGGTGTGGTGATGGAAAAATAATTACATCAATTCGTGTGGTGGTAGTCGACGCACCCACAAATGATGGTTTAATTTCCCATTTAATGGTAGTGGAGATGGATATAGGTTATTAAATTAATATAATTACATAATAGTATATGTATGATAATGATTTTATTATCTCATTATGTTTGGATAATAATTTTAGGTGGTAGAAGAATAAATAAAATAAAAACGCTCAGTTATGAGCTATACATATTCTTCGGAAAACCTATTTAGGGTTATAAGTAAAGCCTTCATAGATTAATTTTTTATAAAACAAAGGCTTATAGGGAGTGGTTATAGAATTAAATTAGGTATTTGGTTTGATAGTTTCTGAAACAATTCTTCTTAAGTTTGAAGAAAAAATGATAAGAGGTTCCCTTTTATAATAGAGGGGATGAGAATTTTCTGAACTTCTTAAAGATTAAATTAATATACATTAATTATCATGGAAAATTGATACATAATGATTTTATTAGATGAAATTATAATTATGGATCAAAATAATCTCATATAACAAAATTTTGAAAAGTTTATGTTTTTTTTACACTTTTGTTTTTTTAACTAATGTTAATACTTTTTGACAATTACCGCAATAGAAAAGTTTTTTACACTTTGGGGTCAATATATTTACTATAAAAAGAAAAATGAACCATAAATGGACAAATTATTACATTATAAACTTCATCTCATCTATATGGACAAAAATAATATTTTTTTAATTTTAAATCATTTAATAAAACAATGTTTATTCTAAAATATAATTAATGTAATTTTTTCAATTATCCATTTAATTTAACTTCGAAAATAACCGGAAAGAAAAAAAATTGAATATAATCCTTCCACATAACACAAAAAAATTATTATTATCTAAAACATTCATTAAACACATTAATTTATTCAAATTATTTTACTTTTAACAATATTAAATAATTTTTTTTCATTTTTATATTAATTAAATAAATATTATGTTAGGGTTTAGTTTACATTTATGGTAATTATTTTATCCATATAAATTAGAATTAAATTTCTATAATAAAAAATATTTAATATTTAATATAATAATTTATAACTGAATATTTCTTCTATTCATCCATATCACAAAATTTTATAGATATTACAGAAAGAGAGTGACATTTTTTACTTTATATTTAAAAATAATAATATAAATGTTTTATTAAAAGTAAAGTCTAAATAAATTGCCTAATTTTGTAATTCCATATGATTATAGATGATATATACTCAAAAAATGAAATAAATTAATGTTTTTGTATCATTTTTAGTCATTAGCATTTACGTTTTAACCTTAATTACCTAATGTACCCTTATTAAGTTGACAAATATTTATTACAGTTACTATTTATAATGAAAAAAATAAAATTGACATATTTAAAAAAATTTGAAAAAATGATTAAAAATATGAAATAAAATTTCCAAGATTCAGTTCATATAAGTGGAATATGTTATTTTAAAATTAAAATATCAAAATGCGATGAAAACATATTTTTTAGAGAAATTCCTTTTATGTATAATTTTTTTTTCTACAAAATAAATGTATAAAATTTATTCCAAACACCATAATTGGATTATTTTTAATAAAAATGAACTTATTGAAATTTAAAACTAATGTAAAATGTAATTTCATTTTGTAAATACTTTAAAATAAAATACAATCTTCAATAAATATTAGTAATTTTTACTATTCAATTATAAAAAATGCAACATTCCATTAAATTATCAAAAATTAATCATAAGATAATTTTAACATGATGAATTTAATTCCAAAATGTTGTTATTTTTTTAAATTATAATTATATTTATTTAAAATCAATCTTATAAATAAAATCATATAATGCATGAAAACTCAATATTGTTGGAAAAAAGCTTCTTCTTTTTACTGAAAAATTGACAAATATTAATAAATTGAATATAAATCTATAAAATATAATTTAGTACTATATAAAACTTATTTATATTAAAATTTCCTAGGTTTTTACATTCTTTCCCCCATTTGGAAATTACTTTCTCGAAGTTTTATTCATTACATAAACAAGTGGGAATAACATTCCCTTATAGCATTTCTAGATTTCATTGTTTCTTCTTAAACCATATTATTTTACCACTAACCCTTAACTGGATGAATTAACTTATTCCACAAAACATAATCTCTATATTCAATAATATGAATATGTTTTTCCTCATAATAATGGTTCACTTCTAATTAAACTACTTTAGGATTCAAAACATGAGATGGATCCTGTAAACATTATCTTAACAACGAGACATAAAATAAATCATGTAACTAAGATAAATGTAGAGAAAAGTCCACTAAATAGAAATCTAATCCAAATTTATCCAGTTTTCCATAAGGTATAATGAACTATGGACTTAACTTTCCCTTTTGACCTAATTGCATTACACATCTCCATAAAGGCACATTATGAAAAAAAGATCATCTACCTCAGAAGAAAGATATTCTCACCAGTTATCTATATAACTTATCTTCGTTATTATAACATACAAAACTTTATAAGGATAATTAAACCCTTTTTGAAAATAATATATGGGTATTCTTATGTGAAAAATATAAATTTTCAATAAAAATTAATTAATTAATGTTTTAATGGCCTTATGTAAGGGAAAAAAGCTCTTTTAATACTTTGGAATATTTTAGAGAATACTTTCATAGATAGGCACTAAATAATTGTGGTGTTCTAACTCCTGTAGAGCCGTGATGTGGATGAAAGAAAAATATTAAATATATTATATTATGTGACTGTGATTTTTTTCAATGGTAGAGAGGTATTTTTATAGATTTAATTTAATCCATTTTATTCATGTTTAAAATACCAAGGATGATGATAATTTCAAATCATTCTGAATTGGGAATGGTTCTAGGATTCAAAGGTGAAA
This sequence comes from Viscum album, assembly GCA_963277665.1. Classification (NCBI taxonomy): domain Eukaryota; kingdom Viridiplantae; phylum Streptophyta; class Magnoliopsida; order Santalales; family Viscaceae; genus Viscum; species Viscum album. The sequence continues at coordinate 223,778,413 of OY728135.1, read as the reverse complement.
TTGATCTCATATTTAAACTCTTTTCATCTTTTTTACTTGCATATAGGTTAAGAAGTGCTTAACTTTTAGGCATGTCCTGTACAGGTTATTAACATGATTGTTGGCATGCGTTTGTAGATATAGAAAGTACTTATATTTTTTAATTGTATTATTTGAGTTTTTTACAATATTTTTAGTTTTTTTTTGAGATATAAATAATTCATTGACATTAGTGTATGTTTTATATTGGGAATTGGCCTGATTATTGGCATGCGTGTGTAACCCAGTCAGAAACCTATGTTTAGAAAGCTGTTGATTTTTAAGGCATATTTTATTATGGGTAATTGGAATGATTGTTTGGAATGTGTGTGTATCCCATGAGACTGTTATTTTATGTTGGATCACATGTGGTGTGTGTGTGTGACCATGACTTTTTATTTTATTACATCAATATTCATTGTTCAAATTATTATACTACTTGAATTGATGTGATGTTGACCTATAATTTCCATTATGTATCATATATGATGTATTCTTTTATACTATAATTGAGCATTAAGTTTTGTACTATTTGGATAGTATGGAAGATGTGACACATGTGTTGGTCAATATTGGATGACATGTGAGATATGAAACATGATTGTTGACATGTGATATTTGACTCATGTTCGAGACTATTCTCTAAGAGGCATGTGACAGACTTGTGTAAGAATGTAATTAGACTATTATAGACATCATGATGTGTCATGTGATTTTGGATATCTACATTGGAGATATGTGATAATAATTTGGACATCATTTGATAGTTGATGCATGATATTGGCTATCCACTCCAAATGGATGTGATAAAACCATTTTGGTGAGCATGTACTTGAACTATACTAACTGGAGGAATGTGTCACCTGCTTAGGGATATCCACTCGAGGAGGATGTTCTTGGCTGGTTATCGATATTCCACTTGGCACTATGATAACATTATTGAATTTGGTCCTCAGAATACCCAAAATATATTTGGTAATTGCGATATATACTATTTTTTATATCTATACCATGTTTATTACAATTACATGAAATTCTATATTTTTTTCACTTATGTTAAGGGTCATTAGTGGTTTTATAGAGATTCTATTACTCACACCCTACTTGACCATTTTAGTATTCTTATATATTACATAATTAGGGATCTTATGAAGGTAAAGGTCCATGTGGTGGAAGGTTAAATAGGTGTAATAGGAGGATACAGATGATCGTGGATGGAGTTTTAGCTGCACATCAGCTGGTGTTTAGATTTTATGGGCTTACCTTGTACCCTGTATCAATGCTTATTATGATTATTTTATCCTGTATAACATATTTTTGTGTCCACGTGTATTACTCTAATTATTTTATTGTTATTTTAATGGTTATTTATTCTTCTATGCACTCTAATAGAGGGTACAGTCTCCACATGGTTCTCCTCAAGACCCTCACTGCTAGTCTATAGCTGCTTGCATATAGGGAGGCAAGAATGAGGCAAATTGGAATTCCATATTATACTTGGTGGCAGATCTTAGGATGTCTCACTTCTATAAAATTTCCTCATGCGTTGTTGAATCATCTTCACTTTCTCATCCATTTCTTCATCGAATTTAGCTCCCAACAATCTTATTTCCATGAATTCATCCAAAAAAAGATAATGTATGAAACGACATACTATATAATGCCTAAAAATGTGTCATATTTATACTAGAATGAAAAGTTTTGTTATATGAAAACTAAAACAATGTTATACATTGATCCCAAATTCCATGGTAATTCATTGAACAAGATGAAAGAATATGCTCTAAGGATTGAATCATTCGATATAACTATCCATGAAATTGAGAATGAAATTATGCATTGAAAATTAATTTGTTACCCAATAACCCCGGTTATCCATTTATGAAATTAGTGGTGAATCTAGGATCATGGTTAGACACAATGAAAAAAGGGAATCAATGTAGCCTAAAATCTATTTAATATAATTTCAATAAATTTAATACAAAGTCATAAAATTTCAAATGGGAATAAAATTTCAAAATTATTTAGTTGATCAATAATTACCCAAATAACATTGTTACCCTAAGATGTCTTTGGTAATACCCATAAAACATCCATGGATATATTATCCCATTTCAATTCTGATGCCATCAAAGGCCTATGCATACCCTTTGGTAGTTCTCATTCAACTTAATCTATTGAAAATTCAAACATTTCATAGTAAAATAGATAATCTATTTCTTCATTCTTTTCCACCAAAATTGTCCCCGAAGTTATCTATTCAATTTTTTTATTCCACTATTGGTAGAAAATAAGAAACTATGAGCCTCACTAAACATTTCATTCTTCAATAGGAGTTCATATAAAACACATAACGTTTTTATAAATATCAAAACACTTTCATTGTCAACATCTAATTTATAATACATTCTTTCTTAACCGACTCATCATTTTCCTAAAACAAGTGGTCTTCTTTATGAGATTCCATAATTATGTCTTACATAGAAAATTTTACTAACACATGAAATAAACTATAGGGAGTTTTTATATGCACAATCTAAAAAAACCCATTCATCAAATAATTAACCAAATAATCATGTTATAGATATATCATTATTAATGATTAATTATCTTTCTAACTCAAATAATCATCTAAACTAGATAGAAATGAATTATACATTCATAAGCCTTTATCGATTCCATCCATCTTATTTTTCACTTGTTCATCTCTTTTTGAGTGAATATATACTTCAAACTATTATGATCAATATATTTTCCAAACATTTATCCATATAAATTATCCCTCTAAATTAAAAAAACTCTATAGATACTTGTTCAAGGTCATATATATGATAATTGTTCTCATGTGATTTTAATTGACAAGAAGAATAATAAATTACTCAATATTTCTACATTAAAACACAACCTTCCTTCAAATAAGAATCATTGTAGATAAAAAAGTTACCATTTATGGGTGAAAGGGCCAAAACTGGAGTATTTGTTAATCTTGTTTTAAATTCCTAGAACCATTCATCACAATCCTTTTTCTAGATTAACCTAAATCCCTTTTCTATTAATATAGTTTTTGGGAAGGATAACCATGAAATATTTTTAACAAACTTCTTTTAATATCCTATTAACCCAAGAAAATTAAGAATCTAAGACACATTTGTAAGTCTAAGCCATTCATCAACCACTATAGTTTTAATAGGATCAATAGTTATACCATAATTATTTACAATGTTTCCAATGAAATAAATCTATTATAACCAAAAATAATATTTACTAAATTTTCTGTAAAAAATATTTTCTTTTAGGATTTTAATAAAATTTATTAGATATTTTTAATGATCCACATAACATTTAGAATAAATAAAAATATAATCCATAAACACAATAATAAATTTGTACAAATATTAATGGAAATTATATATTTATAATATCCATAATAAAACTATTGAATTTATCAAACCAAAAGGAATAAATACAAACTCATAATGACTATAAATACTATGAAATGTTTTCTTTGGGATTTCATCCTCCATCACCTTTAGCTGACGGTACCCAAACATGAGATCAACTTTAGAAAAATATTGATGTCCTTGGATATGATCAAAGAAGTTTTTTATATGAGCTAGGAAAAAATTATTCATAGTAGTAATGTTATTCAATTATCTATAAATAATAAAAAACCTCAACAAATCAACTTTCAATTTGACAAATAAAAAAGGATCAACCTAGTGTAATGTTATATAATTAATTAAACCTTTTTAGTGAATCCTACAATCGGTCTTTATATTCCAAAAATTTTAATTGATCCATTCGGTAAGGGTATATTGAAATTGGCTTAGAATCAAGCACTATGTCAGTAATAGATTCAACTTCCTAGTAAAGTATAACACTGGGAAAACTCCTCAAGAAAAACACCCAGGTATTATTTTACTATAAATAAATAATAAATCTTAAAAATTACATTTTTTTCAATAATTTTACCATCATAACTTTCATTTCCTTATCTTTTTTGTTTATTAGCTTATGGATATGATATCAAAGTTATGAATTCATTATTATATAGAAATTTAAACCCATTGGCATAAATAACTTTCTGGGTGCTGCAATTTGTTTTACCATGATAAACTGAAAGCCAATTCATACTCAAAATAGCATCAAATTAGACAATGGGAAAGAAAAGAAGGTTTAATGGGAAACTTATTAAATATTTGATAAATTAATGATCTTGGTAAATTCTCATTATCTTGATACTACCCCAATGTGTTTTTTGTAAATGGTCATGACTTCATTTTTTGAGGTAGAATTTTCATTTTACCAATAAATTTCTCATAAATTAAGTAATATGTAGACCCTGAATCAAACATTACATTAGAATAATATGAATAAATATGTAATGTACGTGTTTCAACTTTTTTTGATGGACCAACAGATAAATAAGTTGTTGTTAAGTATTTCACCACACCCTTCTGCTTATAGTCTTGTCATATCCCACCATTTTTGTTCTTATTTGGCAACTCATATGCATAATGACCCATAAAATCACATTTAAAACACATTACTACCTATTAATTATAACTGTAATTACCACTTAGAAGATCTTTTTCATTGAAATATTGATCCATATGCCTAAAATTACCACATCAGAAACACATCCAGAATTTCATAAGGCATTCACCAGGGTGCTTTTTACCACACATATCACAAACTGGATACTTGATTTCCAACCTTTATATTTATTTATTGAGTTTTTCCCTTTTTATTCCACTATTACCTCCTTTTTTAATTTATTCATGGAACAAATGGTCATCAATAAACTCTATTCCCACCTTTTTGGCACATCAAATAACTTTTTCAAAATATCAAAACTCAGGAAAAGATAATTTATTTTTGATATATTTCATTCAGTCCTGAGTAAAATTGATTAAATTTATCATCAATATCTCATATAAAATTTTATACATACCATTCTAATCATGTGAAGTTTTCTTCACACACTACCATAAAATCTTCTTCTTTTTGTTTCAATTTTAAGAATTGTTTTTCCATCCTAAGTAAAAATCATTTATAAAATTTTTTTCAAAGAAAATATTCATAAATTCATCCAATTCCATGATATCAAGATCCTATATTTCTATATTATTATTAATCATTGTCTACAACATATTTAACCATTAAATGGTAAATTTAAAGAGTAATGTTTTCATTCTCTGACCATTTCATGACTTCCAATATCTTTTTCAGAGCTTTAATCGACAGTGTAGCTACCATTGGGACATAATATCCAATGAATACTGGAGGTTTTTTTCTCATAAAATGCTCCACTATTTACATGTTCATATATGGTCAATCTAATTTCTTTCTAGCATTGGCAACACCACCATATATAGCATGGTTCAACTGATCCATTATAGAATCAAACTAATGAGTTCCAATTACAACCATTATAGGTTTTTGATTTGTAAGGGTATTATCCTCTTGATTCCTTCAAACATAAGCTTCCATCTTTCCTATATGGAAAACCATTATAAAAAAATATTTTAAATGAATAAAAAACATAATATTTAATTTAAATATCATTATAACCATAAATTAGAGTCTATTAAGGGTATTTAAGTACATTAACATAACCTCTAAAATTATATAATAATTTATTATAATAAAAACTATAATGACCCATCCTTATACATTACATAATCTTGAGTTATAATTCTAAAATTAATTATCTTTAATTTTTGGGTCCTTCAAGTTTATAGTTTTATAGTATTAGTCAATCACCTGTACGTAAGTAAATATCACATCACAAAGTGCACACTTTATCTTAGTATCTATTTTTCTCAAAATAAAAAATGTTTATATATAATAAGTTTTATTTTTATGCCCCATATTCAAAATTTTCATATTGGCCTCATCATTTTCCCTACTCATCCTTAAAACCCTATGAAATATTTCAAAAATATGGAATGTGAAAAAAAATCTTAGTATGAGACATAAAAATAAAAAATGAAATCTTTTCGTCCATGAGTAATTAGAAATATTTTTGTTTTATAAGATAAACTTTGGGCTCAAAATAAACATTTTATTACCAATTAAACAAACTGATAAAGATAATAATTTTAATAAATCACTTCATATGAAAATTTAATGGAAAAATTAATAACATAAATATTAAATGAAAATCAATAAAAATCATAATAACTTTTTAAAAAATTTATACATATCACCTTTAAGAAGAAGTATATAATTTCATTTAAATATAATCTCATTTCCTACCGTTTTTGAATAATAATATTTCCATAAAACCCCATAGAAAGTATAGATAAATCATATTGGAAAATTGAGGCAACATTTTCATATCACCATTCCAATATCTCATAAAAATGGAATAACCATCATGGTTACAAATTGAATAACCTCTGTGGTAAATTACAAATAATCTCTTAGTAGATATCAAATATGAAAACGATATACCATTAATCAACTCATTGGTGAGCTATAATAGGATCACTTATCCTTAGATTATAAAAAAACCACCCATCATAATAAAAAATTCCCAAGAACCAAAATATATTGAATTAAATATTTATCCTAAAAACATTATTTTTACCGATAAGAAATCATTTTCGAATATTGAAATATCTATTTACTTTAAAAATCAAATATCAAAACTAAAATTAAAATAATGAAGGGAAAGAGGGTTTTTTAAATACTAGAACCCTGGAAGCCTAAATTCAGTGGTCACTTTATGACATTATCATAAGATACAAGGAATTTCATCTCAAAGGATTGAATAGTTTAGTATCCTTAGATAACTAGATACATGCATCAAATTCAAATTTTATTTTAAAAATAATATACAAAATGTATATTATGTGACAACACTATTATCCAATTTGTACCACCCTATGTAAATAATCATAAAACACTTTCTTGTATCGCATGGAAAATAAGTCATAAGAAAGGGGTGAACTCAAATGAAAATTAATGTTTAAATTCATATAAAGCTATTATGAATCCATAAGAAAAATCAAGATAGTATGCCATTTAATCAAACTTGAGTATAAATTTGGAAGAATAATTGGAGATCATGTAATTCTACATAAATATTCACCTGAGAATGAGACCTAACCATGGATATTCTATTAATTTAAAAATCAAATGTAATGTTAACAGCTGAATTCATATTGTTAGAATGCGTAATTATGGACTTATGAAATATACCATCACGACCTTCAGTAAAACATTTGAAAGTAAATAGATAAGGCCTCAGTCAAAACCTAGTATATTTTGTCTCTTGAGACCTACTAATGTATGGAGGGGAAATTTTAGGACCCTCCTATCACTTACTAAGTATAATTTATTCATTGTATGAATAAATAATACAACTAAATCAACACGCCTTAAAATCAATAATAGTTTGTATTGGATGCACTAGTCATAAGTAATATCAATAATTTTCCAACCAAAATGATCATATAACATCCTAATGAATATGATGAATTTTATTATTATAGTATATTTTTAAAATTTTATTCAGAAAAAAATGTTTCCACACATGAAAATACAATAAATCTTTTACTAAAATATTTCTTAATGATAATGAATTTTTTACAATGAAAATAATATTTAAAAAATATAAAAACAATGCACCAAAAAAATAAATATATTTCTCTAAAAATAACCATGTAAAACTATAAATTAATATTCAATAATTAAATGTTAAATGAAGGTGGGAATGTATGTTAATTTTTTATATGTAAAAAACATTCTCTTCACACTTTCATAACAAAATTCCAAAATCAACATGTTTGGAAAATGATGAGAAGATTACTTTTATAACATTTTGAAATAAAATCAAAAAGCTATTGAAATTTACATTAAATAATAAATTTGGAATAATAAAATAATTTTCAAAATCATTTTTAGAAAAAAATTACATGAACGAGAAATATTTCTCAATAGGGACTTAAACTTAATTAATCTCGAATAATAATGAGATTGCGAAATAAGCCTTTACCAATTTTTAATCAGTTGAATCAAATTCCCCATGAAATAAAAATGTTTTTTAAAAATTCAAATATTATGATAATAAATAAATTCATTATATAACATGTCCATGGGTAATTATATACACTTCATAAAATAATTTAGGTGCATAACATAAAAATATGTCTCAATGAAAGGAAACTGAGATGAAGTCCCCTATAGAGATCATATCATTAATAAAATGAATAAATTATTTATATCCAATATAAATACACATATAATTATAGGAAATAAAATATAAGATATTTAAAATTCATTTCATTCATAACCTTATCCTGACATAATAAATGAAAGATAATTTTAACCCAATGAGTGGAAATTGAGATAAAAAATCCCTTACTTTACACTTTTATCCAGTTGAATGTTTTTTAACCTCCTGTAAAATTGTTCAGAAAATGTTATTAATTTGTAACATACCCATATTCAGATTTATGACAATATATATGATCATCTTATATCATCTTATCACCTTTTTTCAATAATATTTCATTTTTACCCTTGTTTCAGGTGTTAACTACTTCATTTTCGTATGTATATTTTTTATTTAACTCATGTTTTTTGGGCTTAGGATATAGTCACATAATCTCTATAATTATATTATGGTCATATAAATCATAATTATTTATTATATATATATATATTAATAATTTTTGAATGGTGTTCATGTAAAATGAATCACCTCGCTTCGTGGTAACGGTAAGTCGTACGTACAAACGAGTGATAATATCATATCTATGTGGTTGAAAGGGTGAGTAATTGATGATATATTAAATTAAATAATAAATATATTTTTATAATTATTATATATATATATATATAATTTTCTTCATTAGATCCGTTCAATTAAAATGTTGATGAAAAACTAATTACACTACTACGTGGAGACAGTAACATGTACGTACGTGCATGGAGTGATTTAATTTTTCATTGGATGGATAAAAGGTAGAATATAGTTTTTTTGTAATCATAATAACATATAAGTATATATATGATATTAAATTTATTATTTGATGATGGAAAAAACTAATTAAGAGTAAGTTGAAGAATAAATAAACTTGAAGGACTTGGTAAATATGATTATCACTTTTTTGGTGAACCTCCTTTAGATATATTCTTAAGAACACTATTTTTGGAATTTTTATGAGAAATATAACGTAAAAACTTTTATAGGGGGTTTTGAAAGAAAAATGGGCATGTTTGAGTAGGATTAGATAGATAAATGTGGCGTAAATAAGTAAAAAAAGGGGTTCAATTTTATAAATAAAGTAAAATCCATTTTAGAAAGTTCATAAAATATTAATTTAATATAAATTAATTTTAAATAAAAAATGAATAAAAAATAATTTAGAAGATAATATTATTGTGGGTCACAATAACCTCGTATAATAAAATTTAGATATGTTTTGATTTTATTTATACCCTTACCTTTCGGTTTTAATCCTTATTTAAACTTTATAACTGTTATCATAACAACATAGATTTTTGCTATTTGAGGGTTAATAAGGTTACTATAAAATGAAGAATGACCCATAAATGGATCATAGATGAAATTTGAAACCATAAAAAATATTTTTCAATAATTAAAGATTTATAGGAATTTTATATCATTAAATAAAATATTATTTATTATAAAATATTCATAATGTTAATTTTAAGGACAATTCATTACTTTGACATTAATAATATAGATATAAATATTATAAATCAAAAAAACTATTTTATTACAACCATAAAATTTCAAGGTCATATATATATATATATATTTAAATAATTATCTCTAATTATTTTTCTTTTTATTTTTTTAATATCATTTATTATATTTATCCATTAATTAAAATATTACTACATCGGTGTTGTGCATGTATTAAAGGTATTAATTTCTTCACTAAAAATTAAAAATAAATTTCCATGATGAATATAATTCATTTATCTATAACAAGATTATTTATGTTTGAATTTATCTTCTAGATAACACTATATTTAAAAGGTTATCTTTATTAAAATCATATATATGACATCATTAAATTTCATAAATAAAATGTTATAAGGGTCATAATCCCTTACTAATAGAAGAAATGGTCATATATCCCAAAAAAATAATTCATATGGATGTAAATAACACATACAATTAAATAGAGGTAGGTTCTATGTAAATTTTCTTGTCTTTACCATTTTACTTTTATCATATATTACCCAATTTACCCTTTACCGTGGTAACGAAAATTACCAAGGTTATTATTCATATTGGTAAAAAATCAAAGGGACCAATTTAATAAATTTGGATATTGTGAATCTAAATATAGAATCCATTTTTAAAAATTAAAAAATATATGTTTGATAATTTAATTTATAATTAATCCTTTCAAATGAATGAAAAATAGTTTTCTTGGAAAATGCATTTTTAATCCCAAAAATTTACTTATAATAAAATAAGTAATAAGGATGATTAAGAATAAATTAATTAGTTTTATTATAACAATATATTAATTATATTACATTGAGATTAAATTTATGTCAATAAGCCACTTTTTAATATAAATAAAATAGTAATTTTGTAAAAATTAGTATTTTTAATTATTCAGTAAAAAATCGATCTTTTCAAAAAATTAAAAAAGGATAATGCTAAGGTAATTTTAATACGATGATTTTAAAAATGATATTATTTTTATAAAATAAAATTTATATAATTTACATGAGTTTATTATAATATTTAATCATAAAATGAATGAAAACTATTTCTGAATAAAACATATTTTTTTGAAGAATAAATAATTTTACTAAAAACTAAGCACTTATTTACAAATAATTTATTAATCAATTAACAATTATTTGGATAATTATATATTACATAATGTGTTTAATACTACTCATTCCCTCTATTTTAATAGATAGGTTATAATTATTGCATAATAATATTACATTGTTCGTTTAAAGAGGGTGTTACGTGAAATGTTAGTTATCCAAGAGGTTAAATTTAAAAATCAACATACCATAAAATCCTGGGGTGATAAATTATTTACTCCTTCAATAAAGTCCATCCTTATAATTTTAAATTTCACTCTGAAAATAAATGGTTCATACAATAAAATTCATTTATGGTAATCCCACATCACAAATAGTGCTAATAAAACATCCTCTACATAATAGAGAAAGGGAAATGTGAAGGTCACCCAAAAATTAGGATTTTGAAGTAGAGAACATTGCTGGAAAGTGGAAATATGGACTTATAAGAGAAATATAACTATCAATTTATGGTGGATAGTGATATAGAACATGGTCATTATATGTTTAACCATCACAAAACTATAAATTTGTGATGTGTTAAAAGACCACTGATTTCTCAATAAGAAAAGTAAACAGATAATGTTTTTGTGTCAAAATATTTTTCTTAGAGTTGATGGATTATTCTAATATCTAGATAAAGAACATGAGAAAATAAACATAGTTTATTTCATTAAACTTTTTCTTATAGTAACAACATAATATTGACCTTGAACCCTTTTCTTCTTCTAATCTATATTCTATTGACACTTGGGACATTCATTTGTTTAGTGCCCCACATCCTTATATTTGAAGTATTGTATAAATTATTTTTTCCATTATAATTATGATCCCAGTGGAATTTCTCTCCACACTTATAAAAACTCTCATTCCCATAAAGAGAGCACTAGGGTGTTTCCTTCAACAATTATCTCATGTGTTAAAATCCTTCTTTCCCTTCTTCCCTTTATCCTTCTTTTTCCCTATCACCCTCTTCTTGTCATTCTTACTTTCAAAGTCAAAAGACCTGGATAATTATTTCTCAGTATTGATATCACATGATAAAATATATTCATATGATGAGAAATTTTTTCATATTAGTCCCGTTCAAAGAATTGTAATAATCTCCTTAAATAAATTTTCAATCTTATGCTTTAAATTATATATGTGGTATAAAACATTCCTTGAAAACCTTGAAAAGTTGTATTCATACTTAGAAACATACTATTCATCCTTTTGTCTCAAACTTAAGATGTGTCTCTCTATATACTCTCATTGTTCTCATGTAAAATATTTTTCCAAGAAAATTTCATTAAAATTATTCCAATCTATGCTTGTTATTTATTTTTTATTCATAGTGTTTTGAATCAATGACCACCATTGCGCTAAATCCATTGAGAGACAATAAACTACCATGAAACCTTCTCCCTTTCATTACATACAAATGTGAAAAAAATTATTCTCTAAAGAATATATCCATTTCTCAGATTCATAGTTCTATTAAATGATGGTGTTTTCTGATGCATAAATTATTCTAACGTTGTTTCACAATATTGTGGATTAGAAGGATGCTCCATATATGAAAGGTTATTACTCATATCCTGATTCATCTTTCCAAATATAATTATAATTTGTTCTTATCTAGTTGTAGCTCGAGCTCTAGCTTCATTATCATGCCTTAGAGGGAAATACCTATATGGATTACATTTATGAATATAGTTTCCATTTCATCTTCTTGGAAACATTTCTAAGAAGTGGAATATACAAGAACAGGTCATTGTTTCCCTGGAAAGATGATGATCAAGAACCCTCATTGGGCGAAAAAAATGGGTTGATGAGAATTAGGTTGTCTATCCTTCTTTATCAAGGATATGTTGTGATTCAATAAGTTCACATCAGGTTCACCAATTTTCTTTTAACGAATATATGTGTGAGGCTTTTGTCTAGTGGTCTGATTGTGTGGGGGAGGTAACGTTGTGCACAATTATCTGCATCTGGATCCCCATCCATCAACCTTTCTTAGAAACTCCCAATGGATCCCACATCCATAACATTGTAAGGACCTACATTCAAAATGAATATGTTCAGTTAGGGTTTCTGACCCACTGATTATTAGTAACGCAAATTGGTTGAGAGGATAGGAGTTTAGGCTCATCAAACCCTTTTGGGGTGAATTGTTTCCTACAATATAAATCTCTTATAGATTAAGGACACGTTCCCAAATCTCTTCCTAATCCTGATATAGGAACAATTACCCTAAAATAAGTATCATATGTTAACCCATTTTATGTGAATAATAAGGGTATCCCATTAGTGAATCCCTCTATATGCATATGAGGTTCTTTATCCGTTTATCATTAACGAGAAGCTTCTTATATGCAGGAACCTTGTAAAAATTCACTTTATAATTTAGTTCCATGCAAGGAGGTGGTTAATATTTTTAGAATGGTATTGAACCATTATTTGGAGTCCTACACATCCCATTTTATAATAGGAATAAGAAACCCATGTATTTTGTTAAAATCATGTAGTTGAACGTCATATGGAAATGACATATATGTGGGCACTTAGGCACCTGGTATTCAAGATAAAGTCTCTAGGGGACATATTATGTATCCATATTATGGGAGGAATAAGATTTATCATAGCTCTCTCATGCCCTTATGATTTCCCTCAAGGTATATGACCTTATGTGGAGGTAATCATAGAATGACTCTCATCGGGGAAACACACTAGGGTTTCCCTAGATGGTGGAGATTCATGATGTAAGTGATATGACAATAACTATTCTCAAAACCCAATTGACTTATGCTCGATGTGAGAAACAAGTAATAATACGTAACCATCCTCATTTCATATGGATGTGGGGATTGTGTATTGGTATATCCATTGGGATGCTAATTATGGAGATTAGAACTTATGAAGGAATACTATGTATCCTAGTTATAACAGGAATCATAGTTATCATAATTCATTTGTCCATGGCTTACACACAGACATTTACCTTATGATCAGGTCTTACACATTAATGATGGATAAGGTTATCAAGTCCTAGGATTCTCATATGATATAATATTACATAATAAGGATGGAAAAAGTTATCAATTCCCATGATGCTTGATTGACCTGGACTGATTCTCTTCCTGTCATGTGTTGATTTTCCACATTACATGCCTTGATTGTCTCCTTGACATGTTGGAGGATGTCTTCCTGACATGTCCAAGGGAAATCTTATGATATAGTTGACTTTTATAAGGGGTGTCTCATAACATTTATGACATATATGAAGGTTTTTGCATGATCAATGTTGAATTATCTGGAGGACATTGAAAGACCTAGTTGGATTGTCTTGAAATCCATCTCATGATCCTAGCTAACAAGCTTATAGGGATTCATATGATCCATCTAAAATGACCTGGTGTCATCATGAAATCTGTCTAACACACTTGAAGTTCATCATGACAGTTAGTGTGACATGTCTTGGAGGGTGATGTATGACCCAAGATGACATGTTTGGATGTCACCATTGAAGTTGGCTGACATGTCTGGGGGATGACATAAGAGCTAGATGGAATACCATGTTTCTACTACATGACTCAAATGACATGTATTATTTCCCACATATGATCTGGGAGACATGTCTAGATAACATTTCATGGTTTGGATGGAGATCCCTAGAGTGTTTCTCCATACATGAGTGGTTTTATCAGGGGGTGCCATGTGAGTTTCTTTGAAATGTCTAAAAGATTTATCATGATCCAAATTGTATACCAAAGGATCATCACGAGATCTAGGTGACATGTCTTAGTGCTCTCAAAAGACACAGGTGGTTCATGTGAAGCACATGAGGACCAGCATATGCGTTATTCACATAATTCTCCCATATTTTAGTCTTTGATTGATCCTTTTATTGTAAATTCCATATATTTGTTCAGTGTTAGCTTGTTTTATGTCTTGCGTGTTTCAGAAAGTACGTGGCATGTTCTTTTTATGACTTTCTATAATTCCTTTTTGTGATCTATGATTGATCATGTGGAGTTCCTATTCATTTTTCATGATCAATATGGTTATTCACTAGACCTTACCTAATAAAAAACTTTCCTAGTCACGAGATCAACCACTCTGAGAAATCTACTATGATGCCTGGGTGCACTGGTGCGATGATTCTGGGATTCATCTATATGGGTCTGTCACTTTTTCATCCCGAGGTGGGAGATTTATGGGCCTCACCACCTGGGTTATTCACCTCTTTGTGTGGAACGTATCATTCATATCTAGACAGGATTCGGTAGAGGGATTTGGCATCATGTGTCTTCACAGGATCATATCATAGGTCTTTCTTGGGGCATCATATGATATTCCAAAAAAGTAATACCATCTATTCAACACCCCATTTATTTCATTATAGAAAATTAATGGGGTCTTGTTTAATTATGTGAACATGCCAAGGGGATTTCATATTGTCATAACAACATTTCTATGAGCCTTCAAGAGATCAGGGAACCTTTCAAAAAGTCATCGTGTGATCTCAGGTTACATTTCGAGGACCTTTTTTTGACATAAGGATGGCTTGTCAAGGGGAATTTCAAGACCATGTAGGTGTGTCGCATGAGTTTTACAACCAGAAGAGGCTCCCACCTTTCCCATTCATTATATTCATTTTTTAATTTACAAGGTCCTAGGGTCTTGCGAGTTTTATTGAGTTATTTAGAGTACAATCATTATCCTCGTCGTTGATGGGTCACATGACCAAAAAATGGTTTATAGATATGCATGGGAATTTATCATGAGAAAACCCTTCTTCTTTTTTCTAGAACTAAAGGGGGGTGTACAAGAATACCAAGATGCGTCCAAGGAATTTCACATGATGAGGGTGATATGCCAGTGGGATCTCACCCAGTGAGGTGGAAATATCACCATGGGTTTGTGGTGTCTTGTGAACTACCTAGGTAACATCACATGATTTTAATGACCTCAAGAGGATCCCCCTTTCCACTTTGAATCTCATTTGTTTATTTTAGAATAGTTGGGGAACTCATGATGCTGTATGGGTTGATTTAAGATAATCAATCCACCTATATGTGACGCATCATGTGATAGTTAAGACTGTAAGAGACTTCTAACTTTTGAATATTTCCCTCCTATTTTATAAGGATGGTTTGATGGTTTTTTAGATGTTAACCTATTGAAAATTTGCATAACCTGGGATTGATGGCCTAATTACCATCGTGTGATCAGTGAATTTCCATGGAACCTTTTCAAGAGTATAAGGACTTGTTGAAGAGACTTTATAGGACCTTCCATAGACTATGCATTTCATGTGGCCTTCCACATGACCTTTATACAAGTCATGTGATCGTGTGTCTTCTGAAGGTTCATGTGATCTATATGATCATGTACACCTTCTTCTTCCTTTTATTTATAAGGGAATTAATACCCACATTCATGTATTTCCTTATTTATGAATTTTGCGATACTAATTTAGAGGGTGTAAACCCCCCCCCCCTCACAATTGATGTCCATGGGGAAAAGTGCTTGGTTATGAGGAATGTAATTTCCCACTTCAGGCTTCATTTTTGTCTTCAACCGATGTCTTGGGAAATGCTTTTTCTTCCATGAATCATTTGGTTTTCCATATAATTATCTATAAATAAGGGAGAGAATATGGATTCATTAATTGGAAACTCAATTATCCCAAGATCTTGCACCTTGCTTCTGTTATGTAGCCTCGTTGCAAAACCATCCGAAAATAACCCATCCAGAGACCTCACTGTGGGACCATTTTTAAATAACGACTTTGCTAGACTTCATTTTCTCAAGATCCAACTTTAATAAATACATAGACTTGTCTTTGTTATTTTTTCTAAATTTCATTATGTGGATGAGATCATCTTGAGGGTTTCATGGGATCTACTAAAATGATCACTTGATTATTTGACTATTATACAACTCACGTGATCATTTCAAGGTCTCCCAATCATAATTATTTGTGGGGTCATGTGTCTTGATTGATACCTTGAAGGTTTATGAAATCTACGATATCTCTATAAGTATAAGGATTCATGTTTTTATGTGATCTGAGAATACCTTTTATGATTCATGCAATGCACATGATGCTTCTGGTTTATGCCTTTTAATAATATTTTATTTTTTACTTATCTAAAAAATTCCACTTACTATTGTTTATATGGCTTCTTTCTCTCATCAAACTTCTCACAATAATTCAAGTAGTGATTCAAAGGTATAAATGACTAGTTTTTATGCAATTTTAGCAAGTGTGGATGTTACTTGCATCCGTTATGTTGGTTCATTTCAATTGATCATGATATAACTATTGGGAAAAAAACATTGGGGTTATCCCCTTTCAAATTTTCTAACCCTCTATGGGTTTCTTATTATCAATAACTCTCACATTCCTTCACTGAAATAATAATTTATACCCAACTATTGGGATTGAAACCCCCATAACACCTTTAGGGTGAAAATCTCTTAGGTGGGATATTTTTTCACTGAGGGTGATAGTGAATAAAGTGATATACTAACATTCATTCCCAAATACATTAATGGAAACCATCATGAATCTAATTTGGATGTTCATATACACCACTCGATAATGTGGAAGTCTGCCTCCAACTAAGAGTTTGGGTGGTTACCCAATTGGGAATTTTGATCAGGGGTAGCTGTAGAATGGATTGGGTCTGACCTTATTGGTTCAACAAATTTCTTCGGAATTCACCGAGGAGTTGAATCAATTTTATATGTATGTGGTTTTATAGATCTCATAGATGTTTTTTATTACAATAAGGTTCTGATGATTGACCAGTTTTGTCATTGGAGTCCAGACACAAACACTTTCCACCTCATGCATGGTGAGGTGGGTGTGATGCTCTAGGATGTTGAATAGATATGTGTTATAACAATAATGGTTGGCGTGTATAATTAGTTTCCCCCCCATGATCCACCTGGGATAACATAACGAGGACTCATCCTCTCACCAAAAAGCTGACTAGGCTAAATAAAGAGGCCCTCAAAAAGGAGAAACTACCTAGAGAAGATGTATCACTCAGGATGTTGGTGGAATACTTCATTAAGAATGTATTATATGAGCCATAAGCTAAGAATTTGAAGGCCTATCTTACTAAGGACTGCCATAGTGCATAAGGAATTTGCTAGCCTGTGGTTAAAGAAGGGAAATTTAATGAATGGGGATGGGAAGATGTCCTTGATGTTTCCTAGGTTTTCAAACTATCTGACTTACTCTCAATGTACCTGAGTGGGTACTTACTTACAACAAATTAAAAAGGTAGAGTTAGTGTTCTTAATTTTATTATGGTGACCTCCATGGTAGGGGGAGTGTATTAGGCTAGCCATCCTTGTGTTGTCCAAACTTTATCACCTTATGGACCATGTTGACAAATTATAAACCCTTTATAGTATCCTGGGTCCATTTCATGTATTAAGGTGTTGGATAAAGAATAATATATGAGGATATGAATATCTGAACATCTAAATCATCCCAAAAATCTTCTTCACAACATATATACAGTGTATCAGTGGGGTAAAACTTGTCACACTAAAGGTTTAGGATATCATGTCTTATATGGTTGATGTTGGTCGGTCCATCCATGAGGAATAGGCTTATATGAAGTAACTTTACGAGGGAATCATTTTCATTTTTATTGAAGGGACCTCCTATATGAATGGTATGGACCCTACCTATTTAGTTGTCAGTTCTTGTGCATCCAATCGAGACGTGATCACTCTATTTTTTGTTTTATCTGGGGAGAATATAATGGGAGGTCACCAATTTTGGTTGATGTTTATCAAGGAGTATATTGGTGCTGAGATAAACCTTCCTCCTTGTGATGAGACAATTATTTTATCCTGGCATTATGTTTATTTTTGTAATCACTCATATCCCAATGGGAAATTACCCAAACTGTTAAGAGAAGCTTCTTAGTTACCACCAGTTTCCAATAACAATATAAGATCTGTCATGAAATTGAATTCAAGAGGACCAACATCCTTAGAAGCACCCTACAAGGAACTAAGTCATCTTCCATCGTCCTTATGAGGGCCAACCGATGCAACTACAATGAGTGTAATACCAAAGGGTGAAGTTATGTTAGTGAACTCATTTCCTATTGAATATTTACAATGGAGTGCTTGGAGGATGAAAATATCAAAGGCTGAGCTCTGTGGTATAATTTTCTAATAAAAGTTACCTCTTGAAGGGTTTTCCCATGTAACCACCCTTCTAGGTATCACTTTCAAATACCGGCCTAATGAGGCTAGGGCCTTCTTCTAAGACATTGAAATAGCTTTTGAAAGTGTCAGGGGTTATATATTTTATTCCCTATTATTACACCAAATGTTTGATTAGGGAATGCTACAAATCGTCGCAGATGAATGGGGTTATCCCATTACTGAGGAAGCAGTAAGGCTAAACCCATTGATATTCTTAAATGATTGTAGTTCCATTTCAATTTTACTGATACCCTTTGTGTTATTTTTTTGACACAATGGGAGGTCCCAAAAGGGAAAACAATCCATCCATCCCCCATATATTATACCTATAGTAATTCAGTGGGGGAGGAGTTTGTAAATGATCGGGAGACTGACAGTAATGGATCCCCAAGTCAACTAGCCATAAGAAGGGTGGATATTGTCGCTTTTGGAGAAACAACATCAACATAAGAACCCTCTAAAGGTCTTATCTTGTAAGGGAAGGAAAAAATGAATTTCTCCAAACTATTATATTAATCTTCTCTAGGACCCATAAGTAAGTGTGTAATTCCATTCTTCTATTATTTTGGATTATTTTAGTACCACATCCTGACTTTCCAAAATGTGTAGGTATCCACTGAGACTGCTTATAAGAGAATGTATCATCTCTTGAGAATGTAGGTGATTGTTTGGTTTCTTTGTAGACCATTATCTATTGGGCCCAACCCATCAATAATAATAGGTGGATGGGGTTCCATTTCAATCATATGTGTCACCTATTGCAGACATCCTAGTGATCACATCACATGATCCGACACTAGTGGGCACAATTTTGGAGGATACCGAAATAGGAAGCTATTATTCTACTGTGTTATCCTTGATGTAAGTGAGTTTTTAGAAGTTAAATACTTATTCAAGACTTTATAATTTGTTTATTTATATCATGTATCCTGATATTATATTTTTTTTCTTCATATCGCAAGGGTGGTGGGTGAAGTACGCCTTTGAGAAAATCATTGTAGGTTCCACGAAGCAATTCATTAGAAGAGGGTGTCACCTCTTCACCCAAATATGGACTTTGGGCAGTGGATGTTTCCAGTGATAGTAATGAGAAATGTGTGTTTATAACATTTTTCAAATTTTTTGGTCATTCGTTGATATCATATGATTCATCTTTTGGCTAAAAGCTCCATGCACCCCGTATTGTAGTGTCTTCACCCAAATGTTTGGAGGATCTAGTCCCTTCTCCATTTGGGGTTCCTCTGAATGGATCAAAAAACATTAAAACTGGTTCCCTTCCCACTTCTTCCAAAACCACGAGCACAAATATTTCTCTAAGTGACCTAGTCCTGAAATATGTTCCCATTCATAGGATGGGATTAGATCAAACCATATGGTCTTTGTCATTCTACCAATCGATGCAGCAACAAATATGGGGGGAGATTTGGCCCTTAGTTTCAATGATCCATTGGAAGAGTTGAAATTTCATTTAGTATATATTATATTAATATTTCCTACCCTTGGTTATGCTATTTTTTTATTATACTACCCTCTATAATCAAGTAAAGGTGGTGCCCTCCATGAGAGAGTAGAAGTTGCTCCTTGAATAGAGGGTGGTAGCTTTTGAGGATTCCTCTTCAGTGAAGAAGGATTGGGAAAGGGATAAAGATTATTATTCCTAATGGGTTGTAGAGGGGAAAGCTCCTTAATACATGGTTAGCTCTAAGAAGATTGAAACTGAAAATCTCGATTCTTTGAACACGATCAATACGAAATCATCCAACTTTAAGAAGATCTATCACATTTCTAATGTGCAATCTAGATATCATAGATGGTTGTTCTGGGAAAAAAGGACTTCTGGATGTGGAGGAGAATGTGAGGATTCCAACTCTCACCAGGTCTGATGACTTGTAGTGGGTTGTGTAATTAGAAACTGAGTTTTTTTTGTGAGAGTATCTTGATGTTTACCAAGATTATATGGTGGGGATTTACAACTCATCCATTATTATAGGATAAATCAATATTGTTTTGAAGTTTAGGATATTTTAGATAATACCTTCTATCACTATATTTTAAGGTATTTTAGCATTGAATTTCTATCACTGTATATTAAGTTCTTTTAGCTCAGAGCATCTATAACTCTACTTTATAGTGTTTTTCTTAGACCTTATATCATTGTAATTTAGGGTATTTTATCTTTGACCTTCTAACACTGTAGTTTAGGGTATTTTATCTCGAATATTCTACCATTTTATCTTAGGGTCTTTTAACTTGGACCTCCTATCACTGTATTTTAGGGTCTTTTATCTTAGACCTTCTATCACTGTAGGTTTTGGTCTTTTAGCTAAGACCTTTTATTGTGGTAGTTTAGGGTCATTTATCTCAAAACTTCTATCACTCTAGATTATCGACTTTTAGCTTGGACATTAGGATTTCATGTGTTTTAATGTCTTACTACCAAGACATGATCGATGATCCTGGAATATGGTGGAAACATTCTAGGAATTACCCAACACACCGTAGAGTGTTGAGTTCTACCATGGTGTTGCTGAGTCTCATGATGATCAATGCTCCTTCCCTGTAAAGAGGAGACGCCTCTAGTTGATATTTCAAAGCCCTTATGCATTAATATCATTATCAAAAAGAGGTTCCTATACTCTTTTCCAAGGTTCATGGAAGATTAATTGGGGGAATATTTCCTAAGAGAGAAATACTAGGGATTCAAAGTTCACCAGTATTGTTTGAGTATGGGTGATATAAGTCATAACCCAAAAGTATGATTCAGTGAATATGGTATGGGGTATACAAGAAGGGGATGACCCGTAACACCCTAAGGTTGCTGGTTATTCCACATTGTTTCCAATACTCGCAAGGATTGAAGTTCCTTTCTTGGAAAGAAGAGATGCCTTTAGTTGGTTGGTTGATGCCCTTACGATTTGATAGCAAGGTCATGAAATGATGCTCCCCACTCCTTTATGAGGTCCATGAATGATTTTTTAAGACTCAATCGTCCATATTATAAGTTTTCTTATAGGAGAAAGCTATCCATGAAGGGTTATAGAACCCTAGGGAAGTTCATCTCTTAATTATGAAGCTCAACCCCTATGCCCTATGTTTTGAATCATGATTTATGGGCCATCAAAAGTTCAGGATTGGAGTGCCTCATTACAACTTTGAAAAATGTTATAAAACACTGTGACATAAAATTGAGAATGTTGAATCCACTCGGATAGTTCAGTGTGGGGATTGTTAATCATGATCCAAATTTCACATTTCAAGAGGATTATATAGAAAAATATAACTGGGAATAACCCAAAACGAAATGAGGTGGTGAGTTCTTCTTCGGTAATGTCAAGGCTCAAAGGATTAGAAATCCTTGTTTGAAGAGTGATGCGTCTGTTTTACAACCATAGGAGCCTATGAAAGATCTATAGGCATACATAAATAGTTAAGAAAAGGGTCCCTTGAATTCAGGTATCCTTTAACATGGGCCATGAAAGGTTTACAGTGATCCGAGGTGATCAAATCATGAAGTGATATTTTTGGAAAGTGTAATATACAAAAAGGGTATGAACACCCTAATAGTTTTTTCACATACTATAAAAATATTATCATGGTGAGGAGATGTGAAAATTTATTACTCTAACTCTTTTACTAAAATATTTGTTCCTATGAAAATATATTGTCTTCTAGCAGGGCTACAATGTAGGCCCTATTAGATTTATTCCTTTTTTATTTTAACCCTATTTTTTTCCTAATCTCCAGAGATGATGAATTTAGCAAGAAAATAATTGAATTTTTTTTAGGATACTCTTTGGGAGTATTCAATCTGACATGTTTTGTGTCTCTTTCATAAGAAGTATAAAGTCTTGCAATTTGGACCATTATAGGCTAGAGTTTGAGGTCGTATAGCTTTGAACAATGTGAATGTAGTTTATGGTCATGACACACATGGACCTAATATGGGGGATGATAGACAAGTACATAATTAAGATACACCGGGTTAAGAGTACCCCATCATCTTTTTGAGTGGGAGTTGAACTATAATAAATCATGGATCAAAGTTCCCATGTCTTGAATAATGATATGGGACAATAAAATCAGAAATAACCAAGAACACACAAAGGTGATTAGTTATTCTATGGAGATGTCAGGGCTTAGAATTATTAGAATTCCCTTTTTCAGAGTGATGTATTTAGTTGATTACCATAAGAGCATGTGCACAAGCCATTGACAAGCATTCATAGAAAAACAAAGGGTCTCTTAAAAAATGTATCATTTTTCAAGGTCCATAAAATATTTTTAGAAACATTATAAGATCAATAAATTAAGTTTGATTTATAGATTAGTGTTCTTAAAATATAGTTGAAGCACCACATACTTAGGATGACCAGGGTAAGGCTCTTGTTGTCCTTTGATAGAGCATGAAAATCGATGATGGCCTACATAGTTTAATTTCATATAGTATGGATGTACATGATTTTGTATAGTTTAACATCATGTGGTAAGGACATTAGTCTTTTAGTTTAACATCATATGGTAAGTATGTATTTGTTGTGCAATTTTAGTTTCATGTGACCAGGATGTTTTCCATGTAGTTTAATCATTTTATGGTAAGGATATGGGTATCAGTTGTTGTAGGTAGGCCTAGGATTAGATATGAACCTATTAATATGTATCCTATGATGATAGGAATAAATACACATATTGTTCTTAAATGGGAAAATATCTATGTAGGTATGAACTATATATAGAGGTGGGCATTGTTTCTGTTGATTGTTATAGTTGGGCCTATGATTGGAGATCTGAGCATCACTATGTACCATATGATGAAAAGAATAAATCCACATGTAGTTCTTGAATGAGAAAATCTCCACACAGGTCTGACCCATACATAGAGGTGGTCTTTTTTTCCGTTGATTGTTATAATTGGGTCAAGGATTGGAGATATGGTCATCATTATGTATCCTATAATTACAATAATCAATCCAAATGTAGTTCTTCAAACATAAGCTTCCTTCGTAAATCTGACCTATATACATAGAGGGGGGATTATTATGTTTAATTGTTATGACTAGACCTAGGGTTTTATATTCGTGTGTCACTACATATCATGTTATTTTAGGAACTAAGTTACACATAGTTCTTGAATGGAGTTATGGTAGGATACCAATCACGAATAATAGCTTTCATATCAGGTGAGGTCTACAGGAATGTGCAGTGTTATGTTATGCAAGTTACATCAACCATGTAGTTTAACATTATTCCCTAATGACTCATGATATTCCTTTTAATGTCCTTCATTTTGTACCATGTTGAGCCTACCATGATCTATTATTCTTTGTTTGTGTGAGGAACCCTTTCTAAAATTACTAAGCTTATGTGAGCTATGCTTAGTGTGAGAAACAATGAATGGCATGAGTTACTCTCAAAATGTAGAGGAAATTAAGGATATGATTGGGGAATTTTGAATCATGTGGTTCCTAGACCAAGATATTGGATCAAGATGCCCCTATATATCTCATTGAAAATGATAATCAATCCATTTATAGTTCTAGAAAACCTATGAATTTTAATTTCATTTGGAAAGTACATCATCCATGTAGATTAATGTTATGTGATAAGGACTTATGTCACCCAAGGAGAATGAAAATGATCTATTGGGGGATCTGTGTAATTTAACATCATGTGGTGAGGACATCCCCTAAGTAATTAAAATTCATGTGGTAAGGATGAGGATCACCCAACCTGAAAGAAAATTAATATTATGGATGGTCCTATGAATAGTGGTTTGGGCGTCACTATGTATCCTATGATTGAAGGAATCAAGACAAACATAGTTCTTTATGGATAGAATCCTTATGTGGAGCTGACTCTCACATGGGTAGGGGGACTTTCATCATTCTTTAGCATATATTTAGCTTGTGTACGATGAATCATCAGTGTGGTAATGATTCTCTTACAATTTAATTTCATGTGGTGAGGACATATGTCATACAGTTTAATATCATGATGTAAGGATGTGACATGATGTGTAGTTTTAAGTCTTACTGTAAGTAAAAAGGACAATGTGTAGTTTAATGTATTTCTTCTTGGACTTGGGTTTCCTGATATGCATGAAAATTATTCATTAGGGAATCCATGAATTTTTTATGTTATGTAGTGAGGATTTTCTTATGGTGTGTAACATCATGAATCCGGGAAAAGTGTTCATAGTTTAACTTCATTATACTAGGATGAGGGGAACTTTATGACAACTATGAAATATATTTATTGAGAAGCCTTACATTGGTGTGGGGTGTGAAATGTTCTCTATCCATTATGTCCAGTGAGTAATCTGCATTGTTATAGACCTTATATATTATGTAATGTCCATGTCATTTTGGTTCCAGATTCATATGCTTCTTATCTAGTATCATTGGGGCCCTGAGATCCAACACCAATTCTCTTGGAGGAATAAATGGAGGGAAGACTTCTTATTAAAGTATTATTTGATCTGATTCTTATGGAAATTATGTTTTTGCAGTGTATGCAACCCAGTCTTAGGGTGTCATTCCAATACATCCAGCTAATTTTGAAATTTCTCATCATCTAAAAGTTTTCCCCAAATGGATACTTGGAATAAAGATAGATGGACTTCTATGTGTCACACTGACTTAGTCCTGTACACCAATTAGTATATCGTTTCTTGTGTAGTTGTATGTGTGGTGGTATGTTATGAAAACAAATCATGGATGAGCGTGTGTGGCCATGAATTCTTATCCCAATTCACTATCTTTTGGAGTACATTTTATTGAGTCACTTTAAAGTACTTTATTTATCCATTTTCCTCTACGTGATAGCAATAAGAGTGATTGGAATTGATGTTGTAATCTTGGTACTATTTATTCAACTCTGTAGAATAGAATTTGGTGACATTGTCCATCAATATTGTGTGAGGTCCTCTGAACCTAGATATGATATGGGACATTAAGAAGTTGATGATATTTTTCATCCTGAATACCTTGAGGGGTATTTCCTTAACACATTTTGAAAACAAGTTTGTATTAGAAAGGATGTACTTGAACTTCTATGTTGTGGCCAGGGGATATGGCTCCATAACAACCATTCCCCAAACAAAAAATGACCTGGAATGTTTAGTTATTTGTTTCAATTCTGGGGTTTGCTGGATGATGTTTTCATGGATATGGAACACATGAAATTTCGTGGATAATTCTACACAATCACGTATCATGGTTTTATATTAATAACCCAGCCTCTTGATTTGGTGGGAGATCTTGGTCCCAGATTGATGAGAACTGAAGGATCCAACATAGACTTCTTCCATGATGGAATGAATATGTATTTCTTGTATGCATCTGAATAGGATTCCATCAAAGACTTTCTTGTAGAGAGATTTATACTCATTTGGGTCATCCTGTGGGTTATATTTTTCATTCAGCTCGGTCTATCGGGAGAAATCCATTTTGGATATAATTGATTATGGGATCCATCCATCTATAGGTGGATATCAGTTCATCACACTCTGGGGTGGTGTTGAAATGATTTATTTCATCAATAACATAGATTAATATCGATAATACCATTCTTTAGTGCATGATATGTAAGATTTATTTATCTCAATTTGGGTCAGCTAGGACGATATCTTCATTATCCAATGTGTTGGAATAAGCATTCTATGATTGGGAAACATGATGTAACATGTTCTTAAAAGGTAACTCTTCCATTATTCCCCTTACATAACTAGTGGGAGGGTCCAATTCTTCCATTTTAATGTCATCTTCTCAAATGATCTACTTTATCAATAGTTTTAAATCCTCTTTAATATTCTGTTAGGCTATCTACAATGGTAAGTTCTGTTCCAACCAAGGGACACTGGATTAGTATTCTACCTCATTATTCATACAACCTTTGGATAGTGAAAAAGAGTATAGAAAAAGTTCTATTTCTAGAGAGACAAATACAAACCATAGTACAACCCAATTGGGACTCATATTTTCCATCCTTTTTTCCGATAAGAATTCGAGAGGTGCCATCAAAAAACATATCCCTTATTTTGGGGGAGTCATGGGAATAGAGGACCTCATCATCTGGGAGTTTTGTCTCCACCAGTTTATTCTTTAAGGTGGGATGTGCTGTGTGGAAATCATCTAGGAATTTCCCTTTCACTACCTTTTGTGACATGAATAGTGTGTCATGTTGTTGTAGAATGACTGCTCATCGGGCCAAATTCCAAGTTATCATGGGGTGTCCAATGATGTACGTGATAAGATAAATAAAAGAGACAATATGTACTTAATGGTGCTACAAGTAATTCCACATATATTTCACTATTAAGATGAGTGAAAGATAGTTCTTCTCGACATACGAGTATCAGGTATCAGTACCTAGCATTGTTCGATGAAGATAATTGAGTCTTTTCCCACTCCCCACATTGTTTTTATGTGCGAGGAGGGATCCATGTGATATTTCCATGGCACCCACATACAAAATGAGTGTCTCCCTTCTATTAGAGGCATTATGACTAGTGGATATAGTAGATACTTATTGATACTTTCAAATTATTTTTGGCAGTCTCCATCCCATTGGTAGGTTATGCCCTTCTTCATTATCCTGGTGAAAGGGGGATATTTTCGGCCCAATTTGGATATGAAATGATGAATTTAGAAGAGGTTCTCTTGGATTCCCTTCATCTCAATGATATTTAGGGGGTGAAGTTGTTAATATAGTACTAGTATTCTTTGGTCTGACCTCGCTTTTGTAGAGTTTTACCAAAAATCCAAGGAAGTTCCCAAATGTTACCATGAAGGTACATTTCATTGGATTCATTTTTCGACCGCGTTGTTTCAACTTTTTGAAGATCATTTGAAGATATGTGAAGTGATCACATCGTTGTTGGGATTTGACCACTAGGTCATCAACATAGCATTCAACTATTCTTCCCAAGAATGTCTTGAAGATATGATGCATGGAACATTGACATGTAGTTCCAACATTCTTTAACCCAAAGATAATTAATTGATAGAAAAAATACCATAAGGTTCTCTGAAGAAAATGGCTTAATCATATTTAGGGTCCATCATTATTTTATTGTACAATGAATACCCATCCTTAATGTAAATGGATTAGAAGTGATCAGTTTCATCGATCAAGAGTGCTTTGATCAGTAATGGGAAATCATCTTTTGGGAAGTATCGATTAAGGTATCTAAATTTAATGTAGACCATAATATGTACATTATTTATATTGACAGGTACAGTGTTGGAGAGCCATCATGGGTATTTCACTTCTATGAAAAATTTTCCTTTGAAATTTTTTTAACATCCACTTCTATATTTGTGGCAAGAGAGGGGTTTGTCCTCCCAACTACCTTCTCAAAGCCTCGATTATCATTGGTTAAGTCATGATCATGTATAGACACATCTGGATTCAATACAATAATTTATAGATTGTTATAATAAAACACATATTAGTGCTACATTTGAAATGAAATATACATTTCTTGATCTTTGAGGGGAATGGTGGCATTAATCAATTTAGGTTGTGGCTCATATTTTGTTACTAGATTTACCTACCTAAGATCATTGATAGTGGTAGAGACACCTTCCTTGAATGGAGGAGGAGGGTTCCTAAGGTCATTTGCTTCTTCTTTCATCTCTGAGTACGTGGAGGCATTCTCATATAGAGGAGGAAATATGGGGGTATCTCTATCACTATCATTGTGAGTGAGGCCATGAGAAGAGAAATTATCATCCCCTATTGCCCATGTTATTTTAGAGAGATGCTAGAGTTGACTGTCTTTTCCACTATTTCTCGAGAAAAAGGGAATTGGTCCTCTAGGACCATGTCTATCAAATTAACTATACTTATGGGAAAAATAGCCATTATCGAGTATAATCCAAGGATTTGCATGGGATGTCTTCAATCCATTAGGGGATGCAACCTATATATCATCATCATCCATTGGTTGTTCACCTCCCCTTTTTTATAAACCTGCTACAATATATATGTCATTGTAATTCTAAAAGGGGGTTCTATCACCATGCATTATGTTGACGTTTCCTTGATGAGGTATTCCAGAAATTGATGGAATGTTGAATGTACCAACTTGTACTTATGGTTCCAGGGCCTACTGAGAAGAAAATTTTATCAAGTGTCTTAATCCATAACCATAAACTCAATGTCAGATGTGAGATCCCCAAAATATGTTTTGAGATTTATCTTATGGATATGTGTTTTCTCACGCTTATCATACCATTGAATGGTCATATTTTTAGGGGGAAAATCTTATTCTATAATTACAAAACATCATAGGGTTAGAATCGTTTTAATATTGATCCTGAATCCATTGTCAATCAGAGCCCATAAAATATCAATATTACTAAGACTACCCAAAACATATAGAGGTATGATGTGTCCCTAAATGACTTTTTTTCATTATATGTAAAAGAGATTGTGACATTAAATTCTAATGACATGATCTCCATTCAATAGACCTTGGTAAGAGGAACTTATTTCTGAAATTCATGTGGGATTTGGATGGATTTAATGAGTTCCCCTATAGGTTCTTTTGATATATGGTGTTTATCAAGGACTGAGAACTTGGTTGAGACAACCTCCAACTATTTTTGAATGTCTTACTTCTGTGCCAGTGGTCATCACTTCCTGAGGTGGGGTTTCTCCTAAACTCATGGCTCTGGAATAAAGTCATTTTATGTGGAGAGGTCTGATTCTTGTTTATTAGTCATGGTATAATCAACTACCAGTGGAGTGGGTCATGTGGTCCGTCCCCGTTGTCTAGGACGATCAGATAATTGAACCCTCACTAGGCGGTCATATAATACAATTTGGTGCGGACGACCACTAGAGGGCTGTGAGACACCTCCATGTCTTTTCTCACCTTACCATAGTGCTTTCACATGGGTTTCACTAGAATATATGTTATCCATTGAGACAAGACTAAAATTTTGATTCTGACCACACCCATGATGTCTGCTATATCCCTGGTTCCTGTGCATGTAGCCTCCTAACCCCCGATTTGGTGTGGGGAACTCATACTTGTAGGCATATTCATCCTCAGATAAGGGTTCTTCTTAGTGTGTCACATTTATAGATCCAAATATGATCTCTTAATTCGATGAGGGTTCCATTTGGTGGGGAGGGTCCCTTGATTTGGATGTTGGAGGGAAGAAATATTTAAGATTAAAATATTGCATTGCAGTAGAATATGAATCCGAATCTTCTATTTCTTCCTACTTCTATTGGTCATTTACACTTTGGGAGACATATCTGATGTCACCTACTTGGGTGGAGGGCTATTTTGGGTCTTCAATCCAATTCTCTCAAGGTGGAATGATCTCATTCAACGGTTTTCTAAGTTATCGGGTTTTTAAAATTATGTTACATATGGATGGTACTTTATACCAATCACCATATTCTTTTGACTGGGTAATAGTTATGTAGACCAACTACTCTGAGGTGTTATCTAACACAAACTATACAAAATTTACAATGCCTTCAAGGATTCATTTTAAGACAAAGAAGACCTAGATATTATGACTCAACCTTCTATAGAAAGAGAAATAGTCAAGAAGGTCAGTGAGGCTGACAACCTCAGGATTTTTGGGTTATAGTATCTTGAGTAGTTTATTGTCCATTGATTCTAAGAAATAACTGTGGAATTATTCATTTTGGAAGGTGTATGATTTATTCATATATTACTTAAATACCGGGCAACCCTGATTTATTTGGGCTTCTAGTCAAGGGAAATATTTTGGTTATCATCACATGACAAGAGGTGTTGGGTGGTTCAAGATCTGTCGAGGAGCTTGGGTGGGCACCACTACTAGCTTGAGAGTGATAGACACATCTTCTGATTTTTCTATCCTTTTCCCATGTTCTGAGTTTATGAGTTAAGATTTGGATTAGGTTTACTAAATGGTTCCCCCCAAACATTGTCCCATTTCTCTGAACTCAATGAATTCACCTAGATATTTCATTTGTATTAGAGGTGTCTTCAACTCATCTCAGAGATTTTTATTATAGATTTCTAGTTGTTACTCTTGAAAAAGAGGGGTGGTGATTGAATTGGTTAAACCTTTCCATATTTCTATGAAGTCAAACACCCTCTATTTTTCATTTTTTGCTGTTCTTTAGGTCAAGGGATGTCATTTTCCTCGGTGTGGAGTAGAATTGATAACAGAATTCATGAAAATGGTCTTCCCATCCTACAATGGATCCTACTAAAAAATGTTGTACCAAAGAAAGGTTGGCCTTGTCATAGTCTGTAAAGAACGCCTTTTATTTTTTTCCACCCATTGATCTCAAGGGCCCATCATCTGACCACATCAAGATATTAAGTGTGTGAGATGTTGTTCGGGGTTGCCTGCATAGTCAAAGGTTGATAAGGTAGGATTACCAAAGTTGTGTGGGGCATAGTATCATCAACCCACTCTGTATATGACTTCCAATCAAGCTTCACAGGTAGAAATCTCCCTTCCATGGCTTCTATTTGTCTATATAAGGACTCTATGATATTAAGTAGCTCTGAGGGTATTACTATCTAAGCCACCTCCCATATATAGAGAGTTCTTGGGGATTGATGAGGTTTACTCACCTTCATCTCTTGTTGATTCTTGATTTTCCTAAGATCAAATGGTAGGTTATATCTATTATCGAGGGAAGTCACAATCATTTTTGACTTCCGCATTTTTCTCAACTATATGCCAAGATATAGAGCTATCCCGATGCTTAAATTTCTCTCTTTATAGAATGTCGTCCTTTATAAGAGGAGTAATATTCACATCAGTATAAAGATGATTCAAAATGACAATATTTCCCTTGAGTAGATCCTTGTTGATTTTTATGATATTTTTTACCTCATTCTCATATTATCAAAACTATTACTTCATGTAAGAAACCTCAACTCTTCTAGGTGGTTATTTGGATTAGCCACACATTTCCATTTTTTGTGTTCTTCCATAGAGGTGGAAACGCGGTATTTGGAGGTTCTATATTTTAGAGACATCTTTAGGACAGGTGATTGCATCCTTAGTTGGTGTTTTCAAGTTACCATCTTATTAGAGTATATTTTCTATATTACGCCCTTCTACATTTGAGACTTAATCCACCATATCTATTGTTTTTATTGTGATGACATTCACATAGGCATATTGGCTAATGGTGGTTGTCACATTAGATTTGACACAGTAGGATGAATATACATTATCTTTAGTATGGTCATTACTCAAACCCCTGGCCATATTGGTCCATTTTGGTTTGTGACCACTACAGGGTCTAGTTGCCTTCATTGTACGATCATATGGTATTTACTTGTGTGTAATGACCTTGAGGGAGTTTCTGGCCATGATTTATGTATAGGCCCCGAATAGTATAGGCTTGTCTTGTGGTGGGCGGAATAGATGGGATGTCAATCATTGATATTTATCCCCCACCCTGGAGATGATTGATCCCCATCTTGGTGATAATCATGATGAAAATTCACCCAACCTTGTGGGATGGGGGTTATTCAGGGCCATAATTAGCATTGATTGGTCCTGTTGTTGAGGATCCAATGATTCTAGTCAAGGATTGGATGAATTATGGGATATACATTGAGATATAAATGCCCCCATTCCATTGGGATCGGTTTGATTTGGAATCAATTTTGATTTACCTTGGACCCTCTTAGGGGATGATGAACCTGGTGATGGTGATTGTGATATAGATTCCCCCAACTAGTGGATTGGGGATTGTTTTCATCTTCTTCTGATATGTTTTGAATCCTCTTGGGAATTAAAGACTTAAGGGCTAGATGTGGTGTTAGATATTTCCACAACATGAAGGGTTGATTTTTATCTTGAATGGTTGTTATGGTAGCTGCTACTATGACTTGTTTGACGCAGCGTAGATGAGATCGCGTGGGAGTTGGTGTGATGGTAGCCTATGATGGGAATCATTATTTATCATAATTTTCTCAGTTGATCATAACATCAAATTCACTATATTGAATTAATTCCCATTTCTTTGAGGGGAATAGTTCAAATATCTTCTAGATATCTTCATGATTTCGAGGTATCATTGAAGTGAGGGCATTTTGTTGTAGTGAACAACTGCCTACGTGTTACTCGGTCCACTAATTTTGTTGGAGGCTATGAAATTATATGATTTCATATCTAATGTGGTACCATGTTATGGGGATACAGTGATGTACAATGCTCTATATTTATTCAATCCTCAGATACTCACATCTATATATGATCTATAAATATGTTGGTGGAGGGTTGTTGTGACATAGAGATAAACAACATGTAGGAATTTTTCATGCTTCTCCATTCTTAGGTTCTGGGATTTGGAAAAGATAGCCATATATAGTATAAAACATAGTGTATTAATGATATGAAGGTGATACTCTTATCCTAGATAGGGGAGATGTCTAGTCATAAGTTTCTGATGAGTAGAACACATATTTGGTCATAGATAAGGCACGCACTCCTTTTCAAGCTCATATGGGACCTCATAATCAGAAGTTGATAGGGCCCAGAACATGATGGGGAGGTTATTTTTAGATAACTCTTAGCATATTCCAATTTCATCCTCCTCTTTATCATACTTACACACCTCCATCTAAACAGTCCATAAAAGATGGTTCTTGGGGTGGCATACTAACTGGGGTGGAGTGCTATTGGATGATTATGGGGAACTATATGCAATTGACCCTGATGTATTATGCACATTTATATAAGAAGGTGTCTATGTTTTGGGAACCTCTCTATATGAAGGTGTATTTGAAATGGTAGTATTTCATTATTCATGGGAGATATCACCATTGGGAGGTTTACCATGGTGGGTGTTAGTAGTAGAGTCGCTATAATCCATATCCTCACTACCATGAAGAGTACTATTGCATTAATGATCATGTTTTACTTAGTTTATAGAGTTAACATACCCATGAGGTGTGGAGAATACATCTCGAACATCCTAAAGGACACTATCATTGAGAAGACTATTTATATAATCATTATTCTATGTCGTGGACAGAATATGTTGACCTACCTTCTGTAATTGTGCAAGGATCTGAGCCTATTTTATTAAGGTTCTTGGAACATTTTTATAACCATTTTTTCTATGGGAGTATGATTCTACTTTTGAGAAGCTTCTAGAACTTTCCAATGAGCTTCCTTATTATTGATATGAATATGAACCTATCTCAAGGCATGTTCCATTATCACATGGTGATTTTGGTTATAATAGTAGTATGAGCCTAATCCTGAGCCTTTGAAATATGAAACTGATATTTCATGGGAGGAATATGATCTTACCATGAGTCATGTGCTTCTCTCACACAATGATCCTCGATTGGAATAGGAATATGATCCATGTTTGAATATTCAGTCTCTGTCGGAATATACCAAAAACCCTCCAAAATGGGAGAAGGGATATAAACCTCCTCTTTTATTTACTCGAAAGGAAGTCAATGAAATTATTCATCAACTGAAGTAGGAATACACACCTAGATTCTGTGATTTGATGGAATATTATAGGAAGATTAACTTACAAGAATATGAGCATGTCCTGAGGCATGTTATATTCTCACCTGGTTACCTAGACCAAAATAGGGATGTGAGCCTGTTCATATCTTTTTAGAGTATGTCAATAGTCATCTTTGATAAGACTATAATAATTTCCCAAGTATTATTCCCGACTCACATGGTGATCCCCGACCATTATTGGGATATGAGCCCTATCCAGGTCCTTTGGAAAATTCCACCAAGCTTTTTGAAAATGCTTGTTCCCCTATCCCAATGTATGTTACACTCTCACCAAGAAATCCCCTCTTGGAATAGGAATATGGGCCCAGTATGATACCTAATCCACTATTGTAATATTCTAATAATCCTCTTGGATGGGGGAAAGAATCTATGCTAACTCTAGAGAGAACACTTGTTCATAATGATTAAAGTGTTTAGATTACTAGGTTATAGGTATATGAATATGCATCTGTCCCTTTTTCTATACCACCTTTAGACTTTGACGGAGGAGTTATTTAGGTGTTTCTAGGATGTAATTACATTTTATTAAAGTGTACACATGGATATAAACCTGCACATTTTCTATCTCCACTATATATAAGCAGATAAGTTTGATTAAATAAGGGATATGATCCCACTTTTATCCTCCTTGTGCCAATGGAATATGTCGATCGGATTTATACATGGCAGTATGGATATGTGCCCCCAAGAATATGCCTATAGACTTGTTCTAAGTTAGTAGGGATATGATCATGCTCACTAGTTACTATCAGGATATACCTGAAAATACCATCAATAAGGGTGGGGATATAAGACTACTCATAGTTATCCATAACCTTCCATGCTTGATGTGTCTTCGTTATTGCATGTGCATAAATATTAGAGGAGGCAGTGTGTTAGGTGGTAACCTCAGTAGGTGACTGATGGGTACCGTTGGGCTGGTGATGGTGATAAAGGATGAGAGGAACCTTCCTTAGAGTCCAGTGAACTAGAAGGGAGCTGTATTTCACTTTAAGTTTTACCATCATTAGATACTGGAGGTGGTGATTGTCATATTTCTATGTTAAGCACTTCATGTGATTGGTTGTGGAAATTAGATCCACTAGCTGAGCTACAACTTTCCTTGGAAAATGTGGACTCATCGGTTTCAGTAATTGTAGTCCCTCGTATGTAACTTCAAGAGTCGTTAATTTACCATGTTGATGGTATTACTTGAAAATTGTGTTTTACACCTAACATATAATCTTTCAATTGGGTGATCTCATTTTGTGACCTGCATGGGTTTTATCCATGATTTATTTTCTTTAATGGTAGTTGGATGAATATATTATCTCAGATCATGAAGTTATTAATGAGAGTAGTATATGAAATCAAACAAATAACAAGGAATAAGGTCATCAATTGGTGCAATATCGTAGGTATGATTTTTTCAATCAAATATGCATGGTTAACATAATTGTCCTTTTATTCCCGATCTGTCCATTATGATCCTGTGGAATTTTCAAAGCAAGGATGCACTTATTTCTTGGGAAACTAGGTTATAGAGGATCAGCTATAATATTTATGCCAAGATTATCATTTATATTGATATTCCAACAATGTGGTCTAGAATATGGAAAACCAACCATCCTACTATTTGAGGGTTTTTCCTCAGGATCATTGTTTTTGTTTGCATTGAATATGTGAATAAAAATGTTCTTACTCATGATTAAAGGATAAATATGTTATTTTAGAGATTTATATCGAGTTCTCCATTTTTTTCCACATATATATGTGGACCGGAAACCATCATTGGGTAAAAAAATGGTTTGATGAGAATTTGTAATTCTATCCTTTTTTATGTTGTGAAGGAGAATTCATGATTTAATAAGTTCACATAAGGTTCACTATTATCATTTTGATGGAGATATGTAAAAGGATTGTTTTTAATAGTCTGAATATGGGGGGTTCAATGTTGTGAATGATCATCCTCATTGGGATCTCCATAACTCGACCTTTATCAAATACTCCCAATAGTCCCCACATGCAAAAAATTTTATGGACTTACCTTCCAAAGGTAAGTGTTCGATTGATGTTTCAGACCTAATGATTCTTAGGAACATATAATGATTAGGAGGATGGGAGGTTAGTCTAATCTCATCCTTTTGGGGGTAATTATTGCCTACTCTAGGACTCTCTTATAGATTTATGATATGTTCATGAATCACTTTATAATCCTAATACATGAACAGTTACCCTAACAGATTGATCTGGGTTAACCCATTTTATATTTAGAAGAAGGGGATCTCATTAATGAATCTATATATATATGTATTTGAGATTATTTATCCATTTATCAGTAGTGATTAGTTGATTATATGGTGAATTCTCATAACAAGTTACTTTGGAATTTGCTTCCATGAAGGGAGGTGCTTAATATTCTGAGGAGAGGATTGTTCCATTATGAGGCATCTTATATATCCCGTTCTGTAATAGGAATAAAAAACCTCACACTATGTTAAACCAATATAGATTAACATCATATGTAAAAGAAATATATATG
Organism: Viscum album; assembly: GCA_963277665.1. Classification (NCBI taxonomy): domain Eukaryota; kingdom Viridiplantae; phylum Streptophyta; class Magnoliopsida; order Santalales; family Viscaceae; genus Viscum; species Viscum album. The sequence goes on along the minus strand of OY728135.1, from coordinate 223,741,303 downwards.
GGAACTTGGTAACACGTTATTCCATATCGAGTCTTAAGGAGACATCCTACTCATCCCTATTATAGAAAGAATTAGAGTTATCGTAGTTCCCTCTTTCCATTGGAACTAGACCTACGGTAGATTATCTTCTATGGAGGTAATATTTTCAAGACACTCATTGGGGATTACATGATGAGGTTGACCTATCTAGTGAATATTCATTATGCAAATGATATGAGCATTAAAATTACTAAGTGCAAGTAAGCTCTGCTCATTGTGAGAAACAAGGGATAGCAAGTAATCAGCCTCCTTGCATTTTGATGTGGGACTTATGTATAGGAGCATACCTTTGGATATGTATTATGGAGATATTTCCTTAAGAAGATATCCTACATATCTTGGTTATAGTAGGAATCAAAGTTATCAGAGTTCTTTTGGCCAGGGCTTACATGATGACTGTCGAACCCCCGGTTTCTGGTATGTAACCCCCTTTCTTTATGCTTTTTATGATTGTTATGTATATGGGTGAAGTTTGTGAGATTTTTCAGAACTTTTCTAGATTTTATATAGGTCCAGGATTATAGAAAGCCTAGAAACACCTACGGGAAACCATGTACAATGAAACAGGGGCTAAAGGGAAGGCGTACGGATAGCACACGGTTTTCCCAAACTCTGTGAAAGCCTAAGATAAACTATTCTATGTTGAGTATGTTTTTGACAGTGATATTTTGGAAAGGTTCATGCATGGTTTGGTAACTGAGTGATCCAACCATGCAAGGTCTCCCTTAAGTCAGAGGCAGGATAATGGTTATCACAGTTTTTTCCTAACTATGTGACTAAAATATGAATGGGTCAAAAGTTAGATACTTATATTGGGGATCTAACACATTTTTACCTTTAAATAAATTATTTTTTCACAAAACCCTAACTCAGGATTTTTTCCTCTCAATGTATGGAGAACCTATCCCCATTGAATTGGAAGTGATCTGAAGTCCTTCATTTGTGCATTGAAGCTCGATTCTCACAAGGAAATGATCTGGGGTGGATTTTTAACCTGGTTTCATGGACGTTATTCATGACTCTCTTCATTTTTTCTATAAAAATCATGATAGGTGGTTTCACTCTCAACCCCTCTATTTAGAACATGAAGGAATAGATTCAAATTAGTTAAATTGATTAATTTTGATTATGAAATTTTGGTGAAAAGTATTCTATAAATCCACTTTAGTGAAGATTTATGGTTTTTGTTGAAATTAAGGAATTGTGGTAATTTTTTGTGCAAGGTGTCTTGTTTTTAAAATGTCTATTTTAAAAAATTGTTTTTTGGGATTTTTGAAATGGATTTTTGTAATGGTTTTAAATAAAAATGAAGTTTTATTAAAATTGTTTGAAATTATTTTTGATTACATGTGTTCTTATGTGAGTTCATGTTCAATGTACCCTTGAATAAGGGATGTGTACTAGAGGGGTACATGGTACATGACCCTGGATTAGGGGAATGTGTTTGTGGGACACAAGGTGATTGGATGACAGACCACTCATGAGTATAGAACTTTCAAATAAGCATGAATCTGTCAGTGTGTTGTGAACCATTGGAAGGGGTATGACAAAATATAATGTTAAATTATTTAAAGAATTATTTATGTACATTCCATGGAAATAGTTTACTATGTATTTTGTTTATATTTTGATATAAAATATTTTAGAAACTATGTTACATAAATGTTTCTACCTTGTTCTATCCTAGTGGCGTGAGTTGGGAAGTCATTGGGGAAAACCTACCGAGCTTTAGTACCCACCCCTTCTTTGGAACCTTGGTGATTTTACAGATATCATCTATTGAGATATAGTAAAAATAAAATTATAACACATCATTAGTACTATGTTGTGATACTTGAGATGTTTGGTAGAGTTAGAGATTGTATCATGTGGATCTTTGGAGTCATGTGGTTGTCTTTGAGTTCTGATTGTTTGTATCATGTTGTTTACTTTGATGTTATTTTGTCTTCCACAATAGTAATATTTGGTTGGTTTGGATATAAATGAAATTTTTGATTTCTTTCATGTAATATGTAGTGTTTTATTTGGTTATTATTTTTCGGTTGGTTGTTTATCATCAAAGGGAGAATCATCACCCAAATTTTAAATGAATCCCTCAACATTTATTTCTAGCCTTTGGCATCTTGGGGATGTCCCATAAAGAAAAGTATCATTACTTCAACATTATCAAGCCAAGTAGAAGTAGAGTTGTGTTTCAAGTGGTATCATCTTGTTCATTCCTTTGTGGAACTAGTGGTTATGGGTTTTTTTCCAATATTTGAAATTATTTTGGTATATTCCTTGAATTTGGATCATAGAAAGACAAAGGACTATCTGGACATGATATATTGAGAATAAAAATACACATCTAACCTTTTTATAATGAACTTAATGTTACCAGGATTTTGGGTACATAAGTGTTTTGGATACACTTATAGAAGTTTCAAATCTCATTTTTATGGGTTTAGCCAATGGGACGATCACGACATGCATTATAGGAATGACTTCCCACTAACAGTGCATACATAATTTTGAGTAATGATATGTGATTCGGTGAAATGTTTTGTTTTTTGAAAAATGGGAAATTATTATCAAATGAACGAATTTTTAAAAGAGCATGATTTTCATATTTTCAAAATGGTTTGATTTTCAAAAGAATGTTCAAAATTTTAAAAAATTGTTGAACTTGGTAAAGAAAGAATTTTGGAAAGAAATGTTGGGATAATATTCTATGATAGAATTTGTAATTGTTAAGACATAATTTAATATATATTGAGACTTATGGAGTTTCATTGTGTTTATAGAATATGGAAGCCAGTAGATGTCATGAGAATAGATCAGAAGTGGCCATTAAGAATGTGGTAGCATAGGAGCCATAGGGGAACCAACCATTGGTTCATTGCATTACTCAGGTTTTTCAAACCATTGAGTCCAGACTACAACCAAATAATATTTTGATAATATCTATCACTATTGTAAATCCAAGTGGAGGAAGCACGATCGTCTTCATGAGAGGAGCTGAGAACTCTATCACTAAGAGAAAACAGAACATGGATGCATATTCTCAAGGAGGTGGAACACTATGGAATCAAATAACAAGATCAAGTAATCTTTATACAAGACTCAATAACAAGCTTGGATGTTTTTAGTGTGGATAACTAAGTTACATCAAGTGAATGTTTATTGCACCGCCGAGAGAATGCCATAATTAAAACAAGATGGGGTATCTTTAGTGAAATTTTCATTGTGATCTGTGGTCAGGGGTTCAAAAAATTCTTCTTGTGCTGAAAACATCGTATGATTCGATCGAACAAGGGAAGTATAATCAATATCATCAGTAGAATAGAGCTATCCATGGTGATTCTCGGAATACTATGACTCCTTATCCATGGAAATCTCAATGGGGACACAATGATTAGGGTGTTGCGAGCATAAAATTATATGGATATGAGCATGTTTTGGATGATGATAATATGGTCCATCTATAGTGAGAGGTATGATAATTTTTAATTCTAGCCTTATGCACATGTTGATTGATATTAGTATATCACATTCTTTTATTTCTTCTTGTACTATTGATTTGTTGACTTTAAAAGTTGAGATGATTCCCTATTCGATAGAACTTCGAACTCCTATTGGGAAAAGAAAATGTGAAGCCTTTGTGCGTAAAGCATGTTATATAACTATTGATTGAGTTGATATAAAATGGTATTTCTCTATGATGGAGATGAATATCTATGATTTAATCCAAGGTATAGATTGGTTGACAATGTTCAAGGCCCACATCAACTGCTATAGCATAACAGTATGTTTCACGATTGGGGATGGCATCGATAATCTGTTTTGAGGAAAAAGGAATGTAAAAGAAGGTGAAACCAGATTGTTGGAAATATTATTTTGAATGATATCTTAACAGTTGGCAGTGTTGAGTTTGGAATCGATGAAAGAGATCGAGAATATCCCAGTAGTGGTGTTACAGTTTCCAGATGTGTTTAATGAAAATTATTGTGGATTACCACTGGTAAGGGAAGTGGAAATTAAAATTTATCTTATCCTGAGGAGTAGTCCTATCTCACTTCTATCTTATCGAATGGATATTACAGAAAAATGGAGGTGAAAATGTAGTTTTAAAACTGGATAGAAAAGTGTTCATTCGGCCTTGAACATCTTGATAGACAACACATATTTTTCTTGTGAAAAAGGAAGATGTAACACTAAGGTTGTGTGTGGATTATCAAAATATTAATAAATTTATGATAAAGAATTTGTATCTACTCACTCATATTGATTATTGGTTCAATAAATTGAGGGGATCTTAGTGGTTCTCTAAAATTTACTTTCTATCAATGTATCAACAATTGTGAGTTCTGAAGGGGGATATTACAAATAAATCTTTTAGAAGTATATATGGGAATTATGAATATTTGGTAATTCCTTTTGGTCATACGAATTCATTATAAGTATTTATGGATTTTTTTAAACAGATATTTTATTGATATCGAGACTTTTTTTGTGGTGTTCATGGATGACATATTTGTGTATTCAAGGGAAAATGATAAGAATGAGCAACACTTGGAGATAGTTTTGGGAATCTTGAAGTATCATCATCTCTATACCAAACTATAAATTTGTGATTTTTGGATATAAGAGGTATAATTTCATGGACATGTAATTTATGAAAGATGTGTTTCAGTGGATCCAGAGAAGATAGAAGTCATTATCTCTTAGAAACTGCCAAATAGTTTCTTTGAGATAATGAGATTTCTTAGTCAAGATGGTTATCAACGATTCTTGTTTTTAATTTTTCAGAATGATCTTAACCTGTGACAACTTTGAAAAAGAATAATGTTCCATTTCAATGGAATATAGAGTGTTATAAGTATTTTCAAGAGTTGAAAGTTCATCTTGCATCAGCACCAATCTTGATTTTCCCAGAATCAGGATAAGGGTATGTGGTTTATTGTGATGCTTTGGGATTAGGTTTGGGATGTATTATCATGCAGGGAGACCATGTTTTTTCTTATGTCTTAAAGAATTTTTTGGTTCATGAGAAAAACTACCCAATCCATGATTTGAAGCTAGCTGTCATAGTCCATGCTTGGAAGAATTGGTGTCAATATCTATTTGTTGAGAAATTTATAGTGTCTATGGATCATGAGATCCTAAAACAAATTTTTTCATAAAGGGATTTAAATTTGAGAAAAAAATATGGATGGATTATCTTACAATCATTAACATTGACTTAATGTATACACCAGGTAAAAGAAATTCCATATCAGATGCATTAAACAGGAAGTAATATGCTCAGTTGGAAAAAGAGGCTTCAGATGAGTGGAAATTGATGTCGGTCCTAGATGACATGCATGTAGAATGAGAAGACCGAGGTGATGTTGAAGTTTTATTCCAAATTTCATTGGTTCTTGATTTGGTAAAGATAGTTACAGTGTCACAGATTTTTGATACAGAATGTATTGTGATGATTTCAAAAGTCAATGGTAGGGAGACCATTAAGGGATGTAATTTGGATGAAAGATAAGTGTTGAGGTTCAAAAATCAGTTGGTTGTACCTATAACTTGTTAGGAACATCTCATGTTTACCGCCATTCTGGATGGTCTATTTATCCTAGAATACAGAATATGTATAAGTCATCTAAATAAAAGTTTTGGAGGGTTGGTATGAAGATTAAAGAGGATGAGTTTGTCTCAAGGTGATTAATTTGTTAGCAAGTTAAGGTATAGTATCCGTGACCAAGTTGTCTGTCACATTATTCATCAATTCTTATTTGGAAGTGGGAGAAGATAACTGTGTATTTTGTAATAGGTCTCCCAAGAGTAGTTCAAAAAATTGATTCCATACATGTGATGGTGGATTACCTCACAAAGTAAGCTAGTTTCATCCTTATTCATGAATCTCATATGATGTAGGACTTTCTAAAAATCTAAATTATAGAACCCATGAAGAGACATGGAATACCAGTTTCAATCATATCATAATGAGATCTGAGGTTTATGTCTTGTTTCTAGAAATTATTATACAAATCCCTTGGGAATCAGTTGACTATGAGTATGGAAAATTATCCTCAGATGGAATTCCAATCTGAACAACAAATACAAACATTGGAATACATATTATGGGCTTGTGTAATGGATTTTGGTGGCTCATGGTAAGATCATGTGCCATTAGTGGAGTTCTTATTTACTAAAATTTATCATACCTCGATACATATGGACCCTTTTGAAGCATTATACGGGCATCCTTGTCATTATCCACTTTTTGGGCGAAAAAATCGAGACTTCACTAATTGGACCAATCCTTGTCTATGAAACAATGGATAAGGTTCAGTTGATCAATAAATAGATGGAAACGGTTTAGAGTCATTGAAAATCATTTGTGGATCATAATTGAAGGTCATGGTCAATTATTGTGAGTGATCATGTGTTCTTGATGATATTCTCAAGGCTTATACATAGCCATTTTAAGAAATAGTGAAAGTTATATCATCAATACATAATCCCTTTTGAGATACTAGAATGGGTTGGTGATGTGGAATATCATTTGGAATTTCCACCATGGTTCAGTGCAGTGCATAATGGGTTCCATGTATCTTAGTTAAAAAAGTATCATCCTAATCCTAACCATGTGATCAGATAGGATCTCATTTACCTAAAGAAATATGCATCATTGATGCACATGATAGTGTGAATTATGTAAAAGAAATAGAAAGTCTTGAATGAAAAAAACATCAGTCTACTGTGGGTTTTATGGCAACATGGTCAGATCTAGGAAGAGACATTGGAAAGCGAGAAGGAAATGAAAGAGTAGTGGATGGAACTCTTTCATATCAACGTTGGTTTTCTACATTTTAGAGATGGAAAGTCCAATGGTGGGGAGAATGTAGAACCCCTATTTTATGATAAATAACCCACCTATTTTTTCCTTTTATGTATTTAAGGTATATGGGTGATATTTTGGAGAGTTTGGAGAACTTTTATAGTGTTTTGGGGGATTTTATACAAGTTTACAATTGGTGAACAGCTTGGGGAAACCGTGAAATACTTATAAGAATCCACGAATAATGAAGCAAGGGATCAAGGGAATGTGCACAAATTGTGTATGGTTTTCCCAAACCATGCGAAATCCTAAGTGAAACCGTGTTTTTGAGCATATGTTGGACAATGAGCTTTGGCATGGTTTGTGAACATGCATGAGGATGGTTAACATACGATTAACTTATGTTTTTTCTAACTATGCAACAAAACTATGTGAGGGTCAACAGTTAGATCCTTAAATTGTGGATCTAACATTTTTTCAACTCTAAATGCTTTATTTTCCCCCAAAATGTCCTTACCATGGGATTTTCTCCTTCAAAGGTTTTAGAACCTCTACTTAGTGAATTTGAAGCAATCTGGAGCAGTTCACTAGTGAGTTGAAGCTCTATTCTCATGGAGATGAGATCTACGGTGGGGTTTTGTATTTTTAACCTAGTTTTGTGGACGTTCATCTTTCCTATTTTCATTTTTTCCACAAAAACTCTAGGTAAGTAGATTCATTATCAAATCCTATAATTAAAACATGAAGTCTTACATTGAAATTGGTATAATTGACTGGTTTTTATTGTGAAATTATGGTGCAAACCATGTTATAAATCCTTTTTAGTGATGATTTATGGATTTTGTTGAAATTGTGGAATCGTGGTAATTGGTTGTTCAATGTGTGTTGGTTTCCTGATTTTAAAATTTTTATTTTAAAATATGAATTTGTTGTATTTTTTAAATTTCTTGTTTGAATGGTTTTCACTAAAAATTAAGTTTTATTGAAATGGTTTTGGCATACATGGGTTTTGTGTGAGTTCATGTTCAACATGCCCCTAAAAGGGGATGTGTACTAGTGGGTTACAAGGTATGTGAACCTAGATCAGTGGTGTGTGATAGTGGGAAATAAGGTTATTGGACAAGAGGCCACACATTGGTATGGAACTACCAAACAAGAATGCATGTGTGGGTGTGGTGGGAACCTGGAATGGGTATTCAAAAATATAATGATAAATGATTTAAATAATTACTTTATTACTTTCCTTGGAACCTATTTAATATGAATTTTGTATATATTTTGATATAAATTGTTTTATAAATTGTTTTATATAAATGTTTCTTTCATATTCTTTCCAAGTGACATGAGTTGAGAAGTCATTAGGGAAAACCTACATATTTTTATTATTCACCCCTACTTTGGTACCTTGGTTATTTTATAGTTATCATCTATTGTCATGTGGTAAAATTCAATGTATCACATATATTTAGTACTACTTCATGATACTTGGGCTATTCGCTGGAGTTGGAGCTTCGAGCTTGTGGAGGTTTAGGGTCATGTGGTTATCATTGAGTCTTGATAATTTGTCTCACGCTATTTACTTTGATGTTAGTTTATCGTACGTTGTGGTAATATTTGGTTGGTTTTGATATAAATGAAATTTTTGAGATGTATTTCATTTTTATTGTTCATTATGTAGTGTTTTATTTGGCTATGGTTTGTTGGTTGGTTGTTTATCTTCAAAAGGGGAAATCATCTCCCAAATTGAAAATTAGTCCCTTGGAATTTATTTCCAGACTTTGGCATCATGGGGATGTTTCTTAAGGCCATGTAGCATTCATTTATCCTTATCGAGTAAATGGTAAGTATATGGATTTTAAAATGATGTTGTCCTTATGATTGGGGCTTACACACTATATATGGATAGGGTTATCATGTCCCAGGATTCCCGTCAAAACAAGGCTTACACACAAAGGGCGGACACATTTATCAAGCCCTCTGTTGCATGATTGTCTAAGACTACTTTTATGCCTGTCATGAGTTGATTTTCCACTTGATAAGCCTTGATTGTCTACTTGACATGTCAGGGGATGTCATCCTGGCCTGTTTAAAGATAATCATATGATTCAATTTACTTGTACAAGGTACATAGGCTCGTTTGGATGTCATGTTTGGAGTTCATACCATGATCAAGTTTGACTTGTCTGGAGGACATCGTAAGTCCTGGTTGGATTGTCCTGTAATCCATCACATGATGTTGGATGACATGCTTAGAGTGTGTCTCATGATCCATATGACTTCCCTGATGTCATCATGAAGGATAGATGACATTCTTAGAGGGTATCGTGATATTCAAAGTTACATTTCATAGAGGGTGATACATGAACCATGATAACATGTCTAGATATAATCGGGATATCCAAATGACATGTGTGGGGGATGTCGCAAGAGCTAGCTGACATACCCTGGTCCTTCCGCAAGACTCACCTGACATGTACCAGTTCCACCATATGATCAGGGAAACATGTCTAGAGCACATTTCAAGGTTTGTATGGTGAACCTTGAGGGTTTCACAAGATTTGGGTGGCTTCCCCAGGGGGCACCGTGTGACTTGCTCTGACATATCTAGGGGACTTCTCATGATCTGAATGGTATACCGAAGGAGCATCATGAGTTCTAGTTGAGATTTACTGGTGTTGTCTCATAACCCTAATGGTTCATATGAAGTGAATGAGAGTCATAGTATGTTTTCATCTCATAATTATCCCATATTTTAGTCTTTTTCATCCTTCTATTTCAAATTCTTTATATTTTTTCATTTTAAGTTGTTTTAAGTATCTCCTGTTTTATAAATTATGTTGAATGTTCTTCATGTGACCTAATAAAATTCCTTTTTCCTGATTTATGAGTGATCATGAAGACTTCATATTCATGATTCATGATTTATCTAGTTGTATTATGGATCATACCTAACAAAACACATTCCCATTTGTGAGATCATATGCTCTGATAAATTCACTTTGATGCTTGGATACACCAGTGTGAGGTTCTAAGGATTTGTTCATCTAGGCCCAACATTTTTCAGGGAAGGGTGGGGGATTAATGGTTCTATCTACCCTATTTACTCATATATTTTCATGGAATGTATCACAAAGATCTAGGCTAGAGTCAATGGAGTTCTTTGGTGTCATGCGTCTTCACGAGGTCCAGTTGCATGACATTTTGGGGGCGTCACTTGATTTTTAGCAACCAAAATTCCATCATTTCAACACCCCATTTATTTGATTATGTAAAATTAATGGGGTCTTGTTTAATCATATGAGCATGCCAAGTACCTTTAATATTGTCATGTTAACATGTAAAAGGGCCTTCATGAGATTAGGGCGCCTGTCGAAAGGCCTTTGTGTGATCTCAAGAGACTTTTCTAGGACCTTTTTCATGATAAGGATAGATTTTCAAGGGGACTTGTGATACCATTCTATTTCTTCGCATGAGTTTTATGACCATGAGAGTCTCTCTCCATTCCCATTCTTTATTTTCCTCACTTAATTTACTAGAACCTAGGGTCTTTCGAATTTTCTTTAGTGTTGTTGAGGACAATCATTATCCCCATCGGTGATGCGTCACATGACCCAAAAAGTCTTATGGTGATGCAAGAGAATTTATCATGGGAAAACCCTTTTACTTATTTTTGGAACCAAAGGGGAGTGTCAGACTGTAAGAACATGTTCATGGTCTTTTGTGTGATGAGGGTGATACCACAGTGGGCTCTCTCACAGTGAGGGGGACATGTCGCCATCGGTTTGCGGTGCCTTGCGAATTTCTTGGGAGCACATCTCTTTATTTTTATAACTTCAAGAGGCTCATACCTTCCCCCTTTTTATTCTTGTTGTTTATTTTACAATGGTTGGGGAACTCAAAAGGTTGTATCGGTGTTTTCAAAGATAATCACTCTACTTATTAGTGGCGTGTTGTGTGATCTTTAAAACTGCAAGAGGCTTCCACCATTCCGATATTTTCCACAAATTTTACATGGACTGTTGGATGGTTTTTCAGGTGTTTCTTATTTGACAATTGGTGTGACCTTAGAATGAATTTGTGGCTATCATCTTGTGATCAGTGACTATATGGGGTGCCTTTTTCATGTTCATAATAACTTATCGAAGGGGAATCGCAGGGCCTTCTGTAGGCTATGTGCTTTACATGGACTTCCTCATGACCTTTCATAGGTGAAGATATCTCATTTCTTTTGGAGGTTATATCAATCTACATGATCATTTCCACCTTATTCTTCCTTTTCTTTACAAGGAAAATAAGACCCATATTCACATATTTCTTTCTTTATGAATTTTATGATACTCATTTGGTGGGTTTCAACAATCATAAGAGTATGAAACATAATGTATAATATAAAAAATATTTAAAAACTTCATGTAAATTAAAATTTTAGGTATAAATAATCTCATAAGATTGGTTTATTTATAAATATTTCAAAATTATATCATACGGTTTCATACTCTAACATATGTTCTCCTAACTCAAGTTCCCATGGTGTCTACTAAGATTACTTGAATAATAATTGTTAAGACCCCGAAACCAGTATCCCAGAGTTAGTGGCCTCTTTATTTTATTTTCTAAAGATACAAGGAATCATATCTCAAATGACTGAAAAGTTATTTGTCTTTGAGAACAAGATAAATACATAAAATTCAAATTACATTTAAAACATAAAATACACAAAGTTTTTTCTTTAAGAACACCATTATCCCCTTAGAATAAACTTGTATAAAAATCATAAAACACATTCTAGTTTTTTGGGGGAAAATAAAATATAAGAAAGAGGTAAGATCAAATGCTCAGTAAGTTTTAAAAACAATGGAATCTATTATGATTCAATATGCATAATCAATAGGGTATTTTAATTAATCAAACTATAGAATAACATGGAAAGAATAAATAATGATCCAGTAATTACATATATATATATTCACATGAGAATACAAATAAATCATGGATATTCAAATACTTTAATAATCACATGGAATATTAATAAGTGAATTCATATTGTTGAAATTCATAATTTTTAATATCTTAAACTTACAATCGAGGCCTTACCCAAGAAATATGATAATAAATGGACAAGGCCTCAGCCAAATATTAGTCTACTTTGTCTCATGAGACCTAGAAAAGAATCTATAATCTATAGAGAGACTCAACAACCACTAGTCCAATGCATTCCTCACATGAATAAATAATACAATTAAATCAACATGCCTTAACAAAATCAATAACTATCTCTATTGGAAGAACTAGTGATATGGAACATCAATACTTCCATAATCAAAATGATCATAGACCTTCCAAAGAAATATTTTAAATGGTATCATTAGATAACATTCTCATCATAAGATTCAAAAAATGACGTTGAAATATATGAAGATAGTTTAAATATATTTTAGGAATATTTCATGATGATAATTCCCTTTTTTAAATTGACTAATTTTTAAAAAAACTGAAAAATGTGCATATAAAAAAGAAATAATTTTATTTGAAAATAACCTTGAAATCCTATAAAGGTTTCTTCAAAATATTAAGGTGATATTATGGTAGGAAATTCCATTCATTTGTTATAAGTAAAAAAATAATTCTCTTCACGTTTTATTAAGAAAAGTTATAAGGTACCTTGTTTAAAAATAATGGTAAGATTCCTTTTATTTTTTTTGTAAATTGTAAAATGTGGGATTAAAATAAAATTAAATGATCATTTTAGAATAGTAAAATAAAATTTGAAAACATTTTTAGAAAATAAGGATATGTAAGATAAATATTCCTTAGTAGAGACTTAATCTTAAACAATCTCATATAATAATGTGATTGTGAAATAAACCTTTACCACTTTATAATAATATGAATCATATTCTTTATGAAATAATAATGTCTAAAAAATTTAAAATACCATAAGAATAAATAATTTGATGATATAAAATTCCCAATGGCTGTTATATACACCCTAGAAAAGAATATCGGTGCATAATATCAAAATGTGTATCAATGAAAGGAAATTCAGAAGAAGTCCCTTTCAATGATCATTTGATTAATAAAATGAATCGATTATGGGTATATGATCAAAATAAACATAAAAAGTTGAAAATTAAACATAATATAATCAAAATTCATTCCCCAAAAAACATTATCATGACATAATCAATTAAAGTAAATTTTATCCCAATGAGTTGAAATAGAGAAAAGAAATTCATTACCTTGCTCTTTCCATTAGTTGAACATGATTTAACGTCATGTATAATTATTTAAGGAATGTTATTAATTAATAATAGAACCATATTTATATTTATGATATAATATATGATCCTCTTATATAATCTTATCACCCATTTTCTAATTATATTTCGTTATTACCCTAGTTTTGGGTGTTAACTACTCTATTTTCCTATGCATGTTTTTTCATGCAAGTACCTGTTCTAGTGAATAGGATAGAGTTTGATCATATCCAGAATGATATAAAAGTCATAGATATAATATTTATTCATTATATATATTGTATAATAATTTTTTATTTGTGTAAATAGAAAATTAATTGCATCTCTTTGTAGAGAGGGTTAGCCATACGTATGAACGAGTGACGATATAACTTATAAATGGTTGAAAGGGTATGAAATTGGATGATATATTACTTTATAGAATCAATATATTATTATATTTATCACATATATATATTATTTATATCATTAAAACTTTCCAAGTAAAATGGTTATTAATAACGAATTACACTGCCACGTAGAGATGGTAAGCCTTACATACACATGTGGAATAATTTAATTTTTTATAGGATGTATAAAAGTAGAGTCTTGTTTTTTTATAATAATAATAACATCTCAGTATATATATGATACTAGATTTAATATTTTATGATGGAAAAACATGTGAATAGGATGTAGATGAATAAATAAACTTTAAAGGGTCGGTAAAGACGATACATCTTCTTCGACAGACTTCCTTCAGATATCCTATTATAGACACTAGTGATGGTCTTCTGAGAGGAACATCATTTCTAGAACTTGGATACATAATTTTATAAGAGAAATAGGTAGGGGTTGTTCGATGTATATGGATAAATGTGCTGTAAATAAGTTAAGTAAGGGTTTCCCATTTATAATTGAAGTGAGGTAACCTTGGGAATTTCTTAAAATATTAATTTAATATAAATAAATTTTCAATTAAAAAAGGATCCAAAATTATTATTTTAAAATATAAGTTGATTATGGGTCCAAGTAAAATCATAAAAAATACTTTAGAAAATTGTTTACTATATTTATACCCTTATATTTTGGTTTTAATCCTTATTTAACTCCTTTAACTCTTACCATGACAACATGGATTTTTACTCTTTGAGGGTTAATATAGTAATAATAAAATTTTAAAAAACCCATAAATGGATCATGGATACATTTTTCAACCGTATCTCAATTATTTGTCTAAATTTAATATTTTAAGTATTTTTATATCATTTAATAAAATAATATTTATTATAAAATATTTATAATGTCAATTTAAGAACTATTCATTACTTTAACTTTATTAATATAAATATAACTCTTATAATTCAAAAAAATTATTTTATTACGTTTCCATCATGTAAAAATAATATAGAAAATTCTTGGATGATATTGATTATCGAAAATTATATATATTTTAATATTTTTAAAATCATTTATTTTATTTTTCTATGAATTAAATAATTACCACATTAGTGTTGTGCATGCATATAAGGTAATTATTTATTTACTAAAAATTAATAATAAATTACCATGATGAATATAATCCCTTTATATTTAAAAATACTATTCATTTTTAAGGTATATTCATGATAAAAATATATTAAATATTTTATCGTCATTAGAATCAAGAATTTCACATCTTTGACTTTTCTTAAAATAAATTATTATAAGGTTCATAATCAATTTCTTATGGAAAAAAACATTCATATATTAGAAAATTTAATTCTAATGGATGAATTAAACTCTTAAAATAATTTTTTTCATGTTTTAGGGTAATTTTATATACCTTGTAATTTTATTTTTAACCTATTTTACTCAATTTACTCTTTACCATGGTAATGAACATTACCAAGTTTATTATTCAAGCTGGTAAAAAATAAAGGGTTTCTATTAACTAAATTTGGTACTTATGAATAAAAATTTTCTATCCACTTTTAAAAATTAAAAACCCACATTTTTTAGAATTTAATTTAAAATTAATGCCGCAAAACGCAATGAAAAACAATTTTCTTGAAAATGTATTTTTAAGCCAAAAATGTACTTATACAAAAATAAGGTATAATATTGATTAAATTAAACTAAATAAATTATTTATAAATTAATATTACTTATATTAAATTTTTATCACATTAAAATCATAAATTTAATTTTTAATATAAATTATAATAATTTTATAACAATCGGTATTTTTTACTATTCACTAGAAAATCAAACTTTTCATAAAATTACCAAAAATACACCATAAGATAATTATAATATATTGATTACAAACAAGTTATTAGTTTTATAAATTTAAATTTATAGGGTATTGAGAAATTTATAATAAAATTTACACATAAAAATCAAGAAAACCTTTTTTGAAGAAGATGAATTTTTGAAGATTAAAATGATTTTACTAAAAATTAATCACCTATTCACAAATAATTGATTAATACATTAACAATGAGTTGGAAAGTTATATATTTCGTAATTTAGTTAATACTATTCATTTCCTACAATTTAATGGCTATGTTGTAATGATCACATAATACTATTTCATTATTCATTTAAGTTGGGTGTTATGTATAACGTAAGATGTCAAAGAAGTTAAACTTAAAAAGAGACATACCATAAAATTTTGGGGTGTTACAATTCTCTTTCAATAAAACATGAAATTTTATAAAATATTTTAAAATATAACTATTAAAATACATTGAAATGAAGTAAAAATTTACATAAAATGTAATTTATAAATCATTTATAACTGTATAAATAAATATAAAATTGTTTTTTAAGAATATGGACATGGAATAAAAATATTGATAAAATAAACCTTTAAAATTTTTAAAATGAGCTTTTTAAAGTAATGTGTTTCATATCTTGAGTCAGTATCATTACATACGTTCTTTTTCATCATTAATAATAAACTTATGATAACTATTTCCATTATTAATAACCTTTTTAATGTTTATTATTACTTTTATTTTATTTGTTATCATGTGATATATAAATACTTAATCAGTTATGTTCATGTCTCATGATATACGACTCATATGTCCAAAATGACTTCAGTATATTAAATATGGTCAAAGTGGTCATAATTCCATCATATAAAAAATTATAATAATAAAAGTATTATCTTTTTTATTCATAAATTATAATTTTAGATCCAACCATGAAATATGGTTCTGAAAAATGGACCATGTTACAGTCATAGAGACGGTGGGTCGTATGTACGCATGAGTAACATTTTCATTTTCCAATGATTATGATGGAAATAAGTTAAATATTATTTTTTATTTTTAGAAGGATAATTATATCAGAAATATAATATTTTTTTAAATACACTTATATATACCATCCATGTCATGCAGTGATAAAAACAATTGCATTGCTTCATGGAGGTGGTAATCCACACAAACACTCGAATAATGTTATTATTTTTAAATGGATTTATAAGTGAGAATATAGATGATATATTATTATATTTTATGAATAAAATATATATATATATATACATTTAACCCATCACTCTAATCAATCTAGAGAGCCAGTAATCGAAAATAAATTATATCGGTTCGCATTGTGGCAGTCTGCTGCACATACGAATGATGGTTTCATTTACCATTTGATGGAAGAGGAGATGGATATTGGTTATTCCATTAATGTAATGTAATTAAATTATATGTAAGATAGTGATTTTATTATATCATCATGGTTGGATAATATATTAATGAGATAGTAGTAGAAATAAAATGAAAACTCTCTGTTAAGAACCATACCTCTTCTCCGGAAAACCTCATTTGAATTATACCAAAATAAATCTAATATATTTTTATGATCAAACTAGGGACTCTATAATTTGTGGAGGGAGTTAAGGATGGTATTTGGGTTGGTTTTTTGATCCAAAATGATTTTTAAGTGTTACTAAAAGAGGAAATGTTCTGACTTTTTATAAGAGAGGGGAGAGGTATTCATGGGATTCTCTAAAGTAATAAATTAATGTAGAATAATAATCATAGAAAAATGGATACAAAATTATATACATAGAATATAATATGACTTTGGGATCCAATACTATCAAAAAATAAAATTTCTATAAGTTAATTTTATGTGTTTACCCGTATCTTTTTATTTTAACCTATGTTAACCATTTTTGATGATTACCACAATAACATGATTGTTATGTTTTCTAGGGGTCAAGATATTTATTATAAAAAGACAAGTGAAATATAAATGGACCATGTGTGATATTTTAAACCATATTCCATTTAGTTTTCATGAGATATGATTTTTTGGAATTTTAACTCATTTAATAAAACATTATTTACTATAAAATATCATTAATATAATTTTTGAGTCTTTTCATTTGATTTGAGAATGAAATCAACATAAAATAAAAGGAACTAGAATATAATATTTTAAAACATAAAAACATGTTATATATATCTAAAAAATCATGGGATAAATAATAAATTCAAATTATATCACTTTAAAAACAAATCGTTTATTTATTTGTATATTAATTGAATAAATATGGTGTCGAAATTTCAATGGAATTTATGGTATATATTAGAAGAATAAAAATTATAAATAAATTACCAACATATAAATAAATCATTTATATATAAAATTACCATTTATAACCATAGAGAAGATGTTTTTATCCCTTTCAAATAATTTTATAGATATTAAAAGCAAGAGAGTGACATTTTTTATTATATATTAATATCAAATTACATAAATTTTATAATTAATGGTAAATGGAAATAAATTACCCATTTTATAAATTTTATATCTTTATAGATGAAATATAATCCAAAAATGAAATAAATTCAAGTTCTTTGGTCATTATAATCCTTATCTTTTAATTTCTATCCTTAATTACCTGACTTACCCTAACCAAGGTGACAAATAATTTATACATTTATTATTCATAAGGAACAAAAATAAAAGGGTATTATTGACCAAATTTTTACCTCATATTTCAAATATGGAATCAATTTTAAATATTCAATTCACTTTAGTTGATTAATTTAAATTAAAATTAAAAATAAAAAACGACGAAAAATCAGTTTTTCATTGAAATGTATTATAAAGTATGAAAATGTTTCTATACGAAATTAATCTATAAAATTTATTATAAATAACATAATTGAATAATTTTTAATAAAAATGAAAAAAATTAAATTTAAAAAAAATTCAAAAATATAATTTTTATGTTTAAATAGTTTAAAAGAAAATACATTTTTTAATAAAAAAAATCATATTTCTTACTATTCATTGAAAAAAAAATCTCAAAATATTATGAAGGATTAACCGTGAGATATTTTTCAAATGATGATATCAAAATTTTAGTTCATTTTAAAAATTAAAATTATATAATTTGAAAATAATTCTCTTAAATAAAACCATATAATGCATGAAAACCCATTCTGGTTAGAAATAAATATTCTTCCTTTTCACTAAAAGATTAAAAAATATTCTTATAATGAATATAACTGTATAAAATCTTATTAATGAATATATGAAAATTATTTTTTAAAAAATTAACTAGGCTATTACACAACCTCCTAAACCTATGGATCAAAGGAGATCATGTGAAATCTTTATCGCTGAGGTGAATCATGATAATGAAGTGATGTGAGGTACACTTATTCTCCATTCTAGATCTAAGAATAGCTCATTTAATTCTGGTTCTTTAAATTATTTTATATCATACAAGTTTTATAAGAATATTGAAACATCATCCCAAACATTCAATATAGAACTATAATTAAAAACACTTTGTGTCCTGATGATTACATATATGATATATAAATACTATCCTATAAACATTTCTAAGAATGTAATTCATACAGACCAAATTATTATCTCTTTTTTTGAATTCAAAATCATATTGGGTATGGATTAGTTATACCTACTTAGATACCATATCAATTATCAAGATAGGGATATCTCATTTTTTATTCTAGATCATTCTATTCTGTAGTATCAATATAAGGATGGTCTCCTCTGTATGTAAATTCTATAATATGGGTTCTGATACCCAGAAATGAGGGATTTGTAGATCAAATGTTCATAAAAGAAGTCAGCATTGTGAATATAGAGATTTATTTTATATTTAAATACATGGTATTAACCTAAATCATGAGGTCAACTTTTTGATTGAACTCATACCGATATCTATTTCTATCTTAGAGATTCCATATTGAATGGAACCTATTCAATAGATTAATCAAATCGTGCCTATATGAGAATCTGGAAAAGGGTTTTATCTCCCCCAGTGCTTCACCATGAAGAGTGTAACATCCCGACCTAGGTGCCACACACTGGTTCCCCAAGTCATTCAGTTACATGACATCAATTGTGCCTCTATGTATGCTATAGTATATCGACTAGTATTAAGGGTCTAATATCGATCATTGGGAGAATATAACCTCTTTATCAAAGTAGAAATACAGTAAAATTAAATAATCCAAAGCCAATTGAATAATCATAAATAGAAAAATAACAGTATCACATAATGACCAAAACGTGAATACAATATCCAAAAATGAAAAGTTGATATTTCATTCCAAATACGTGTCAAGTGTCACATGAAAAACAAAAATAAAGACACAATGACACTCCCAAGTGGTTCTCAAAACCTTGTTATCTCCCCTCATCCATGATCCATCCCGACTAAGCCATCTATCACGGGGCTCTAACCTTTATCATGTTCAAAAAACAAGAAGTATATTTGGGTACTGATCAGGCAGCCTGAGTAAGGTGCAAGTAAAACTAAATAGGCCACAACCAACAGTGTATAAAATAATATCCAATCAATAATAGTGTAGTCATTTTTATAAATAATAAAATATGAAAAACAAAGTAACTGGTTTACATATTCAATTAATATTTATTTAACCAAATAAACCCTCAGGTTCCCAATGAAACTTGAACCCTCAATACCTTCTTGGGACTGTGCCAGAGTCTGAACCATTTCATAATAACATGGACATCATTTATCATTTCATTTCAAATAATATCACAAAAAAATTGCACTGTAGTCTAATTCCACACTAATGGGAATAGAACGTCATTTCAAACACCCTGTGAGTATTTGGATCCTCTGTACCCATCCCCCACCTCAATATCACATGGGTATATGGATCCTTAGTCCCTATCACACACTTTCTATCATGTATGGGTATTCAGAACCTTAGTCCCTTTCCCACACCTCAATATCACATATGGGTATTTTGAGCCCCAATCCATGTCCCACACATGTTTATCACATGTGTATCATAATATTACACACAT
This sequence comes from Viscum album, assembly GCA_963277665.1. Lineage (NCBI taxonomy): Eukaryota > Viridiplantae > Streptophyta > Magnoliopsida > Santalales > Viscaceae > Viscum > Viscum album. The sequence goes on along the minus strand of OY728135.1, from coordinate 223,720,894 downwards.
CAAGGTAAATCAACATTAACCCTCTTATCACATTTCACATCATGATATTCCATAAAAACTATCAAAACAAATCATGAATAAATACTTTAATCACATGGAATAATGTAGGGTCCTACAAAATCTACAAATGAGAATGAAAATCCACTTAATTAAAGAGAGTATTCTACCCAATTTTCCTCAATGAATTGGGAAAAAATGTGGAGAATACTCAAAGGTTGGAAAAAGAAGAATTGGTCCATGTACCAGTCCAATGTTGATGGTATGCAGCCGGATCAGCAAGTTTCCCCCTCCATGGACCGTTGTCGTTCGCGGAACAGAGGCGGGGACCCTCCGCGGTGCGAAGTAGGACGAGCGCTAGAACGGTCCACCGTCATGAACCGTCCTAGCCACAAACCGCGACAACTAGCCCGGACCGTGTATACTGTCATTCGCAGAACAAGGCGGACCCCTGCGTGGCCACGAAGCACTCCTCGAACTAGTTTCGTTCACGGGGAAGGTGAATTCAATGCCTCTCGTTAGTTGAGGATTGACCAAGTCATCCGTAAACCGGGTTTCTGATCATGGGCCTCCACAAAAGGTGTCACATGACCATAGATACATCTCTTTCCCCCCTCTATAAAAGGACATCGATGGGGAGAACAAAATGGATCGATCAAATTCTGGTGGAAGGATTTCGAAGGAAGGAGCTTCGGATTTTGCAAACAGCGAAGTTCCAATTCGTGAACCAGAACAGGTATGAAACTGGAAATGAATTAAGAAGGAACTGAAAACGCATTATAAATTGGTGAACCGCGAACTCAAAACAAAAAGAAAAAGAAGACTGTGAGCCATGGCACCTCTGTGGATGTACTCCTCGCAGACCAGGGAGTTTATGCCTCTTTTTTCGATCTGACGCACCGCGTAGCACTCTCCTACACGGGCAAAGCCCTGACCGATGAACCCCCGATCAGTGTCACCCCTGGGCGTTGTTGCTCACGTGGACTCTACCGTGTACCAACCTGGTATGCAGGTCGAACCCTAATCTTCCTACCACCATGGTACGCGGGATGCCTATCAGTCTGCGTACCACCCTGGTATGCGGATGGCCTCTCCAGCTGCGTAGCACCCCCTTACGTGAAGGGTGACACTCCTCATACACCCATGTGGCCTGCAAACTCTTTTGGTGTTCCCATTCCCCGAGTCATACCATCATGATCCTTCGCAATCCCTTCAGTGGTCTGTTCTTCGGCCTTGAGCCAAGGCCCCTACCGAAGCCACCTGATCTGTATTATGCAATCTACAGGTGCATCAGTGCACTACTTTGAGTTCACATACCAACGGTAGGCGAGGTCAAAGGGGTTTCTCTGGCCCTTGAGCGGGTTCCCGAAACATTCATGGGTTCACATACCGACTGTAGTGCAGGGTCCGAGCCCAAGAGTCCCCTTTATACCTTTCCACCTGCCAGGAGTGGGGGCCCCCGCTTGTGTTTCCTTTTGACGCCAGTGATGAGTAATTCTCCCCTCTTCTGAGAATGACAGGGAATCCTCCTTGGTGTAATCCCCTAATCTTTCTTGCGGGAGGTAGCACCCATGCACCTCCGTACATCCCCAATGCCAAGGACCAAGAGGAGAGATGGACACAAGGGTTTTTGTTACCCTTTCCCTCTCCCGCTGGGACTTGTCACCATCGGGCCTCCATCCTAGAGTAAGTCCCAATCTTCATTTCTCTGGGCCACTCCATGCATAAACCCCACTCTGATTCCCACGGATGCACCTTTCGCGACGTGATAGTCAGGTCTCTACTACCTCTTGTTTCTCACACTGATCATGACCCACATAGGCTTAGAGTAAGCATCGACCCTGACCCCAAACTCCTGAGAACTATGAGGAATTTGATCCATTTCAAAGCATGGTACATAGGAAGCCTCCATGAGGTTCAACCCCACCACTCGGTCGTTCCGACCCCTTCACGTCGGTTCACCAACTCTATGGGATACCTCATAGTGTAAGCCCCATACACTATCTCATTGGGCCACCTCAGAGTGTAATCCCTGCTCTTTCGTCTCGCATGACATTAATATGCACTACCGAACTACGTGGATTCTGATTCCTCCCACAAGGATATGCAGGAAGCCCGTATCACGAGTTTGATCCAAATTCTCAAGTCGTTATCGGTCCCCCCTGGATGAAAATAATCACTAGAGTGCGCAGCTATACGGCTCCAAGTCATTGTCGTCTCAATGAGTCCAAATTCCTCGGAGTCATTAATCCAATGAGGGATGGTAAACCTCAGGCCAAAATGATTCTGAATCCCTGCGTTCAACATACAATTGCCAACCAGGAGTAATCTATGGATAATATGTTTGGGTATAAACCAACGATTCATGAACATATGAACACATCTAAAATCTATAAGAGAGTCCTGGAATAGGCAATAATTCCCCCAAAAAGGGTGCGATGAGCCCGAATTCCCATCCTCTCAACAAATATGAGTTCTTAAGAAACGCTGGCTGAACCACTCAGTGAACACCTAACTTTGGAAATCAAGTCCACGGGTTGTTGGATATAGAACCATTGGGCATTTTGAAATGAAGACCGATATACCCGACCTTAGCGGTTGAGCAGAGCTCAGCCCTCTGTTAGATCGACTATTGGGAGCGTCTGTAGAGACCCGAAGCTTATCGTACATGGACATTACATTACTTTTGCGGAATACTTAGTACATAACAAAAACACACACACAAGGATCGTAATAGTTTAGTGTCTTTGGAAACTCGGAACGTAATCTTCTAATCCTGGTGAAAGATCTTCAATATCTCCCATAAAGATCTTCCATTTTTTTATACCTAAAACCTTTCTTTATATCCTGGGGAAAAGAAAACATAAAAGGGTGAGCTCAAATGCTCAGTAAGGGTAAACAAAATAAATATCAATCACATCATATACATAAGAACATAGCTTTTGGAAATCTTAACCTGCAAAAAAAAAGAGCTCATAATATCATAACATGGGATAAATCATAGAAGTGAAATGTAATCCCAATAATCATAACTTAAAACATTAAACTTTGTGGCATACACACATAATCATAGAGAATCATTTCTTGTTAGTCAAGACTCATTGCCAAGACTATCTTAGTGGACAAAGTCCCTTTCTGAATCGAGTAACCCTCGTTCCAGTCCTGTTTCACTGAACCGGTATAACCTACCATTCCAGCCATGTCTATATCATGAGATATAAAATCTTTACCCAATGCATTGGAGGGAGTTATAGGTCCCACCCATCTCATAATGATACCATTCTTATGTGTGCCACAAAATCATAAATCATACATCATTTCATAACCCATGTCATAAAAATGGGATTCTTAAACAACATGACATCATAAAACCATTCATATAAGATAAAGGAATTCATAAACATAATTCCATCACAACATAGTCAAATCAATGTAAAAATATGGATAGAAACAGAACCCTTTATTATCTTAGATGGAAAATAATTTTGATAAAACACTTGAAATGAATTCTTGAGGAAAATATCCTTTCTTCTTCAAAATCAATTTCTTTTCACAAAACATCATGCAATTTTAAAAGAAAGAGATTTTATTAAAAATAGTCATGAAATCTTTTGGAGGAAGCTTCATGAAAATAAGGCTTTATAAAACCATAAAAATCCGTTCGTGCCGTTTTAAAAAAAACATTCTTCGTACTTTTGTCGGAAAAGTCAAAAAGTACCTCGTACGAAAAACGACAAAAGATTCCTTTCATATCTTTTACAAAAAACTTACCGAAGGGTAAAATTGGATATAAACTATTGTAGAATGATGGAAATAATATTACACATTGAGGGAAAATGGATGTGGATAATAAAATACACCCCAGTAATTACCAAAGTAAAAACAATCTCGGATAGAAGTGAGATTGTGATATTTCCCTTACCTTAGGTCTGATTTGCTTTGTTCGTGTCCGAAGCTCCTGTATAATGGTTTAAATAATGTTATTGACTTATTCCAGAATCATATTCATTGTTATGATATCATATATGGTTCACTTATGACATTATATTACCCGTTCTTTTGTAAATTCCATGTTAAAGAAGCGTTTTGGGTAAAATCGTTTCATTTATCGTAGGTGTTTTGACTTCTTGTTCTTGACATCATTATTACTTATATCATGATTTACTTACTTCCAGAATATAAAATATGATTTATATATCATATATATTCAGTATATATATATATATAATAGATAGATAAATAAAATGAAAAACACCGTTCATGGAGACGGTAGTCCGTACGTACGCATGAACGCTGTTTTACTTTCCTTATTGTCTTGAAATGGAAGTAAGTGGATGACATACATATATATATATACATAAATCCAGTAGCTTTATAATGTCATATATTTCATTATTATTTCTTATATATACTTTATAATCATTCTTAAATGGTTAACATGGAGAATGAATCTCATCGCGTCGTGGAGACGGTAGTCCGTACGTACGCACGAGCGATGATATCATTTCTATAAATATTGAATTGAATTGGAGTGGATTATAAAATATATCAGAATCAATATGATGTTGTAATAACTATGTATAGTTATTCTTTACACCATTATACCCATCCTTGTAAGGTGATGGTGGAAAATAGATTACACCACGGCGTGGAGACGGTATTCCGTACGTACGCACGCGCGGTGATTTCATTTTTCCGTAGGATGGATAGAAGGTGAATTAGGGTTGTTTCATAATTATAATAACATATCAGTATATGAGTGATACTGATGTTATTACTTCATAATGAAACAACCTAAGAAGAATAAGTGGAAGAAGAAATAAAGATGAAAGAATTGGTAACGGTAATTACCTCTTCTTTGAAGTGCCTCTTTGAGACCTCCTCTTAGGGCACTAGAATTGGTCTTTGAGGAAGACCAGAACCTCTAGGATGTTGCTAGGGAAGTGGAGAGGAGAAAATGGCAGGGTTTGGCCGAGCTTGAGTGCTCAATTTGGTGTGAGGAGGAGGGGGAGGATGTGTCCTTTTATAAGGGAGGAGAGGGGCACCTTTGGAATTCTTAAAAATATTAATTTATAATAAATCTAACCCCACTTAAAAACTTCCAAAAATGACTCATATTCGAAGATTAGATGAGATAGGTTTGTAATCTCATCAACCAATCAAATTTAGACATGTTTGGATCTTATTTGAAACCTTATCATTTTGATTTATCCTTATTTAATCTATTTAAGTTTATTTGTGGTAATAAAATTCTAAATTTTAAATTATAACAAATAATTACTTATATGTTGTGAATTTTACATAATTGTTTACTTTATAACATTATAGACCATATAAATATAAATTTATAATTTTTAAATATTTTTGTGATTTTTAAACAATTTTATAATATGATATTTTTGTAAAATAACAATAGTGTCAATTTTGACACTATTCATTTATTTGAATTTAAATAAAATATATACAGAAGCTATGTTCGAACTAAAAGCTTTAATATATTAATAAAAGGTCATATGTATCTATAAAATTAGTTCATCACATTAAATAGTTCATATAATATTTATTTTATTATTTTTAAAACCATTTATTTGGTTTATCTCTTAATAAAATAAATATGACAACATTTTTGTATAATTATTTAATATACTTATTTGTTGCATAAAAATTAAAAATAAAATCCTATGATGAAAATAAATCTATTACCTTTCACAATAATACTTTTACTCGAATTTATCATCTTAAAATCACAATATTTAAATTGTTATATTTATTAAATTATGAAGGTGACAACTTTGGCATCATTTAAAATAAAATAATATAAGTGTCATAATCACCTTTATAAGGCTCCAAATGGTCAAATATTCGACCATTGGGTGCTTATGGTTTACATTTACATGGAAAATAAGTTTTGGTTAGGTATTTGTGCATTTTATGGTCACTATTAGTTTAATAAAGACAATATTCTTGATTTTTCACTAGATAAACAATTTCTGCATCACTATTGTTTCATAATTAATGATAATTATTTAATCCCTAAAAATTATAAATAAATTTATATGATGTAGATAATTCCATTAGCTTTCTGGAGACTATTCATGTTCGAAGTTTCATGAAATTTATCACTAAATTAAAATTAATATACTTATAAGATTTAAGAAAGTGACATGTTGTCACATTCTTTGGTTTTAATAATAATTAAGATATTTTCATGGAAAAATGTCCATTAAATGATTCTAATCCGACCCTTAGGTGAAATGGGTCTACTTTTAGTCATCCAATAGGATTTTGACATTTGTTAGGGTAATTTTAAAATATTATATTTACCCTTAATTGCCCGATTTACCTTTAACTATGGTAAATAAAATTTACCGTAGTTACTATTCATAATTCCCAAAAATAAAAAGTAGCTTATTAACATAATTTGGACCCACTGATTCCAAATATGGAATCCATTTTTCCAAATTCAATACACAAAAGATGCAGAAATTAAACTAAAATTAATCCCGTTGTCGAGAGAAAACGGGTTTTTCTTTAAAACATTGCAAAAGATTGAATTGATTTAACCTACGAATTCAAGGTAAAATCAATGCCAATGACATACATTATATTAAATGGTAAAAATATATTCTATTTATACTTTAAAACCATTCAATATTATAATTTAACCACATAAGATATTACGATAAAAAAAGTTGTTTTTAATTAAAATATAGCGTGTTTTTACTATTCATTAAAATATGAAAGTTATCGGAAAAATATCAAAACTTTATCAAATGTAAATTTTTATATCCTGATTCAAAAGAAGAATATTATTTTGTCAAATCGAACATATAAACATGTCAAAAACTATATTTAAAGTGGGTGCGCCATCAAAAGGCGGTAAAACTGCATTTTTTTGAAAAATACTTATTTTACCCGAAAAAATTTATTCTGTTCTTATACCATGTTCTAGAAATGTGTAAGATGAATAATAATGTTATAAAATTCGAAATTTAGTTAATACTATTCATAACGGCTAGTTCATGACAATATTATAATAATATAACATTGTTTATTAAAACCCGGTATTGCGTACAACACACGCTATCGAGGAAGGTCGCGATTGCGTGTAATGCAAGCCAAGTCAGGGTTGCGTGTTTTGAAAGAATCCTTCGTTGTTTCGTATAACATAATCCAACCATATTTCATTTATACATTTAATATATATATATATATATACTCAATGTTGCGTAGAATAACTATTATCAAAATTGTGTGTAACACGGTCCAAGAATAGTGTTGCGTATACTGCAAGCTAATACGGTGTTGCGTATAGCGCAGGGTAATCTTGGTGTAGAATACAACATAAGACATTAATGAAATTAAAATAATATTTTTTTCATAAAATCTCGGGGTGTTACATTCTACCCCCCTTAAAATGAATTTCGCCCTCGAAATTCGTCGGGGTTATAAATGGTTTACTATTTGAAAGTTTCTTTGATAGAAACCCACATCGTAAAAAGGAATACCAAAACTTATCTTTAAAAACAAAAGTATGAAACGTAACGGTTACCCAAATAAACTAATCACTGGGTTTCCACATAGGTGAAAATATGGATATGGGAGAGAAATCTAACCATCATGTTCTGATGGAGAGTGGTAGAGAATATGGCTATGGAAAAGCCAGAAATCACAAAGCCATAAATTTGTGACGATCTAGGGTACCATCCGATTCATCAGGTATAAGATCACTAGGACAACATTTTTGGTTTTCAAGATCATTTCCCTAAAGTTGAAAATTTGAATTAGAATAAATACTTTCTTTATTTTCGTACAATCTCACTGTTGTTCATGCCTTGAACAATTTCCACTTCATCTCTTAAATAAATGAAGTTGAATTTGTTATTCGTGAAGTGTTAGCAGATCATGTGATAGAATGACGGGTCATTCCATCTGTCTCAAAAGGTTAGCAAAATTTATATACATAAGTCGATCTATAGTGGGATTAATCATATATGGTTCCTAAAATGGGCTTATACTTCATATATCATACTGCTTAATATAATAACACTAGTTTCTACTAAACAGGGACTTCCTGTAGGTCAGTGGTAGGCGATAAAGGCCAGTCGCACTTCGGTTGTGGGTTTGATTCCTACAGCCTTGTCCGAAGCGATGGGCTGTCACCCGTCCTGCAGGTTGTCCTTTTTTCTAAAACTACGTTACTATAACATCCCATCAATAATATCGAAAATCTTCTATCCTTAAACAATACTAACTTATGTCCAACATAATCCAGTCTAATCTTTAGGCTTATACATAATACTGCAGTCCACTCTCATAATATAGTGACAACGATTACCAGAGATTTAATACTGTCGTTGATCCCCACATATCATAAGATATGTCTTGTTGGTCACATTCCAAACATTCAAAGTCCTTAATCGTGTATTCTCTTGAATACCTTAGTGAAAACATGAGTGCAGTTAAAAGTTAACACTTTCCACATACCAAAATCCTCAAAATTCTATATACTCAAACCATGATATCACTTAGTCCTTATATCAATCATGAGCTCATGAATACTTTCAAACATTTCATTTTCTCCTTATCCCTTCATTATGCGCATATCATCTACTTTCCAAAATATCTGAATCACTTTTCATGGTTACCGGTACCTTAAAATTATTGAAAACCACAATAGACCAATACATAAATATTCCAATACACCATAAAAGTACCTCAACAACATTATTCTTGAATACCAATACATAAACACTTCAGTCCATCCACTTCAATGATTGTCCTGGAATAATTCCTTCCTTGATTTAGAAGTAACTTTTTAGGTCAGGGCATTGAGTTGGGTAATGCCCATGTTCTCCACAAATAAGACATTGAACTCCATAACAATCTGTCACTCTATGACCCTTTTCTCCACACAGATAACATCGGTCCCTCCATTTGAGGTATTCCTCAAGGTTCTTCTTCCCTTCTTTAGAAATCTCAATCTTCCTTTCTTTATGCTCCTCAACATGCGAACATGCATAATAGTTTATCTTCCTCTTCTTTGATGAATTATTCATACCCCTAAATTTCACCTTGTTAATCATATATCGCGATGACTGATTCGGCATAATCACAATATCTTTATCTCTAGGCATTACACAATTTTGTTGCTCATAGTCACCAATTTGTCCATTGGATTCAATGTTAACCGAATTCCTTCTGGTTCCCTTCATTAACTAAAACACAAAAAGAATTTTGTGAGAGGCGAATTCATGATAGGGAAGACAACATAGTAAAGGGGAAGTACCTTCAATATCTATCATCTTAGGTTTAATTCTATGATCGTTAGCGTAATTTTAGTACTATAACCTATACGTATACTTAACCTTAGGGACATCCCTAGACATACCTTAGAAATATCTCTAGGGATCTTACTAATGTTCTCGCATCCTAGTTTCCAAAGGTTGACTAAACCTTTCCTCTGATACCAACTGTAGAGACCCGAAGCTTATCGTACATGGACATTACATTACTTTTGCGGAATACTTAGTACATAACAAAAACACACACACAAGGATCGTAATAGTTTAGTGTCTTTGGAAACTCGGAACGTAATCTTCTAATCCTGGTGAAAGATCTTCAATATCTCCCATAAAGATCTTCCCTTTTTTTATACCTAAAACCTTTCTTTATATCCTGGGGAAAAGAAAACATAAAAGGGTGACCTCAAATGCTCAGTAAGGGTAAACAAAATAAATATCAATCACATCATATACATAAGAACATAGCTTTTGGAAATCTTAACCTGCAAAAAAAAAAGAGCTCATAATATCATAACATGGGATAAATCATAGAAGTGAAATGTAATCCCAATAATCATAACTTAAAACATTAAACTTTGTGGCATACACACATAATCATAGAGAATCATTTCTTGTTAGTCAAGACTCATTGCCAAGACTATCTTAGTGGACAAAGTCCCTTTCTGAATCGAGTAACCCTCGTTCCAGTCCTGTTTCACTGAACCGGTATAACCTACCATTCCAGCCATGTCTATCTCATGAGATATAAAATCTTTACCCAATGCATTGGAGGGAGTTATAGGTCCCACCCATCTCATAATGATACCATTCTTATGTGTGCCACAAAATCATAAATCATACATCATTTCATAACCCATGTCATAAAAATGGGATTCTTAAACAACATGACATCATAAAACCATTCATATAAGATAAAGGAATTCATAAACATAATTCCATCACAACATAGTAAAATCAATGTAAAAATATGGATAGAAACAGAACCCTTTATTATCTTAGATGGAAAATAATTTTGATAAAACACTTGAAATGAATTCTTGAGGAAAATATCCTTTCTTCTTCAAAATCAATTTCTTTTCACAAAACATCATGCAATTTTAAAAGAAAGAGATTTTATTAAAAATAGTCATGAAATCTTTTGGAGGAAGCTTCATGAAAATAAGGCTTTATAAAACCACAAAAATCCGTTCGTGCCGTTTTAAAAAAAACATTCTTTGTACTTTTGTCGGAAAAGTCAAAAAGTACCTCGTACGAAAAACGACAAAAGATTCCTTTCATATCTTTTACAAAAAACTTACCGAAGGGTAAAATTGGATATAAACTATTGTAGAATGATGGAAATAATATTACACATTGAGGGAAAATGGATGTGGATAATAAAATACACCCCAGTAATTACCAAAGTAAAAACAATCTCGGATAGAAGTGAGATTGTGATATTTCCCTTACCTTAGGTCCGATTTGCTTTGTTCGTGTCCGAAGCTCCTGTATAATGGTTTAAATAATGTTATTGACTTATTCCAGAATCATATTCATTGTTATGATATCATATATGGTTCACTTATGACATTATATTACCCGTTCTTTTGTAAATTCCATGTTAAAGAAGCGTTTTGGGTAAAATCGTTTCATTTATCGTAGGTATTTTGACTTGTTGTTCTTGACATCATTATTACTTATATCATGATTTACTTACTTCCATAATATAAAATATTATTTATATATCATATATATTCAGTATATATATATATATAATAGATAGATAAATAAAATGAAAAACACCGTTCATGGAGACGGTAGTCCGTACGTACGCATGAACGCTGTTTTACTTTCCTTATTGTCTTGAAATGGAAGTAAGTGGATGACATACATATATATATATACATAAATCCAGTAGCTTTATAATGTCATATATTTCATTATTATTTCTTATATATACTTTATAATCATTCTTAAATGGTTAACATGGAGAATGAATCTCATCGCGTCGTGGAGACGGTAGTCCGTACGTACGCACGAGCGATGATATCATTTCTATAAATATTGAATTGAATTGGAGTGGATTATACAATATATCAGAATCAATATGATGTTGTAATAACTATGTATAGTTATTCTTTACACCATTATACCCATCCTTGTAAGGTGATGGTGGAAAATAGATTACACCACGGCGTGGAGACGGTATTCCGTACGTACGCACGCGCGGTGATTTCATTTTTCCGTAGGATGGATAGAAGGTGAATTAGGGTTGTTTCATAATTATAATAACATATCAGTATATGAGTGATACTGATGTTATTACTTCATAATGAAACAACCTAAGAAGAAGAAGTGGAAGAAGAAATAAAGATGAAAGAATTGGTAACGGTAATTACCTCTTCTTTGAAGTGCCTCTTTGAGACCTCCTCTTAGGGCACTAGAATTGGTCTTTGAGGAAGACCAGAACCTCTAGGATGTTGCTAGGGAAGTGGAGAGAAGAAAATGGCAGGGTTTGGCCGAGCTTGAGTGCTCAATTTGGTGTGAGGAGGAGGGGGAGGAGGTGTCCTTTTATAAGGGAGGAGAGGGGCACCTTTGGAATTCTTAAAAATATTAATTTATAATAAATCTAACCCCACTTAAAAACTTCCAAAAATGACTCATATTCGAAGATTAGATGAGATAGGTTTTTAATCTCATCAACCAATCAAATTTAGACATGTTTGGATCTTATTTGAAACCTTATCATTTTGATTTATCCTTATTTAATCTATTTAAGTTTATTTGTGGTAATAAAATTCTAAATTTTAAATTATAACAAATAATTACTTATATGTTGTGAATTTTACATAATTGTTTACTTTATAACATTATAGACCATATAAATATAAATTTATAATTTTTAAATATTTTTGTGATTTTTAAACAATTTTATAATATGTTATTTTTGTAAAATAACAATAGTGTCAATTTTGACACTATTCATTTATTTGAATTTAAATAAAATATATACAGAAGATATGTTCGAACTAAAAGCTTTAATATATTAATAAAAGGTCATATGTATCTATAAAATTAGTGCGTCACATTAAATAGTTCATATAATATTTATTTTATTATTTTTAAAACCATTTATTTGGTTTATCTCTTAATAAAATAAATACGACAACATTTTTGTATAATTATTTAATATACTTATTTGTTGCATAAAAATTAAAAATAAAATTCTATGATGAAAATAAATCTATTACCTTTCACAATAATACTTTTACTCGAATTTATCATCTTAAAATCACAATATTTAAATTGTTATATTTATTAAATTATGAAGGTGACAACTTTGGCATCATTTAAAATAAAATAATATAAGTGTCATAATCACTTTTATAAGGCTCCAAATGGTCAAATATTCGACCATTGGGTGCTTATGGTTTACATTTACATGGACAATAAGTTTTGGTTAGGTATTTGTGCATTTTATGGTCACTATTAGTTTAATAAAGACAATATTCTTGATTTTTCACTAGATAAACAATTTCTGCATCACTATTGTTTCATAATTAATGATAATTATTTAATCCCTAAAAATTATAAATAAATTTATATGATGTAGATAATTCCATTAGCTTTCTGGAGACTATTCATGTTCGAAGTTTCATGAAGTTTATCACTAAATTAAAATTAATATACTTATAAGATTTAAGAAAGTGACATGTTGTCACTTTCTTTGGTTTTAATAATAATTAAGATATTTTCATGGAAAAATGTCCATTAAATGATTCTAATCTGACCCTTAGGTGATATGGGTCTACTTTTAGTCATCCAATAGGATTTTGACATTTGTTAGGGTAATTTTAAAATATTATATTTACCCTTAATTGCCCGATTTACCTTTAACTATGGTAAATAAAATTTACCGTAGTTACTATTCATAATTCCCAAAAATAAAAAGTAGCTTATTAACATAATTTGGACCCACTGATTCCAAATATGGAATCCATTTTTCCAAATTCAATACAAAAAAGATGCAGAAATTAAACTAAAATTAATCCCGTTGTCGAGAGAAAACGGGTTTTTCTTTAAAACATTGCAAAAGATTGAATTGATTTAACCTACGAATTCAAGATAAAATCAATGCCAATGACATACATTATATTAAATGGTAAAAATATATTCTATTTATACTTTAAAACCATTCAATATTATAATTTAACCACATAAGATATTACGATAAAAAAAGTTGTTTTTAATTAAAATATAGCGTGTTTTTACTATTCATTAAAATATAAAAGTTATCAGAAAAATATCAAAACTTTATCAAATGTAAATTTTTATATCCTGATTCAAAAGAAGAATATTATTTTGTCAAATCGAACATATAAACATGTCAAAAACTATATTTAAAGTGGGTGCGCCATCAAAAGGCGGTAAAACTGCATTTTTTTGAAAAATACTTATTTTACCCGAAAAAATTTATTTTGTTCTTATACCATGTTCTAGAAATGTGTAAGATGAATAATAATGTTATAAAATTCGAAATTTAGTTAATACTATTCATAACGGCTAGTTCATGACAATATTATAATAATATAACATTGTTTATTAAAACCCGGTATTGCGTACAACACACGCTATCGAGGAAGGTCGCGATTGCGTGTAATGCAAGCCAAGTCAGGGTTGCGTGTTGTGAAAGAATCCTTCGTTGTTTCATATAACATAATCCAACCATATTTCATTTATACATTTAATATATATATATATATACTCAATGTTGCGTAGAATAACTATTATCAAAATTGTGTGTAACACGGTCCAAGAATAGTGTTGCGTATACTGCAAGCTAATACGGTGTTGCGTATAGCGCAGGGTAATCTTGGTGTAGAATACAACATAAGACATTAATGAAATTAAAATAATATTTTTTTCATAAAATCTCGGGGTGTTACAACGTCGGTCCCATCCCACATAGAAATAGTTCAAAACAAAAAATGGTGAACCCGACATGAATCTTTAACCAAGAATGATGGATTTAACCTAATCTCACTCTATACACCCTTATACAAACAAGTAGGGCCAAGAAAAGTCATTAATCACTCATGGGATCATGAGATGCTGCTTTGAAGGGTTTTCTATTTTTATTTGTTAAAATATTTTACAGGTACCACTCAGAACTGCCTTCGATCCAATGGAATCACATAGGAACTCACAGGTGCATGCTTCAAGTTACGCAATGACCAGACTTCCTCACCAATGAAGGACCCCATCACCTACTCAGAATCTTCAACGCTGGGTCTCAGATGCGTTGATCTGAGAGTACCAATTAAATGGTACTCTCCTGACGGTGGATGAGGCCATGCACACCCTCTAATCCACCAAGACCCATCAGTCGCCTGCCTAGTAGCAGTCAGGAAAGAAGATGCAGGCGGATCTTGTTTTCGTCTCAAACCGTTTCGGAAGTCTATATCTGGAACGAGACAACGCGTACCTCCCTTATCTTAGGAAAGAGGATGAGGTCGACACTGAGGAATTCATCCCTGCTGAATAGGGGTTCCGCTCTAAGGCCCCCACCGGATGACTTCATCACAGTTACACTGCGACTCAATATCCTCACGCTAAGGAGGAGGTCGCCCCGAGGATCCAGGCCCACGCTCACCAAGCTTCGGCACCTCAGACTGCCCGACGAGGGCAGAAAACGTACAACCAGGGACCGGTCAACACCCTTGTCCCTGAGGAGGAGCTCTTCTACCCAGTCATGGAGACGTATCGCAAGCAGGCACATACACCTATCCTCTCCTCCAAATTCCTCCATCCAGACATGGCTGCATCTTACAAGCAGGCGTGCATCCCCACCGAGCTCCATCAAGACTGTCACCCACACAGGATGCCACCAATGTAGTAGTCACATTTCCCTACCTAGGGTAGTTAAGCCCACCAACAAGATGTGGTGGCGACCCAACGCTTGCAGGACCAGTTCCTAGCAGATGCTCATGATGCCTACCATCCCGATGTGGTGGTGATTCGTAAAGTCTGCCATCCAGATGTGACAACAATTATTAGGCAGGCACGTCTCCCAACCAACAAAGGCCACCGACTAGATACGGTTGGAAACCAATATATGCAGGGCTAGCTCCCTGTGGATGCAAGTAAAGTCCGCCAACCCGATGTGGCAGTAAACAGAGAGATAAACCTACATATCCCGGCATAGGGGCAGACTCATTCACCCACCCCGACACAAGAGAATTGTCAGTACCCACTGACTACTAGAGGACCAGAGTAGGAAATTCATACTTCGATAATGGAATGGGCCTTCATACCCATTCCATCCAAATATGTCTTTCTTCATATCATGGAAATGATGGAGGAGTAGGTATCGATACCAGATCATATCGTGCAGACTTGCCAAAATGTAATTGCATCAGCGGCAACAACAAGGACTCGGGACCTTGATCTCATCTCCCCAATTGAGGTGACTCATCTGAGAGATGAGATAGATGCCTCAGAGTGGATATTTATCCCTGATTCCTCCCAGGAGGTTAATTGGACATATTCCGTGATACAAGGGAAACCAGATCAAGCAGTTTCACTCGTTTCAACTGGGGGACACTCGTCCATCATGGTGGATGCTCCAGAACAGGCATATATCCCTGCTAAAAGTCATGATGTTCGTCGGCATATCCTGACATCATCACGTGACCCAATTAGAAAGGAAACCAATGGTGAAGACCGTTGTCAACAATAGCCGGTCCCCGCTGCCCGCAAGAAAGCACCCCAAACGCGCCGAAGGCAGCCGGAAAATAAAGAGTGGGTTCATGACTCCACTCTGCTGGAAGCTGGGGTTCCCAATACCTCTAAGCACATATCGGAGGCTCAAAAACCTGCCCACCGATTACCATATTATGGGAGTGGCAGTAGCAGTTGCGAAGGAACTCCCTGCAATATCGCTACCAGCAGCTCTGAAGCTCCTCCCCAGAGCACCCGCGGGGGCCTCCCCCATGGGCATATAATGATCGATCATGAGAGATTCTCTTTTGATGTGAGCCACGGTATCCCTTCACGTGACAAGAATATTGAGTAGCAAGAAGGTGCTCCCATTACTCCAGTCCACCCTGAAGGTTCTCCCCAGGGTATACACTACAAACACTCTCCGTGTAGTGGGACCACAGATTATGATAGTAGTTCTCGCTATCGAAATCGCAACTACAGAGGCCCTCCCCATAGGGACATCTCATCACGACAAGAAATCCCTCACCTTGTTGTAGCCGGCCCTGAAGGCCCGCCCCAGGGGTTACGTTGGAATGACACTCCGTGCAGCGAGGCATCAGATCACGGTGGTAGTCCTCACCACCCTGATAACGAAGGTCCTCCCCGTAGAGACGTCAAGAAACGAGAAGGCCCTCCCCTCGTTGCGGTACATTCTGAAGGCCCTCCCCATGGTGTGCCCCGGAGTCATTCTCCCTATGGCAGCTATGATGGTAGTCCTCGCCACCACGGTCGCCATTGTGAAGGTCCTCCTCGCAATGGTCCCAAGCAACAAGAAGGTCCTCCCCTTGTCGCATTGTGTTTTGAGGGTCCTCCCTATGATACACATAGAACGTCAAACCATGATGGTCATCCTCGCCATGATGGCAGTTATTGTGAAGGTCCTCCCCGCAGTGACATATCATATCGACAAGAAGGTCCTCCCCTGCTGAATCAAGAATAGAAAAGCCCACATATGCTGAGGAACTCAGAAGGACGGGATAGAGCATGTTAGATTCCAAGATGGTCTCCAATGATACCCTTCTTCAATCAAGAGATAGTCTGGATCCATGCTCATCTTCTGAACCACCTCGGAATCGCCCACGTGATAATTCAACACCTATAGGCCCCACTACCTCTGACCACACTATCGGTGAGCACCTCAGTTTTTGCTGACCAGGTATAGGAATCACTAGTGGGGGATTATGCCGACATGTTGAAACTGAGAAAATGACTGCCCATAGATGATATACCAGTTATTTTTTGGCCCACAATCACCTCTCAATTCGACATACCCAGAAATTTTTCAGAAGAATGTGCGCACGACATCCGCTCCAATATATGGACAACCCTCTACTAGATGAAATTAAGATTATTTCCATAATATGGGTATGTAGACCATGTCAAGACAATAGGAGACCTCCGGCGTCAAATTGACCTGGAAGCTCTTACTTCGGTGCGGAAACCGCGACCTGAGATGCGTAAAGGAAACATTGAGCTAGCCTGCCTCCATGCACTACACCAGTTGTGCTGCCTCATTGGTGAGACTCTAAAGGGAGTCCATATCAGAGGATGGGGAGAACATGTAGCTCTGTATTTCACTCCGTTTCCCACCTAGATGAACCAGTTCGGTGTAATATCTTGCAATGCCATCACGTCAAGACAGAAATCGAGTGGTCTCCCTGTTCGAGAAAGGCGACCCACCCAGCAGGGACAGGCCTTGAGAAAGTCCCATAAGCGTCAGGCCTGATGGGAACAAGCCATTCAATAACTCCTGAATCAGGCCACTAAAAGCATACAACAGGCCTCTCGCCTAAGAGAGGCCAATCAGCAATCATTTCTTGCCTCCCCAGAGAGGATTGATTCATAGGTGAACTCCACATCAGATCCAGTTCACCCCTAAATGGGGGCATGCAAGATCAGGCAGGTAGCGATAGCAGCAGCTGCTACCGCAATTCAAGGTCAACCCCAGCCAACAAGGTTGGGGGCATTTTTAACAACAAATTCCCCCGTAAGACCAATAAAATGGTAAAAGACTCAACATCCAAGGAACGGAGCCAGTCCCAGCCCTCAGGGCTGGGGGCATTTTTACCACCTCAACAACAACCTCCCCCATGAGAATCATTATTTTCTCATCTAGGGAGGACAGTCAGAAGAGGAGGTTCCTGCCCTATCCCGTCTTTTGAATCACCTTCCCCTTCAAGAGGGAGGCGTACCGTGAGGTCGAATCAAGGAACTCTCCACGTCACCCTACGTCAAGGAGTCCTAAAGAAATCCTAGGACAAGAAAGGGAGGACCAGTAAAAGGATAAGGAGATCCTATTCCTATTTTGAAGATGACATCTCCTCCACCCCCACGATATGCATCCATCAACGCCATAGAGGCTAACCCCAGGGGTGACACCAAAGATGATGCGAATCCGGATGGATTGGGAGATGATGATTCTGGTCAGGCTGTGACTCACAACGAACTACAAGGTGTGCACACCCGGAACCAGAGGGCCGCCCAAAATATGGACACCCTTCCAGCTAAACCTCCTCTGCTTACCCTACGATCTTCCAATAAGGATAAGAAAAAAGGACATGTTACCCTTAACTCATCTCCTTCTCTCGATAAAAACGATCCACTTACGCTCGAAGAGTGATTCGCTCGACATGAAGAGGAAATGAAAGAATTGAGGTGGCTTAATGCCGAGCAACTCCAGAGGAATCATCTTATTGAAAGCGCTTCCCAAGAAGAGCTACACCATGCACTCCCAGCAAGTGCACCTCAAAGTCCCAGGTTTGCCCCACCCAATGAGGCTCCTAGTCCTTCCAACTACCTGAACATGGATTCGGGTGAATGCCAAGACTTCACTCCACTCAGGAAGCAACTGGAGCGAGTATGTCTGAACCCTCTGAAGGTGTCACAAACAGCATATGCACCATTGGTGCTGGTTGAGTCGGATCCTCAAGTAATGCCTCGGGCGACACCTGCCCAAGACCGGGCCCAACAGGATGTAAACCAGGGACTTGCTGACACCATCGAGGCACTGACATCTTGGTTGGATTAAATAAAAGGTAGATGCGCTTTGATACATCCAGAGAGAAATCCCTACCCAGATTGGGTGAGCAACACGCCTCCTCCATCCAATTTTGGGAGCCCTGTATTCCCTATTTTCAATGGATTAGGCAATCCGGAATAGCACTTGATGCACTACACGTCTTATTGTGACCCGATGATGGGAACTCCAGAACAACAAGAAGCAGTGAAACTCAGATGCTTCGTGTAGACCTTGCAAGGATCTGCCTTCATCTGGTATACGAATCTACCAGCTCAGTCTATAAAAATCTAGGAAGACCTACGACGGTAATTTATGTTCCACTTCCACTCAACGCTGCCGAAAACAACGGTCAGTGACCTCATGAATTGAAAACAGATGGAGAACGATAGAGTCTCGAATTTCATCACCAGATGGAAGGGTCTGACCTACTATCTGAACAGGCCAATGCATTAAGATGAGATACTGGCCATATGCATTGATAACCTTCGAGATGAGCTGCGAACACTACTCATACCAGTAGATTGTACCACTGGCTTCCGCAATCTCTCTACCATTACTAAGAGAATTGAAGACTCCCTGCTGTGGACCAATATGAAGTCCTGAATAGCCTCACAGGCTCCTAT
Organism: Viscum album; assembly: GCA_963277665.1. NCBI lineage: Eukaryota > Viridiplantae > Streptophyta > Magnoliopsida > Santalales > Viscaceae > Viscum > Viscum album. The sequence goes on along the minus strand of OY728135.1, from coordinate 223,701,209 downwards.
AAAAAAACAATTAGAGTTGAAGCGTCCTCTATCATTCTCAAGCCAGCCCTTGCGCCTCCTCTACTACCTAGGCCTCCACCAAATCGTCAAGGGCCCCTTGTATATTAGTGGCCGCCTCCGCCCAAGAGGGACGATCAGAGAGGATCGAAGCGAAAATAGTTTGAGGAATGAAGATACAAAGTATACTCATTCCGAGAGAAATAAATCGACAGCTACTTCATCACCGCCATGAATTGTAACTTTCTCCACCTCCCGGAGCCAAGGAAACCCGAAGTAGTCGGTCGCAATGATAGGCCAGATTACTGTCCCTACCATCGAATGTTGGGGCACAGTATCCAGAAATTCTTCATCTTCAAAGACCTCCTGTAAAGGATGGTACACTCTGGGAAGGTCGAGCTAGGACCACCCCTAGCACATGTGACATATATTTCTACCACTGACTCTGACAAAGGGGAGGGGTGGCAAGAAGTCACTAGCAAGAAGGGGAAGAAATTTGATGACTGGATGACTCGGAAGACTGTCAATCAATCTCAGGGCATACTCTGAGCTCAACTACAGTAGCTGGTGTTGCCACCAACAGCCCCTAATGACGTACAACCGACAATACCGGCCCCACAACCCTCCACGAGCCGATCATACAGGCGTAATCGGGAAGGGGGGAGACAAGTGCAAGAGGAGCAGTCCACAACGAGGCCAACGTTATCCCCGACACTGTCAGATTTTAGGCCCCCAAACTTGGCACCATGGGCACCGACCCACCAAATGACACCATCAGGGACAACCGACTAGGTTGAGCTATCACAGGATGTGGAGCTAATCTTTGGTTCCATCAACGTCATCCATATAATATAATCATTTCATGATGAAGGTTATGGCTATGAACCCGAGTTCCCATCGCAAGGGGCCGGCAGGAGGAATCGCAGAAGCAAGGGATATTAGGGGAGGCGCAGCCGCAGTCGAAACCAACCCTACGGTTTTACCCTGGCCCGGACCGTTAATATTGTGGAAACCCATGGGAGATCCCTTCAACAGACTCAATAAGAGAAAGAATATCCCTCCACCTCCATAAGAGGCCACTCTGGGCCCTTCATTCTACGGTACCCATCAGAGGAGGAACAAGTTTCTAGCTGCCTGGTGTGCACAAATTATCCAGACGGGCCAAGTCCCTAGAATGTGGGAACATTGTCGACATCCGACCCCGCGGCCAATCCTTCCTCATCACGTACTCCAACTCCCAAGCTGCCTGCTAAAACTCTCCTGCCAATGGAGAAGCGTCGACCATTGGAGAAGAAATACGATATCCTTAAGCAGTTGGCATCAATACCAGTCAAGCTGTCAATCCTGGATGCCCTGAGTTTGTCATCTGATCTCAGGGAGGCACTGATAGAAGCCTTGCTCAGCCCCCAGGAATTTCAAGCCGACATAGCGACCACCGAAATTTACCGGACAGTGACTGGCCCAGCTGAATGCAATGCGGTGATTTCCATCACTGATCTAGATGAAGATGCCATCATGCAAGGACATATAAAACCACTATATGTGTCTGGCACACTAAATGATGTTAAGATCCACAACGTCTTTATTGACAATGGATCTGGAGTTAATCTCCTTCCCCTACGGATACTCCGCAAGTTAGGCTACAGTTAGGATGACCTAGTACCCTCAGCCCCAACTCTGTTGGGTTCCTACAAGAGTGAACAGAATCCAATGGGACAAATAAAGCTAAAAACACATTTTGGAAACCTTTTGGCCTACTCGGAATTCCTGGTGGTCCGGCAGAACACATCATTCAATGCCCTACTTAGAAGGTCGTAGCTCCATAAGCACATGGAAATTCCTTAATCCTACCACTAGTATATCAAGTATTGCATCAATGGAAAAGGTGGGAAATTCCATGTTGACAAGGCCTCTTTCGAGCTCTCCGAGTCACACTATACAACGCTAGGTTTTATGATAAAAATAAAATGAAGCCTTCACTCAATGGTATTGACTGGATCCCTATTCCAAATGGTCTGAAAATGGTTTTGGATGACCACCTCAAGAAGCTCGGTGGAGACTACATACTGCCCATCAACCATGTTGAAAGAAGGAATTCTAGGCCAGACACACACTCAACTATCCTCATGACATTAGTTATAGCGGCTGAGCGTGATGATGTGGAAATGACTGCTAGACCTCAATTTGGGGACAAATATTTGAGTAGGGATGCCCATGATGCCTCACCTCCGGACCCCCAAGAGCCTTTGCCGGTAACATTCCCCCCTTCAAAACAAGAAGGTTAGAATGTGGGGGATGAAGAGGAGGAATATCTCAGGGATGAACCCCCCTCATTTGAGGAAGGTATCTCAACTACCGTGGACGAGCTCTGAGAAATAAACTTGGGTACCGAGTTAGATCTGAGGCCCACTCTCATTAGTACAACCATGTCACCCAAGGAGGATGAGGTATATACCTCTTTCATGAGGCAACACTGGGATGTTATTTCCTATAATTACATGGAAATGTCGGGACTCAATCCCGAAGTGGAAACACACCAATTAGGTCTGTAAGAAGATCACCAGGGCTATAAACAAGCTGCCAGAAAAACGCACCACTCACATGCTGCCAAAATAGAGGTTGAAGTCGATAAGCTAATTAAATCGGGCTTCATTCAGGAGGTCCAATACACCATCTAGTTGGCGAACATTTTCCCCATTAAGAAAAAAGGGAAAATTCACATCTGTATTGATTTCAGAGATCTCAATCGTCATTGTCTGAAAGATGATTTCCAGGTCCCGATTACCGAGTTATTAATCGACGCGATGGTTGGTTATGAGGCTCTCTCATTCATGTACGATTATTCTGGGTATAATCAAATCTGGATGGCCCAAGAAGATGAAGAATCGACTTCCTTCAGATCCCTTAAAGGAATATTCTACTACAAGGTCATTCCCATTGGTCTTAAGAATACGGGTTCCATATATCAACGTGCCATGCATCATATCTTTAAACCATTATTGGGGGGATTCGTCAAATGCTACATGGATGACTTGGCGTTCAAATCAAGATAGCACTCAAATCACTTGTGAGACCTTGAAACCATCTTCAACAAACTTCGACAACATATCCTGAAGATGAATAACTTGAAATGCGTCTTTTGGGTTACCTCAAAGAAATTTTTTGGCTTCGTGGTACGCCATCGTGGCATCGAAGTTGACCCTGAAAAGACAAAGGCTATCCTTGGCCTGTCACCTCCCCGCAATCTCACTGAGTTTAGAGGATTCCAAGGACATCTGGCCTACATTAGGCAGTTCATAGCCATCCTGGTGGGAAAATGTTTTCCCTTTACCAGGTTAATGAAATAGGGGGTTACGTACCAATGGACAGATGAGTGCCAAGAGGCATTCAATAGCCTAAATAAGTAAATCTTAAACCCGCTGGTGCTCATGCCCCCGGTTTAAGGGAGACCTCTTATCCTATATGTGACGGCCCTAGAGTTGTCCCTGGGAGCCTTCCTCATGCAGAAAAATGACACCGGTAGTGAACATAGTCTCTATTACCTTAGAAGAACCTTGATCGATACTAAAACTCGATACTCAAACATCGAGAAGAGTTGTTTGGCATTGGTCTTCTTAGTTAAAAAATTGTGACATTATCTACAGCGTCATGAAGTCCATTTGGTCTCACGTAGTAACCCACTCAAGTACATCCTCAGTCGCCCAATGCTAACCGGGCACCTATCCCGATGGGCTGTCATCCTACAACTGTTTGACATCCGGTTTGTGTCTCAGAAAGCCATCAAAGTCCAGGCGTTAGCAGATTTTCTGGCAGAGAACCCCTCGACAGGGACCACCACACCGGACGTCGAGTTACCCGATGAAGACATATTCTCCATTCAAGAGGAGCTCCCAACATGGTAAATGTACTTTGATGGCGCATCCCAAAGCCCGATAGAGAAAATAATGATGGATCCCAGATTTAACAAGGTGGGTTTGGGGATAATACTCATGTCCCCAGATAAGGCAGTCTTGCCATTTTCCTTCCTCCTGTCAGAAGGATGAACAAACAATGAGTCGGAGTATCAGTCCCTCATTACAGGCCTAGAGCTCGCACTCTATGAACAAGTACATCACCTTAAGGTAAACGGTGACTCGGAAGTGGTCATCAAGCAATTAAATGGTGACTATGCTATTAAAAAGGAGGGGCTGATTCCCCTATTTGACCATGTCTGAGGGTTAATTGCAGAATTCTCCATAGAACCAACATTGACCAATATTCCCCTATCCTAGAATTCCCAGTTCGATGCATTAGGTAATTCGGCCACAACCCTATCCTAACCAGATCTGGATGAAATAATTATCAGTATTTCTCATCATTGAATGGTCTTACCATTTGGTCAAGCTAAGACGGAAGAAATCAAAGAATTCGGTCTTATCCATGAGCCATATGCTCCTGCCACCGGCTGGATGACCGCCATTGCAAACTGCCTTCAAAGGAGAGAACTTCCGTCAAACAGGTCTAAACGAGAGAAAATATGGAGAAGGGAAATTAACTTTGTCATATACGGTGGAACGGGTAAGCAAGAGGTCCTCTACAAATAAGGCCTTGTTGGAGTCCTCCTCAGATGCATTGATGGAGAAGAAATCACTTCTGTTATGACTGAAGTGCATGACAGAGTATGTGGATCACACCAGTCATGGTCTAAGCTTTCCCATCAGGTTTGAAGGCTTGGGTACTATTGGCCCACCGTGACACGAGATTGCGAGAACTTTACCCCAAAATGCCACTCATGCCAAATTCATGCCAACTTCATACACCAATCCCCGAAGTTACTTCATCAGGCTAAGTACTCCTGGCCATTTGTCATCTGGGGAATGGACGTCATGGGAACATATCCTCCCACCATGGACAAACAACTGAAGTATATCCTCACATCAACTGACTTCTTTTCCAAATGGGGAGAAGTTGTACCCCTCAAGGAATTCAAGGAAATAAAAATTGTCAGCATTGTGAAAACCAATATCATCACCAAATTTGGCCTCCCTCATACCATATTGATGAATAACGGAACCAACTTTCGCTCTACTAAATTGGATAAACTGCACCAAGAATATGGTATCAAAGCTAACCACTGATCCCGCTACCATGCAGTAGCCAACGGACAAATAGAGGCTTTAAAAAACTCCATGTCCAACATTCTCTAGAAAATGGTGGATAAAGAAAAGAAATCAGGGACGGATAAACTTTTTCATGCATTGTGAGATTATTGAACCACAATCTGCACTACAACTCGGGCTACTCCATACTCGTTAGTAGACAGAACAGAAGCGGTCCCACCCATTGAGCTCTAATTGTTCTTTCTCCGTGTTTCCATTTGTGATCAGTTATCCAAAGATGATAAATCAGAAAAACAGCTAGGTGAATTGGAACAGCTAGATGAGAAGCGGTTGCACACTTTTCACCATTTGGAGGTATATCAGAACCGGATCGCATGAGCATTCAATAAAAAGGTTCGTCTTCGGTCTTTATTGGAAGAAGAATTGGTATTGGTCCTTCAGACCCCAATGATACCCAGAAAGAAGCCTCCAAAGCTGGAGCCCAAGTGGGAGGGACCATATGTTATACACAAGGTCTACTCCAATGAAGCATATGCCCTGATCTCCCTGGATGGGCAATTCACGACCACTCCTACAAATGTGAGATTTCTGAATAAGTATTTCGCATAATCAAAAGAAGTTATCATCCGAGCTGTAGGACGTTAAACTGCCAAGCGCCAACATTCTAAACTCTATGACCGTAAACTAAGAATATTTCTTCCTCACCACATGATGTTAAACTGAATGGATTTTAGAGAACTACGTATGACTTGATTCCTGCCTTTTTAGGATACGTAGCGACGCTAGGGTACCCCATCCTGGCCCATCCACCCCCAAAGAAATATATATATATATATATATATATATATATATGCCCTCTTCCCTCGTGTACGAACCAGACCAACACGGGGTGTATTATCTTCTAAAGAACTACGTACGGATTGATTCTTTCCCTCGTGGGATACGTAGCGATGCTGGGATTCTATATCCTGGCCCAGCCATCCCCAAATAAAGTAAAAAATGCCCTTTTCCCCCATGTATGAACCAAAACTGCATGGGGTGTATTCCTCGTCCTTACCGCATGACATTAAATTGCATGGATTAGAAGGATTGAAAATACCCTTTTCCCCCGTCTACGGACCAACCCTACACGGGGTGTATTCCTCAAATTTAATGCATGAGATTAAACTGAATGATTAAGAAGGATTGAAAATTCCCTTTTCCCCTGGGTACGGACCAACCCTAACAGGGTGTATTCCTCATCCTTACCGCATGACATTCAACTGCACGGATAAGAAGGATTGAAAATTACCTTTCCCCCCGTGAACGGACTAGACCTGCACAGGGTGTATTATCTTCTGAAGAACTAAATTCAACATGATTCATGCCCTTGCGGGAAATTTAGTGATGCCAGAATTCCACATCTTGGCCCAATCACCCCAAATAAAGCTAAAAATACCCCCTTTTCCCTTGCACAGACCAGACCCGCATGGGGTGTATTCCCCAAAAAGAACTATGTGAGGCTTGATTCCTACCCTTGTAGGATACGTAGTGATGATGGGATCTTACCTCCTAGCCCAGTCGCCGATAAAAGAAAACACAGGTATATATACCCCTCGTCCTTACTGCAAGATGTTAAACTACATAGATTCCCCTTTTCATGTCAGTTCACCTTCATCCTCACCGCACAACATTAAAACTACATGGACTTCATCCACACCACATGACGTTAAACTGCACAGAAATCATCACTACCCACCCAAGATATATATTGAAACGAGATGGGAATACTCATTTCCCATTTGGATGCATCCTCTCTATACATCAGAATCCCAACCCTGATAATTGAAGATCTTCATAACCATTCATGGCCATCGGAAGTGGAAATTTATCGAACCGTGGAGACCTTTGCATGACTATTCATACCATTCCCTCAATGGATCTTCATATTGATAGCCCCTGTCCCATCTACCAAAGTCATGATTTCCTCAGGCGGTACTCTTCCTATCTTTGTATGCTTATCGGCATCAGGGCCCCCATATCATAGTCTCTCGATCAAAAAATTTATGGAGCAGTGGTTCACAAGTTCTCCGCCCTCTCACAAATGAATGTTGCTAGGGTATCCCTACCTGGTTAGCCTATGTATCCGTCAGTGGTTAACATGACGATCTGCATCTACAAACATCAAGTCAGGTCTAGTCTATTTTGACTCGACAGGCAATTGTGGTGAAGATGTTCCTTGTATGCTTGAACACCATTATCCCCATATGTCGAACTCTATACTGTGAGAAATCTCTGATTTTCATAATCATCCATGGCCATCAGAAGTGGAAAGTTATCGACCTGTGGACACCTTTGCATGACTATGAATACCATGCCCTCAGTAGTTCTGCATATTGATAGCCCCAGTCCCGTCTACCAAAGGAAATATTTCCTCAGTAGGTACTCTTCCTAGCCTCGTATGCTTACCGGCCATAGATCCCCTATACCATACCTCCTGATCTAGGAAAAATCATAGTTACAGTTTACACCCTCATTCCCTCACACTTCTTCAAAGTATACTAGAGCCTCCTAACTCAGTTTCCTTTTAGGTAATTGTTGAAAGAGTTACCCAATGGTCCGAGCTCTATGATCATGGAACTAAGAGTACTTCGTCCTTACCTCATGACGTTAAATACTGTGAAGTAAAGATATACCCCATGCGCAAGATAAATTAGTGCGGTGAAATCTTCAAGTTTTAACAACAACCAGGGACGAACATCCCCGACATGTCCATATATTTCCTTACCAAATGACAGACTTCATGGCCCAGTCAATCACAGATCCTCATACTAATTCATTGCCATCGGAATAGGAAATTTATCCACCTATGGACACCTTTGCATGACTATACACACCATGCCCTCAGCGGATCTACATATTGATATCCCCTGTCCCATCTACCAAAGGAAAGATTTCCTCAGGCGAAACTCTTCCTAGCCTCATACGCTTACCAACCTCAAAGCCCCCATATAATTTGTCCTGATCCAAGAATCTCAAGGATCACGATTTAAACCATCAATCCCTATCCACATCATAGAAAAGCAGAGATATTCGAGCCCAGTTACATTCTAATCAAGAGTGGCCTTTACAAATACGTCCTTACCGCATAATGATGAAATCTGCACAAAACATGTCTTTTTTCCTATCCTCGCTGAATGAAGTTAAATTTCATAGCATCTTTGTCCTCGCCGCACGACGTTAAACTGTACAACATCTTCAAAAATGATCCCTGTCCACACCGCATGACGTTAAACCACACAGAATTTAAAATGTCCTACGTCCTTGCCGCATGAAATTAAACTGCATGGTCGAACCTGTCATGGGTTCAGTCAGGAATGAAGGCTTTCCTCTGTCCCTCAATGCACGGGATAATCCTACATGAACCACCATCTCACACCAGTGTGATAAGGTATAACTTAACCCATTCCTAGTAAATTTAGATCAGATGTTTCTTCTGTATCTAGTCACCATCTCCTCATAAATCACACTTTGTACCCAGAAGGAGCCAAACCCTTTTAAGCCACCCCTGGTGGTCCCGAAACGAAACTCCCCTGAAGTTTCATGACTATTGGGAGGATACAATCATTGACCTAAGGACACCTTTGCATGACTATGCATATCATGCCCTCAATGGCTCTACATATTGATCACCCCTGGCCCGTCTACCAAAGGAAAACATTCCTTAGGCAATGCTTCTCTCCATACGTCTCTTGGCCTCTAAGCCCTCATATCCACCCCAGGATTCAGAAACCCTCTGAGCTACAGTTTACCAACCTCTTTCACAACCTTGCCTGAATATGCTAGAATGTCTCTGATGAGATTACCAAGAACCAGGAGAAGCCGTTCTATTCTAAATAATGTCCTAGCTGCGTGACTTTAAACTGCGCCAAGCTCTAACCATCCTTTACTCTAACTAAATGTGTAGGATAGGGACCCAACATCCACAAAACTAATTAATACAGGTGTTCCAAAACCCTTTCAGAAATCACACACCCTTTCCAACCCACCCCTGGTGGTTTTCATATTTCTCCAAGCCACCCATGATGGTTTCAATAATCCAGACTTCCATGAAGTCCTCAGGCCATAAAAAATGGACAGTCATTGACATAAGGAAACTTTTGCACAACTATACATACCATTCCCTTAGCGGATCTGCATATTGATCTCCCCTAGCCCGTGTCTAACAAAGTCAAGTCTTCCTTAGGCGATGCTTTTCCTACCTCTGCACGCTGATACGGCTCCCACACCGTGAAAAATGCTCTTCTTGTCGTTAAAATCTAAACATGTTCCCCCCACATTCATCTGAAGGGTATTGAGACATCTTTTAATCAACCAAACCTAGTCGGGGCCCTTACCCCAACCATATCTGGTCAATGATATTCTACCTAAAACATCAGTAATGATATTCTGGTCGGTGGGACTTTAAACTGCTCAAAAAAAGAGGCGCAAAGCCCGTTAGGATGAAAACGCGAAAAGGGAGACCTAAGAAAAAGTCGAGTCGTTCCTGCTGGGTCCACACCAAATGGGCCACGGAAAAATTAGGGTATTAATAGAAAATACAAAAAGTTTGTAGGGTTTTTCTACAAAACCCTACCAATAGTCAAACTATGCTCGCTGGATCCCATGGTCCAGTAAAAGTTATAACTCTTTTTTATTTTATCAAATGTACTGAACTCTAATTATTCTAAGTTAGATGAATTACCATATATAGCAATCATGTCAAATAAATTAAATCATAGGAGAAGACAACAAGAGCGCTAAGGAGAAACATCTCTTTGTTCCATAACAAAGTTGATGAGAAGGGCATCCACAATTTGGATCCTCCTCTGGCATGAAAGGTTATTATAGGATATTTTCAGTGGATTCACAAACTTGTATCAGGTGTTGATGAGAATCCTCAATTTATTGATAGGGATTTTGTAACAAGGCTGTCCCGGCTTCTGCACCAGCCCGCAGTGCTTTCGCCTCCTCTGCCGCCTTTGAGCTTGCCCCCATCTCCTCCCCCATCTGCTGCTCCCCTTCTTCAATTATGGCTATGAAATTAGTCTCCTCCTGTTGCAGCCGATGTATGTCAATCCTCAGCACCTCTAGTGAAGAACGCTGCTTAATGACTTCTAGCTGAAGTCTCGTGACCACCCCAGTATAATCATGAGCTTTTGTTAGGCAAATATGTCGGGTCACGGAAAGGTAGGCTTCAGATTGAGCAGTAGAAAGGTGATATTTGAAACCAACAAGCTGCTCCCAGTCAGCGACCACCTACTTGACTATATCATAAATACCATGGTAGTCAAATCCATCGAATCCTAGTAGCATAAACAGATTGCGCAGCTTCAGCAATTTATTCTGCATCTCGGCCAGGGGCGTCTGAGAAATTAGTTTCCAAATTTTCTCCCATGCCCTTTGGAGAGCAGGTCGAAGACTGGAAACAACTCATTGATCAGACTCAAAGTCACTCCCAGACGAAGATACATACTCTGGGATGAACGTCACCAAAGAGGGACCCGATGTGGCCTCACTCGCAAGCTCTGACTACGCGGAAACTTCACCCCCGGTGGTTGTGGTCACGGGCACAATTAGATCTGACGGCACAATCGCCAGCGCCAAAGGTCGTGGTCCTAAAGCTTGAAAGTAGATAAGATAGATAAGTATCCCTATTCAGAAAAAGGGAAGAGGAAGGAGTCAGTGGAAAGAGATTGAGAAGCTTACCCCCGATCATCAAGGCATCAGTGCCCTCAAGCTCTACGCCGCCACTGCCGCTCAAGGAAGACACTACATCTTCGAGAGGCAAGGGAGTCTTGGGAACCCCTAGAGGTGTCTAGGACCTAAGGCCACACCCAAGGCCAGCAGCACCCAAAGATGTCCCCAAGCGGTCGTCTATGGAGATCAAGCTCGGGGAAATTACTCCCCTGGTAAACAGAATGATAGCCCACTCTGGGTTTCTGAGAACTGGCCTGATCACAGGCTCTTCCTCCATCATCATGAGATCCATCGGGTCTGAGGTAGCTGACCCCATTGGATCTGGGGACTCCTCGGTAATCACGGGTGCCCCATCTTCCCCTGCAATTATAGAGCTTGTATGATCAATGACAGTCTCAACTTCCAGCTATTCCTCCTCTGACATATCTCTGATTGATGAAGACAAAAGGAAAGAATCCATATCACCAGCCCCTTCAGCAGGGCCCGCCATATCGTCACGCTCAGTTATGGTCGTAGGTGGTACCTCAGATGATAAAGGGGCAGAAGGTACGACTGCATGGGAATCCACGGCCAGGTCTCCAATTGGCCCTACACTATAGCACCAAAATAGTTAATAACTGGAAGAATCAGAACATATGAGTTGGTAATCAATGAAATGGGAGCCGTGATTTCCTGAAGTCCCCTATCTGAGCCGTTCTGATAATCGGAATGCCTTATGACCTCTTTGGATCTGCCCAGGGGACAATTCTCTACTCAGAACACTGGGAAGAGATAGAGGAGGAAATAGCCTAGTTGGGTCCGCAATGGTCGATTCCATGTGCTCAGCTGCACCAGGAGACCCCTCCCTGATGACCCCCATAGTTGAAGGTGCGTGTTCACCTACTGATGTACCACGAGGAGTATACTTTGGGGATGGAATTACCCCCTGGGATTCCTCGGCACCCTGCATAAAGGGAGGCAACTTTAGAACCTCCACAGTAAAGGTGGAAGAAAGCTGGAATGGATGAGCAGGGAAACCTCTTCTTCAGGATCAGACGATTAGGGATGTTTTATCATCATGGACACCCAATTAGACCCATAAAGCCGGTTTTGGATTGAATGCATGTATGCGTCCATCCCCTTCAATGACGTGACTATTTCATCCAGATCCTCTTCCAACACCAAGTGAGGTGGAGTGAAGATAGTCCCAATACCAGGAAGCTCAAGAGAGCTCATTTGGGGTAACACCCAAACCACTTCATCTTATCCACTGACCCTCTAGTCATCCCAAATCATCCACGCATCTAGAAATGCGGCCATAATAGAAACAACTTGCTGAGGGGGATCGACTTGAGAGGGTTGGGCAGCGATAGGGGCTGGTGGGGGTGCCGATAGCTGTGTCTTTTTTCTAGATATAGATTCCTCCCTAGAACTCTCAGGAGGTACTTGTAGGCGGGACCTCATGGGAAAGGGGGGGGGGATTTCCTAGCCTCAGCCGCAACAGGGGAACCAATAGAATCATCACCCCCTGAAGAGTGATCAATCTCTTCCTTCTCCTCATCAGTCACCAATAGTAGCATGGACTGGACTCGATAAGTCAACACCGTATAACCCTGGAATGCATGAACGTAAGCCTCAAGGTCCCAGAGATAAAGGTTGGCCCTCTCTAGGTCCACATCATAAAGAATGTCAACAAGAGCAGATATGTAGCACAACCTGTCAAACGCCACTCCTGATTCCTGGAGATGCTGCCAAAATAAACGAGGGTACTGGATGCGAAAGGATGATTTACCTCTGAATTCATCCCATTGGCCCCAAGCCATCGGGAAGGCAGAATCGGTAAGAATGACCAACTCTCTCTGGGAGGCTTCGAGGGCATGTGAGGATACACCTCTGTCCGTTAAAACCTTCCTCTGAAGCATGAGACTAGTAGGGTTTTGGAGGACCTTTCCCATCCTGGTTAGGGAACTATCCCCCTTCCGCTTCCTCTAGCTCTTCGATTGCTTAGGAAACGAGATTGTGCGAACCCACAACCCTAACAGACCATTCGGATATGATTGCACCCAGGAGTCAGCATAGCTTTTCGATAAGAAAGGCATGGAGTCTTCAAGCACGGGGGTCATAACTTCACAGACAGTATCCTAATTGGTGAACATTAACCACAATTGTTGAGCCACCATTAGATGGTGGTTCCTGCGGGTTCCATTGAGTGCAGGAGGACACAATGCCTAGATGAATCCAAATTGACGTCCAAATCGGCAAGGCACATACCCCTCGCAGATCAGTTCCCCGTCGATACGAGCCACCAGAATAACTTCTTGGAGGGAAATAAGGTAGCCCCGCTTGCTAATTTCCACTGATATGGTGTTAGTGATTACACTGGTCGTGGAGGGATGGGGTAAGAAATTGAAATGATCGTATCTTGAGATCCGTCTCGACATCAGACGCATATTCTGAACCGTCTTTTTTTCGTCCTTTTCTTGGGCCACCCACTCCTCTGGCATAACCTGCTAGTCAATTACATATATGGCCGGACTACGATGCCTAGAATCTGAAAAGGATTGATGAACGTATATCAGTTCTTAATATGCGCTTCCAACCATCCCCGGATAATTTGAAAAGGTCCAGCTACCTGTATTGGCCAACTCCCCTAGGTAATATTACTAAACAACCGATAAATCCTAGCCAGTACTGGGACGACCATGTTGATGATGTTGTCGGTGGCCAGTTGTGCCGCCATAACAAAATTAGAGACTTACATGCCACCAGTATCGCATACGGGCAATAGCCAGCCACTCAAGAACATGGCCAGAAACGCCGCCAGGTGGAGCTGTCGATCAACGTCTGACACCAGTTCCCAGCCCCAGTTGTTGAACTGGCCCTCCTCCAAGATCAGCCAATAGCTACCCCTCTACCTTTGGGACTCCATCATAGGACAAGTCATGGGATTGAGGGGAAGATACATGAACATACTCTCTCTAGAAAAATCCTTCATCCATTCACAATATGGGAAAAGCTGTTTTGGATATGTATCTTTCGAATGCTCCTGGGCCTGATCAATAAGATGCTTCACTAAGGGAGGATTCCTCTCTTCATCATCCCACACAGAAGGGGGAGGCAAAAATTCATCATACATGCCTCCAACAATGAGGACCCCTGAAATCTGGAAAACATCCAAAAGACTGACACCCACCTCCCCATGGACTAGATGGAATGTGCTGGTATCCGGACTCCAACAGCTCATATGCTGCATGGAAAGGGTGTGGGGCAGATGGGTATTGGTCTTGGACACCCAGGAAGCTTCATATAAGCCTACGGTTCGTAATTATACTTCAAACTCCACACAGCTCTGGAAAACCCAGAAGGTCCACCCCCAATCCAATGACTTAAATTCCCCTCCGGGCCGGAGGTCCCGGTCCACTGACCTGCCATGTTTTTTTTACCATATCATTGTGGGAAATGCTTCGGTAATAGTGAATTGCCCCATCCTTCTGACGTTGTTCTCCTGTCAGGGACATAGGAAGGTGATTCAGTACAGACCCGACATCTGTATCCCTTGGGGTAGGCCACCCTCTGGTAGATATCACAACTTGAGGGATAGTACTAGTAAATATCAATGTTGCAAGATTGTTGTCACGAGATGGTACCAGAATTGGTGTATCGGAAAGTAAACCAAAATTGAAGGAAAGAAGGATGTTGGAAAAGGGGTACTCCCACTGTGACTCGTAGACCAAGTTAGCAAGGAATGGGTACAATGGGGAGTGGCGGATTCCATTCTGAATAGAGATGGCCACATCCATTAAGCGTTGATCACGAATTAGAAGAGGCTCGACAGCAGGCCTAATCGTAGGTCGAGGAGGAACCATATTCTCACCCTGCATTATAAAAAACCAGGAAAATGGTTAGTCCGAAATAATAAAATATGGACAAAAATACCAAGTATATGGAAAAGGAACCCATCAAGGAGCCTTCATGACGAGGTCCACGAGCAGGCCTCAAAAGGTGGTTCATGATGGCTGCATCTCGCGAACCAACCCTACGTGGAAGAAGTACGCGGTACTCTGGCCCATAGAGCATTGGCCAGAAAACTGCGAACCAGGATGATCCGCAGAATCTTGATCCCAGATTTAAATGTTTACATTCAGAAGAATTAAGAAATTTTCAATGTCTGGAAGATTTCAGTTCGCGGACCATCAAAACTACGTAGCGAGTTCCTACGTGGCCCATTGTAACTTACTTTTTAATTGATTAAAAGTGTTAGTTCATGGCGGACAGATTGGTCAGTGGGTGAATGTAAACGCGAACAAGTAATAGTTCGAGGAAATGGAAGCTGGTTCACAGACGAGGAGTTTCACGAAATAGCAAGCACGCAAAGACGAAAAGTAGGATCTCTGTGTTCGTAAGGAATTCTTTAAAATAAAAAGGGAAGGGCCCTCTATATTTATAGGCATGGTCCCCTACTGGGTCCACTCCTCTACCACAAACTATCTACATTCCTGACCACTCTACATCAGAATAGTATAATCTTTATTCCGATCGGACCTCATTCTGATGGGGGGCATTTGTAGGGTCCTGAAAAATCTGCAAAGGAGAATGAGAATCCCCTTAATTCAAGAGAGGATTCTACCCAATTTGCCTCATGGAATTGGGAAAAAATGTGGATAATACTCCAAGGTTGGAAAAAGATGAACCGGTCCACATACCGGTCCAATGTTGATGGTACGCGGCTAGATAAGCAAGCTGCCCCCTCCGTGGACCGCTGTTGTTCGCGGAACAGAGGCGGGGACCCTCCACGGGCGTGAAGCAGGACTAGTGCTAGGCCGGTCCACCGTCACAAACCACCCCATCCACGAACCGCGTCAACTGGCCAGGACCGTGTACGTCGTCATTCACGGAACAAGGCGAAGCCCTACGTGGCTGCAAAGAACTCCCCGAACTATTTTGGTTCATTGGGAAGGTGCATTCAATGCCTCTCGCGAGTTAAGGATTGACCAAGTCATCTGTAAACCGGGTTTCTAGTCATGGACCTCTGCAAAAGATGTTGTATGACCACATATACAACTCTTTACCCCCTCTATAAAAGGACGTTGAGGGGGAGAAGAAAGGGATCGATCATATTTGGGTGGAAGGATTTCGAAAGAAGGAGCTTAGGATTTCGCAAACAGCGAAGTTCCAATTCGCGAACCAAAACAGGTATGAAACTAGAAACGAATTAATATGGAACTATAAAGGCCTAATAAATTGGTGGAACGCAAACTCAAAACAAAAAGAAAAAGAAGACCACGAGCCATGGACCCTCCGCGGATGTACTCCCCGCAGACCAGGGAGTCTAGGCCCCTTTTTCGATCTGACACACCACGTAGCACCCTCCTACGCGGGTGAAGCCCAGACTGACGAACCCCCGACCGGCGTCACCCCTGGCCATCGTGGCTCGTGCGGACTCCGCCGCGTACCAACCTGGTATGCGGGCCGAACCCAAAGCCGCGTACCACCCTGGTACGTGGGATACCTATCAGTCCGCGTACCACCCATGTACGCGGACGGCTTCTCCAACCGCGTAGCACCTGCCTACACGAAGGGAGCCACTCCTCATACACCAATGTGGCCCGCCAACTCTTTCGGTGTTCCCATTCCCCGAGTCAGACTGACCTGATCCTTCGCAATCCCTTCAATGGTCTGTTCATCGGCCCCGAGCCAGGGCCTCTACCAAAGGCACCAGATCTGTATGATGCAATCTCCAGGCACATCAACGCGCTAGTTTGAGTTCACATATACACGATAGGCAAGGGCAAAGGGGTTGATCCGGCCCTTGAGGGGGTTCCCGAAACATTCCTGGGTTCACATACCCGCGGTAGTGTAGGGTCTTAGCCCGAGAGTCCCCTTTCTGCCTCTCCACTTGCCAAGAGTGGGGGACCCCACTTGCATTTCCTTTCGACGCCAATAGTGAGTAATTCTCCCCTCTTCTGAGAGTGACTAGGAAGCCTCCTTCGTGTAAGAACCTAACCTTTCATGCAGGAGGTAGCACCCATTCACCTCCGTACTTCCCCGGTGGCAAGGACCAAGAGGGAAGATAGACATAGGGGTTTTTGTTACCCTTTCCCTCCCCAACTGGGCTTTATCACCATTAGGCCTCCATCCTAGAGGAAGTCCCAATATCCATTTCTTTTGGCCGCTCCATGTGTAAGCCCCCTCCGCTTCCAACGGATGAACCATTCACGACGTGATAGTCAGGTCTTTGCTGCCCCTTGTTTCTCACACCGATCATGACTCACGTGGGCTTAGAGTAAGCACCGACCCTGACCCCAACCTCATGCAAACTATGAGGACTTTGATCCATGTCAAGGAATGGTGCGTAGGAATCCTTCACAAGGTTCAAGCCCACCACCATGTCTTTCTAACCCCTTCACGTCGGTTCACCAACTCTATGGGATGCCTCAGAGTGTAAGCCACATCCACCATCTCATTGGGCCACCTCAGAGTGTAAGCCCTAATCCTTCATCCCACATGACGTTAAACATCACTACCGAACTACGTGGATTCTGATTCCTCTCACGAGGATATATCAGAAGCCCATGTCACGGGTTCGATCGAAATGCTCAAGTTGTTATATGTCCCCCCAAGATGACAATAAACTCCATAGTGCCCAGTTATGAGGCTTCAAGTCAGTGACGTCTCAATGAGTCCAAATTCCTCGGAGTCATTAATCCAATGAGGGATGGTAAACCTCAGGCCTAAATGATTTTTAATCCTTGCGTTCATCTGACCATTCCCAACCAGGAGTAATCCTCGGATACTATGCTTGGGTATAAACCAAAGATTTATGAACATATGAACACATCTTAAATCTATAAGAGATTCCTACAACATGAAATAATTCCCCCCAAAAGGGTGAGATGAGCCCAACTTCCCATCCTCTAGACCAATGTGAGTTCTTAAGCATCACTGACCAAACTGATTAGAGAATGTATGCCTTTGGAAAGCAGGTCCACGGATTGTTGGATATGGAACCGTTGGCCTTTTCGAAACGAAGACCGATATACCCGACCTTAGTGGTTGAGCGGAGCTCGGCCCTCCATGATATCGACCGTTGGGCGTGTCGGTCCCATCCCACATAGAAACGGTTCGAAACAAATAATATGGTAGATTAACCATTAAACCATTTGGAATATTCAATTCATATAATAAATTAATCCATTAATGTCAAGTCAACCATCTCATAATTCACATTGTCAATTAATTCATAATGAAATTAATTTCCCAATTACTCAATCCCAAATTCTCATCAATCCCAAAATTGAAACATTTCATTTAATAATTAACCATTTAATTAATTAAATTCCATAAATTTCAAAATAAAAATGACCAAAATCAATTTACCCATATTCAAATAAATTAATAAACATGTGTAAAATCAATTAATCAATTCTATGATTCCATAAATTAATTAATAAATTAATTTATTCAATTAAAGATTCAATTTTAAAATTCACCAATTGAAATTTCAAAAATCATACAATTAATTGGAATTTAAGACTGTGGTGATTGAATTTAGACATCCTACAACAATATTGGTGATGAACACTCATGAACGGAAAACCCCAATTAAAGAAAAAAATACAATCATGATGAAGAAAGTGATCTGTATCTGAAACCTAGATCCAAGATCTATAGAATCAAGATCGAATGAATCTAGATCTAGATCCATCTAAAATATAATAAAACATCCTTAAAATGATTTTATAAATATGGGAGAGATGTAGGAAACCATAAGACATGAGAATCTCTTATTGAGAGAGGTGTAGATCCTCAATTTGGGATTTGATTCCCCAAGAATGGATGTTGGAATGACTTGGAATCCATCCAAAAACCTCAAAAAAATGAGAGAAAAAGGATTAGTGTCTATCTAGGGTGTTTAGGTATATAAGATGGGGGGTTTATGAGATTATATTTTAATTATTAAGGGATTAAAAACCCGCTTTCACAGTTTCTTGTACGTGGCACACAATCTTCCCTAAATGTACATCTAACCATGAAACTCCTCCAAGTTAACTATAAAATTACTAATAAGAGTATGAATGGTTTTAAAAATCATTTTCCAACCATACAATCCCCCTATTTCTAGGGTTTTATAGTTTGTTGGGGCAGGTTGCATGGTTTCGGAAAGATGTGCACCAACCATACACTACCCAAATCCGCTCTCAAAACACCAAATTTCTCCTCAAACAAACCCAAGATAAAACCCATACAAGATATACTCAAAACCAGGAAAAATAATACATGTTAAAGAGCTGGAGAAATCTTCAAAAATGACATGATATTACAAACTTCCTACCTTATAACATCCCATCCTTGAGTTGTACCTCCAAGCATCTCTAAGATTATGAGGTAAAAATATCGGACCACTCATCAAGCATATTCACTTCTCTCACACATGTTTCCTCTTGAACATGACCATGTTGAAAAAATATAGGAACTATCAGCATGGTTATTCCCCACAAAACTTCTTCACTATGATCCAGCACGCATATCAGATTCTCTTAAAAGAACACATCGGTCTCATGCTCATCATCATTCTCATCGATCACATGAGAAGGGCTGGGATAATACCTCCAAAGCTGTGATACATGAAGAACATCATGCATATAACTATACCTCTATGTAAGATAAAATTGGTATGCCACTGGCTTGATTCTATCCACAACCTCAAGAATTACAACAAACATATTTTCTAGTATTCTCTGTCTCAAAATCCTACAGTGAGTGATCGTAGTTGACACCCGAAGGAACACATGATCAACCTATTTAAACACTAGGGGTTGTGAACATCTATCAAAATATTAATTATATCTACCCTGAACCATATCCATATGTTTCAAAATCAACTGTACATGCTCCAACATCTCCTATAAAATACAAGGATTAAAAAACTCTGACTCACCTCACTTCATTCAACACAGAGGTGATATCCATGGGCTACCATAAAGTGCCTCATAAGGTTACATTTTTATATTTTCATGATAACTGTTATTATATGCCAGCTCAACTAAAGCTAGATGTTTCTCCCAAGATTCATTAATGTCTTGGAAACAAGAACAAATCATATCCTCAAGCACTTGTATAGTAAATTCCAACTACCTATCTATCTATGGGTGGAATTCCATACTCAGTAACATCTCTATACCAATAACCTAATACAATCCATTCTAGAAGTGAAATGTAAATCACGAGTTATGGTACGAAGTAATACTTTTTGGTACTCTATGTAGACGTACTATCTCTTGGACATATAAGTCTCCCAACTATACTGTTGATAAAGTCTCCCGTATAGTCAAGAAATGTGATACCTTTGTTAGCCAGTCCACAATCACACAAATAACATAATTCATCTAAGTCGTCCTCAAGTGACCCACCCCAAAGTCAATTATAATGTAATTCAACTTCAATTCCAGAATGGAAAATGGCTATAGTAAACCACATGGTTGTTGATGATTAACATTCACCTATTGACAGGTGTAACATCCTGTCAAGAACACTACTATCTCCTTTTTTATGCACGGTCACCAAAACTATCATCATAGGTCACGATACATTTTGTTCATTTTTATATGCACTGCCCACTTTGATTCATGACACTCATGTAACCTCTCCTTCCACAAGCTCATAGACACAAAAACATGTTTCCTAAAATAGTATATCTTATCCTTATGTATGGTCCAATTTGAAGGGGACTCCCACCCATCATGGATTTCCCTCAATGACAAACATTTTGTATCCTCATAATACCTGTCTATAATCTTGCCCAAATGTGTAGACTCTATTGAAACTAATATAAGATTCATCTTCAATTGACTCTCCTGAACCACACCATGCATCCCAACCATTAAATTCATCATTTTCCAGTCAACACTAGACTCATGAACTGCCTGATTCAAATTTTTCCTTCTTAAATCATCAAGAACAGTCTTCCCATTTCTAGGCTTATATGCTAGCTCAGATTCAAATGATTATGTATACAAAACTCACCTTCATTCCTGAAGATCCAAATGTCATTGTGAAATGATATAATTTAAGCTCTTATGTTCAGCGTACACAGTAAAAAAAATTTCCCAAAATACAATGTCTCCAATTAATCAAACCATAAACCACTACTACTAACTTTAGGTTGTGAATAATGTTTTTCCATTCATGTTTCCTCAACTACCATGACCAATATTCCAAAAATCAATCTCTCTACATCAACACTCCTCCAAGGTCAACCCAAAAGCATCAAAAAACACCATATAATCTTCACACAGATTCAGTGGGATCAATATTAGTGTTGTTTTCATGTTCTTCCTAAACTCTTAGAAAGAATTATCAAATTCTCCAAACTATAAAAACCTCTCTCCCTTTTTGGTCAAGCTCGAGAGAGGTGTTTCCAATCGAAAAAAGTCTTTGATGAACCTTTGATAATAACCCTCTAAACACATAAAACTACAGATATCAAAAAACTCATGGGATTATCCCAGGAAACCACTTTCAGAACGATATGTGGGTCAAATGAAACACATTCCTATGAGATTATGTGACCCAACAAGTTTACCTAATCAATTAAAAATTGAAACATAGATTATATGGCATATATAGGATGCTCTATCAGTGTACTCAGGATAATTTCAAGATGTTGGGAATGATATTTATGAGTCCCATATTACACCATGATGTCATCAAAATATACTACCACAAACTGATCCAAGTATGAGAGGAATATTTTTCTCATTAAGGCCATAAATACTACTGGTGTGATCATCATCTTAGACAACATCATGATGAACCCATAATGAACATACCTAATTCAAAAATAAGTTCTTTTTAAATAATAAAGTTGAAACCTCAACCGATGATACCCTACTATCATGTTGATCTTGAAGAAAACACAATATCCCTTCATCTAATCAAATAGATCATCGATACATAGAAGGTTATATCTTTTCTTCACTATCATCCGGTTCAATATCAGGTAATTAACACACAAGCTCAAGGATCTGTCAGCCTTCATAGAAAACATGACTTGTGAACCCGAAGGAAATATACTCAGTTGTATAAATATCATATACATTAAATCTTCCAATCGATTCATATGATCCTCATGATTTATAGGTCCCATTCTATATGGTGGAATAAAAACAATCATATCCCTAGACATGAGCTCAATTGTAAACTCCACATATCTCTCATGTGGTTTCCCTAAGAAGTATTCAGAAAATACATCCTAAAACTATCCCATAATGGGTGTAAAGACATCTTGATTTAAACCACCTTCATCCAACAATAGACTAAAAACCTTAGTGGTAAGCTCTCCTAGTTACAGATGAACTGGCCCTTCATGGACTGCATAAATATCCCACTCTCCAGTAAATATATAATTGTCACCCTCAGGATATTTAAAAGTCACTCTTCTTATGTAACAATTTTTGTGGGCTGAGTATGCTAATATCCCATCCATACCCATAATTAAGACAAATCCTAACATGTCAAGTATGTAATGATTCCAAATCAAATGATAATACCCAACATCAAGAGAACACCCATTGCACAAACTAATGTCTCTCGACCGTACTCCCAATGGTGTATCTATCCTCATAACCCCCCTCATGAACTCTACTTCCAGGCTCAAACCATTAAAAATTTGTAAGATATAATAGAATAATAGACACCATCATAAAATAAGGAACTAGCTAATATAAAAGCAACAGAAATAGTACCTCTAACTATAAATGGTTTAGCCTCACTATCCACAAGTGTAGATTGAAATCCATTCAACTATCCTTACCCTCTTCCATGTGATAGAGTATGAGTACCCTAAGCTACACTACTCTAATGATATAGAGCCTTTTTTTAAAAGCACCATTTGCACTGCCTCAACTATCAAGGCTAGTAGAAGTCCTTCTGCCAGACTAGTATGATATAGAATATCCCCTTACCACACATATATTTTACCTAGTTACTCCATAATTTACTCTATTTCATGGTTTATTTTAGAACCTCTATAGGTGCCCCATCCTACCGCATTCTTGTCACTCTACTGTTTGTTGGGGACAATGCATATGAAAGTGGCTCGACCAACCAAACTAGTGAAAAAGAACACGAGTATGATCTTGAGTAGCTGTTCCATCCCCATGGCCACCCTTATTTCCCAATATCTAGTCACAATTATCATAGCAAAACTTTCTAATATCAAGAAACTTACCTCCATATTTTCTAACATAAACCACTTTTCCTCTACATGAATCCTTCTTTAGGTTCCCCTTTAATATGATAGCCTGATCTAGTACTTATTAAAACAATTTGAGTTGAAATAAATTAACATGGGACTTAATATCACTTTTTAATATTATCCTAAAAACACCTTCCCATAGCTATCACATCCACTACAAGTGCGGTAGAAAAGTGCTTCAAGTCAATAAAGTGACTAGCATAGTCCATCATGGACATACTCCCTTGAGTCAACCATAAGAACTCAGCTGCCCTCTTCTATCTCAGAGTCTCTGGATAAAAGTGATCCAGGAACCTCTCTAGAAAATCCTTTCATACCATACCATCTACATACCTAGTGTGAGCCTAAAAATCTCACTAGCACTTTACGGATCCTCATAACATATAAGAATACATCTTGAGCCCTCTTCTCATAAGGTGTCTCTAAATAGTCGAGTATTTTTTGCATGGACTCAATATAGAACTCAGCTAACTCAAACCCAACCTCTGTGATGAAATTCAGAGGTTTCTACAACTGAAACTCCCATGTGAGGTTATACATACTCTTCAAAACTAGTTATGGGTCTCTCTATAACAACTTCATATAGTAATCAATGTTATCAAGAATCTTCTCTCCATATCCTTTATAACAACCATGCTATTTATTGCACATTAATTCGTGATTTATTACATAATATTACACATAAAAAACCTGAATGATCAAAAAGTCTAGTGTCTATTGGAATTAGGTATATTACTTAACAACATAAAATAGGAAATGAATCTTCATTACTAAAATGTTTTGTAACATGACCATACTTAAAACTACATGGGATGACCTGGGGACATGCATAAAAAAAGGGTGAGCAATAAATACCGATAAAGGAAATAAATATGGTATAACATGATAATATTAATACATATTAGACAATAGTCATATCAATTAAGAATAAATGGGGTGAGAATCATAAATATAATCAATGAGACATAAAATAGCATGATAATCATCAAGGCAATGTGGGAAATGTGGTGAAACTAAAAACACTGCATCACAAACTTAGGTCAAGGCTAACTACATGGAAATCATGATGGAAAATGTTCCATAAATGAATCATTTTCACTCTCTTTCCAAACACGATGTCTCATGATAATAAACATTACCCAGTACATTTAAGCACTATATAATTTCAGGTGAACCCACCACTTTCATTTCATTCTCAATATTAAGTGTTCCACTTAAATCATAAAACATGGATTAATTCATAATCATATTTTATTCCATGATCAAGTAGTGTGTAATACATATATGTAAATCCCAATTCAATGAATTATATGTTTATAAAGTTGAATACCCTTTATAATAAATTGATATGGTATCCACTACATAATTTTTTTGGCATGGAAAATTCCAGTGAAATTTCACTAGCATAACGACATCACTTAAAAATTAAAAACATCAGTTGATGAGAAAGGGGTATCTCATCATTTGGACATCAAATAGGTATTAATAGGGACATGGAAAGACATATCCCAAAATTATTAATTGTAAATATATGGTATAATTTAATAAAGAATCTTGAATCAAGAATATAAGGTGACAAGCCTTACTATAACGTGTGACTCCAAATTCTTGGGAGGGGATTATTAAGAGATTAGGGGGACATTGGAAGGTCTCTAGAGAGGGGAGGGAATATTAAAGACAAACTCCAAGTATTTTGAGTGAAGATAAATGGGAGATTCTATGGATTTATATAGTTAATGAGTTGGGAATTATTTATCATTTCTCAAAATTAGGTTTTGAGCTCTATGTAATAAAATATCCAACACCAAAACAAAACCCATGGGTTTTCCCATGGTTTCTGGAAAACATGATTTATTTTAATTATTTTAAATTCTTAGTGCTTCAGTTAAGAAAATAATCCCCATTCTTATGTATAAGTGAGGCATAATCTTAAAGAAATTATTTTAGAACCATAAAATATATTAATGGTTTTGGTGGATTAACAAAGACTTTATATAATTAATAAAATGAGCCTAAAATCACATTATATTAAATTTTAAAAATATATTTGGTCATATATTAATTTTATACTATTTATTACAACACTTTTCAATCATTATGATGTCAAAATTCACACCATGTATTTTTAAGGTATTAAAGTTTTACCTGAAAATTCAACGGTCTCAGAACATTATGAAAAATACACCATTTGATAATTTCAATGTTAGTATTCCTAAAATAATATTTATTTTAGTAAAATAATATTTATTTTAGTAAAATAATTTTTTATATTTATATATTTTCACTTTTAAAATGAAAAATGATATTTATAGAGAAATTATGAGGTTTTTTGACAATAATAGTTTTTCAACCCTTATAAATTTTACATTTGACTTTATAAAAATTATATAATAATTTATATTTAATAAAAATTATTTAAAAATAAAATTCTATTAAAATTCTATTTATTTCAAAAATACACTAATTCAATAAAAAAACCCTTAATTGAATTTTAATATTACAAAAAAAATAAAAATTTCTATTTTATTGTATCAAAATCAAAATCATTTATAAATTAATATTAATTAAATGAAAATGTATTCATTATTCATTAAAAAGTAATGCACCTTCTCATATTTATAGGTTCCTGATATATATCCCTTTAATACACCAAAAAACTCTCTAATGGTAAGGTACACGATTGTGGGACTTTTATGAAATGGTTCGAGGAACATGGTTTGGGTCGTGATCTCAATAATCTTTAACTTCTCACATTAATAGTTTTTATCATACTTTAGTTGTTCGATCTCAGCTTTTACATGGTCACAAGAAAAACCTAGTGACATTGCCTCCCTTGTAACCCTCGATAAATGGGCTTCATAGGTTATGATCCTAGTGGTTGAGGTCATCACTTCCTTTGTCTATGTCAATTGGATTTGTTAAAACTCTACATTTATACTAATCATGTGATCACTATTTAATAGCTATATTATCGACAATAATGACTCTTAAAATTATTTTAAATATGATATAATAAAACAAAATGAGTTCATGTTTTTTCTATAACTATAATACATAATAAGAAATTTTAATTTAAACAACAGGGGAATTATTTTTATAATAGTTCAGGTCATTACAATCATTCCCCCTTTAGAAGTTTCCCCCTTGAAATTTTCTTTTACCACACTAAACCTAGTGAGGGTAACTCTTTTTCATCACTTCCTATGGTTCCCACATCACTTCTTAAAACTTGTTGTTTCTCCACAACACTTTGACAAGGTGCATTGTCTTATTTTGGAGAACTTTGTCTTTACGATCTAAGATATTCACCAACTTGTCCTCATTAGAAAGATAATTCTCCAAAAATACTACCTATTGATTGAGTACATGTTAGGGTTTTTGTATGTACTTCCTCAATAGAGATACATGGAATATATCATGTACTTGAGTTAGGTTTGGTCGGAGTGCTAGTCGATAGGCCACTGCTCCTACGTGATCTAAGATCTCAAATGGGATGATGTATATTGGACTAAGTTTTCAATTATTCTAAAATATCATGTCTTTATTCAATATAGATATGAATAGGAATAATATGTATCTAACATCAAACTCTAGGTCACATTGATTATTGTCAGCATAACTCTTCTATCGACTCTAAGTAGCCTTGATGTGCTGTTGAATCGTAATAACCTTTTCCCACTATTTACTGAACTATTTTAGGACCTATTAGTCTATATTCCTCAAATTCATCCAAACATGAAGTTGTTATGCATGCCTTACCATAATGGGACTCATATGGATCCATTTGGATTCATGAGTGGAAACTGTTATTGTATGAGGACTTGGCCAGAGGAAGATGTTGGTCCCATCCTCTTTTAAAGTCATTCGAGCATGATGTCAACATATCCTCGAGTGTCGGGATAGTACGCCCAGATTGGCCATCATTTTTATGGTGATAATCTATACTAAATTTCAACTCTTTATTTATAGTGTGTTGGAAACTCTTACCAAACATAGAGGTAAATATTGGATCTCAATTGGAAAAATGGATAATGTTAATCCATATAGCCTTCCCACTTCTTTGATTTGTATCTATGCATGTTGATCCAGTGATAAGTCTTATCAAATTGCAATGAACTGTACAGTAATTTTAGTATAATCCGCCATAACCCATATAGAATTGTTTCCTATAAATGTCTTCATAAGTCTTTTGAAAAAGTCCAGGGTGATGTTTTCCAACTTCTATATTGGTATGGGTAATGGTTGAATCATTCCCCTTAGAATTTTTTTCATTCAGACTTCACTTGTTGACATACCAGGAAATTTTATTTATATTCCATGATCTCCTTGTTTATATTGTCCCACCAATAGTTCTCTTAGAGATCTTGATACATATTTTTGTTTCATGGATGGATGGAAAAAATTTGAACTATGTGAATCACCCAACAACTCATTCTTTACTTCCAAATTTGATGGTATACATAGTTGTGACCCAAATCTGACAATTAAATCTTCCTTAACATTGAACTCTATGGATTTATCTTTTCTTATATCCTCCACTTTTTTCGGAATTCTCACATCATGCCTTTTATAATTCTTTATTTTCTTCATAAGGGATGGTTGAGAAATCATTTTTTAAAGGATTGATGATATTCCTTCCTTTATGATTCCCATCTCTATCCTTTCTAAATCTAGGAATATTTAATCCCTCCGAATTCACATCAATTATAAAATTTCTAGATCCTTTGTACTTAGGGAATATTTCAATTTATTCTCTTCTTTATGATGGTAGTGAATTGAGAAGTCATAGTCCTTGATTGGATCAAACCATCTTCATTAGTGCTTATTTATATCTTTATGTGTGAATATATACTTTAAAATTTTGTGATCGGTATATATTTCACACATCTACCCAAAGAGATAATGCTTCCATATTTTCAAAGATAAAGTCACTATAGCCAACTCCATATCTTGTGTTGGATTGTTCTATTTGTAAACTTTTAGCTTCCTTGAAGCATAGGCTATTACATTGTCATTTTTTAACACACATCCCAATACCTTCTTAAGAGCATAAATGAATACCACAAAACGTTCTCCAATTATGGGCAGTGTGAGCATAGGTGCAGTGATAAGCCTCCTTTTTATATTCCTAAAGATCTCTTCACATTTATCATTCCAAGAAAACATGACTCCATTTTGAGGTATCTTGTCTAAAGGGTTTGATAATTTCGAGAAAGTTATAAAAAACTGACGATAATACCTAGATAATCCAAGGACACTATGGATATATGTCATATATTTTGGCCCCTTACATCTTTAAATATCTTATATCATTGACAATTCTACAAATATCACATTGATTGTGATGATATACACTAAGAATGAGACTTACTTTAACCAGAACACACTTTTTTTTACTAAGCATAAAACTTTTTTTTCGTAAGGCTTTAGAACAGATAATAAATTCTCCTCATGCTCCTCCATTATTTTAGTGTATATTATAATGTCATCTATAAATATTAACAGAAATTTTTCAGGGCAATCTATAATGTCTCTATTCATCATGTCCTTGAATATTGATAGAGAATTGGTGAGTTTGAAAGTCATTACTATGAACTCATGGTGCCCATACCTTATACAAAAATTATTCTTGCGGATATCATCTTTATTCATGCTGAGTTGGTAACATCCAGATCACAGATCCACCTTAGAGAAGTATTGTGCTCTACATAGCTAATCAAAAAAGGCATCAATACATGATAGAGGATACTTTTTATTTAATGTGATCTTATTGATCTCATGATAATAAATTCAAAGGCACATTGAACCATCCTTCTAGTTGACGAACAAGACCGGTGAACCCCATAGTAAAGAACTTGGGAGTATGAACCCTTTTTTGAAATTACACTATAGTTGTTTCTTTAGGTCATCATATTCCACAATATCAATTACATATAGAGTCCTGGAATATGGTAACATCCCAGGTATAAGTTCAACTGAAAGTTCAACCTCTCATCTAGGAGGAAGACCAAAAAATTATTCGACAAACACATCAGTGTATTCCCTCACAATGGGCATGTATTCATGGGATATTCGTTCCTTAGACTAAATCATTTGAGCTAGATACACTTTCTCATAAAGAAATAATATTCATTCTTGATATGTTGGTGCTAAAGAATATTCTTCCTCCTCTTTGAACTTGTACAGAATCAGAGGATGATTCGTAATATGGAGAGTGATTTCCTTCCTACTACAATTTATGTTGGCTTTATATAAAGAAAGCCAATCCATACCCAGATTTGAATCAAATTCCACAAAACGTAGTATGGAAAGGTTCACTGAGAAGTTAATCCCCAAAATTTTGATGGGGGGGGGAGTTATATGATTTTGATGAAATAAATTATACATTTTTTCACTGATAGCTCTAATTCAATGTTTTGGGGTGGTGTTTGAATAGTTCTACTAAAAATTTGCGATATGAAGGAATGTGTAACAAGAAAAAAAAATTATGTTCGAAATTATTGAATGAATAACTATCATACCTATCACCACTTAATTTTTTGGATCCACCTTAATTTATTTGATGGAAAAATATCAACCTTGTTGCCTTGAAGGTTATTGATTATCTCAAAAAAACACTTTGATTAGTACTTTCATTTTACAAGTTCTTTGGTGCTTCATTAATGAAGAAATGAATACTGAACTAAGGGTTGATTGAATTATTCCATTCTTCCATCACATTAGAAGGTTTATCATATCAATAATCGTTATGTAAGATTCTTTCCTTACCACACCTAAAGCACTTCCTCATTCCTCTTAGGCAATTGACAGGGTGAATTTTTATGCACCATTAACATGTGGGATGTTGAAATTTCTTGTCACCATTGGACTTCTCCATCAAACTTCCATAATTTAACTCCACTTTTCACTTCTTATCCCCATGATACCCTTGATATTCTTAAATATCCATTTTGACTTTAGGGGTACATCTGACAATTTACTCATAGAAACCAAAGTCTCAGATCGCCAGAGATTTTGGTAGGCTAGTTTTTATCCCATAAAAGAAGAGATAAAACTTGCATTCTTGAGTAACAAAAAATCTGGAGGCATCTTGTAAAAGTATTTTGATGTTTTCCTCATATGCCCTGATAGATTTTTCATCATTTTTTGGGAAAGGAAACCACTTTCCATTTTAAGTAGAAGAGTGTGAGTAAATAATCTATCAAAAAAGGTTTTTGAAGTTCCTTCCACCCCCTCACTTTGATCTCTTCCTCGGGCATTGTATTCTTGATCAATTCCCATAATTGATTAAATTCTCCCTCCATATAATAAATAGTAAGTACAAACTTTTATTTCTCAGATCATTGATGGATGGAGAATATCTTCTAAATGAATTTGATCCATTGTTCCATGATTAATGGATCTGATGATCCATTAAAAGTCAGAGTCCTTTGTTGCATAAAATACATTATTGATGCAAGTTATTTCTTAGGGAGGATTTTTTTGTTCCTACAAACCCAGGATTCTGTTCAGAACCATTGTTATCTAAGAGAATATATTCCCAAATTTTTTAATTCCCCCTCCCATCAGGTTGCGCATCTCATGGGGGAGTTCATCAAATATCTTGTTTTATTGATTGGATCCCCAATTCCTCTTATTTTCTCCCATTTTATAGAATAAAAGGAAAATTAGGGATGATTATTTTTACACAATTAAATACATAAAAGGGGAATCCAATGACATTAAAGGGATAACATATAAATTACATTTATTTTTTTTATTATGAATTTCTAGGGTTCAATATATGTTATTCATGATCTACTTATAACATATATTATTATGGGTGTTTTTTATTCCCTTAACAATGTTTTGTAATGATATTATGAATTTAACAAAGTATATACACTAGGAATATGAAACCAATAGTGTAGCAAGGCTCATTGTCATGCAACATTTCTCGATGAAGTCTAGCTCAACACATTGTTTTGGGGGTTTTCCCCTGAGTACATTAGTTCCAGATCCACATCCACTTATATTATCCAGATGGGGATGTATTTTATTGATAAACCCCTGACATTATACTTACCAAAATTTATGGATGTTATCTTATACATAGTTATATCCCTAAATCATTCTCTATAGTTTTCTAATCCTAATCTCATAAATAACTAAACCATTACTTTCATACAAACTATAACAATCCTTCTCTTAATTACAAATTACATACGGATTTATTACATATTATTACATATAAAAAGACATGAAAGATCCAAGATTCTAGTGTCTTTGGGAATTAGGTGCATTACATAACAACTTAAAATAATAAATACATCATCATTATTGAGAACATTCACATCATTATCAAACTTAAAACTACATGGGATGACTTGGGGAAATAAACAAGAAAGGGGAGAGATATAAATCCCAATAACGTATATAAATATGGAATAAAATGGAGAAATTAATACGTTTTAGAAAATTGGAATATCAATGGAGCATAAAAGGAGTGATAATCCTAGACATGAATAATGAGACATGATAAAGCATAATAATCATAAAAAAACATGTGAAATGTGGAGATAACTTAAAACATTGCATCGTAAACATATATTAATGATAAATGACAAGACATCATCACAGAAAAAGTTCCATAAAGGAATTTGTTTCACTCCCTATCCCAAAATGACATCTCATGAGATTAAACATTACCCAATTCATTGGAGTGATATATAATTTTAGTCTCACTTATCACTTTCATTTTATTCTCATTCTTAAGTGTGCCACATAGATCATACAACATGGATTCATTCTTCATTATACTTTATTCCACAATCATAGAGTGAGGAATAAATACATGTAAGTCCTATGTAATATAATTATAATTGTATAAAGGGTAATTACCTTGATATTAAATGGGTATGGTATTAACAACTTGATTTTTTTGCAATGGAAAATCATGGTGAAGTTTCGACAACATAACAACATCACTTAAAAATTTGTAATATGGGTTTTTGAGATAGAAAGTTGTATCTTGTCATTTGTAAATCATATGGGTAGTAATAGAGACATTTAAAGACATATCCCAACATTAGTAATTGGAAATAGAAGGCATAATTTAAGAAATAAACTTGAATAAATAATAGATGTTGAGAATCACTTACTTGAGTATGATTCCAAATGCTTGGGAGGGACTTATTAAGAACTTGGGGGATCATTGGGAGGTATATAGGGAGGGTAGGGAAGCGTAAGGACATTATAAAATTATTTTTAGTGAATAAAACAGGGATACTGTGTGGGTTTATATAAGAAATGAGTGGAAATTCTTTATCATTTCTCAAACTCAGATTTTAGATGCTAAATAAAAAAATAACCAAAACCACAAAACATCCCATGGTTTTTACCCATTATTTTTACCAAATGGGAGTGTTTTTAATTATTTTATAAGTAAATGGTCCGAAAATAATAAAAAACCACCCATTATTATGTGGAAGTAAATCATAATCTTAAAGAAATCATTTTAAAACCTTAAAATATATAAATGATTTTGAGGATTCACAATGGATTTATATAATTAACATAAAATCACATTATTTTAAAGGGAAACCATAAATTTGGTTATGTAATATTTTTATAATATTTATTAAATCACTTTTGGGTCATTATGATGTCATAATACACACCGT
This sequence comes from Viscum album, assembly GCA_963277665.1. Lineage (NCBI taxonomy): Eukaryota > Viridiplantae > Streptophyta > Magnoliopsida > Santalales > Viscaceae > Viscum > Viscum album. The sequence goes on along the minus strand of OY728135.1, from coordinate 223,668,498 downwards.
ATATTTATACAGTATTTATTTTTTACCCAAAAAATCAACTGTCTTAGAATAGTATGAAAAATTTACCAATAGATAATTTTGATGTCATGATTCCAAAAATAATATTCATTTTATCAAAAAAAATTATAAATTTGTGTTTTTTCTTATAAAATAAATATCTATATTTATTGTGAAATATTAGGTTTTTTTACAATAACAGTTTTCAAACCCATAAAAAATTACGTTTAACATCATCAAAATTATATGATCATTTATATTTAATAAAAATTATTTAAAAATAATAAATTATTAAAATATTATGTAAATAAAAAATACATTAACTAATCAAAATAAATTCTTCAATTGAATTTTAATATTACAGAAAAATATAATTTGGGTTTTATTGAATCAAAATAAAAATCATTTATAAAGTAACAATAATTGAATGAAAATATATTCATTATTCTGTAAAAAATAATGTACATACTCATTTTTATTAGGCCTTGATATATATCACTTTAATAGACCAGTAAATTCTCTAATGGTATGGTGCGTGACTCTAAGACTTTAATGGGGTAGTTTGACGAATAGGGTTTTGGGTGTGATCTAGATGAGCTTGAACTTATCTCATGAATGGTTTCACTCATGCTTAAGTTGTTGGATATTATCTTGGGCTCTCTTATGGTAAAATCTCAGTGATGTTATCTCCTTGGAATCTCTAAAAAATGGGCTTCATAGGGCATGATACTATTGGTTAAGGCCATCACTTTCGTTTTCTATGGTAATTGGATTTTTTAAAACACTATATTTCTTCTATTACTGTGATCACTATTCAATGACTATATTATCAATGGTATTGATGATTAATAGTATTTTTATTGGGATATAACACAAACAAAGGAGTGAAAGTGTTTTATATAATCATAATACATAATAATACATTTTAATTAAAAAGTGTATTTTATTTATAATAGTTTGGGTTGTTACATCCTTTATGTGGCACTATCGGTGCCTTAGGTTCCACTACTGGTGGATCATTTCTAGACATAACCTTCGGTATTCCTATAAAAAAGAATCATCATGGAAAAATATCTATACAATGACAAACACATGCCTCACGGATGATTACACAACATTAACACAGTTAATAAGATGGATGCAAATTAAGACATGACCAATCATTCCCCTTTTCCCCACTACACAGTCAAAATTGAGGTGTTATCACTACCCTTAACTATTTTACATCTATGTGTTGGTTAACAAGGGAAACAAACTATCAATATTCATGTTTCTCACTATAAAACCATTTATTCACATATTGTGTCATTGTACAGCATTAAATCCATATTTGGATCCTTTTTTATTTCGATTACATTAGAAATGGAAAACATTTCAATTTAAAAAACTTACAAAAAACCCGTTTTCCTGTGTATGACTAAATATGATGCATGTTATAAAATAATCTTGAGTTACTAGAATAATGCATAAATAATCAACTTTTGTGTTATACTAGACCACATGTTAAATCTCATAAAATCTCAGAAACAAAGAACACATCACACAATAAGTGCAACAATTGATGTGAAATAACATCCAACTATAACAACATACATCAAAATAAACAAACCCACCCAAGGTACTTGGATTTTAACCTCATACATGGGTAAGATACTCCCAGGAATGAGCTCATTTCCATGGCCTAGATCATCCTAGTATCTTTTCTACCTTTCCCAAATAGTATGAAAAAAGAAAATAAATAAAAGAAAATCCATATGATGACACTTGATAACGTCCAGTCCTAGGATCCACACACCAATGCCCCGAGACAGTTGGTTACATGACCTCAAGTGTGCATCCCCGCATGTCAGAGGCTTGAGACAAACATTGAGGATCTAATATCGATCATAAGGAGACTATACCTTCTTTATCAAAGTAGCATAATAGAGGATGTAAATAAAATAAAATACAACTAAATATTCGTAAATTAAAGAATACCATTATCACATAATGACCAAAATAGGAATAAAAAATCCAATATTGAACAGTAGATATGTCATGAAAATTACATGTCATTTTTCAAATGATAAACCAAAATAAAGACACATTGACTCTCCCAAGGGGTTCTCGACACCATGTCTATTCCCTCATCCATTCTCCATCCCAGATTAGTCATCTAACATGGAGCACATACCATTATCATGTCCTATAAACATGAAGTCTATTTGGGTACCGATCTGCCATCCCGATTAGGGTGTGAGTAGAACTTCGTAGGTGTAACGACACAAAATTTCCTTAATGTAAATTCCTCTTGATCGAATTAAATGTCTTATTATGGTTATATAAAATTTGAAATTCATTGATTTTTATGTTTCTTAATTTTAAAATACCTTTATGAATTGTTATCGTTGCTAATATAGTTGTTGGATAGTGATCACATGATTAATATAAATATAGGGTTTTAACAAATCCAATTTACTCAGAAAAAGCAAGCGATGGCCTCATCCAGTAGACTTTCCATGTACGAAGCCCATTTTTGGGAGCTCATAAAGGAGGTGGCATCATTGGGATTCACTATTTACCAAGCCCAATCCTTTCTTGAACATGTTAAGCTTGAGCGGAACAAACTATAGGAGAAGTGTAAGTTAATAGAGATTACCACCTGAGCGATGTTAACCGAGCTACCCCAAGAGTCTGTCACCATCGCACACTATACCCTTCAGTCTTATGTAGGTGTTATAAGGGTTTATGTAATAAGACCTTACCCCTATGTTTATGTGCTTTATTTTTTATATAATAATGAATATACATTCATTTTATTATTGTTACTTGGTAAATAGTTTTTAAAGTGCAAATAGTATTTTTAGTTAATATTCAACCAAGAAATCTATTTTGATAAATTAATGGATTTTTTAATTAAATAATATTTTCGTAATATATTAATATTATTAAATTACTTTTTATTAAATATAAATTATCTTATAAATTTATGAATGCAATTGTAATTTTTTTAAGGTTTGAAAGGAGTTTTTGTCAAAACCAATGAATTTTCGATAAATGGCGGTTGATATTTTAAAAGTAGAAATTAAAATATTTAGAAAATTATTTAGATAAAATGAAAATTATTTTTTGTAATCAGGACATCGAAATTATCCCACGGTGAATTTTTAATAATTTTTTGAGACAATCGAATTTTTGGGTAAAAATTAAATACCGTTTAAATATATAATGTATGTTATGACATCATAATGACCCAATATTGATGTAATAAAATACAATAAATGATATGATATTCCAATATATGTTTTACCATTTAAATAATGTGGTTTTAGGTTTGTTTTGTATTTGAAAAAACATTAGTGGACCCTACAAGAGTTATAAAACATTTTCACTTTTTAAATGAATTTCCTAGAGAGTGTGACTCACCTCCACATAAGAAACCCTATTATTTTAAGAAGTTCGGGCATTGGACTTATAAAATATTGTTTTGCACTCTCCATTTTCAAAAACCATGGGAAAAAATACTGGGCTGGTTTTTGGTATTGAATAGTATAATGTGTGGTGACCCAAACCTAAATAATAAATAATTCCCTCTCCTTTCCTATATAAATCCACTCAAACTCCAACTTCCTCTTCACTCATAGCCTTTTTAGTTCATCAAAACTATTACCTCCCCTCTCTATAATCTTCCCAAGGCACCCAAATCTCCCTTGAAGCCTCTCTCAAGCCTCTCTCTAGCCTTTGGGATCACACTTCCAAGTAAGGGATTTCATCATTTCTCATTTTTTTCCCATTTTATTTAAGTTGTTATGCCATTTTGTTTTCAATTAAAAATGTTGGGGTATGATTTATCACCTCCCCCATACTTCCCTATTTATGTTTGGATAATGGGAGACCCATTTCTCTCTCATTAATTCCTCCCATGTACACCTGTTACCATGCTGAAATTCCATGAGGGATTTCTCTCTCCTCTTTTACATTCAAGTATTTCTTTTGTATTATGAATCTAAATTCCATTACGATTGTTGGGACATGTATCTATATGACCAACCTAATTTCTATTTCATGTACATATGATCAGACACCTATTTCTCTCTCATCAACCATTTTCATGAATTCGTATCTCAAGTCGTTATGCTGCCGAAATTGCACTGCATTTTTTCAAGCCAATATCATTGTGTAGTGAATACCATACCCATGTCTCTATCAAGGGTATTCACCTTTATGAACATATACATATTTAATTTTAATTTAATGTATTTATTACACATTAATTAATTGTGTAATAACTTATGATGTTGATTGATTCCATGTTATATGATTTATGTGGGACACATATGCATGAAATGAATTGTTTAAGAGGGGTGCACCCTGATAGCGCTTCAATACATTGGGTAAAGTATAGTATCTTGATAATTCATGTGAAATTAGTGTCGAATCATTATAATTCAAGGTAAATGAGGGTTTACTCATGCTTCATGTGCAATGAGGGTTTACTCATGCTCCATGTGTAATGAGCCTTGGCTCATGATAAATTCCATATTAAGTGTTGTTGCCACATTTCAATGTTATGAATATCAAGTTTTATCATGCCTTCATGTTAATGTTTTTATTTTTCACCATTGATATGCCTATTATCTAACATGTATTGTATTTCTCATTTTACCCCGTATTTATTCCCTTACTAGGATTTATAGCTCACCCTTTTCTTATTTATGTCCTCAGGTTATCCTATACAATGCAAATTAAGAGGGAATTTAGGGGTCATGTAAAGGAAGTTTTCAATAAAGATGTTGTATGTCATGTATTAAGTTGTTATGGAATGGTCCTAAGCCCCAAATACACTAGAAATATTGATATTCTATGTTTTATCAAGTGAATTTTATGTAATAAATCATGTTTATGTTTGTAATAAAGAACATGGTTATTATAGTTGGTATCAGAGGATAGGTTTAGTTATTTCTGGGATTAGGATTAGGAAACCCTAGAGAAGCCTTAGAGACAAGAATAAGTATAATAAAAAAATCCCTATGTTTTGGTGGGTATTTATTAAGTGGTTTTTCAAGAAAATACATCCCTATCTAGATACGATCAGGTAGAGGTGGCTCTAGCACAGATGTACCTAGGGCTGAAAACCCAACAAGGAGTTTTGGGCTGGACCTAGGGTGTCCCGGTACATGAGAATGGGCCTTGCTGCAATCTTGGTTATGACACTCTCGGGGGATATGCATTGGTAAATTCACAAGCTCAGTATGAACCATTATTAAGGGAACAAAAAAATCTCCAAAGAATATGTGTTAGAAAGTAGATCCTAGATAACATAGATTGAAGCCTATAGATTCATAAGTTATCGAAATAAAATCTATTTATAAGTCATCAATTTTTGGATTACCCTTTGTGTGTTGCTCCAATCATTCCTTTTATTGCTGAAAATGGCCGGTAATAGGAGGACTCGGGCAAACAACTGTTGTGAATATCAATGTGATGATTGTGCTAATGATATGCCCAATCCTATGGGAGCGGGAATCGTGAACATTGTCTTGCTTCTCTCTCAGTTAACTCAAGATTTGAATAGAATCATGGGTCAAGAGGAATTTTTAACCTCCCCCCCTATAAAATAACAAGTTTCTATCGAGAGATTCATGAGACAAAGTCCTCCTACTTTTAATGGATCATCTGATCCCTAAATCGCCGAAAAATGGATCAAATACATTGAAAAGATCTTCTTCATCCTTCAATGTTCTGAACAAGAGAAGGTTCTCCTCGCTGCTTATCATATGGATGGTGAAGCTGATCAATGGTGTATGTTGATCCAAAATACAAATACTGAGGAGGAGATCAAGGCTTTGGAATGGAAGTATTTCTAGAAGATGTTTTTCGATAAATATTTTCCACACACCCTCCGACTTAAGATGGAAAGGGACTTCCTTGCCCTCTAGAAAAAAGATGACGAATCTATCAGATCATACGAGGAAAAATTCACAAGGATTTTATGATATGGCTATGGTTTTGTCGTTACCCTCGAATTCAAGGTTGATCACTTCTTTATTGGGATGAAACCTAGCCTACGGAAAGCACGGGTGATCCATGACTTCGACAACTATGAGGAAATTGTCTATTGTGCTCTCAAGGTTGAAATGGAGGTCGGAGATTCTCAAGGGTATCATGGGGATAATAAGTGAATGGTGGACTTCAATGCAGGTGGTCTGATGGATAAATACAAGGGTTCTAAGATGATCCATCACCCAGCTTGCCAAAGGTTTGGAAAGAAGCTCCCTGAAAATTGTCTGAAGGGGATGAGGAAAAGCTTTAGGTGTGGAAGATAAGGGAACCTAACTGTTAACTGCATACAAGAAAAACCTGTGGTTGCAAAAGAGGATATGAACGCTCTATTTTAATCTCAATGTGTTGTTTATTACTAAAAATACAAAGAACCAATCCATCTTGAAAATCAGTGCCCTAAGCCAATGGTTTTCGGAGGCAACCAACAACCTCTAAGGCAGAAAGGGAGAGATTAATCCACCACTACTTCCGAAGTGAACCCCGACAACGAAGTGGTGACAAGTACGCTAGTCATTCATTCAATAATAGCGAATTTACTTTTTTATTCAGGTTTTACGCAATATTTTATATCCCAAAAGGTTAGTAGGACAATACCAGCACCACCACAAATCATGGAAGTAAAGATTTTGGTGAGTAAAATAATGGGGAAATCATTGCATCCCATGAATATAACTCCTTCCCTATCATAATCTATGGAACAAATTTCCTGACGAACTTCATCATACTCACTCTTGTGGAATTTGATGCAATTTTTGGCATGTATTGGCTTTCCTTATATAGAGCCAACATAAATTTCCATGAGAGAGTAATCACTCTCCATGTAGAGAATCGACCCCTGATTCTATACAAGTTCAAGAAGGAATATGAATATTCTTTAGCTCCACCCTCTCAAGCATGGATATTAATACACTATGAGCATGCATATCTGGCTCAGATGATTGAGTCTAAGGAGGAAACCATCCTTTACGAAATGTCTATTGTGAGGGAATTTTCTGAAGTGTTTCCCGAGGAATTTCCTGGTCTTCCTCCTAGAATAGATGTCAAATTCTCAATTGATCTTATACCTCAGGCATTGCGAATATACAAGACTCCATATAGAATAGTTTTTGTGGAGCTTGAGGATCTGAAGAAACAACTACAGGAGAATCTAGATAAAGGGTTTATACTCCCGAGTGCATCAACATGGGGTGCACCAGTCCTCTTTGTCAAGAAGAAATATGGTTCAATGCACCTTTGCATCGATTGTCATTATCTTAACAAAATCACGATAAAGAACAAGTACCCTCTCCCAAGAATCGATGAATTGTTCGATCAGTTGCGTGGAGAACAAAAATTTTCCAAGGTAGATTTGTGGTATAGATATTATCAAGTAACGGTAAAGAAAGAAGATATTCCCAAGGATTCTCGTACAACATACAGGCACTATGAATTCATAGTAATGCCTTTCGGACTCACTAATGCACCAACAATATTCATGGAATTGATGAATAGAGTCTTTAGATATTACCTCAACAAATTTTTGGTAGTATTTATAGATAATATTATAATATACTCCAAAACCAAGTAGGATCATGAGGAGAATCTAAGAACTATACTGGAGACCTAGAAAAAGGACAATCTCTATGCAAAGTACAACACGGGTGAGTTCTTGTTGAAGGAGGTCTCATTATTTGGCCATATCATCACAAGCAATGGGATATCTGTGGATCCCTCGAAGAAAGATGCAATTGAGGGATGGCCGAGGCTAACATAGGTAACATATATTTGTAGCTTCTTGGGGTTAGCTGGATGTTATCGACGATTTATGAGAAATTTCTCAAGATTTTACAACCCTATGACCAAGCTAACTCGGATGGGAGTAAAGTTTTCTTGGAGTGATGAATGTGAAGAAATCTTCAAGGAGTTAAAAAGGAGGCTTATCACTATGCCCATACTCATTTTATCCACAAGTGGAGAACTTTTTGTGGTATTCAGTGAGGCTTCAAAGAAGGGCCTGGGTTGTGTGTTGATGAAAAATGACAAAGTCATTGCCTATGATTCAAGGCAATTGAATGATCATGAGTAGAATTATCCCCCACATGATTTGGAGTTGGTTGTGATGATCTTCAATTTAAAAATTTTGTGGAATTATCTCTTTGAGGAGAAGTGTGAAATATATATAGACCACAAAAGATTCAAGTATATATTCACATAGAAATAGTTGAACAAATGCCAACAAAGATAGTTAGAGCTCATCAAAGACAATGAATTCTCAATCCATTACCACCCTGGGAAAGAAAACAAGGCGGCAGATTCTCTAAGTAGAAAGGACCCAAAAATTCTATCACTGATGGGAATTGAGAAGGATCTAATCTTCTTAGACATGATGAATATGGACATGGGAATCATAAAGAAGGGAACATCATCAATCCGTTCACAAATGATTTCTCAACCGTATCTTTTGGAAAGAATAAAGGATGATATAAGAATTTAGAAGAAAGTGGAATATATCAGAAAAGATAAATCCTTGGAGTTCAATGTTAATGAAAAGGTAATTGTGAGATTTGGTAAAATACTATGTGTTCCATCAAGTCCAGAGCTGAAGAAGGCACTTCTAGATGAGGCACATAGTTCAAATTTCCCTATTCACCCAGGAAAAACAAATATGTATCGAGATCTCTGAGATCATTATTGGTGGGATAATATGAAGAAGTAGATCGCTGAGTATACATCAAAATGCCTCGTGTGTCAGCAAGTGAAGACATAGAGGCAGAATTCTAATGGGATGATGCAACTATTTCAAATACCAGCATGGAAATGGAAGAACATCCCCATGGACTTTATCACTGGACATTCAAAGACATCCTAATGCGAAAATGAAATATAGGTTGGTGTTGATCATATTATAAAGTCTACACACTTTATTACAATTATGGAGGATTTATCATTCGATAAACAGGCATAGATATATATCTGGGAAGTGGTAAGGCTGCATGGAGTACCACTATCTGTTATAGCCGATCGAGATCAAAGATTCACCTCTATGTTTTGGAAGAGTCTTCAATATGCTCTGGATGTGGAACAGAACTTCATTATGTCCTATCATCCTCAAACTAAGGGCCAATGTGAGCGAACTATTCAGACATTGGAGGATATGTTAAGATCATTTTCTATGGACTTTAATGGAGGGTGGGACCAACATTTTCCACTGGTTGAATTCTCCTACAATAACAATTTCCACTCAATCATCTGAATGGAACCTTATGAAGCCCTGTATGGGAAGAGGTGAAAAACACCAGCATGTTGGGATTAATTCGGTGAGTGTAAGATACTATGAATAGAAATGTTTGAAGAAATTGTGGAGAAGGTGAAAACCACTCAACATCATATCAAGGCATCCCAAAGTTGATAGAAGAGTTATGATGATAACCATCGATGAGATCTTGAGTTTAAAGTTTGAGACATGGTATTTCTATGCATATCACCATGGAATAAGGTCATGAGGTTTAGAAAGAAATAGATGTTAAGTCCTAGGTACATCGTCCCCTTCGAGATTCTTGATCATGTCATGGTTGTGGCCTATTGACTAGTACTTCCACCTACCATGGAGAAAGTATATGATGTCTTTCATGTATCCCTTTTAAGGAAGTATATACCAGACCCTTCACATGTACTCTCTTCAGAAGTGGTATAGTTATAGGATGATCTTTCTTATGAGGAGCAACCAATGAAGATCTTAGATCATAGAGAAAAAGTTCTAAGAAATAAGACAATGCTCATGGTCAAGGTGTTGTAGAAAAACCACATGTTTGAAGAAGGAATGTGGGAATTAGAGAAATGACGAAGCAGAGTTACCCATATATGTTTTAGTGTGGGAAAATTAAATTTTGAGGGAGAAATTTTGTATGGGGTGAGGATTGTAATGACCCAAAGTTTCATTAATGGAAATTCCTCTTGATCTAATTAAATGTCTTGTTACGATTATATCAATTTTTAACTTCATTGGTTTTATGTTTCTAGATTTTAAAATACCGTTATGAATTGGGAAAATTTCTAATATAGCTATTGAACAGTGATAAAGGTTTTATTTATTTAATCATTTAAAAAAGGATAAAAACATTTTTTTAAAACCTTTTTAGAAAACAAGGTTTAAAAAAATAGATTTCCTACCAAAGAGAGAAACAAAGTAAAAAATTATTAAAAACATTATCTCAATTATTCAAAGTTAAATCGATTGGAAAATATGTTATTATTACATTAATAAATAATTAATAACCAAATGAGAATATAATTCTTGATATTTATAATATTTCAACATCAGATACATAATCATACACAATTCTGATAAACGATGAGATTGTAAAAACATTTTTAACATTGATTCATAATCCCCAAAAAATAATAAAATTAAATGGAACTTATAATATCATGAAGATAATTAATTCATAATATAAATTTTAAAAGGGTAATTATATACACCATATAAAATAATAATGGTGCATAACATAAAAAATGTCTCAAATAAAGAAAATTGTACAAAAAATAACTTACCGCTTTGGAAACTTTTAAACCATAAACCCCATGAAAGATATATCATAAAATAGATATATATAAATATACATAAAGTTAATTATAATTATAATAAAATAAATTCAGCTAAATCATACATACTATAGAGTAAAAATAAATGGTGAATAAGTCATATATCTCATACAAATAAAAGTGAGATGAGAAAACCCTTACCTTGAGTCTGACTTGTCACATACATCTCTATCTTACTGATTAAAAAACTTATTGTAATTATTTAATTTATTGGTAAAAAGTTTCAATTTTATTATCATTTTAGTTAACTTAATATCATATATATATATATAATTAATTAATTTTACATTGTATGTTTTGACAATATTTGTCTTGTCTAACAAACACGACTTTGGTGGGTTGACTATAGTCAAATAGGTAATTATTTAGACATATCCAGAATAATAACCATGATATATTTATCATATTTATATATCAATTATACTTTTAAAATCAATAAATAAATATGGTTATGAAAAATTATCTATGTTATGGTCATTGATATTATAGGTCGTATGTACAAATGAGTAACGTTTCCATTTTTCCAATGATCTTTATAGAAAGATGGTAAGTGACATTTATCTTTATATAATAATAATATCATAAATATAATATTATTTATTATATATAATTATATATATCATTCGTGTGATATGGTTATGATAAAATTAATCACATCGCTTCACGGAGGCGGTAGTCCACACATCCATGAATGATGTTATCATTTTTTTGAGTGAGTGAAAATGTAGAAAGAAAATGATATATTATATTTCAATAATGGTAAATATGTAATATATATAATAAATATGAAATTTTTATCATAAATATTTAATTTATATCAGATATATTAATTATTTTTACCCTAATTAGCTTCCACATATTATGTTAGTGAAAAAGAATCACATCGCTTCGCGACCCGGTACTCCACCGTACACACGAGCGATATTATTGTATCCCTTATATATTAGAATATAAAAATGGTATATATGATATAATGACTAAATAGGTATAATTATGTTATATAATTCATATATAAACTTTATATACATCATCATACCCAATTGTGGGAGGTCGTTATAGAAATTTGAATGACATCATTTCGTGTGGCGGAAGTCCGTTGTACACACGAAAGATGATTTCATGGCCCATTTGGTTGAAGCGTGTGTGGTTTTAGGTCATAAACTTAACATAAAATAATTCAATAATATTTAAGATACTGATTTTATTATATAATAATGTTATAATAATAAATTAATGCGGAGAATATGGAAATAAATAAAAAGTGTTCGTTGATGAATGTTACCTCTTCTTTGGGTAACTCCTTTTGGTTTTTACTAAAGGCCATCCTTGGTTGGATTTCTCCCAAAATTAAAAATTATTGGAGGATAGAAGATATTTTAAGAAGTTACATAGTATTTTATTATCTTAAATTAATTTTTTTAAGGTGTTAAGTGGGGATGATAGGGGTGGCCTTTTATAAGTGGGTTGAGTAGTACACTTGTAATTTTTTAAAAGAGTGAATTTCACCCAAGTTTTTTTATGTCACCAGGACCCAAAAATGGTAAATTCTAAATAATATAAGTTATAAAATCTAAAGTTTCAATAAAATGGGTTTTTACATGCTCATAGGTCATTTGGACCCGTAATCTTAAGGTTTAACCACTAAGTAAACTCATTTTTACCTTAATAAATGTAATTAATTTTAATTTCATTCACTAATATCTTTGAAAAAATATTAATTTTATCTTATTAAAAATTATAAATCAAGATGATTTCAAATTTAGAATCCATTTTTCTAAATTCAATTCATATAAGTGGATATTTTTATTTAATGTTAATTCTATAGATGTGGCAAGACAACGGGTCTTTAAGAAGAGTATTTTTTTATAAAATGATGATTCTGTATTAACTCTATGTCTAAAAGTAATTTTTTTTTGAAAATAAATTAATATATAATTATATATAATATATAAATTTATTTTAAAGTATTCCTCATTATGAAATATTTTAATTAATTAAAATGGAGAAAATTATGCATTTTAAAGTAGTTTGTTGAAAAGACTGTTCCTTAAACCCCAAAACAAACTTATATTAAAACCTAATATAAATTTTAATTAAAATTATTGAATGGATTAATTATAAATATATAATAAAAATATTAATTTAAATAATATTTAAAACATATTGGGACACTTAAATTTCATAATTTATTAAAAATAGTATACTTTATATAATTTTGTATTTTCAGTAGTTAATGAAAAATCTTTATTTTTTAAAAAAACCAAGAATTTAGACCAAAGAAAATTTTAATATTCAAATTAAAAAATTAATTTAATTTTATAAAATAAATTTTATAAAATTCTCAATAATTAGTTTTGAGAAAAGTGTATATAAAAAATCCTACAGAACTGCTTTTAAAAAAACACTTTTAGAAGTAAATTTGGTTTATTTCTTTATCTCATGTATCGAAAATAAATATTATAAAAATTAAACATTATATTGTGTATATAATAAATAAAATTCATAAATATTATAAAAAAATAGTTGTTTTTAAATTTATTTTTATAAAACACACTTGTACGCATTAAAATAGTTTTTCAGAAAAAGATTTCCTTTTATTTTCAAAAGGGTTCTATTTTCTTTTCAAAATAATTTTTTAGAAAATAATATATGTAAATAATATTTTCATAATTCATTTAATTATGTTCATGAATAACATTCCAATGTATAGGTTTTAATGGAAATATATATCATGGATCAATTAGGTTTTATGATGCATGTTGATTATGCTGTCGAACATAAAAATCCCAGGGTTGTATGCAATGAAAGATAAAATGAGTGTTGCATGTAAGAGAAGATAAATATAGTGTCATGTTTACTTTATGGTATCGAATATAATTTTCTTATTTTAAACTCTCGATGTGTTACATCCTCCATATCCATTAAAAAATTGTGTCCTTAATTTTTAAAATTTATCTCGGTAATCAAAGGTTGGAAATTTGAAAATACTTTTGTTCTAAATTAAAATTCTAAAAAGCGTTACTAAAACATTATCTTAATAATAGAAAAAGGGAATTATAATATTCCAATAGAACAACACTAACTAGGTTTTGATATAGGATAATATATGTGGAAATAGAGGAAAAGTATTAATAATTATAGATAGTGATTCAGGTATTGATCACAAGTAGTTGAGTGATAAATGGAAAGATAAGGGCCTAAAAACCATAAATTTATGATGATCAAAAATTCTATCAGTTCATAAAAATGAAGGTACTTGGAGAAATTGTTTTCTTCAGGATCCTTTTATTATATTTTAGTAATTATTTTACCATATATACCAAGATAATATGGAAATATAATTACATGTTTAGTAGAATTTCAACCTTTAACCAATTTTTACCATAATCTCATCTTTTCCTCCAAATAATAATTATTTGATAAGAATTTTTCATTCCTAAAGAACTAAAATTCATCTTTTAAAGGTTCATATAACCATAAAATGTATAAAATATTACTCCACCTATATTTTTACATTAACCAAAACTGAAATGGTTATAACATGGTAAGATAATTCTAAAAATGAGTAAACCTTCATATGATACATTAATCATAAAAATTCAATAGTAATAACGAAAGTTCAAACTAAAGAATTCCAAAATTATGTTAAAATAAAATTTTTTTATCCTCAAATTCTATCTCACACCTTTTATATTTCATACACAAAAAATTTCAATCTTCTTTTTAAGTAACATTAATCATTTATTCACCAAATCACTTTTCATTCCTTTTGTTATTTATACAATAAAATTTGCGTTATCAATATCCACGATCATAAAAACCCTAAATTATAGTAATATCTTGAATTTATTTTAAAAAATATTTAAATTTGTAAATTATGTTAAACCATAACTCTAAAAATACTCTCCCTATTAAAACATATCCTAAAATTTCATTAATCTCTTTAAGATGTCATTATATAAAATATAAAAGGGTGTTATAAGAATTTGTACTTATTTTTATCCTTATGTGCATAGACTGATGAATGTATCTATAACTCATAATATAAACTCTCAATAAAACATACTAATCATGAAATTTATCTAAACCCTAATCTAATACCAACTATAACATCCCTGAACCCGCACTTTTGGATCTAGTGCTAAATTTATAAATGTTACATTTTAGGATTTGATACCAAATAATGTAAAACAAAATTCACTAATAACAACTTATAACATAAAAAAATAAGAAATGGATCACTTACATACCCATAGACCTTCTAGGTTTAGAGTTTGATAGAATTAAGACCAACTCATATCAACTTGGACTCATAAGAAACTAGTTTATAAAGATGAAAATCATCATCCATTATATCTAGATTTTATTATTTTAAATTATGTCATCAATATAATCTATATGAAATACCTTCTATAATTAATTTTTTTCAACAACATTATTTCTAAATTTGGGAAGAAGAAAAATAATATGGGTGATCTCAGATGCTTTGAAATGGTAATATAAGAATTAATAATTGAACATAATCAATGATCATAATAAGATCATAAGAGTATAATGACATAATTACATTTCATGATAAAATAATAAAATAACTTATAACCATGAATACCTATATCATAAAATATTAACTCATGGAAAAGGGAAGATTTATCAGAAATAACTATCATGATCTAGGTGATATCAATCTCAATTATAAGAAACATTAAAAACCCATAACAAGAATCACAAAAATGTGTTTGTATCTTGGAACATTTTTCTTCATATCCCATGTTAAACTAATGTTAGAAATAACTATATCCCATTTAAATCCACAGGAGAAACCCTTAGGTAACTCCCTCTTTCTTTCCTCCTCAGACAACATACATTACATAATTCATTGGAGAGGTATGCGGGTTTATTCATCATTGAAGCTATAACAAGCTCACACAGCATTGTTCGTCCTACCCCATCATATAAGTTATAAAGGGATCCCTTTGTTCCATCTATTCCTCTATATCAGATAAGATATAACATGCCATCCTTATGATATTTGGTCCACCCCATCATATATAATGTCCATGAACTACAAAATGAATAAATTACATAGGGCTTTAATTTCATCATAAAACTCATACAAACAATCACTAATCTTTCATTACTATATTAAACCATGGATAGTAAATGGGATTCATTTAAATATATTTACAATTTGATTAACCCCTAAAAAATAAAAAGGTTTTATAAAAATCCCTTTGAATCATGATTAACCAGTGGAATGAGAAATGTGTTCTATAACAATGTCATAAAAAATCTTAATCCACCCAGAAAATAATGAGAATTATATCCTTGAAAAATATCCCTAGTTTAGGATAAGTAACAACAAGGGTTTTTGTCTTTGATTAATGGAAATAAAATTGAATTATCATTAAAACATTCTTAAGGAAAACATTATTTTAATTTTTGAGAACAATTTTTAAAACATAAAATATTTTGATAGTCCTTTTCGTTTAAAATAATTCTTAAAATTAAATAATTTTCCAAAAATAATGAAAACATTTCTGTAAAAATAACCCTGTAAACCTTTAAAGGATTCTTCAAAAGAAATGATTTGCATATCGGTGGGTAATTTCATACATGCTATAAAGAACATTCCTCTTGCATAGTAAATGATTATAAAAGTTCCATGATCAGAAAGAGATAAGAATAATTCATTGAAAAAATATTTACAAATTGGGTAAAAAAATATTTAATAAATTATTTGGAAAATGTTAAAAACACTTCTAGAAAACACGGTTTTAGAAGAAAACATATTTCTGAACGATAAGAGAAACAAAATTAGATGTTTTTAAAAACATATTCCCAATAATTCTAATTAATAAAGACTTGAAAAAATGTTACTATTTTATGAAAATATCAAGCATAACCATTTGAGAATATATTTAATTATAATTATAAGATTTGAACATGGGGGACTTAACCATACATGATCCTGATTAAATGATTAGATTATAACAACTTTTTTAACTTCGAATCATAATCACCATGAAATAATAACATTAAGTGAAATATATATTATCATTAAAATAATTATATTTATGATATAACCTTTAAAATGGGTATTATATAAATCTCATAAAATAACATTAGTGTATAACATAACAAGCGTCTCAAAGAAGTCAAATTGTGAAAGTAAATCCTCAACCGCTTTAGAAACTTTTAAACCATAAAAAATATGAAAGATGGATCATAAAATCATTGTGTGAATCCAAATAATTTTAATTATAATAACAATAAAATAAATTCATGGGAATTATAAACACCAAAAAATAGAAATAACTGCTGAATATGGCATATATCTCACAGAAATAAATGTGATACAAGAAAACCATTTCTTTTAGTCTGACTTGCATGTGTGCCTGTATCTTCCTGAGTAAATAAGTTAGGTTAATTATTTAATTTATTTATAATATTTGTAATTTTTATTATCACTTTTATTTCACTTCTTAACATGTTTTATAAAAATACTTAATATATTATTTGTATTTCATATGTTTTGATCATATTTGTCTTGTGTTTCAAAAATGTCTTAAGTGGGCTAACTATAGCAAAAAAGGCCATTATATAAACATATATAGAATAATAATAATGAAATATTTATCATATTTATACATAAATTATAATTTTAAAACTAATAAATTTATATTTTTAGTAAAATTTAACTATATTATGATCATGGAAACGGTAGTTCATACATACACAAGAGTAACGTTTCAGTTTTTTCAATAATCATTATGGAAATAAGGTAAGTAAAATTTATATTTAAAAATTTATAATAATATCATAAATAACATATTATTTTATTATATATACTTATATATATCATTCTTTTTATGTGGTTATTAAAAAGGAATCACATCGCTACGAGGAGGCAGTAGTCCACACATCCACGAACGACGTTATCATTTTTCCAAATGAGGGAAATGGTAAAAAGAAAATGATATATTGTGTTTATATATTGATAAATATGTTATTATTATAATATTTATATTTCAATTATATAACATATATTTATTATGTTTACTATCATTACTTTTCATGTAACGTCTTTGTGAAAATGAAACACATCGCTTCGAGAGGCGATAGTTCGTCGTACACGCAAGAGACCTTATAGTATCCATTATGTATTATAATATAAAATTTTATATATGATATAAATACACCATAGGTATAATTATATTATAAATATCATATATATATATATTAAATTCATCACCATACCCAACTGTTATAGGTGTTAATGGAGAAATGGATGACATCATTTTGTGAGGCGGTAGTGTGTCGTACACATGAAAGATTATTTCATAATCCATTTGATGTATGTTTTTTGATGTTTTAGGTCATTAAATTTACATAAAAATATAATATTATATTTAAGAAACTTATTTTATTATAAAATCATTGTATAATAATATTATAAGGGTTCGTAGATAAAAATAAAACAAAAAAATTCTCATTGATGAACATTACCTCTTCTTTGGGAATATCCGTTTAGTATGCACCAAAGGGAGTCCTTGGATGGATTTATGTTCACATTAAGGCTTAACATAGAAAAATATGGAAGTGTATAAGTATCTTGGTTGGGTCTTGGATGAACCAATAAGTTTATAAGGTGTGAAGTGAGGAGGATAAGGGGTGGCCTTTTATAAGTGGGGTGAGTGGAACACTTGTAATTATTTGAAAGAGTGAATTCCACCCATGTTTATTTCATGTCACCAAGAACCTATAAGGGTAAATTATAAATAATATAAGGGTTATGGTGTAAATATTTCCATAAAATTAGTTGTGTAAATGTTGCGAGGTCATTTTCCCATTATGTTTAGTGTTTAACAACAAAGTAAACACAGTTTTACCTTAATCGCAATAATTAATTTTAATTTCATTAAATAAAATATTTAAAAAATAATAATTTAAAATTATTATAAATTAAAAACTATGATAATTACAAATATGTAATCCATTTTTACAAATCCAATTCACAAATGTAAAAAATTTTAATTTAATATTAATCCTGCAGACACTGTGTGACGATAAGTATTTAAAACGAGTATTGTTTTGTTAAAAGATTATTCTATATTTAATAAATGAATAAAACTAAAAATTTTATGAAAAAAAATTAATATTTAATGATATATAATCTATAAATTTAATTTCAAACATTCCCCATTAGGTAATATTTTAATTAATTAAAATGTAGAAACATTATGCATCTTAAAAAAGTTTTTAGAAAAATCCATTTTAAACCCAAAAAAAACTTATATTAAAAACCAATATAATTTTAATTAAAAATTAATTTAGTGGATTAAATATATAAAATATAGTACTTACATTAATTTAAATAATACTCATATCATATTGAGACTCTTAAATTAGTTAATTTATGAAAAAGAAAAGTCATTTTTTAAAAATCGATATTTTTTTCTATTCATTGAAGAATTAATACATTATGAAAAATCCCAAAATTTCACCCAAGGTAAATTATGAAATTATAATTATGTAAATTAATTAAATTTTATCAAATAAGTTTTATAAAATTTTGACAAATTAGTTATAAGATAAGCGCACCATAAAAAAAAGACAGAACTGCTTTTTGAAAAAAAAATTGTTTTTAACGTAAAATTTGATTTTTTATATCATATATAGAAGAAACATTTTTAAAAAATTAAACATTTTATTGAATATATAATATAAAAATTTCATTAATATTATCCAACAATATTTATTTTTTTTAATTTACTGGTATAAAACACACTTGTGCGCATTAAAATGGTTTTTCAGAAAACCATTTCCTTTTATTTTCAAAATGTTTTATTTTAATTTCTAATTAATTGGTTGTCACGACCCATCCTAGTGAGGCCCATTTCATGAATCCCCAATCTCACATCCAATAGTCCAGGGGCTGGTGACTTTCACCGAGTAGGCATATCACTAACATGGGAGGCATTGCCTATGTACTTGTACTCACACACTCATCTCCAAGCCCACAAAATGATGAAATGAAAAAAAATATAAGTAAACAATAAATTCATAAAACTATAACCCACAACCAGAGTATGACTGAGATTAATGTAATGTAAACAGGACCAGAATACATGCTTTCCAAAAAGACTATGTAAACACAAGTCCAGTCTGTAAGAAAATGGCACTGGGAGTACTACCTATAGCTGTAGGAACACACCTCAGCGTGTTTGGTCTCACAAAGAAGTGTATGGTCCTGGTCCACCTAAGAATCTATCAAAATGTCGATCATCTACAAAATTCAATCCATGTGCGGGCAAAACTTATGGATGGGTGAGTATAAAAATACTCATCTGGACACCTCGAAACCAAAAAGTAAAAAAAAAGGAAAGTACAGTTAGATCTACATAGGTATATGTGTAATACACATATAACAAGAATATATAGATATACTCAACCCAAGACACACAGTCTAGAGATGAGTCACAAACAATGTACCCTAACCCTAGGAATTCAGCTCAAATATTCCCCAAAGCACTCATTTTGGATAACACACTCTTGAGTCAGATAGCACTGATGACGTCCATCCGATAGGTATTTCTCATTGGGTCCCATCATGAGACAGATAGAGTGATAAATCTAAATTGAATAAGATACATAGATTAAGATCACAATCAGGTCCATGGGGTCATACCAACAACTTAATCTGGATTAACCCGCTATGTATAGGATCTATGCCCATGTAGTGTTGGTCACTTCGATACTAAGAACTCCACATAGGGCATAGATAATGAATAGTGGGTCCTACTCTGAGCTTCTTAGAGGATTCCAGAAAATCTATCTAGGAAGTATTTCTAAAGGGATCATAGTTCTATGAGTAGGTAATTATTCATACCAAAATTTAGAGAATAATGGAAGGGGATAAACCATAAGAAAACTTTTCCACGATATGGAGGACAAGTGGCTCAATCTAGGTAAGAAGGGGTACATAATGTGTAGTGGGGTCACACACAACGTCCCTTAACCCTAGACACTGCCTAAGTAAAATTTCACATGTTATTCCAAACTATGTCATGTAGAAGATGGGTATAAGATGTGTAGAAAGGTTACACACTATATCTTTTCATCTACGGTCTACTTGTGTGCTTGTACACTGCGTCAACCTGTGTATCCTTTCTTGTGTACCGATACACAGGATAGCCCATGTAATTGGCCAAGCCAAGCCGTGTGGAGGGGGGGTACATTCCATGTAGGAAAGCTATGTATGCCACCCCATTTCCATGTACCTACCCAGGTATATGCTGGGTCATTCAACTGGGGGACACATGCCATGTAGTTTGGGCTACACACCTTGTGTATCAGGTTTTCCAAAAAACTGTCTTCTTCCTCTCGATCGCTTCATTTGATCATATGGATCTCTTTCCAGAGGTATGTTCACTGTAAAACTTTATATCCAATTTTTTCTTACCATCGTAACCCAAAATCTATGAGTTATGGGCCTTCAATCCACTCAAAAAATGAAAATATAGGCTTCCATCATTTCCACTAAAGAACGTGGATTTGGCACTCACTGGAATTCGATTTTTTGTGACGCCCACCATCAAACCTCCTTCAAGTCATCCTAATGTTAGATATACAATTTTTGATCATTTATCCAAGAATCAAAGGTTCAATAATCAATTGTTCAGAAAGGGGCTCAAAGCAAAGAGAAGAATGAAGAACGTTTGACAAAGAATGCATGAATTGGGGGAGAGAAGAACAAACAATAGAGGGATGAATGTTTATTGATGTTCCTGTCAATATTTATTTTCACTGTTATAATAGAAATGAATCCAATAAATCTCATGAATCTACTCTTGATACTTCCCGCAAAAATAACCCAACCCGCTAATACGATTGAACTGTGGGATAATCTTCTCGGGAATTAGTCTACATTCATTATATGAATCAAGAATGGTAAAATTTAATCAAATTAATGCATCCTATCTTCATTTGGAGTGCTTGTTAACGAATAACGGTCGTCACATCATTGTCTCTGGTGAGATTCATCATGATTGGAGTTTGTTAATTGCTGATTTGATGTTCCATCATCCCCTACCTGTGATAATTCTCTTGATCTATCTCCCTCCATTAACTCCCGAGGATTCTAGGGTTATGAGGCTAACCCTAGATCTCATAAAAAGGGATTAATTTCAATAGAAAACTTGTATCTATATCGCGTCATAAAGAAATAAAAGAAAAAAAATCCAAATTTATTTTATTCATTTAAATTCATGTGACAACTTTCCAAAATCGACCCATGCTGATCAATGTTAGGTAATTCCATGGGTAAAGCCTCTATTCTAAACTAAATTGTTACCTCATATTTCTTATATGGGCACCCATTTATAATTTATTCAACTTTTTCCTGAAAACACTTGTCAAAGCTATTTAATATTTTAATGTTTTTCAAACACTTCTTACGGGTGCAGCTGGCCACAGAATTGCACATTATCTCACTTTCTGGTCTCAAAATCAGACCATATAATATTTAAAAAAATAAATGAAAATATTCAAATCATTACATTCTCCAAACCTTGGGGATTTACATACCCGAAAATCCAAAAAAAGGCTATTAAAAAAGATGATGGTACTGAGCATGAATATGAGCCTCCTGCTCCCATGTTCTCTCCATGAGATTCTTGTGCTATCACTGGACATGCAACAAAGGAATCAATCACCCACTAAAGATCCTCTCCTATCGATCATCAATATCCACTAGGTACTCAGCAAAAGTCTCTCCATCCTCGATGTACATCTTTACCCAATCGATGATGTGTGGTAAGTCATGCACGTACATCCTCAATTGTGTAACAAGGAAGACATTGTGTACCTGGTCTAACTATGGTGGTAGATCTAAGTAGTACTCCACCTCACCAACTCTACATTGTTTTTGAAAATGGCCAATGAACCTCAGATATAACTTTCAACCTCATCTAAATCTTTATAATCCACATCGAGGTGGGACCTTTAGGAACACACGGTCTCCATAATCGAACTCCAAATGCCTCAATTTCCTATTATCATAAGACTTATGATCAATATATGCAGTCTTCATCCACTCCTAGATGATCTTTACCTTCTATTTAGTAGCCCGCACCAACTCTAGTCCCCTGGGTGCTGACTCTCCTGGGTCAGTCCAACAAAGTGGTGACCTATAGGATTTCTCATACAATGTCTCGAATGGTCCCATACCAATGGTGGAATGGTATCTATTTTTGCACGAAAACTCAACCAATGGTAGGTGATCCTCCCAACTATGAAAAAAGTCTAATATGAAATCCTGTAGCATGTCCTCCATAACCTGAATGGTTTTCTCCCTCTGGATGTTCGTTTGTGGTGAAATATTGTGCTCAAATGGAACTGGGTACGAAACTCCTCATGTTATCCCTTCCATAACCAGGATGTAATTAGAGCATCATGGTCTGAAATAATCATCAATGGAACTCCAAGAATTCAAACTATATCTTTTGCATAGATTTGTTCCGAGCCCTCTACTGAACTCTACTCTCAGATAGCTAGGATCTGGGCTGACATAATGATTCGGTCTACGATCACTCATATAGAATTGTTTTAGCTAGACATACATAGTAAACCTGTCATGATGTCTATAGATATTCCATCCCACTTCCATTCTATCACCACAAGGGGTTGATCCAAAACTGGTGGAACTTGGTACTCATCCTTCAATTGCGGACAAGTAAGGCGTCTAGAAACAAGCTTTGTAACTCTTTTCTTCATTCCTGATCACCAAAACGGATGTCAAAGGTCCTGGTACTTCTTTTCCACACCTAGATGTAATTCAAAGAGAAATGTATGAAACTCTCCCAAAACATCCTTCCACAACGTCACTAGTACCATCATACGTCCAATGAAAATAACGTTGTTCTCTCCACCTTTTCAATATCCATCAAGAGCATGCCCAGTAGATATCTGGTCATGTAGGGTATCACAATCGGTATCCCAAAGTTGTGCCACCTTGAATCACTATAAGACTAGAGGGGTGACAACCATTGACTGGAGGTAATCTACTCCATCTCTATCCACAAAGGATCTATGTAATGGGGAAAACTACTTTGATTCCTTGTTCAACAACTATGAATTAGATATTATGCTAATATAATCTACTACCATGTTCCCCTCCCCAAGAGTATAGACAATATCAAATTCATAATCCATGAGGAACTATAGCCATCACCTTTGTATCAAGTTGAGATCATTCTGATATAAGATATAAATGAAACTCTTATGGTTATTGTAGAAGATAAATTTCTTCCCCATCAAGTAATGTCTCCACATCTTCAATACAAAGACTACCGATGACAACTCAAGATCGTGGGTCACTTAGTTCATCTCTTGTGGTATCAACTAGCATGAACCATAGGAAATCACTTCTTACCTCTACATCAGGACACAACCAATCCTGGTTCTTGATGCATCACATAACACAATATACTCAACACCCTTATTTGACAATCTCAAGATCGGATCGCTCGTCAAACTCCAACTCAACTACAGAAAAGCCTAATGAAAATTCTCTATCCACACAAAAGGTTACTCATTTCAAGTAAACTTTTTCATAGGTGCTGATATCCTATAGAAATTAGGTATGAATCTCTTGTAATAGCCTTCTATCCTGAGGAATCTCTGCACCTTTATCACGCTATAAGGTGGATCTGATGCTAACATTGTCTCGACCTTAGCTGGGTCCACTACCACTCCATCCGCTGAGATAACATGTCCTATAAAATGGAAATATTGAATCCAGAACTAGCATTTTTAGAGATTTCCATAAAGCTAGTTCTCTCGGAGTATATCCAGAACTATCATTGAGTGTCTCACATGATTCTCCTTAGATAGCAAGTATATAAGGATGTCGTTGATGAAGACTACAATGAACATGTTTAAGAAAGACTGAAAGTTCTGATTAATGAGTCATATGATCATTGTTGGGGGCATTCGTTATGCCAAAGGGAATCACCAAGTACTCATAACGACTATAACAGCATCTGAAGGTCATCTTTGGTATATCCCCATCTTGTACTCGTAGAAGGTGATATCTTGATCAATGGTCAACTTTTGAGAACCATCGGTCCCCTCTCAACTAATCAAAGTGTCCATTAATCCTCAGTAGTGGATACATATTCTTCAGTGTCACCTATTTCAAGCACCAATAATCTACACAAAAAATCAATCTCCAGTCTACCTTTTTGGAAACAAAATTGGGGCTACCGAGGGAAAAACATTAGGTCTCATGAAGCCCTTCCTCTACAGGTCCTCCAAATGTAACCTTATCTTTCAATGCTCTACAGGAGGCATCTGATATACTAGTGTTGATATTGGTGATATCCTAGGGTGTAAAGAAAAGCATAAATCTACCTCTTAGTGAAGATGTAAACCTGGAAAATCTTCATGAGAGATGTCCTCATACTCTTTCACCACAACAAGAAACTAGAAACTCATAAAATCCACTGCACTTAAGGTTAGGCTAGACAACTAATGAGTAATCAGCTTCACCCTTCTATGCATGAGTCCATCCTATGCTGCTCTAGTTTCCTTTTCCCAAGAAAAGGTAAACCTCGTTCCATCACTACAGACACACTACACCCTTCACCTAAAATAGTAAATATGGGAACTTACTATAGATAAACAATCCATACTAAGAATTATATCATAAGGGCTCAACGCCGCCACCAAGAGGTTCCAACCAAAAATATCACCTCCAAGGGCCATGTCACACATTCACCATAGGTGTGTGATCATTGAGTCTCCTCTAGTAGTCATCTCCAATTGAAAGGGTTGAGTCAACTGTTAAATCAGAATCTATATGTCTTCTACAAGATATGTGGCAAGAAAGGAATTACTAGAACCTGTGTCAATCGGTACTATAGAAAAAGTGAAAAAGACCAAGATCATACCTTGAATCATCCCAGGATCCCCTGGGTCACACGGCTCGACCACATGCAGTTGTCCCTACCCATGTCCTCTAACTGTGTAAACCTGGAGTGGACCACCTATGGGTGGTGGTGGTAACAAGTAGAAATTTTGACCAACTCCTTCTGGTCTCCCATATCTTCTACTATGTCTGACACCCTGCAGATATGCATGATCCTATCGTTGTCTCTACCTCGGTGGTCCATCCACTTTCTCCCATTTAGCAGCACGATAGGTTGGACAATCTCAAGTGTGATGTCCCCTACTATCACATGAATATAACTTCTTCTCTCTGAGATAACTAGACCCAACCTGTGAACCCTAAAATGCAGATCCTTGTCTTGGGACCTCCTCATGAAACATATCCCATGTGTAGGTCCCTATGAATGACGTCAACTCCCTACTACTGAGGTCTCTTCTCCTACTTTCCCACTAATGAGTGTCACTGGATGTATCTGGTCATCCAAGAAGCTTTCAACCACCAAATCCTTCTCAAGAACCACATCATAAGTAGGAATTCATAGAGGGGTGACATTGGCTTAGGTGTCTCTACGAAGACCTCACTCGAAGGTTTGAGCTTTGAAGTAATGATATCAAACCATATTCATTGAGTACCAGGAATGGTTGGTGAGCCTCGATGAATAATTAGCCACTGGCATTCTGCACTGCTGGAGTTGAAGAAGCTCGTGAATATGCACATCTCTTGGCATAACTAGTGAGTACTCCTCTCTTAATAGGTGGTCAAACTTTGGCCATGAAAGAGTTATCTTGTCGTAAGTCTGGATAGCCAAAATCCACCATCATCCTACCGATTCATGTAGAAGGCTTTCCTCCAAGAGCACCATATGATCTACTGGTGTCCTAACTAGACAAAAACTCAGGTAACTACCTCAATCCAGTCCTCAGATACCTAAGGGTCCAGCTTTCCTTTGAACCTAAGAGATCTCTATCTCTAAAACTCATGAAACATGCTCAACCTTCACTCCTCATATGCTGGTACAACATGTACTATGTGTTTCCATACAAGCGGTGGTATGGCTGCTACACCCCATGGAGGTAATATCCAAGGAACTTGTGCTTATAATGAAGCCTCATGGAGGGGTTCATCCTCATGATCATTCTACTGAATCCTAGCTGGTATGCATCATGGAGGCATTCTGTAACTAAACAAGATGTTCCATGGTCAATGAGATTATCTGGGGAGCTAACTCAAGTTGGACATGGGAACCACAACCTATTCTTATATGATTCGTGTACTATTATTTTCCTAGAAACATATGTTCTCATGTACCGAGTTGAAAATAATGTCTTTCGAGTCCTATTGTATGGATATGTCAACCGTCATTCTAAAACTTGAGCCCCTCACCTGAAATTCATACTCGAAATACCTAACATTGTTTCCCCAAACCAATCTCACAGACTCTCAATCCTAAAGTAGAACAGACCACTCTAATACCACTATGTCATGACCCGTCCCAGAGGGGCCCATGTTGTGACTCCCCAAACCCACCTCCAATAGGACAGGGGCTTGTGACTAGCACTACGTAGATGTATCACTAACATAGGAGGCATTGCCTATGTACCTGTATGCACACACACATCTCCAATCCTAAAAAATATTGAAATAAAAAATACACTAAGTAACCAAAGTATGATTGTAAGTAAATTAAAGTAAATAGGTCTAGAATAAAATCCCACCAAAAAGAGTATGTAAAGATAAGTCCAACCTATAAGAAATTGGTATTCAGACTGATCTCTATAGTCGTATGAACACACCTCGGCTTTTCTGGTCTCAAAAAGCATCGTATGGTCCTGCTCTGCCTGGGACTCCATCAATATTTAGATCATATGCACAAGAAATGACATGTGTGGGAATAACCCATTCAGGGGGAGTATAAAAATACTCAATAGGACACCCCAAAACCACAAAGAAATACCATAAAGTAAAGTATAGTCATCTCAACACAAGTATATGTCTACATCACAAATAATAAGAATATTCAGATATATTCAAACCATGAAACATAGTCTATAGAAAAGTCACAACCACTGTATACCAACCCTGTGAATTTAGATCAAAGATTCCAAGAAGCACTCATCCAGAAGAACACACTCTAGAGTCTGATAGAACTGATGATGTCCATATGAGAGGTATTGGTCATCAGGTCCCATCATGAGAGATATATGATGATAGATCTAAATAGAATATGATATATAGATGAGGATCACAATCAGGGCCATGGGGTAATACCATCAACTCAATTTAGATTAACATTCTAAGTAGAGGATCAATTCTTGCGTAGTGTTTGTCAGGTCGATACCAAAAACTCCACCTAGGGCACGAAGAATGAATAGACGATCCAGGTATAAGACTCTCTGGAGATTCCAACAACTCTATCCAGGAATTCTTGCTAAAGGGATCATAGTTCTATGAGTAGGAAATGATTCATCCAACCTTCAGGAAAACAAAGAAGAAAACCTACCCTAAAAAAATTCTAATATATGGAGTAAAATAATATCAAGAAATATAATAAGGGGTACATGGTGTGTAGTGGTGTCACACATTGTGTCCCTTGACCCCAAGTACTACCCTGATACAATAGACAATGTTATTACAAATAGTGTCTTGTATAAGATGGGTACATTCTGTATATAAAGGTTACACTCCATATCCTTACATCTAAGGCCTTCCAGTTAGCTTCAGTCATGTGCTAGTGCATGGTGCCAGCCCGTGTATACTTTCCAATGTATTGTTACATGAGGTATCCCATGTAACCAATCCAATAGCATCCATGTGGAGGGGGGGTACACTTCATGTAGGAAACCCATGTACTCTACCCTAGGTCTGTGTACCTCCCAGTGTATACGTCGAGTTGTTCAACTGGGGGACACAGACCTTGAGGTCAGGACTACACACTGTGTGTACTTGGTTTTCTAGAACCACATCTTCTTCCTCCCACTCACCTTTTACGATTATACATATCTTGTTATAGTGGTATTTTTCCCTAAAACATCATATACAATGTCGTATCTCCATCCTAACACCAAATCGATGGGTTTCAGGCCTTTAATCGGCTGGGAAAATGCACTCATAGGTGTTCTTAATTTACACTGATGAATGAGGATTGAAAACTCACCTGCATTTGATCTATTTATTTTCCAACCATCGCACCTCTCTTGAGTCATCTCGATTCCCAATCTATAGTTTTAGATCATTCCACCATGAATCGAAGGCATAATGATCGATTGTTCACAAAGGGGTTCAAAGAACAGGGATGGATGAAGAACCTATGATGAAGAATTCATGAATATATGGAGAGAATAATAAAAAATATAGAGGTAATAACCTCAATCAATGTCATTTTTTATCTTGGTTTTTAACTATTAGAATAGTAATGAATCCAAAAAATCAAAGAATGAACTCTCGATAAATCCCAAAAAATAACACATCCCACAAATACGATCGATCTTTGAGATATTATGTTCTTGGATTGGTTTGTGTTTGTTATAGTAATATCGAATAGAGAAAGGAAATAAAAATAAATCATCCTAACTCGATTTGGATCGTTCGCTAACAAAGAACATTCTCTTTTTCATTTTTACTAGCATGATCTGTCAAGATAAGCGTTCGTCAATCCCCGATTTGAGGTTCCCTAATCTCATTCTTGAGAGAATTCACTAGATCTCACTATATCCAATTTCCCCAGAGGTTTATAGGGTTATGAGGATAAAACTGGATCTCTGAAAAAGTGATTCATTTAAAGATAAAACATGTCACTGCGTCACTACATCAACAAATTAAATAAAATAAATTGTCATAATTTATTTTATTCATTTCAGCTTACATGATGACTTTCCTTAATCGACCTGAGCCGACCAATGTTAAGCCGCACCTAGGGTAAATCTAATACTCTAAACTCAATGGTTCCCCCATATTTCTAATATGGTAACCCTTTTAGAAGTTATTCCACTTTTTTTCATGAAAACCATCTCCACATGCTATTTAATATTCTAATATTTTTCAATAATTGTTTTGGGCGCACTGGGACATGAAATAGTATGTTGTCTCAACACATGGACATTAAATAAATACATATAATATTTAAAAATAATACATGGAAAAATATGATTCAATACATTGTTCACCAAATAATATATGTAAACTATATTTTCATAATTCAGTTAATCTTGTTCATTCGAGTCATTCCGATGGCAAGGTTATAAGGGTAATATATATAGTGGGTCATTTAATTTCATTTTTGTTAATTTCATTTTTTCATGTTGAATGTTCTATCAAACTTAAAACTATTAGGGTTATATGTAAAAAAAGATAAACTGAGTGTTGTGTGCAACATATGATAAATATAGTGTTTCATGTACTTTATGTTTTCAATTATAATTTTCTTATGTTAAAATATCATGTTGATACAGTTCATGTTTGGATCCAAGATTAAACAAATATTGGATATGCATAAGTAGAAATATAGAATGAAAAACATGAACCAAATTAAGGTTCAAGGAGTTTTTATCTATGTTTAAGGTTCAATTTTTCATATTTTATATAAACTAACCATTATAATAAGATAATTATCATTCCATGCTTATTATATTATTTATATTAGTTGATTACTTAATTATTTTATAATTCTTCATCATGATCACAAAATTAGTCAATTAAAAAGCATGGAATATGATATTAAAATAAATTAGATTGTGTATAAATTTTATCAATACAAGGATAATCACATATGAAAAATAAAAAATATATTAAAAAGTGTGTAATAAGATACAATGAGAAATTATGCATACAGAATAAAATACCTAAGTTGTAATATTATGTTTTCATCAACTTCTATGGATAAATTTAAAATCCATTCAGAGTTTAAAGTGTTTTTTGGAAAAAATTCAATCATATATAAGTTATCAGGGATTTTTAAGTAATTACATGGGTTAAATTTATGTAGTTGAGATTAAGGGTTGAATCACAAACAAGGACTTAGTCTAACTAAGAGGAAAATTTCAAGGAAATATATCTCTATGATTTTAGGATTGGGGAGTTTACTCTACGGGTCAAGGGGCTAGTAGTTAATGTAGGTGGATAGTTATTCTTACAAAAAACCTATGAATATCTTGTTAGGAAAAATTTTGGGTTATATAAAGGGGAATATAGATCCCTTCCACTAGAATATCCATGTGATAGTATATTTTGAAACAAAAAGTGAGGTCCATTAGATTGTGATAAAATAGTGGGTGATTAGTAAATTTAAAATTTGTTATCTAATTCAATAATCTATATTAAGTATTAATTATATACTATCATTTATTATAAAAAATGTAATGTAATAATAATACCAAATTTTCTTTTTTATTTGACATTATAGAATGAAGATGTCCTTATCAGTGCTATTTTTTAGGAATAGTATAGGTAATTGGGTATTATACTATGCGAGGAATAAAAATTATATATACTATAATCCCTAATTTCTGATTCTATTTCTCGAGGGAATATTGAGGAAGAAATATCTCTCTACCTTAAATAGATTAATGATTCACTAGATGTACATTTTTTTGTGTTGTCTTCCATGACCAGTGATATTCTAAAACAACATGAAGAAATTGATGCATACACCATGTTGGGTCATCTATAAGATTTTTATCAGTAAAAGGTAAAGTAAGAGAGATACAATATCTATATGGAACTATTAACATCAAAGCATGGTGAAGGGGTACCAGCTAGGACTCATGTAGTTATAATTATTGCCTCTATGGATCACTTTGATATAGTGAGTTTCAATATTCTAGATGATTTGTTCACTGATCTAGTACCCTTGTCACTATAATTGACCTTATTTAGTTTCATTATGAATTTAAATATTATCAATTTTTATAATACTCTAAAATAAATTCATGCTTTTATTCTCTTAGTTGATATAGAAATGAGGTGAGAAAAACCTATTATCTTTATAGTGAATAAGAATGGGAAAAAATAGGAAAAGTTTACTAAGACGTATTCCATGCCTAAGGATTCTAAGAATCACACTTCCAAGAAGAATAATATCTAATAGTAAGTAAGGGAATATTATTTGGTATGCTTTGTATATTGAAATCTAGGCTTGTAAAACAACTACATATAGTTGAGGAGTCACGGGAAGCTTCCTGTGCATTCTTTATAGAGTGAAATATTTATAAATCTACACATTCTGTATTTGATAAAGCCTATAGTGTTCACATATATATTTCAATGTATGAACAAATTTGATATTGAAATATTGAAAAAGGAGAGGTGGATTTATGAGTTTTCAATAGAGAGAGGTTGACTTCTCTTGAAATTGGAGACAACCATCTGACATTGTCAACTAGGTTAATATTGGGTTTAAAAACACTAATTGTGTTTCTAATGTTACTAAGAACATCATCAATGTTTCTTTCCATGACATGGATGGATTTATTTTATAATTTCCCAATAAAAAATGTTTGTTTTATAAAAGTAACATTTCGATCATATGGAGGAGCTAAGTAACAATATTTTTGTATTAAATTATGAAAACCAAGTAATGGTAATTGATAAAAAATCAAATTTCCATGACTCATTTCACACCATGTTGTGGAATCACCTTCTTGGTCATGTAAATGAGAAGAATTTGACCAAGCTCTGTCAAGATAGTTATTTTGAATACTTTGAGCTAAAACCACTAAATAGATGTCAAGCATGTTTATAAGGTATAATGACCAAAAACCCATTTGGTGGATAACATGGTAGAAAAGGATGATTTAATTTTAATTTTTTATTCTAGTTTTAGAATAAGTTATGTTAATATAATCAAAAAAGTCTTTTAACATTGTTTATGCTAAAAACCAATATTAATAGTGTTTCTAAATGAATTATAACTTCAAATTTATTATAACCAAATGATAAAAGTCATTCCAAACCACTTTTAATGACTTTTTTTATAATAACTAGTTGTAAAATATTTTAAAAAATTTAATGTGCATGACATTATCTTTATTTTTTACATTGTCAATATAAAAACCTAATCTCATTGACTTTAAAACACACCCCACCCACATTCAATATCCTATGTTAATTATTTACTAATAGATTTGTTTTGAATTTTTTCTCCTTAATCATTGATCAATAGTACTTCTTACAATAATATTAGCATCATTTGTTCTACAAAAACCATAATTTTTTCGACTCGCCACCACACTCCATTTTTTTGTTCAATCAATTTTCTACATTGTTTTTTAAATTTTTTTCCTTAATCATATATCATTGTCTTCACCTACACTACACTTGAGTGAATTCATATCATAGTTCAATATATATTTTCCATTATTGGGGTCTATATTTTTTAAATTATTAATTTTATTTTTCAAATACTCATTAATTATTTTTTTGTTATAAGTTTTATTCACTTAATCAATTTTTTTACATATTTCATAATCAATTATTTATATTTTTTATTCTAATTTATTTATGGTTATAATTTTTATGTGATTATAAATTATTTTTCAATATAAATTATGGTTATAAATTTTTTTTGGTTGTAACTATTTATAATTTTAATTTTTTAATATTAATTTTTTTTTCATTATATTTTTTTTTGTTAAATTTTATTTACCTTCTCAGTGATAAATTGGTTTATTTATTATAATTACTTTTTCTTATTCAATAATTTATTATTGAAATTTTTTTTCAATTATAAAATTTGTACAAGATATAAATTTTTTGATAAATATTTATCCATTTTTATATATTTATATGTTTATATACATTAAATTTATCTGTTTTTATATATTTTTAAATTTTTATATGTTTTAATATATTCACATACTGTATTTTTACTTGAGTTAATTAATGGATCATAATTCAATATATAAATACATAACTAGTGATGAATATGAAAAATGGGTTGAAAATTTCATGCAATTTACAAAATGAAATATTGAATAAAAAGATATAATTTTTGGTCTGTGTATGGAATGTTTCAATATGAGAAAATTAGGGTGAAGATAAATCCAATAATAACTAATTTTTTATGGTTTAAATCATAATTATTCACATTGGATTGATTTGTTGGTCTACTTGGAGTACTTTCTTATGACATGACTTAGAAAATATCTTCTTACAACATTGGAGTCACACATCAGAGTCAAAATTAAGATGATCATAATGGTCTACCAACTAGTAACTTATAGTCAAATCAACTAGAATGTGCCCATATTAGTGATGTTATACCACCTCATTGGAAATATTCATAAGAACAATGTCTTATTCATGATTATAAATCCTTTTCAAGTAATTTCAGGTCGGATCACATCCTTTATGGGAAGATATAAATTCATTATTGACTATTATATCCTAGATAGTAGATTAAACCCTAAATTTAGTGTATGGATGGGTCTTAACCATTCCAACTGAATAACTAGGATCTGAGAAATGCACTAGGAAAATATAATTTATTGATTTTTAAATCGTACATAGTACTAACAATCATTTTTATAGATAAATCAACTAGAATCCTTAAGGATAAGGAATATTTAATATCCTTAAGAAAAGGTTTTTTTGGTTATAATATTGATGGATAGACAATTTTAAAGGGGAAAACACCATGAAAATTCAACTAAATTTTTTTTTATATAGAAAAAAATGCATTTATCCTTCCCTAAATGAATGAATTGAATTACATCCCAAGATTTTACCTTAGTTGGGGATAATTGTTTTATTAGAAAAGATGGAAATTCTTGTATTCTCCTATCATCCATGGTTATAGTTGGTCTTATGACTAAATATACTGAGGTTAGGATTTAATCATACCCTAACCTATAGTTTTCCAATATAGTTCATCAAATCAAGGAACTATTATCGACTATAGAAAATGGGAGTGTGAGAAATTAGTGAAGGTGGTAAGACCAAACATCGGGGTTCATTGAGTAATCCTTCATTATACCAGATGTAAAGGAAATGAATGAGACTTTTGGATGCTGCTTTTATAAAAAGTGGTGTAGATCCCCAACTGTCTATTCATACTCAATCTTCGTTCCTAGTGACATGGAGGGAATCAGATTCTTAGAGGAGTTCCCTTCATGCATAAGACATTAGAGTATTTCTCGAGATAAAGTATATTTCTTTATAAGAATTTAGATATTTTTATTTTCCCAATGAAATTTCCAATGTGAATCAACCTAAAGAATTTGAAGCCCATTTTTAGGATTCCAATGATTCAATCCATTCATTTAATTTAAAATTATTGTATATAGATATGGTTGTTGAAATAGTGTTTTTTAAATCACTTAGAATCTGGTAAAGATATTCCAGTTAATCTACATTTGGAGATAATTAAGATAAATACTCACCTATGTTTATTTTTGTGACACCCTAAAATGTTGGTATTAATTTTATATTTAAATAAAAACTATGTTGAATATCTTGTTTCACAAGAAGAACTAAATTAATATAAAATCATGATAATTTAAAAATAAATATATTAAATTTTACTTTCCTAAAATAATTTTAAAACTAGAATATATTAATAGAAGTAAACATGTTGTTGAATCAATGTAGAAAAAAGAAAAAAAATGCCATGAGGTAGTATAATTATTCTTTATCAACCTCATTTATCTTATCTTGGAAGGGAGATAGCTTCACCATGGTTTTCCCTTGACCAATGCCATGTTGATTTTCAACAATTACAGATTGAGAGAAATCATTTTTGAGAGAAGTTCAAGATCATAATAATTTCCATGAGATCTATAGTAGTTTAACTTCCACATGTGACTACTAACACATCTTATCATATCCTAAGGCCTTACACATAGATCTTGAGGGGATATGTAATTGAAATATAGAATGATATAAACATGTAATTATTAATGTAACAGATTTTATATTACATGTATTCTATATATTTATAATTTTTATAAAATTTATTAAATAATAAAGATTATATTTAATAAAAATATGTTATTAAATATAATTTATACTTCATAAATAATTATTCAATCTTAATGTATTCGAGAAAAAAATCATTTACAATATATTTTTGAATAAATATATTTTCTATATATTATGGATTTTTTCATAAGTAAAAACATTTATATATTTTAAAAGATTATTCTAAATATTTTAATTTGAAATATACATATATATATATATATAAACACTTTTTTCAAGTTAAAAATAAATATGAAATAATATTTAGACCACTTAATGAATTTTTAATGATCACTTTTCTATAAGAAAAGTTTCTTTACCTTATAAATTATGTTTTGAATTAAAAGTTAAATTTATAATATTTAGATAATTTTTTGAAATTTATTTTATCATTTTTTATTCATTATGGAAATAATATCTTAATATTAATTTATTATATATTTTTTAAATGGATGATTTCTTGGTGAATAGTGGAAAATATAGTTTTCACTAATACCATAGTGTTTATGAATTCATCATGAAATAATTATGAATCAAAAACATATAAAATATTTTTATCAATAAAATATTTATTAAATGAATAAAATTGTACATTTAAATTAACATTTTTGAATTTATAAATCTCATGTTAATGTTTCATAACTTGTGTATTTGTTTACTGTCATAATGAAATTATTATTTTATTTAAATTAAGTATCCACAAAGTGGAATTAAGTTTTGGATTGATTCTAAATCTAAAAAAATCTTATTTGGTTAATGAAAAAATTAATGTCTTTAAAATGAAAAATACTAATAATTTTATCAAAAACTTATTTTTATGGTTAAAAATATATTTTTCTTAAACTTATTTTTAATATTTAACAAATTTAATATTTTGAAATTAATTTTTACAACTTTTTTAAATAATATATCATAAAGTTGATATAATATTTGGAATAAAAAATTAAAAATTATGTAACTAGGTCAATTTTATTTTTAGGCATAAAAACATTACTTAGGTAAACATTAGCCACTACGGTACAAGTTGTAATTGTAAAATGGTTAAATATAAAGGGTAAATGACATATAGTTTTTGAAAACAAGTATTGAAATGATATTTTCGGTCATACATCAACTATAATAAATCCCTAATCTATTATTTTACACTTTGGAGCCACATTCCTTGAATAGTTTACATCTTATTAAAAAAATATCACTCCTCTCATTATAAAATTATCCCTTCACCACCCCACTTCCCCTCTCACCACAAGACCCTTAGTTCAACATAAAATTATAAAAATCTTTCCAAAACACTATTATATTTGTATGAGATATTCAAGTATCCTAAAAATATCACACCTCATAGGATTAATCATTTTTTCAATTGGGTTATTCCAAGGAGTAAGGATAAATTTCTAAAATCATTTTTTCATTTAAATTTCTATAAATATTCTTATTATTACTAAAAATTAATTATAACATTATAAAATAATAATATAAGTATCATAATTATAGTTATTTTGGTTTTAATTTAATAATCATCTTCTATCTTCCTCCTAACCGTTGGAAAAAATTCCATTGTTGCTCATAAATTCTCGTAGACTACCACCTCCAAGAATAAAATATTCCATTTTTCATCACCACCTCACATGGATAGATTTAAGAATTTATTTAATGAATAAATGTGATATTTATGAGGTAATTAATAATTTAGGAAATTTAAATCATTTTCTACCACCCTTCCCTCTAATTCATTTGAAAATGAAAATGTCGTGTGCGTGTACGTGTGGACTATCGCCTCCATGGATGACTTATTTTATTATCATAACCACATTAAATAGATGGTTAAGAAATATATTTTAGGAATATATATTATATTAATTATTATTATATTTCATTAATATGGTTATGAAAGGTTTAAAAAAACCAATGATCATTATAAAGTAATTCACTGATATTGGTGATTACCTGAAACGAGCTCATCACCAATTTAAATTTCATTAATTTTAACTAAATATCACATGAAATTATATTGTAAATTTATAAATAATTATGTAAATTTTATTATAATACCTTTAATAATCATTTAATGATTAATTTTTACATATGAATTGGGTTTTATGTCTTTATTATAAAATATGTGTGAAATAGTAAAAAATTACCAACATTTGATGATGAAAATAAGTGATAACATATTAATTTATAATTATTCATAGTAATTAAGTATAATAAAATTTTATTCATATGAATAATTTTTGGAAATAATCTATTAATATATTAATATTTATCAAACAGGAGGTTAGAGTGTGTCCCACCAAGAAGGGATCCAAGGTAAGTGTTTCTAACCTTGTATTTCATTCTTTGAGATATATTCCATATTACAAAAATTGTTTTATATTATGTATTTATTTATATATTAATTTTATCATACCTTTCCTGAAATTAAATGGATTTAAAAATGTACCCAATGTTTTCTTTTTCATGGGTTTTTGATTAAAGGGTTTATAAATCCATATAGGATTTTTTTTAACTCAAGGCTCACTTCATTGAATTATAATATATACTCTTAAAATTAATTTTTATATGTTTGGTTTAATAAAACCTAAGATATTATTATGTGGTACATTATCTCCCTCCTTAGGGATATTTCTTTTTAATTAAAATCTTCTTCCTTGATGAATGTCTTTCTCATAAAATTATAATTTTTCTATGAATAATTCCTCTCCTTTGCAATAAGAATTTTATCTTCCATGGTTGAATTATTTATTCCCTCCATTTATTACCATAATTTTTTTAAATCTAAATTTTTATTATTTTTTATGATCTTCATATTTATCTTTAACTCCTTACAAATGGAATATTTGTTCCCATTGTAATGATGTGGGTATCAATAGAGGTCTTTTAAAATAATAAAATGTTTTTTCTTTCACAATCACATTTTTATCATCCACTCCACATTTCATTAGGATAAACTATATATGTACTTTTCAAGAAACCATTATTGAAGATTATTTTAAAATAAAATATTTTAAAAAGGTTTAAATTTACCATTTTGGCAATTATTTTTGAATGTTACCAATAACATTATCTTTTATAACAATGTTAGAAATGGTTTCTAAAAATTTATTTATGGTTTTTATTCCATTTTTTACTTTATCTCAAAAGGATTGTTTTCATTGTATTTTTTTTCAAATAGTTACACTCTAAATTACTATATTATATTTTTATTTTTGGGGATTAAACTCAAGTTTTAAAATGATCAAACTCTTTATTCCTTCTTATATTTTGTTTTCTGAAGTGTTATTGATATAAAGTGATTTTTATCTATGTACAAATTATTTAAAATTTTCATTTTTCCCTATGAATATATGTGTAAACATAAATAAACCTTCTTTATCTAGATTTAGTATTAAATTTTCAAGGAACTTTTTCTTAAAAACCTTCACTTTTATATGGATTAATGAATTAATGTTAAAAGTATTAATGTTTTTATTTTATTTTCATACATATATGTGTGGTTTTATATTAAGTTGTGGTATGATCCTATATAGACCTTAAATTCATTGGTTACAAATACATAACTCATGAGATAATTATTTTATTATGTCGACATGATTGGTTCATAGGTTTGTTGTGTAGACATGATTGTGGGTAGATTTGTTCACATGTTTTTTTGTGGACATGATTTCTAATAGATTTATTCACATTTTTTTTGTGTGTACATGATTGTTGGTAAATTTATTCACATGATTCTATATAGTCATAGTTTTTTTATATCCTTGATCAAAATGATATGATTTTTTATAAATATGTGTATGCCAAATTTCTTCATTATATTGTTATGTTATGATCCATGGCTCAT
This sequence comes from Viscum album, assembly GCA_963277665.1. Lineage (NCBI taxonomy): Eukaryota > Viridiplantae > Streptophyta > Magnoliopsida > Santalales > Viscaceae > Viscum > Viscum album. Next base: position 223,629,136 of record OY728135.1, on the reverse strand, counting down.
TATTATCATCTCATGATTCCAAATACAGAAGACATGGTATATTTTTTATCATTTGAGATTACATGTCTTTGAACTATATTTTATAGACAAGTCCTATCATTCTATATTTTATTTATCAAATATTTCTCTTAGGATCATGTTTTCTCACATGCTTATAATCTAAAACTTAGTTTTATATAGATATGTTTTTTTTCACATACTCAATATTTTTTATCACCCATTTTTATTTTTTTATTCCCTAGGTTATAAATATGATTATAATATTGGATTTATTTTTATGGAGGCATAATATGATGAAATTATACATAAATGTTCATGGTATTTTAAAAAAAGTTGTTTATATAGCTAATCACTAAAGTCACTAAACCTTTGAGTTCTGGGATTGCTTGATTATTATGAAATGTAATGATTAAACAATGGAAATATATATAATTTTGGTTTGATCCATTTCACTTGGTATCAAATACAAAAAATAAAGTATTAGTTTTTACCACTAGATCCTAGTGTGGGTGTCTAGAGAATTTGTGTTAGTATCATAGTAGGTTAGACTCAATTTTTATGATTACATTAGTTATTTTTTATGATATAGATGATATAACATTAATGAAAATCTTATGGATCACTATAAATATGGGAAACCATCATAAAATTATTTTTAAGGTATATATTATTTAGTTCCATAGTAAAGGAATCCCTTTTTAGATACAACAAAGTTGATATGAGATCTATCAAAGATGCAACTAGGGTTAATAACCCTGAAAAGGAATTTTAGGAATTAACTTGATATTCACCATGTGAATAAGAAAGAGTGAAAGCTACACAATAGTTTAGAAAAACATGGAGGGTATTATTTGTGGATTAGTATTACTTTTATAGACTATTTCATAGGATTTGAATATATTTGGGTTAGATAACATAATAGTGAAATGAAAATGGATAACTAAGATTGAAACCTATAGATTCATAAGTTTGGATATACATTTCATTTATGAGTAACTTATTCTAAATTTATAATTTAATTTCATAAATCTATGATTTTATGTATTCATTTACATCAACTTTCCATTATTTAAAAACAATTTGGATCATTTGGAGTTCGAGTTAATAGGGGATATGATGGATAATGTTGTGATTTTCCAAATGATAAATAAAATAGGATGGAATCTTCTATAAAAAATATTTTGTTTTTGATCAACCAATTATAATAGATATGATTAAAAAAATAAACCTTAACAAACCCCCAGAATCACCAAAAAAGATAATGATATACTTTTGTGGATGTTTTGGTTAAAATGACAATGGAGGAATAAAGATTTAATTTTTTTACATGTAAATAATGTGGTAAGAAGCACCCAAGGGAATGTATCAAAATAATTAGAAAGTGTTTCAAGTGTTAAAGGATTAACCATAAATCTCATGATTGTATAATATAGATAAAGAGGTTGGATAGTAAAGCTAAAGGTATAAATGTCCCAACTAATTCTCCACACACACTTCAATGCATAAAAAGTGAGGATTTTTAGAATTACTGAAACTAGTGCCCCAGTTCTTGGGAAAAAGAGGATAATATACCCCAACAAACTCCCTTATCAGGGGAATAAATAAGAACCTATGAATTTAAAAATACTGAAGCATATCATGATAATTTTGGTACACTTATTCTCTATTCCAGATTTAGGTCATAGACACTCCACTCTATCTAGTAATTCTTCTAAGAGAATAAAATTTCCACCCTAATGACTTGATATTAGATTATTATAAAAAATTTATAATTTTATATTAATGTTATCCCAGTTTGAAGTTTATCGGAACTTTCTTTGTAAAAGTATTATAAACTCTTTTTTCAGAAGAATTTGGTGTGATTTTAGAAATACACTGTCTATATTCTCATAAACTCCATATTAATCACTATTTATATTTCAATAAAACTATTTTCATATATCAGTTAAAGGGTAACTACAAACTATCTAGGAAAATAAATTCTATTATAGGATATATAATACACAATCATAAGGAATATTAAGGTCAAATAATTATAGAAAAACTCATTATTAGGGTTCATCTATTTTGAGGAAAATGATATGCTTCCTAATTTTGTAAGGTTGATATCTCTCTTGAAATTATACCTTGATCCATGTATATGTTTTATATTCCCATATCTATTTTTATTAGTATGTTATAATTAAAATTTTGAGGATATAATTTATTTTAGGGTGTAACGTCCTGGCCTGACTTACCACTAAACTAGTAGCTCGAAAGTTTTCCAGATAACCTCAAGTGCATATCCCCAACTGCCAGTGGTTAAAAACTAGTATCTATGGTGTAAAGGTAGTTTAAAGGGGAGACTATACCCTCATAATCTGAGTGCACAGTGGTAAATAGATAGAAAAACTTACATATCATCGGAAGCGGTATAAAGTAATAATCAAAATGGTGGAACAAAATTGTAATAATAACTGAATAAATAATATTGACATTACTATTTTTACAATGACTTAAGGAAAAATGATGATACATAAGATAAATTTTTAACATATGACATGCTTTAAATTTCAATACAGAATAAGGAAAAGATAAAAAAATCCCCACGATTGATCTCCACAAGAATCCCAAACTCAAGCTCGATCCTTTCCTCCCAACTTCTAGATACAAGCAGTACAACATAAGGCAGGTCCATGACCTGGAAAAAATTACATCTACTTAGGCACCATTGGTACCCAATTAGGGTGTGAGAGATAAGTCTCATTAGGCTGGAACCCAGAGTGTCAATCCCAATCAAACCTGTGTTATGAAATTATAGTAGTGTGTAAGTAGTTATATAACAAACAAAGAAGTACTCAAAAGTAAGAAACCTATAAAGTACAGGCTTCCACATATACTCAAATAAATTTAATCAATTTAATTTAAGTGAGAAGTCACTAATGTATGATTCTGACATTCTTATTTAATGATGTTCAAATGAGGTTCCAACTCATTAATTAAATACATCTCGAGACCCGGCGCATAGCCTGACATCCCCCGTAAATATGTAATCAAGATGTCTAATCAGACCATCTATAAACCACAATCCTAACTGAATCCAAGATTGTTCTTGGTATTGGAGACACTTTATAATCCACTTAAATATATTTTAAAACATTAAAAACGTGATTATGTCCCTAACATTCCTATTTTTGAATTCAAGTATCACTCCAAGTATAATATCAACAAACACCCTACATGTTTGTCCCTAGAGAACCTCCCAGGAACCTCGTATTGCTCTAGGTGTGGTATAAAGTCCATTTCATCCAAGTATATCCTTGAAATTATTATATGGAAACCCAATGTATCAGTCATTACATATAATCAATTCCACTTGATTCTGTCCTTGAAATCCCTCATATAACTGGATCCATGTATCACCCGATATATAAGTAAAAAGTACATATGAGTCCTTCTACGACATACTCAAATGAATCCATGTATCACTCATCTTATGAGTCAAAAGTACCAATGATTCCATCCCTGGAATTAAAATAAGAATCCATGTATCACTTGGATTATAAGTCATACCTCAAGAGTTTGTCCATGACATCATTCAATAAGATCCATGTATCACCCTTGGTATATACATGGTTCAAGTCAATTGAGTCTTTCAATGGAATTATTATATGGATCCACGTATCAACCAAGGCTCTTAACCATTTAATCAAATCAACTCATTTTAAAAAATTCATTTCACATGCTAAGCTCAAAACCAAGAGCATCCTTTTACAAACTCACCTTAAGAGTGTGATCCAAGCATTGGACAACCCCATAAGGCTTGGAATTTCATCTACTCACATGGACATAATTCATATGACAATAATCATATGCATAAAAACAAATACACATCTTTAAAATAATTTAACTCGTGATGTAATATTATGGTAATGAGCATGCCATGCTTAATCAATCCATCACATAGCATGGTTTCAACTTAACTCATGAGTAATAGTAATTCAGGGGCTATTGAAATACTCACATTTCTATTTCCACTATAACAAGCCTAGCACACCTATCAAGTTAACACATGTATTAGATTTCATTTAACTCACATGGGAAAATATTTATTATAACCATATCAAGCTTAACAACCTACTACATGGCGTGGTTGTCTCTATCTCACATGGGCATAGTCATATAAAGGAAAATGATGCTTAATCAAGCAATGACATAACACAATCTGAGGTTCATGGTAACTCATCACTTCCCAATTAATCCATTTAATTCATAATTTGATTTATAAATAAATTACATGTTTGATATCCCATGACAAGGGGTAAAAAGGAACACTTGAGGGTGTCTAAGGACAAATACATTTAAGTTCTATTTAATAAGAAAACCCCAAGGGATGATTCATGTTTAATACTCTATCTGTAATGGCCCGAACCCTCCTGGTCCATTACTTTTCCAATTTCTTAGTGGTGTAGTCTTTTGGAAATCATCTTTGAGTCAGGAGGATGTGGGTTTCAGTGGCAACGTGTCACCCTAGTGTCGCCTATCAGTGTCATTGATCAGTCTTATCGATCTATTCCACCCATCAGTCTCACAGATCAGTTTCACTGATCAGCTTCATAGATCAGCTCAACAGATCAGCTTCACTGATCATCTTCACGGATCATCTTCACAGATATGCTCCATAGATCAGCTTCACTGATCAGCTTCATGTGATCAGCTTCACATATCAGCTTCACTAGTTTCACCAATTGGTCTCACCAATTAGTTTCACCCATTGGTCTCACCAATCGGTGTCTCACCGATTTGTCTCACCCATCAGTTTCACCCATCAGTCTAACCGATCAGTTTCACCCATCGTTCTCACCAATCGGTTTCACCCATGGGTTTCACCAATCAGTTTCACACATTGGTTTCACCCATCGGTTTCACAAATCAGTTTGACACATCGGTTTCACTGATCGGTTTCACCCATCAGTTTCACCGATCATTTTCACACATCGCTTTTACCCATCAGTTTCATGGATTGGTTTCACACATCGGTTTCACACATCGGTTTCACCCATTGGTTTCACTGATCGGTTTCACCCATCAGTTTCAGGGATCGGTTTAACCCATCAGTTTCAATGATCGGTTTCACACATCGGTTTCACCCATCAGTTTCATCGATTTGTTTCCCACATCGGTTTCACTGATCAGTTTCACCCATCATTCTCTTGAATTAGTTTCACTGATCGTTTCACCCGATCAGTTTCAATGATCGTCTTCACTTGATCGGTTTCACTAATCAACTTCACGGGATTAGCTTCACCTTATCAGCTTCACCTGATCAGCTCCACCAATCGGTTTCACAGATCTGTCTCACCAATAGGCCATAGAGGGGTGTCATGGTTTCCTTCCCTTTTTTTCCATAACGCCACTTTTATGTATTTTAACCTTTTTAAAGTGGTTTAAGGATGATTTTATCACCATAAACAATGTTTTAAATCCTCTAAAAGTGGGTAAACCCTCAACGGATCAGTTTTACTCTCTTTAAATGAAAACCATTAATGCATAATAGTTATGGCCACCCCTCCGATGATAATTATTAAATAACAATTAATTCCATCATGTGTAACCATCCAACCTTGTGGTGAAACTACGATCCTCCATTAAATCCGTTCAAAATTCATATCTCATAACTCCAGGATCTCACCTTTTTATCACACGAGAATTCCTTCTTTCTTCTTCTTGGATGGTCTCTTTCTATTCCCTAGTACATTTGGATTCCCCCCATTCCTGTGGCTAGTGGCATTCCTATGATGGATCCTTTCCTACTCATTCTTGGAGTCCTCAGAGTTTCTCCCATGCAAGTCGTGCATCCCCAGTTATTGGAATGAGGAGAAAAAAATTGATTATTGATCATTATGTAGGGTTATTACTTCGTCTCTCTTTATTGTGTGTCATGCAGTGTGGGTATGAGGATGTTTCTGTAGGATGGATGAAGCCAAACCTTAACAAAGATAATAAATGGTTTTAAAGAATGAAGGGGTGTGTTTGATAATGATGTGGTACTATTTTACCTCTACTTATATATTGTGAATTTTATGGGCTTATGTCCACTAAAAATCGTGGTCATTGGTGGTCCTTTCATTCACACTAATGAACCTCTATTTTCTGGATATTTCTGTGATTGAATGGATGTAACATTAAAAATAGTTAATCATATAAAATTGGTTGGTTAAATGGATTCCTGATGAACAATAATCCTTGTGTGATCACCCCGATTAACCAAACAGAAAAAAGAAACTTAATGAATGGTGTGGTTAAATAATAAAAAACCCCTTTCTCTATTCTGATGATGTGTATGGTGGTTCTGCTTAATGATTTTGATGTGACATGGATGAGGATGGTATCCTCAGTTGGGGTGCAGTTGTTGGATTTTGGATCTATGGCCATGAGGGGTTGTATGTTGGGTCTTTGTTTGGTTCCAGTACTTCAAGAAATCTCATAGATCCATTTTTTTGTTGTGACTTTACAAGAGAACCATGTGTGAATTCTTAATTTGGTTCTTGGATGTGTTTTTCCTTCCACAGCTTGTGGTTATTCTTGTTAGTTTCCCTGTAGTGAATAATTATTTAAATTAAATCAGTTGAATATGAAAACAAGGCTGCGTTCAATGGGGAAATTTTTTTGGGAAGGATTTGTGACTTGGTTGTGGCAGTGGTGCTTCTTATGAATGAATAGTGATGAGGTTGTTTGTGTATGGGCTGGTCTTGGAACCCCATGGTTGGGAAGAGTGTTTGGTTACCTGTATGTATAATTTAGTTCTTATGTTTCTTATTCTCTCCCCACCCATGTAGAGTGCTTCATGATGAACACCCCATTTTCAGGGGGAGGGTGTTTTTTACAACACTCGTATGAGTGACAGGTTATTAGCTCCTTTTATGATCCCTTCCTCGAGTATCCCAAGACTCTTTAGGTAGGATGTGATGGTCTGAGGTCCATTTTATCCTAATATTCTTTGGGCATGTTACGTAGTGGTGGTTGGCCTAGGTGTGTGTGGGCGGGTTGTTTCATAAGTGTCTTTGGGATGAGGCCAAGGTGTCTTCGAGCATAGTAGTATTTGTTTAGGCCCAGGTGTCTGTGGGCGTGGTTACGTGTGGTTGTTGTGGCCCAGATGATTGTGGGCGGGATGTGTGGTTGTATAGCCTAGGTGTGTGTGGGTGGGGTATGGCAATGGGACTATAGTGAGAATGGTGGGAGAGTTCTAACGTGTAGGATGTCTTCAATATCCTGTGGTAAAGTGGCGCGGGGTTCCCAAATATCGATGTGCTATTAATATTACTTTACTTGAAATTCATTATTTGGGGAGTGATTCTTAGTGAGGTTGGGGGGATAGTTTCCTTTCTAGTTGTTTTTTATCTCCTTTTCTCACAGGGAATTAGAATGCATCCCCACTTGTGCATGAGATCTTTTGGTTTTCCCTACTAGGTATACTCGTATACTCACCTTACATATATAAACTACTTTCTGGTTTCCAGGAGGACTTCGAGGGACGTTCTGACCCCTATTAGCTCAGATGTTGGGACTATTGACATTGATGTTTTCTTTTTCTTTTGGTATTTCCCCTTTGGATTTTTCATATACTTGTAACACCTTATTATTGGAACATGCATATGGGAATGGATTGTTTTGGCTTTAATTTTACTTCCATTTTTGGTGTTGTTTGGAATTTACTATCTTATCTCACGATCCTACTAAATAAAATGGTTAATGTCATCCATTTTATGTGTGATTCTATACCTTTGGTGCTAGTCACCACTCCAGGATCTTTTGAAGGTGGGTCTTAAGAGTCATTATATCTTCTTAAACGAGAAGAAGGAAGGGTCAAGAAATCTGGTGTCCCTTCCCTCATCATGGGGAAGGTGGTTTGTGATAGAATGGTATCAAAGGCGATGGTTGAGAGATAAGATGGAGCTCGGGGTTAGGCATGTGAGGATTTCATTAGATGGTAGGGAAACAGTGTTATGAAATATTGGTGCATAAAATAGGCTAGGGAAAACTGGCTAGGATAATGGATTTACCCCCCCCCCCATGATCTGATTCAAGGACTCAGGACCTACCAAACGACCAAGTGAGGATACACTGAATGAAGGGTAGAGACCCTATGAAAGGTACATGCATCATAATGACTTGTGTTCTTGTGTGTCTGGGTGTTCTATGAATTTAAATAAATATAATGATTATGAATTTGTTTGTAAAGAAAATCCTCTACGCTACTTGTGCTTAATCATTCCTTGTTTAGGTTGCAGGTATGGCACCCAAAGGGTGACCACGATTAGTTTGGGTGATCAAGGCCTAAAATACTGATTTGGATGATCAGTAGAGGGCAGATTGAGAGGTGGAGGACGCCCAGTGCCATAGGATGCTTCGTACCTTTCAACAGAAGACCCTCGAGAAGTACGAGGGCAGCGTCTTGGCCATGGAGATAGAGAGTTGGCTCGAGGAGATGGCAATAGCTTTTAACTTGATCCGAACTCCGATGGAGTACTGGGATCCTCTAGACTTAAGATATATATGGGGAGCATCATGTCGGTGGTGGACTCCATATCATGGGGAGAAGAGGGAGGCTAAAGATTTGTGGACTGACTTCGAGAGGGAATTCTAGGTGGAATTCCTATCTTCCACAATGAAGGTGGAAAATAGGTAGGATTTACTCTCCCTTCAGCAGGGGAGAATGTCAATGAGGGAGTTGGGGATCAAATTCAAGGATCTTCTTCATATTGATATTGACCTTTTTTCGGATGAGGAGGCTTGGGCGAGAAGTTTAGCGGAGGCACTCTATACTTCTCTTCAGTATGTTATTACTCTCTTCACCCTATCGATGTACATGGAGGTTCAAAAGATGGATGAAGTGGAAGGGAGGATGCACATGTTGGGAGGTGTGCTACGAGAGGGGATCCAGTTGGGCTCGTCAAAGGCAAAGGCCTTCCGTAGTAGGCCTCCAACATCAGGACCTTCTAGGTTTCAACCAGTGGGGAGAAGGCCCCTGCAGTTATAGTTTTGATATCCTAGTCCTCTCCCTTTCACTGTGGGTCCAAGAACGAGGTAATTCATCTATTGCAGCCATGGGAACCTTTGGAATCAGTGTTAGGACCAAGTGTAGTACAATAGGTGTAGGCAAGTTTAGCTCCCACCTCAGCAACAACAGTTGCAGCTAGGCCCTTTCAGGAGCAGCAGTAGGGATAGTGAGTTCCCGCTCTTCTGAGAGCAGATGTGGCAGGAGTAGGTTGACCCTAGGGTGATCCTCTCAAGGACCTCAACGAGGGCATGGTCAGGGAGGTAGCCGACAACTGAGAGGTAGAGGAGCTGGGCGTAGGCAGTATTACGCCGCAGAGGCAGCAGTTCTAGAAGGGTCGGATGTTTTTCGAGGTATGATCAGCTTGTTTAGCACTCTTACTTGTGCCTTGTTTAATTCAGAAGCCTCGCACTCCTTTTTTGCACCCGGTCTATCATGCCTTGGGCCTTGACGTAGATAGACTCTCAATGATCCTGGTGCTAAGTATGCTAGTTGGGGGTTATACCATCCTATTTAATGTTTGTCGAGGATGTAGACTGTTGTTGGGGCCACATCAGTCTAGTGGGGATCTCCTTCTTCTGCAAATGCAACCATATGATGCCATCCTAGGCATCGATTTGTTGTTTTTTTGTTCATGTTGTTATTTAATGATTCTGTAAAAGATTCATATTCTCCAATTAGGATGGCCAGCGTGTGGATTTTGTTGGAGGGCATAGTTTTCATGTGGGTAGCGTTGTGTGGAGCCACTTTTTTCTAAGTTGGCTGAGCTTTCAGAAGAATCAATGGATGCTGAGATGTTGGATGTTTTGGGAGTTGTCAAAGAGTTCCTAGACATTTTTCTCGAGGAGGTTGTGACTCTTCCCCATTGATTGAAGTTGAGTTTGAGATAGAATTAAAGCCTGGTGCACGTCCGATTTCAATGTCTCCTTATCATATGGCTCCTTCTATGTTTCGGGAGTTTCAAATTCAGATTGACAAGATGATGTAGAAGGGTTTTGTTCTACCCAGCATGTCGCAATGGGGTGCTCCAGTATTGTGTGTGAAGAAGGAAGATGGTGGTCTTAGGCTTTGCATAGACTACCAGAGACTGAATATGTTAATGGTAAAGAACTGTTACACTCTCTCGAGGATAGACGATCTCTTTATCTAGATGAGGGGAGCAGGTTGGTTCTCTATGATCAATCTGCGGTGTGGGTATCACCAGTTAAGGGTGATGGACAATGATATCCTGAATACTACTTTATGGTGTAGTTATGGGTAATTTGAGTTCATTGTCATGTCGTTCGGTGTTACGAATGCACCTGCTATGTTCATTGGGCTCATGAACTCTGTTTTCATTGAGTTTTGGGACTGTTTCGTCATTGTGTTCATCGATGAAATTTTTATCTACTCAAGATCAGAAGAGAAACATACTAAGCACCTCAGGATGTTCTTGGAGATCCATCGACATCAATAGCTCAATGGGAAATTTTACAAGTGCAAGTTCATGACACGAGAAGTGCATTTCCTTCGACATGTGATGTCTCAGCAAGGGGTATCAGTTGATCCGTCAAAGGTTGAAATGGTTGTTTCTTGGGAAGCACCCAAGAATGTGACAGAGGTTCGTAGTTTTCTAGGTCTGGAAGGATATTATTGGACGTATGTTCCCAAATTCTCTCAAGTTGCAAATACTTTGACAACTTTGAAAAAAAAGGACTAGGCCTTCGTGTGGTGTGAGTGTCGGGCAGCTTTCAACTATCTGAAGGAAAGTCTGGACAGTGTTCCAGTACTCATGTTACCATAGAAAGGGGTGTTTTATGAGGTGTTTTGTAATGCTTTTGGACTTGGCCTGGGGTGTGTGCAGATGCAGTAGTGTACTGCTAGAAATACAGCCTTTCCCAACTGTTCTGAACCATTGGGAAATGTTGCAGAACCGTTGTTATATGTTATACCAACGGTTCTGCAAACCATAGGGAAGTAAGCCTTTGGGAAAGGTTTTCCCAACGGTTTATTGTGAACTGTTGGGATAGGGTGGGGAAATCCTAACCTATCCCAACGGTTTGGCTTGAACCGTTGGGAAATCCCAAGGATTCCCCTCTTTCCCAACGGTTCATTTAACCATTGGGAAAGGATTTTTACCAATGGTTCAATGAACTGTTGGTAAAAAAGGAACCAAGATGTTATGCCAACGGTTTTGAACCGTTGGCAGAGCCTATGCTGTACAAATTGCACAACAGCCTGCAATTTGCACAGTAGGTCTGCAATTTGCACAGGAGGCCTCATTTTGTGCCCTCCCATTTTCAATCCAATTATTATACCTGCAATAAAATAACACATACATATACAATTATTGTACCTGCAATAACCAACTAACACATACATATAGAGAACATATTCATACACATTTAACATATAATGCTAGAACTATACACATCCATAATTAAATTAGAATTCATAACATAATTATAAACATACATAATTCATTTAGAATTCAATTTAATCTTTAGATGACAATTATATGTGGAATCTAGAAGTCAATTCATAATTTGATCGGTTTTTTGTATACCATATATTTTTACCTGAAATGATGTCCCTTTTAAACAAAATACATACACCGGGAGTTCTACCGGCCACACTGCACCTCGGATTGAGGCAGGGTTGACTCGTACACATCACATATGACCAATGGATCATTTTGCTAAAGTATCGACACAATCCGAATTCGTTTGGTCGGTTTTCCATATGCCAATTGATGTTTTTCAATTAAAATGACGTCCTTTTGAAACAAAAGGCAGACACATTGAGTGGTGCCGGCCACACCGCGTCTCAGATTGAGGCGGGTTTTACTCGTACACGTCACATATGACCCATGGATCAGTCTCCTAAAGTTTCAACGGAAACCGAATTTGTTTGGTCAGTTTTCCATATGTACTTAAAATATTGTCCATTTTAAACAAAAGAGAGCCACTTAGAGTGATTCCGGTAACACTATGCCTCCAATTAAGGCGGGGTTAACTCGTAAACATCACATATGACCCATTTATTGTTGTGATAAAGTATCGACACAATCCAAATGCGTTTGGTCGGTTTTCCGTATGTCAGTTGATGTTTTTCACTAAAAATGACATCCTTTTGAAATAAAAGAGAAATAATTTGAGTGGTGGTGGCCACACCACACCTCGGATTTAGGCAAAGTTGACACGTACACATCACATATGACCCATGAATCATTGTGATAAAGTATCGACACAATCCGAATGTGTTTGGTCAGTTTTCTGTATGCTAGTTGATGTTTTTCAATTAAAATGACATCCTTTTGAAACAAAAGGTAGAAACTTTGAGTGGTTCCTACCACACAACGTCTCATATTGAGGCGGGGTTTATTATTACACTTCACATATGGCCCATGAATCATTATCCTAAAGTTTCAATGGAAACAAAATGCGTTTGGTCGGTTTTCCGTATGTACTGAAAATGTTGTCCATTTTAAACAAAAGAGAGCCACTTAGAGTGATTCCAGCCACACCATACCTCCTATTAAGGCGGGGTTGACACTTACACGTCACATATGACCCATGGATCGTTGTGCTAAAGTATCGACACAATCCAAATGTGTTTGGTCGGTTTTCCGTATGCTAGTTGATGTTTTTCACTTAAAATGACGTCCTTTTGAAACAAAAGCCAGACACATTTAGTGGTGGAGGCCACACCGCACCTCATATTGAGGCGGGGTTGACTTTTATAGGTCACATATGACCCATGGATCGTTTTTATAATGTATCAACACAATCCAAATGCGTTTGGTCGGTTTTCTGTATGCTAGTTGATATTTTTCAATTAAAATGACGTCCTTTTGAAACAAAAGGCAGATACTTTGAGTGGTACCGGCCACACTGCGTCTCAGGTTGAGGTGGGGTTGATTCGTACACGTCACATATGAACCATGAATCGTTCTGCAAGAGTTTCAACAGAAACTGAATGAGTTTGTTCGGTTTTCTGTATGTACTTAAAATGTTGTCCATTTTAAAAAAAAGAGAGCCCCTTAGAGAGATTCCGGCCACACCGTGCCTCAGATTAAGGCAGGGTTGACTCTTACACGTCACATATGACCCATGGATCATTGTTCTAATGTATCTACACAATCCAAATGCGTTTGGTCACTTTTCCATATGCAAGTTGATATTTTTCACTTAAAATGACATCCTTTTGAAACAAAAGACAGACACTTTGAGTGGTGGCGGCCACACCGCACCTCGTATTGAGGCGGGGATGACTCTTACACATCACATATGACCCATGGATTGTTGTGCTAATGTATCAACACAATCCGAATGTGTTTGGTTGGTTTTCTGTATTCCAGTTGATGTTTTTCATTTAAAATGACGTCCTTTTGAAACAAAAGGCAAACACTTTGAGTGGTGGCGGCCACACCATGCCTTGGATTGAGGTTTGGTTGACTCGTACATGTCACATATGAGCCATGGATTGTTTTACTAATGTATCGACACAATCCGAATGCATTTGGTCGGTTTTCCGTATGCCAGTTGATGCTTTTCAATTAAAATGACATCCTTTTGAACCAAAAGGCAGACATTTTGAGTGGTGTCAGCCACACCGCATCTCAGATTGAGGTGGGGTTGATTCATACACGTCACATATGACCCATGAAACGTTCTCCTAAAGTTTCAGTGGAAACCGAATGCGTTTTGTCGGTTTTCCGTATGTACATAAAATGTTGTCCATTTTAAACAAAAGAGAGCCACTTAGAGTGATTCTGGCCACATCGTGCCTCTTATTTAAGAGGGTTTGACTCGTACAAATCACATATGACCCATGGATCGTTGTGCTAAAGTATCGACACAATATGAATGTGTTTGGTAGGTTTTTCGTATGCTACTTCATGTTTTTCACTTAAAATGACATCCTTTTCAAACAAAAGACAGACACTTTGAGTGGTGGAAGCCACACCGCGCCTCGGATTGAGGCGGGGTTGACACGTACACATCACATATAACTCATGGATCATTTTTCTAAAGTATCGACACAATCCAAATTCGTTTGGTTGGATTTCCGTATGCCAGTTGATGTTTTTCAATAAAAATAACGTCCTTTTGAAACAAAAGGCAGACACTTTGAGTGGTACCATCCACACCGCATTCCAGATTGAAGTGGGGTTGATTCGTACACGTCACATATGACCCATGAATCATTATTCTAAAGTTTCAACAGAAACCAAATGCGTTTGGTCGGTTTTCCCTGTGTACTTTAAATGTTATCCATTTTAAACAAAAGAGATCCATGTAGAGTGATTCCAGCCACACCGTGCTTCATATTATGGCGGGGTTGACTCGTACACGTCACATATGACCCATTGATCGTTGTGCTAAAGTATCGGCATAATCCGAATGCATTTGGTCACTTTTCCATATGCCAGTTGATATTTTTCACTTAAAATGACGTCCTTTTGAAACAAAAGACAGACACTTTGAGTGGTGGCGGCCACACCATGCCTCAGATTGAGGTGGAGTTGACTCGTACACGTCACATATGACCCATGGATTGTTGTGCTAAAGTATCGACACAATCTAAATGTGTTTTTCAGTTTTCCGTATGCCAGTTAATGTTTTTCAATTATAATGACGTCCTATTGAAACAAAAGGCAGACTCTTTGAGTGGTGGCAGCCACACCGCACCTCGGATTGAGGCGGGGTTGACTCGTACACGTCACATATGACCCATGGATTGTTGTGCTAATGTATCGACACAATCTGAATGCATTTGGTCAGTTTTCCGTATGCCAGTTGATGTTTTTCAATTAAAATGGCCTCCTTTTGAAATAGAAGACAGACACTTTCAGTGGTTTTAGCCACACCGCGTCTCAGGTTGAGGCGGGGTTGATTCATACACGTCACATATGACCCATGAATTGTTCTCCTAATGTTTCGACAAAAACAAAATGAATTTGGTCTGTTTTCCGTATGTACTTAAAATGTTGTCCATTTTAAACAAAAGACAGACACTTTGAGTAGTTGCAGCCACACCGCACCTCAGATTAAGGCAGGTTTGACTCGTACATGTCACATATGACCCATGGATTGTTGTGCTAAAGTATCGACAGAATCCGAATGTGTTTGGTCAGTTTTCCGTATGCCAGTTGATGTTTTTCAATTAAAATGACGTCCTTTTGAAACAAAAGGCAGACACTTTGAGTGGTGTCAGCCACACCACATCTCAGATTGAGGTGGGGTTGATTCGTACACGTCACATATGACCCAAGAATCATTCCCCTAAAGTTTCAATTGAAACTGAATGTGTTTGGTCGGTTTTCCATATGTACTTAAAATGTTTTCCATTTTAAGCAAGAGATAGCCACTTAGAGTGATTCCGGCCACACCATGCCTCAGATTAAGGCAGGTTTGACTCATACACGTCACATATGACCCATGGACCGTTGTGCTAAAGTATCGACACAATCTGAATGCGTTTGCTCAGTTTTCCGTATGCCAGTTGATGTTCTTCACTTAAAATGATGTCCTTTTGAAACAAAAGACATACACTTTGAGTGGTGGCGGCCACACCACCCCTCGGATTGAGGCGGGGTTGACTCATACACGTCACATATGACCCATGGATCATTGTGCTAAAGTATCGACACAATCCAAATTCGTTTGGTCGGTTTTCCGTATTCCGGTTGATGTTTTTCAATTAAAATGACGTCCTTTTGAAACAAAAGGTAGACACTTTGAGTGGTGGAGGCCACACCGCACCTCGGATTGAGACGGGGTTGATTCTTACACGTCACATATAACCCATGGATCATTATCCTAAAGTTTCAATGGAAACCGAATGTGTTTGGTCGGTTTTTCATATGTACGTAAAATGTTGTCCATTTTATGAGAATCCTCATGTGTCTATTAGTGGAATGGTATTTACTTAAAATCTTGTGGACATTTATATAAAATATTTTTATATCATTCTAATAATTGATTAGATTTTAGTTTATCATGCTATGAAACATTTCGGAGCTAACAATGTCATGCCCAATGAATACATCTCTTTTATAACATACTAAGAATCTAGGATATTGATTAGATGTGTAAATGTGATTTACATTGATTATCATGATGAAAATAAATGAAATATATATTATAGATTTTATAGTATTAAATGAAATCAAGGAGGGTGGGGGGCTGTCTGGTGGGGCTGTCCGGGGGGCTGTCTGGTGGGTGTCCGGGGGGCTGTCCGGGGCGTGTTTGGGGGGTTGTCCGAGGTCCAAGGAGGAGGGTGGGGGATGTCTGGGGGGCTTTCCGAGGGGCTGTTTGGGGTCCAGGGAAGAGGGTGGGGGCTGTTCGAGGGCCTGTTCAGGGGGCTGTCCGGGGGACTGTCCGGGGGCTGTTCGGGGGTGTTCGAGGGGTTGTCCGGGGTCCAAGGAAGATGGTGGGGGGGCTATCCAGGGGCTGTCTGGGGGCTGTCCGGGGGGTTGTCCGGGGTCCAGGGAGGAGGGTGGGGGGGCTGTCTGGGGGACTGTTCGGGGGGTTGTCCGGGGGCTGTCCGGGGGTGTTCGGGGGTGTTCGGGGGGTTGTCCGGGGTCCAAGGAAGAGGGTGGGGGCTGTCCGGGGGGCTGTGTGGGGGCAGTCCGGGGGGGCTGTCCGGGGTCCAGGGAGGAGGGTGGGGGGGCTGTCCGGGGGGCTGTTCGGGGGGCTGTCTGGGGGCTGTCCGGGGGGTGTTCGGGGGGTTGTCTAGGGTCCAAGGAAGAGGGTGGTGGGGCTGTCCGGGGGGCTGTCTAGGGGGCTATCCGGCAGGGCTGTCCGGGGTCCAGGGAGGAGGGTGGGGGGATGTCCATGGTCAAGGAAGGAGGGGGGTTCCCAAACACACAAGCACTAAAAGACAACAAAATCCATAAAAATAGATAATATATAAAAATAACTCAACTCCAATACTATACTACGAGTCTAGATAAAACCAACAACTAGAATAGATTAAATATAAAATCTCAGTAATATCAGTCAAAAATGTAATGGATCAACTTGTCCAACATCACCATCACCATCATCACCATCATCATCACCCTGGTCCTCGTCCCCATCATCGTCCTCACCCTCCTCTTCCTCACCCTCCTCCTCACCCTCGCCACCCACCTCGCCCTCCTCCTCTCCCTCCTCTTCTGCATCAGACTCCTCACCATCATCATCGTCAAGCTAGACATCATCCTGACCACCACTAGAACTACCACCTGGTGCACCATATATAGAACTTATCGACAACATATACTCATCAAAAGCTGGGATGGCCTCTACGGGAAGTGTTGGACGTAGAACTTCAATAAATATAATAAACGCATTGTTTGCCCTAGAAGACTGTTTTTCCGTCTCTGTGGCCCTTTTCTCAGCCTGTTATGCTTGTTCCCTAACTTGATACAGCTCGGTGGCACTACATCTTGTACCTGAGGAGGGCCAATACCTCGCCGGGGCTATCCTAGGTCGGCAGCATACTCTTCCAGAATTCTCCTCTCCCAACACATGATGTAAGTGATCTATTGGCCCAAAATTATCTGGTTCTTGGGCATAGAGGGCCTCTAAAGAATCCTGTTACAAATATAAATATATCATTAAGTTACAAAATATATATTAAAATATAAATTCAATAGATTAAAACTTACAATCTGTTGCTGAGTCACTTCGTTGACGGCACTTCCATCCTTTTTCCGTCTACTCGAGCAAAAAAGTTTTGCTCGAGGCACATATCCTTCAATATTTTGTATTTTCCTCTACAATGACATGGAAAACTAAAGTTATATGAAAACTTTATCAAAATATTAAATAATTGAGGAAACAAAAGAAAGTGTAAGTCGTAAAGAAAACTTATAAACAATTGTCATACCTACTTCCTCTCATGATTAGGCATTGTAGTGCGTCCCAGTGTGTGGAGGTATTTTTTTGCATCAATGTTCTTTTTATTTTTTCCAGATGATTCCTAAATAAAATTCAAAAATTCAACAGATAGTATTAATTAAAATCATGAAAGTTATTATTTAAATACCTCAAATTTTATTAATACATAAAACTGGGTACTCGTCCAATGAGTAATCATCTGACGATACTGCTCTATTGGACAATCATCCACCACTGGTACCATCTCTAACTCAGTGCCAACTCTAGCAAGCTAGCCAATATACAACTCATGATTGTAGGCTCTCCAAAGCTCACCTAAATTCTTTAGACGTTCCGGTCGTGCACCCTCACCATCGGGAAAATTAAATCGAAGCTGAAATCAAAATATTAATTCATATAAATACAAAAATAATTCATGGCATTAAATAGAACAGATTGTTTTACCAATATCTCTGCCCAAGCTCTATCCTTGACCTCATGTGGCAAATTTATCCACAATAGCGAGCTGATGGGAATGATGTCGGAGTATTTGGCAAAAGTCGCCAAAAAACTCCGAAATTGCTACCCTGTTTTCTCAACCATTTGTTTGTCTTCATTATAATCCACCATAACCTGTGTGCGGCAGTTCCACAGCAAACACATGCGTGTACGCCCTTGCCCACGCCTCCTGTCAGTAGATGTATCTGTCATGAAAGAAAAACAAATATTTTATCAAAACATGTTATAATGAAAATAAATATTGCTATAAAAATTTGTTAGGGTTCTATAAATATACAAGTGCCGGTCTGATCGATGAGTGCCGCTGGATCCACAGAAACTGATGGAACACCCTGTGGTGGAACAGGAGTCGAAGAAGATGGAATATAAAAGCTCGGAGAGATAGAAGTAGAAGGAAAAGAAGATGGGACAACTGTCTAACCGGATGCTGACTGGGGAGTGGAAATCATCACGGGATGTGAAAATGATGGGCCAAAAGATGCAGAAGGTAGAGAAAACATGGGAGGCCTAAATATCTCATGTGTCCCTAATGACACACCAGGATCAGAATGTGGGAAGTATGACATGTCAGTGGGAGGGGCAAGGTCTAGTCGGGTATGCGCAGCTGCTCGTCCACCTCTGGTACGAACCCTCCTCGTACCACCGGCCTGAGTACTAGGACCAGTACTAGGCTCCTCGTCGAATAACTGTCGACGTATAGGTGGATGCTAGAAAAATGTTTACAAAAAAATTAATCACATGACATTATATATTATTTAAATATATCAATTTGAAATAAATTACTCACTACAGGCAATAATGATGGAATTCCCAAATCCTTCATTCGACGATTGTTCTCCATCATTTTTTTCCTTCGTCTCTCTTCAATTGGCTTCATTTCCTACTTTTGAAAACAAATATGTAATTAATTAGAAAAAGGAAACTAATGTGTAACCCAAAAAACTAAATATATGAGGGAATAGAGGGATTCATTGGTAATTTAGCTATCAATTGTTTTAGAAGAGCTTGAATGGATTTAATAAATCATACAAGTTGTAATGTTCACCAAGTTAGAAATATTGTTTGACTATGTTTGAATACAGTTCAATTCCAAATTAGAAAATGAAATTCAAATAAAACTGCAACAATAAACATTGAAAATTCACATAATGGTCAAGTCAGCTATCAATTTTTTTAGAAGAGCTTGAATGGATTTAATAAATCATACAAGTTGTAATGTTCACCAAGTTAGAAATATTGTTTGACTAGGTTTAAATACAGTTCAATTCCAAATTAGAAAATGCAATTCAAATAAAACTACAACCAATAAACATTGAAAATTTACATAACGGTCAAGTCAGCTATCAATTGTTTTAGAAGAGATTGAATGGATTTAATAAATCATTCAAGTTGTAATGTTCACCAAGTTAGAAATATTGTTTCACTATGTTTGAATATAGTTCAATTCCAAATTACAAAATGAAATTCAAATAAAACTGCAACCAATAAACATTGAAAATTCACATAACGGTCAAGTAAGATAAAACATATTTATGATCAATACTAAATCAATTTGAATATTACCAAACTTAACAACCCAACTCGAGGTAAACCAAAATAATTGAGAACATGGATGAATGATTATATATATTTTCAACCACAACTCCAGGTTCACAATCAACTCTGAAAATTGAGCTGTTTGAGTCATCAAAAGAAATAAATGGATTAATTCCAATGGCACTAGGGACAGTGTCAATTCCATCATCACCATCATAAAAAATATGTCTTGGAATTACTTCAACTATGACACCAAATTCAGGTCGAAGTTGGTCTTTGACGTAAAAAACTTGTTTAGTCATTGATGCCAACACATATGGTTCTTCGGTAGAAAGAGTGCGAGTCATATTAATTACTCGAAATCCACAATCATCAATAAATTTTCCATGTATCGTCATCGAATCAAACCAATGAAATTTCATCATTATGACTCGTCCATGAGAGTAATAATCAAATATTATTATTTTCTCAACAACTCCATAATAACCCACATTTTCAAATCGCGGTATACTATCTTATGCACTGCCATAACAATCTGTTGTGGCAGTAACCATTACACCATCATGTTTTGTTCTCTTGTTCTTTGCTCATTTAGTGACAATAAATTTGTACCCATTGATAACAATTGATTTACAGTCACGAACCATGGTATTAGGACCAAAATCCAAAGCTCTTATTTCCTCAGAGATAGAAAAAGCAAACAAAATCAATACCTACAATATAAATGACTATTAAACTTAATTAAATATTGATATAATTGTTTTAAACATTAATTTTTTTATACCTTAAATTTTAACCAAGAAGAAAACTCTTTGCTATGAAAATTCTCTCTCCTTCTCAAAGATAAAGAACGATGCTTCCTATTTATCATTATTTTATGTTCCTTGTAGATAAAAAATATGAATAGTTTAACAGATATATATGTAAGATATACATAATCAATTTAGTTACCTGATATAGTCATCGAACAAATCACAGTTGAACAAAACTGTGCGATGTGCCATCTCCCGCTCTTCATGGCTTAATGTCTTCAATGTATATGATCTAGGAATTCCTCCTGTTTGACGAAGTGATGTAAAACTGGGTTCAATTTTCTCATACTATTCTTCTTCATTTCTCATTTGTTTGTTCAATCATGTAGTAAGATCAAACAAATAAATCGAGCAGAAATCCATACATTCTTGAGCCAAGTAACCGTTCACGATAGAACCTTCGGGATGATTTCTGTTTCGGACATAAGACTTTAATGTGAACATATTTCTTTAAGTTGGATACATCCAACGAAAAGAAACAGGTCCTCCGAGAGGTATTTCAGTGGGAATATGGATAGTCAGATGCAGCATGCATGTGAAAAATGATGGAAGAAATATTTTCTCCAACTCACACAAAATTAATGGGGAATCTGTCAACATTTTTTGCAAGAAAGACTTAGACAACTTTTTAGCACAAAGATCTCTAAAAAATGGAACAACCGAATAACAACCACCCTTACATTATTGGACAAAATGTGATGGATTGCTATTGGACGAAACTCATGCTGTAGAACGTGATAATCATGAGTCTTTAAAGATTTTAGCTTCAACTCTCTTCTGTTGACCCGTTTAGATATGTTGCTTGAATAGCCATCTGGAATTATAATAGTCTCTAATACTTCCAGAAATTGTTTTTTTTCATAGGTTCCATCACATAAGAAGCACATGGAAGTTGCCATTTATTTTCACTGATACGCACTGGATGTAATTATGGTCTGATGCCCCAATCCACAAAGTCACGCTGAGATTGTAAATCATATTTTTTCTTCCCTTTGACATTTAGAAGAACTGAAATAAACATTTCACATATATTCTTTTCAATATGCATTACGTCTAAGTAATGACGTAACAAATTGGTTGACCAATAAGGCAAATCAAAAAACAATACTCATCTTCCTCCAATTGTAACAGGTTTCAGTGGAAACATTCTTTCTCTTTCCAGATTTCATTTGACCCTTCCCGAATGAAAAACTAAAATCATTCAATTCATTAAGCACGTCAGTTATAGACATACACTGAGGTGGATCATTGGTCACTATGGTATTATCAAATCTTCAACGATTCATTCTATATGGATGATCCTTTGGCATGAATCGTCAATGTCCCATAAAACTGAAACTACAGCGATGCTTCAGTCTTCTAGATCGTGTATTCTTCATACAAACTGGACATGCCAATTTTACCTTTCGTGCTCCATCCAGACATCATTGCATAAGCCAGAAAATCATTGATCATCCACATAAGCGCAGCTCGCATCTGAAATATGTATTTTGAACATGCATCATATGTGTGCACACCCACATCCCAAAGAAGTTTCAACTCTTTTATTAAAAGTTTCATGTACACATCAATATCAATGTCGGGATCAGAAGGAACAGATATGAGTCTACTCATGAAAGTGAAAGGTTTTTTCATACACAACCATGGGGGAAGATTATAAATGTGTATAAAAACTGGCCATGTACTATGAGAAGAAAGCATCTGCCCAAACGGATTAAAACTGTCGCAAGAAAGACCCAGCCACACATTATGCAGATCAGCTGCAAAATCAGGATGTCGAGCATCAAATCTCTTCCATGAAAATCCATCTGCAGGATGAACCATCTCATCATTAGTCTTCTTTCTCTTGGTATCATGCCATCTCATTTTTATTGATATATCATCAGACATAAAAAGATTCTGGAGTCTGGGGATCAATGGAAAGTGCCACATTACTTTCTGTATAACGTGGGATGTTGTTCCATCAGATTTTGACTTCCAGCGGGATGTTCCACATTTTATACAATCATTTAGTTCAGCGGTTTCCTCCCAGAATAAACTGCAATCTTTCAGGAAAGCATGAATTTTGTTTCTGGAAAATCCAAGTTCCTCAACTAACATCCATGCCATATAGTGGTTTGAGGGAATATCTACATCATCTGGAAGTAAATCCTTCAAGAGGGTAAGAATTTAATCGATTGTTGTAATAGAAATCCCATACATAGTTTTCCCATGAAACAATCGGATTAAAAATTCCATCTTTTTCATTTTATCGCATTGCCGATATACTGGAGTCATGGCAGCATCATTCAATTTTTTCACACTATCAATATCATCATTTTCACTAAATGCATCATCTGTGCTCATATCGATGTCTTCTTGAGTCGAAATCCTTTCTTTTTCATGATGATGAATAAGTGGAAGCTGATCATCTAACAAATTCTCCATTCTAGTCTTTTCATTTCGATCATCACCAATTTGAGATTTCATTTTCTCCTTATTGTGATACCACACAAAGTAGTTTTCTTGAAAACCTTTTTTAGTTATGTGGAAGCTGACTTCTTCACGGCTCAACCAAGGTCTACCAACACAATTGGAACATGGGTAGTGTATGCGACCACTATCTGAAGCATTGTGAAATGAAAAATCTATAAAGCTCTCCAAATTGTTTTAAAAATCGCTTGAGATTTGATCGGTTTCATACATCCAACTTCTTTCCATTCTGTAAAAAGAATTTATATAAGTCATTTTGTCATAAACAATTCAATAGGATTGATCATTAATAGAAAATATATTTAAGTAAACGGCAAAGGAAGGAGTTTCCAGTCGATGTAATGAACTATTAAAATAATGTAAAGAACAAGTACTCATAAATTAAATTAAAATTTATTTATATTCATTTTCATTAGGTCTATAAGAATCACATGCCTTAGGTCCCATCATGTGTTATAGGCATCCCAGATCATTCGCTCATGTTCAATAACTCATTATTGACACCTGGCCATACCTTTCATTACCCAATTACTTCCCCAAGTCAAGCGCAACCCATGGGTGAATAAATTTTAGGATTCTACACTAATAGGTTGTTCATGGCCTGTAAAAAGATTTAATTTCATTAAGTATAGACAAAAAAATTTATTTTTAAATTTGAAATTCTTAATAAAGTATGTCAATGATAACAACATTAATGATTTAAACTTGTGACTTATCTAACATTTTTATGGTTGTCTACACATGCCAGAATGGGTAGTGAAAAGCACCCCACCCTCATAAAAGTGAGTATTGGCCAAGAAGGACACATAATATACAACGTACAATGAGAACCATATTTATTTGACCCAAAGGTTATATTAGTACAGTCATTTTGGGGGAAATGGAATATATGATCCTGGTTAACTGATGAATTCAAAAGCTCGTATTCCATATGTTGGACACTATCTAAGGTAAGAAATCATGTGAGGATGGGTTTACAACATTCAATTTCTTACATGATAGTGAGAATGAAGGCTTAAATTAATGACTTGAGTTCACTGATACCATGTCAACCGTTATACACACCATGTGAACACTTATACACACCATATGAACCCTTATACCATATCGTCCTTATTACAACCATTAATAACAACTTTTTAAATAACATCACTTGTTAAAGATAATAAAATTGAAGATAAATCAATAATAATATTGTATATATCATGTAAAATTAAGTCATACTATCTTACATCCTAAATGGACACCCACAACCATGATTAATGACCACAAAGCTCCCCTTTCGGAAAAATCAAATGTGAAAACAAAAACAAATAGTTGTAGAAAAAAACTTCATTTGTGTGAAGAATAATAATCTCATGGTCCTCATAATATTTGAACCACGCAGTCATGATTTTCTAGATGAACTTGTATCCATGAAACCTTATGAGAAACCCGATTCAATACATGCATTTTTCTGATTTTCCCAAGCACTTTGAGGAACCCCAAATTAGTAAAAATGGTCATTGTGTTTTAAAAAGGTGATTGAATAACACCTGTATGATGTCGAAGGTAGAATGATTAATTGTTATATTATAAAACTAATATTCACTAATATTGTGAATTTGACATTATGTGAATTAGTTTCATGAATAAGGAAGAAGTACTAATTAGGGACCACATACTATTTGGAAAAGTTCAAGAAGATAATCCATATTTTCTATTGTGCAAAGGATAAGTGAACAATGTGTCATTTTATATATATATAGATTTTGATAGAAACATGATACATACTTGTTATGTAATACACATAGTGTACAAAAATTAAGATGAACAAGATCTTCATGTTTGGCATGATCTTAATGAAAGGAGTGATTTTCATGAAATAAAATCAATAAATATTACAAACAATTTCTTATTAGTTCATATACATGAAGCTATAATATTTGACCCATTGAGATTTAAAAAAACTACGAATCTTCAAAATTAGAACACAATAAAGAGACACCATGCCCTTATAAATGTAAATGTGTAATGAAAACATTAATTGGGCATACACTGATATAGGCATTTGAGTACACAATTCGTGGAACAATCCTAAAATTTTACAAAAACCCTAAAAATTTGGAATAACGAAATCATTGAGAATAGAAGGATATGCTTTATAAGAGGTGGAACTATATCCTTGATAAAATATGGAAGGATTATAACCTGGTAGCTACTGATCTGATGGAAGAGGTGGGGATTCGGAAGTGATTTTGACAGAGAATCACTTCTGGAGACTAGCGGAAGGGTTCTGGAATCGTGGGGAGGCCGCTGCCTGCATTTGGAGAATTTGGGGCTTTTTTTCAATGGTTTTTAAAAACTGTTGGAAAAACTCAATCTTTCCCAACGGTTTTATGAAACCGTTGGGAAAACTAAAATTTTCCCCATCTTCCCCAATGGTTTCCTCAAACCGTTGGGAAAAGTGATTTTTTCCCCACTTTCCCCAATGGTTTCATAAAATTGTTGGGAAAATTCACTTGTTCAAGGTCTTTACCAATGGTTTATGAAAACCATTGGTAAAGACAACATATACCAACGGTTCTTTGAACCATTTTTATACAAGTGTTGGGAAAAGTCCCCTTTCCAGTAGTGGCGGGGAGTGATCTCTTATGGGTCTAGGAAGTTACGTCCTCATGAGCGTAATTATGCCACCCATGACCTAGATCATGTAGTAGTAGTGTTCATGTTGAAGTTGTGGCGACATTACCTCATCAGGGAGCACTTTGTGGTCTTCACAGATCGTAGGAGTTTGAGGCATATCTTTTCACAGTGGGATCTGAAATTGCGACAATGAAGGTGGGTGGAGTTTCTTCTGGACTACAACTTCGAGATCTCTTACATTGAAGGTAAGGATAATGTTGTAGTTGATTCCTTGAGTAGGAAGTCACGGAGGGAAACTGTTCAAGAATCTATGGATGCTTGGAAAGATATGGAGGAGCTGGCTACCCTACACCTGGATGAAAGGGTGGATCATGGTAGAGGTTTTCTGTTTCAGATGAAAGTGCAGTTCTCTCTGTTGTGGCTGGTTGAGGAGTCTCTATGGGGAGACATAGAGAATGGAGAGATGTTTGACTGGGTTGACCAAGGCAATACTTCGGATGGGTGGTTCGAGGATGGTTAGAATCTGATGCTTTTCTGAGGGAAGTTGTTTGTCCCAAAGGCGATTCATGAGGAATTTCTCTATGATTTACATAACTCACTCGTTGTAGTAGAACCATGAGTTTCCAATATGTATTGGGGCCTAAGGGAACAGGTTTGGTGGACCGAGGTGAAATGGGAAGTGGCAGTGTTTGTGGTAAGGTTCCTGGTGTGTTGTCAGGTGAAGGCTAAACACTGCATCCCAAAAGGTTTGTTGCATCCCTTAGATGTCCCCACGTGAAAGTGGGAGGATACCTCGATGGATATCATCATAGGACTACCCAGGGTTCAAGGAGGATGTGATGTTATCTGTGTAGTGGTGGACCAGCTGAAGAAAACAGCCCACATCCTAGCGATCAAGGAGTCGAGTACAGTGGATGCCTTAGAACGGATATTTGTGGATGAGGTGGTGCGGTTTCATGGAGTTTTGAGGTCCATAGTCCGGGATAGGGATTCATGATTTACCTCACAAGTCTGGATGGGACTTCAGCAAGCTTTTGGAACATAGCTACGCCTTAGAACTGCTTTCCACCCCCTGACAGATGGCCAGACAGAGCAGACCATCCAGACATTAGAGGAAATGCTACAGGCTTGTGTTTTGAACTTTGGGGGATCATGGTAATTACATTTTCCATAACTATAGTTTGCCTATAATAATAATTATCACTCTAATATTGGCATGGAATAGTTTTAATCTTTGTTTGGGAGGCCGTTTTATTCGCCCGTGTGCAGGATCGAGGTTGGGGAGGTAGGAGTTCTTGGCCTAGAGGTAGTGCAGAGCACAACAGAGAAGGTTCAGCTTGTGTGTGAGAGGATGAAGGCAGCTCAGGACTGGTAGAAGCTATATGTCGATCATAGGAGGAGGCCCTTAGAGTTCTAGGTTGGATACCATGTGATCTTGAAGGTTTCCCATTAACGTGGGAAGCGATGGTTCGATAAGGGGAGAAAGCTCTCTCCTAGGTTCATCGGGACTTTTGATGTTTTGGGGAAAGTTGGTGAGGTGGCATATCAGCTGGAATTTCCACCTCAGTTGGAAAGGATCTAAGACATTTTCCATGTCTCCCATCTTTGTTGATATCTACAAGATGATTCCCATGTCATTGACAAGGGAGAGTTGGATATAGGGGATAGTGTTACATTCATGGAGTGACTAGTGAGGATTTAGGATCAAAAGGATAAATTGCTTCATGGAAGAACCATCCCTTTGGTTCGTATGTTGTGGAGGCATGGTGGCCTCGAGGAGAGTACTTGGGAGCGAGAATCTCAAATGTGTACCCAGTACCAAGAGCTGTTTTGAGTAATTGTTCCGAGCCTTCCTTGATGTTATTATTTTTGTGACTTGTTGTGATGTAATGCAGACCTTCTTGGTTTATGAGATGATTTGTTTCCTTACCTTGTGAATGTTTATGAAAAGTCTCTATATGTGGAAAAGGTAGAATCTGATTCCTAATCAAGATGCATCAGCGCGGATGTGATTAAAACCGTGCGGGCCAGTCAGTGCCACCCAGAGCAGATAGTATCTTGACATGGAGGAATGAACTCCTTGATCCATGTGTCAGGATAATGTGATCCTTGGGATTCATATGGCTATTTGGGATGGTTTTTCCTCTAAAGTTATCTTATGGAGTGGTTGTTTGGGCTACTCTTGTATATTCGAGGATGAGAATAATTTGAGAGGTATCTGATGTAATAGCATGGTCCCTCCTGTTCTATTACATTACAAAATTCTAAGTGTTGGGGTGTCCTACAAACCATATATGAGTCAGGAGGATATGGGTGTCAGTGGAAACGTGTCACCCTAGTGTCACCTTTCAATGCCACAGATCGATCTCACCGATCTGTTCCACCCATCGGTCTCACAGATCAGCTCCACAGATCAGCTTCACTGATCACCTTCACTGATCACCTTCACAGATCAGCTCCACAAATCAGCTTCACTGGTCAGTTTCATAGACCACCTTCACTAATCAGCATCACTGATTGGTTTCACTGATCACCATCACTGATCAGTTTCACTGATCAACATCACGTGATCATCTTTCTGGATCAGCTCCACCAATTTCATTGATCGGTCTCACCGATCAGTTTCACCTATCGGTCTCACCGATCAGTGTCTCACCTATCTGCATCACCGATTAGTTTCACTCATCGGTCTAACCGTTCAATTTCACCCATCGGTTTCTCTGATCGGTTTCAAACATTGATTTCACCCATCAGTTTCATCGATCAGTTTCACACATCGGTTTAACCCATTTGATTCACCGATCGGTTTCACCCATCGGTTTCACGTATCGGTTTCACACATCGGTTTCACCCATCAGTTTCACCGATTGGTTTCACACATCGGTTTCACCCATCGGTTTCACCCATCAGTTTCACTGATCAGTTTCACAGATCGGTTTCACACCTCGGTTTCACCCATCCCTCTCACCGATCGGTTTCACCCATCAGTTTCACCCAACAGTTTCACACATTGGTTTCACCCATTAGTTTCATCCATCGGTTTCACCTAACCAATTTTGCTGATCAGCTTCACCTGATTAGTTTCACTGGTCAGCTTCACGGGATTAGATTTACTCGATCATCTTCACCTGATCATCTGCACCGATCAGTTTTGCCGATTAGTCTCACCAGTCGTCCATAGAGGGGTGTCGGGGTTTCCTTCTCCTGTTTTTTCTATAACGCCACTTTTAAGACTTTTATCCTTTTTAAAGTGGTTTAAGGCCATTTTTATCACCCTAAACAATGTTTCACATCCCCTAAAAGTGGGGTAACCCTTAACAGACATGTTTCCTCTCTTTTAATGAAACCATTTAACGCACAAATATTATGGTCTCCCCTCCGATGTAAATTATTAAATAAAAATTAATTAAATCATGTGTAACTGTCCAACCGCATGGTGAAACCAAAATCAGCATTTAAATCTATTAAAAATTCATATCCCCTAACTCCATGATCTTTTTTTATCGTATAGGAACTACTTATTTCTTCTTCTTGGATTGTCTCTTTCCTTTCCCTGGTGAATTTGGAGCCCCCCCCCCCCTCCCCGAGGCTAGTGGTGCACCGGTGCTGGAGCCTTTCCTTCTCATTCTTGGAGTCCTCAGAGTTTCTCCACTACAAGTTGTATATCCCCAGTTCTCGGCATGAGGAGAAAAACTTTGATCATTGATCATCAAGTAGGGTTCCTCCTTTGTCTCTCTTTATTGTGTATCGTTTGGGGTGGGCATGATGATATTTCTATAGAGATGGATAAAATCAAACCTTAACGAAGATAATAAATGGTTTTAAAGAATGAAGAGGTGTTCTTGATAATTTTTTTGTACTCTTTTACCTCTTCTTATATGTTGTGAATTGTATTGGATTACGTCCACTAAAAAACATGGACGTTGGTGGTCCTTTATTGTGCACTAATAAATCTCTATTATTTGGATATTTCTATGATTGAATGGTTGTAACATAGAAATTGGTTAATTATGTAAACTCTGTTGATTAAATGGATTCCCAATGAACAATAGTTTTTGTGTGATCACCCCGGTTAACAAAATAGAAATAGGTAACTTAATGAATGGTGTGGTTAAATTTCAAAAATCTATTTCTTTGTTATGATGATGTGTTTGGGGGTTCTTCTGGATTCTTTTGAGGTGATGTGGATTGGGATGGGATAACCTATTACATCCTAGTTATTGGTTTTTATATCTGAGGCTGTGAGGGGGCGTATGATGGGTCTTGGTTTGGTTCTAATACTTCAAGGGATCTCAAGTATCCCTTTTGTTTTTGTGACTTTACAAGAGAACTAGGTGTGAATTATTAATTTGGTGCTTGGATATGTTTTTTCTATCTTGTCTTGCGAATATTCCTATTAGTTTCTTCGTAGTGAAGAATTATTTAAATGGAATCCCTTGAATATGAAAACAAGGATGGGTTTAATGGGGAATTGTTTTCCTAGAATGAGTTGTGACTTGGTTGTGGTTGTGGTGCTTCTTATAAATGAATAGTAATGAAGGTGTTTGTGTATGGGATGGTCTTGAAACTCCTAGGTTGGAAAGTGTGTTTGTTTAACTATATGTATAATTGAGTTCTTATGTTTTTTATTCATGACCCACCCAAGTTGAGCACTTCGTACCGAACATCCCCTTTTCATGGGGGATGGTGTTTTTTCCAACACTCCTATGACTGAATTCTAATTATCTCCTTTCCTGCTCCCTTCCCTGAGTAGCCTAAGACTCTTAGGGTAGGTTGTGATGGCCTGAGGTCCATTTTAGCCTAAGATTTTTTGGGCAGGGTACGTTTTGGTGGATGGCCTAGTTGTGTGTGGTTAGGTTGTTTCCCAAGTGTCTTCGGGATGAGGCCTAGGTGTCTTCAGGTGTAGCAGTAGTTGTTTGGGACAAGATGTCTGTGGATATGGTTACGTGTGGTTGTTATAGAATAGGTGTTTGCAGGCAGGATGTGTGGTTGTAGTAGCCCAGGTGTGTGTGGGAGGGGTAGGGTAGTGGGACTACGGTAAGAATGGCAGGAGAGGTCTGACACGTAGGATGTTTTCAATAACTAGTGGGATAGTGGTGCAGGGTACCCAAATATCGATGTTCTATTACTATTAATTTACTTGACTTGTCTTATTTGGGGATTGTGCCTTGGTGAGGTTGGGTGGATAGTTTCCTTACTATGTGTTTTGGTTATCTCTTTTTCTCACAAGGCATTAGAATGCCTCCCCAATTGTGCAAGAGAGATTTTGGTTTTCCCTGCTAAGTATACCTGTATACTCACCCTACTTATATAAAAATACTTTCAGGTTTCCAAGAGAACTTTAAGGGTCATGGCGGACTCTATTAGCTCGGACGTTGGGACTGCTAACATTGTTGTTTTTCTTTTCTTTTGGTATTTCCCCTTTGGAGTTTTCTTGTACATGTAACACCTTATTATTGGAACATGCATATGAGAATGGATTTTTTTGGATTTACTTTTACTTAACGTTTTGATGTTTATTAGGATTTACTATCTTCTCTCCCGATCATACTAAATAAAAAGGTTAAATCCTTCTATTTTGCGTGTGATTCTATACCCTTGGTGCTAGTCGCCACTTTGGGATCTATTAAAGGCAGGTCTCGGGGGTCATTATCTCTCCTTTAACTTAAAGAAGGAAGGGTATGGAAATCTATTGTCCCTTCCCTCATCTTGGTGAAGGCAGGTTTTGACATTATCCCATTACTTAGACTTAATCATATCTCACATGGGAAACAAGAAATATAATAATCATTACATGCTTAATAACATCTACATGGACTAGTCCTTATTTAACTCATATGGGAAACACATTTAACAACATTCAAAAGGTCCATGCATTAACAACTATACATTAATACCATTATGAAGATGTATTGAAAATAGAAACCATATCCAAGCTTAATATAACAGCTATCACTACTTTTGGTTTTAAGGCAACACGCCTCTATTGGAGGTATTTTATTATAAAAACATGAATTTTTTCTAAAACAAATAATTTATCCCAATTTTTCAATTCATTTCAAATAAAATTATCAAGAATAATTAAATAATCTACTAATTAATTATTTAACCAAAGGGAATGGTTAAGGACACTACCTCAAAAGAAGACCAAGCTGACTTTCTACACTTGATGCCTTCTAACTCGAAGTTTTTTTCCACTCGCACACACATACGCCCATATATATATATACCCTTACCCCAATTCATGTATTTACTGCATCATGAGGGATTACGTACATGGTAGATATATATATTTATATATATATACATGCTTGATTACATGCGTGCGCTCCTCTGGAAATTGATCAAAACCCACTATAATAATTTTCGACACCCATAAACACCTTAAGACTCTCGAATAAGGGGTTCAAAACAAAACAATGAATTTAGAAACATACCCCAATCGATGGTGGAAAGGAAAAATAAACCCATCCACCTTTCCTTTGGTGGGGGATAATAGACCACAAACCTAAGGGTCCCAATCAAGCCTCTACATGTCCTAAAATCGGAAAAACAGCAAAATCCAGATCAAACCCTAAGCTAGTGTTTTGACCGAACCTTGTAGGGTGATAAAGAGACCAAAAATAGCCAAAGTGAAGGAGTAGAAGTAGGGATCAAGTTTTACCTCATCGAATCAAACAATATCCATGAAATAATTTTGAAGAAATGATGGACGGAAAGGGTACAATGGTGGACCGTCGTGCATGACTAGGGGAGATACCGAGGGAGCCCAAACGTAAGTGTAAGGGGAGAAGAATCCATAATCCCCCCATTTAATTTTAATTTAATTTAATTATAATTTTTTAATTTTTTAAATAGGTCTCAGCACACGGTTTAGGCCACACAGTTTAACCGAATAAGTGCCTACCATGCACCCTTAGCTGGGTACTTGGAGCACCCCGCACAATTTGGAAACCATGCACCAACCATGCGGTAAAAAAATCATAGTTACTACCTCTACCACTAATCGTGTGGGATAGGCACATAGTTTAGAAAACCATGAACATCCCGTGTGACAACCTCTATCTACCTAAACTAAGTCGCATAGTTACCTAATATGGGTTGTACACTTTTAGAAAAACTATGTGTCATTTGTTATTTCCTTAAAACCTTTCTTTCACAACCGAGTGGTCCAAAACTCATCGAGCCACCTATGAAGGTTCTCAGTCCTTCACCCCAGTCCAAAAACAAAACTTTTAGACATTTCAACTCTCAAAATTTTGTTCTAAAGTTCTGTTTTATAAAAAACTAATCCAGTAAACACCAAAGATTCAAATTCCCATGGAGTTTTGTCTGTCTCAAAATACTGGTCCTTACAAACTCCCCACCTTGGGGAAACAACAAAGACCTAACCTTTCCTAAAAGAGTAACAAAAAACATTATTTAAATTTCATTAAAGAATTTGGAAAAGACTAAAAACCCCAATGGTAGATCTCCACAAGCATCCTATGTTCCAGCTCGGCCCTTTTCTCCCAACTTCTAGATACAAGAAATAAATAATAAGAAGGGTCCAAGCTATAAAAAATGAATAGGTATACTCAGGCACCAATGGTACCCGAGTAGGGTGTGAGATAAAAATCTCAGTAGGCTGGCACCCATAGTGTCAAGCCCAATACAACTTTTTATATTAAATTGTAGCATTGTGTAAGTATTTATATAAAAAACAAGGAAGTACAGTAAAGTAAGCAAGATATAAAGTATAGGATTCTACGTATACTCAAATACATGTAATCAATTTCATTTAAGTGATAAGTCTCTGATGTAACAACCAAAACTATTTTATTTAACCATGTTCAAATGAGGTTTCAACTCATTGATTAGATACGTCTCGAGACCCAGATCATAGCTCGATGTCCCATGTAGTGTTGTAATCAACATGCCTAATCAGGCCATCTATAAGTACAATCCTAACTGAATCCAACCTTTTTCTTTGGCTTGGAGATGCTTTATAAGCCATTTAAATCTCTTTTAAAACATTTAGAACTTGATTCCATCCTTGAAATTCCTATGTTGTAATTAAAGTATCACTCCAGGTATAATATCAACCAACACCATACAAGTTCATCCATGGAGAACCTCTCAGGAACCCGGTATCCCTCTAGGTGATGTATAATTTCCATTTAATTTGATTTCATCCTTGGAGGTCCTATATGTAAACCCCAAGTATCACCTGTTACATATAATCATTTCCCCTTGAGTTTATCCATTGCATCCCTCATATAACTGGATACATTTATCACCCAATAGATAATTCAAAATCACTTTTGTGTCTGTCCATGTAATTCTAATATGGATCCATGTATAACTCGTTTTATGATTCAAAATCACGTATGAGTACATCAATGGAATCCTAATATAAATCCATGTATCACTCGACTTATAAGTCAAACCTAAAGAGTTTTTCCATGGAATTATTCAATTAGATCCATGTATCACCCTTGGAATATACACGGTTCAAGGTAATCTAGTTTATCTGTGGCATTCTGAAATGAATCCATATATCACCCAATCCTATTAACTATTTAATAAACTTAATTCATTTTTAACAATTCATTTAACATACCAAGGTCAAAACCAAGAGCATACATTAACATACTCACCTAAAGATGGTGATTCAAGAATTTTCCAACTCCATAAGGCTTGGCCTATCATTTTATCACATGGGAATAATTCAAATAAGAAAAAATACATGCATAACAACTAATAAATGGATTTAACACCATTTAACTCATGTGGGGATATTCTGGTAACTAGGTTCCCATGATTAATCAATTCATGACATAGTGTAGTCTCTCATGAATACTAGTAATTCAAGTTCCATTCAAATAATCACATGTCCAATTCCACTATAACAAGCCTAAGAATCCTATAAATCTATCACATGGCTTAGTTTTCATTTACCCTACATGGGAAAATATTTATAATAATATTCTAAAGCTTAAAAACATACTGCATGACATGGTAGTGTCTATCTCACATGGGAATAGCCATTTGAAGGAAAATAATGCTTAATCAAGAAATGACATAATAAGGGACAGGGGTCATGGTCACTCATCACTTCTCAATTAACCCATTTAATTGACAATTTGATCTAAAAATAAATTACATGTTTCAAATCCGATGACATGAGATAAAAAGGAACACATAAGGGTGTCCGAGGAAAAAGATATTAAAGTTCTATTTAATAATAAAACCCAAGGGGTGATTCAATTTTAACAATATATCACACGACATAGACTTAAACATAACTCACATGGGAAGTAAGCAATATAATAAGAATTAGTTGCTTAAAAACAACTACATGGACTAGTCCTTATTCATCTCACATGGGAAAAACATTTAACAATATTCAAAAGGTCCATTCATTAACAAATATATATCAACACCATTAGTAAGACATATGAAAATATCAAACCAAAACTAAGCATGATATGACAGCTATAACTAATTTTGGTTTAAAGGTAGTGCACCTTCATTGGCGGGGTTTTATTAAAAAAATATGACTTTGTTTCTAAAAGTAATCATTTATGCCAATTTAGCAGTTCATTTTAGAATTTCAATTAAACTTATCAAGAATCATCAAATAAGAAACTAATGAGTTCTTAAGCCCAATGTTAAGGTTAGGGACCCTACCTAAAAAAAGACTAAACCTACTGGCAACACTTTACAATTTCTAACTCGAAGCTATTGTGTACTCATAGACACAGACATCCATATATATATACAGACCCTTAACCTGATGCTTGTATTCCCTAATACGTGAGGGAACATGTACATGGAAGATATATATATATATATATATATATATATATATATATATATAAACCTGAGTACATGCATTCGCTCCTCCCAAAATTGATCAAAACTTGCTACAACAATTCCAAGAACCCATAAACACCTTAACACTCTCAAATAAGGGGTGGGAAACAAAAAAAAGGGTTTAGAAATTTACCTCAATATATAGATACAAGACAAATGAAACTCATATGCATCGCATTCAACAGAGGATTCCAGAACACGAACCCAAGGGTCCCTAGGATGCCTTTGCATGTCTTAAAACTAGAAGAACAAAAAAAATTGGACCAAAAACTAAGCTAGGGTTTCAGCCAAACATTGTAGGGGGAAGGAGAGACCAAAAATATCTGAAGTGAAGGAGGAGAAGAAAGGATAATCCCTTACCTCATTCGATCAAATTATATCCATGAGGGAACCCGGATGAAATGAGGGATAGAGAGTGTGTCGAGGTGGAGCAGCGCGCGCAACTAGTGGAGAGCCCAAGGGGGGTGGGGGTCATGCGTAAGAGAGAGGGGAGAAGAAGTCTTAATCCCCTTTTTAATTTTATTTAAAGTTATTTATTAAAAATATAGGTCATGATGCATGATTTTGGCCACATAGTTTAACGTAGTGTGCGTCAACCATGAGCATTTTGTTGGGAACCTATAGCACCCCGCACAGTTTGTAAATCCTATACTTACCAGGAGGTGAATAGTTAATAACTACTTCCTTTTCCTCTAACTATGTGGGCTAGGCACATGATCTTCCAAATCGTGCATAGCCCATGTGATAGCCTCTGTCCACCAGAAATAAGCCACATGATTACCTGTTATGAGCTGCATGGTTTCAGAGAAATTGTGCTCCCTCTGCAATTTCCTTAAAATCTTCCTTTCCTAGTCTAATGTTACGGAAACTCATAAAGCCACCTAAGAAATTTCTCAATCCTTCATCCCAATCCAAAAACATAACTTTTAAACATTCCAACTCTTTGAATTTAGTTCCAAATTTCCATTTTAAAAATGACTCATCTAGTAAACACCAAAAACTCAAATTCCAAAGGAATTTTGTTTGGCTCAAAACACCGGTTCTTACATAGGGGGAGAATATAAATCCCTAAAATTTTATAATTCATTTTACCTTTAAATAGAAATTATATTTAATATTTTATTTCGCATAAAACGTCGAACTAAGATGAAATCATGATATTTTACAAATATTTTTTTTTAATCTTACCATTATAATATAGTCATTAGATTAGCTTTTATAAATAAAAGTGACATCATTATAATGTCTATGTATATAAATTAAAAGATGGATTTGGGTAATATATGTGTTCCTTATCACTATAAAAAACAACAAATTAGTGGTGGGTTTTTAGAGGGGGTTATGTAAAAACCCCTCTAGATTCATTTTAGAGGGGGTTATGCCCAACCCCTTTGAATTATTGAATTTTGATGGGGTTTATAACCCCTATAAAAAATTTATAATTTTTTCTTTGTAATATTTGGTAGGATTTTAGAGGTAGTTGTGTCAAAATCACCACAAATTTAATAATTAGTGGCTCTACATGTTGGGTTGGATTTTAGAGGCACTATATATATATAAATATATATTAATTTTATGTATATATATTTGAGTCTATATATATTACATGGAAATGTTTTTTAACGGAAATGGTGGGGGTTCACAACCCCCTATAGTCTCTAAAATTAGAGGGGGGTCATGAACTGTCGTTAATCCCTTAGATTAGAGGAGGTTTTGAACCCCTTCCAATTTATGAAATTAGAGGGGGTTGTGAATAACCTCTAATTTATGACATTATAGGGGGTTTTCAGCACCCACTAATTCCAGAAATTAGATGGAGTTCGTGAACAACCACTAATCCCTTTGATTACAGGGGGTTTTAACACCCTCTTAATTATTATTTATTTTTTAAAAATAAATCTCATATAAATCCAAATTTTATAATGTATATGTTGGTGTGCATGTGTGTGTGCATAAACACACACACACAAATATATATATATATATATTACATAAAAACTTTATATAAATTTATTTTAATGCATTGTAAATATATATATATATATATAAAGACATTATATAAATACTTTTAAATAAAAAATTATACATATATAAAAAATTTTACATACATAAATATTGGCATACATAATATAAATGTAATTATAAATATAGTTATTCAAATATATAAAATTTATATATGGTTTTATAAATACCATAAATTTATATTGTGATTTATATTATACATATATTTTATTAAATGCATTTTTATTGTATATTTGTGTATAAATACATTTATATTATTTTAAGTATTCATATAAATATAATATAGATAAAATTAAAATTAAAAATTAAATATATATTATATATTTATATTATATATTTATATTATAAACATTTTATTATATATAAATTTACTTATATTATATAATTATTTTATAGATATCTCAGTATACCATATTAATTATAAATTGATTTAATATACATATTTCATTTAATTATATTATATATTTCCAATTATATGATTGTATTTAATTGTATATATATATACATAAATATAATTTTATAATTTTATGTACATTTATATATATTAATTTTTATAAACTTTATTTCATATGATATTAATTATATATAAAATAAAAGCCTAAAAATATTATATAAATATATATATATATAAATTATTTATAAAATCATATAAAAACTCAAGATTGTAGTTTTTATAATTTATATTACTATAACAATATATATATTTTTTAAAAATATGTTTATGATTTTATATTATATATAATTAATATTGTACGATATACAATTTATAGAAACATATATATATATATATATAAATGTTCAAAATATTATAGAACTATAGTTATTGAAATACATATATATTATGTACATAATATTATACAATTATATTTATTGAAAAACATATATATTAATGTTCATAATAATAAATTTAGGTACTGAAATAAATTATATAAATATTTTTATAAATTTTAATTAATATAATATTAATTGTATATTTGTATAAACTGTATTTCATATATAATATTTGTCTAAATTGTATTTAAAGTAATATTAATTATATATAATATGATAAAATTTATATAAAAATATATATATATTAACTTACATAATAGTAAATATATGTATTGAAATACATTATATAAATATATTTTTAAAGACAGAATACAAATATATTAAATTAATAATTATATATATATATATATTATATAAATAAACATGTACATAATATATAAATATGTATTTAAGTGTATAAATAATTTAAATAAATATATTTATAAATATATAATTATATATGTATATACATAACATGAATAGAATTATAAAATATGTACTCAAATTTATATGTATAAATACATAAATCTATAATACATAAATTTATAAATACATAAATTTATATTTTGAAAATGGATATATTAATTTAAATAATTATATATGTATTTAAATTCTATTGAAATAATATTTATTTTCATTAATTTATTAATATATATAAATACAATGATATGTATGTATATTAATAAAAGAAAACTTGCATAGTAGTATTTGTGCGGCTTGTGAATCTATGAGGTCTGGGCTTCAAAACGTGCTAGACAATTTTAAACTTTGTGAATGGAAGGTTTCATCCGTGAATTTGAGAAGATAGACAGTGCTGGTGAGACCGTGGTGGAGAACCAGATGGCGGGTGTCATGCGGGGCCTGTGTAGATTTTGGAGAACTGGATCGGGGTTGGCTGTGCGGGGCGGTGTGGGCAGACGGTGGGTCTCACGCGGGGCGGGGGTGGATGGTGGGGAACTAGACCGGCATGGAACTGGATGGGGGATGTGAACGAGAGTGGGCGGGATTTGTGTGAATAACTAGAGGGGCATGAACTTGAGGGATGGTGGGCGGTGTGGCATGGGATTTAAAAATTTGTTTAAATTATTTAGAGGCGGTTGTAGGAGCCAAATCTAAATGAGAGCATTAAGTAGAGGCAGTTCAACTGCCTCTAAATGAAAGCATTAAATAGAGGCGGTTGTAAGAACCGCCTCTCTTATGGATCATGAACTCATCTAGAAACGGTTTGAAACCACTACTAGATTGATCAACAACATATAGGGGGTTAAAACCCCCTCTAAGTTGAGATTATACGATGAAATTAGAGGGGGTTTTAACCGCCTCTAAATAAACTGTTTCTAAAATTTATACAACTTTACCTGTGGTTCCTCAAAACTGCCTCTAACAAGACTATGCAGGCACAGTAGTGGCGGTTCATCATAACTGTCGTTAACCTATTTAGAAGGGGTTATAACCCCTTCTAATATAAAAAATAATCCCTTCTAATCAGGTATTTTTTTGTAGTATATAAAACTCATTTTTTTCAAGAAATAAAGGGTCGTAGTTTAACTATGGTTTTCCCTTAACCAATCCTAAGGAAAACTCCAACAATTATAGTTTGGGTGAATTGTAATGAGAGGATTTCAGGCTCATGGGAAGTTCTATAAGATCCAAGCTAGTTGAAATTCCCCACACATTTTAACCTAATCTTATATTATCCTTAGGTCCTATATAGAGATCTAGGGGGTTAATTTATTAGAAGTTATAATGATATGAATATGTAATTATTAATGTAAGAGATATTATATTACATGAATTTTATAATTTTTTCATTTCTATAAAATTTAATAAATAATAAATTTTATATTTAATAAAAACATGATCATGGAATTTAATTAATTGTTTTTAAACAATTAATTAATCTTAAATAATTTGAAATAAAATCAATTAATATCTAGTTTTTAAGAAATGAATTATTTTATATATTATGTATATGTGTATTAAGAAACTAAACTGATCATTTTAAAATTGTATTTTAAATTCTAAAATTCTCAAATATATATATATATAAAAACATATGTAAAATTACTAATAAATATTGATTAAGATTAAGAGCACTAAATGATTTTCTTAAAGACCATTTTTTATACAAACAATCTATATTCCATGTAAATTATGTTATAACTTGAAAGTTTAATTTCTAATAATTATAGAATAATTTTGACATAATGTATGTAATTTTGTTAGTCTTCATGACAATATCAGCTTTGGGTGATTTTTTTTGGAAATTGCTAAAAAAATCTTTTTTGTGAATAGTGAAAGAAACAATTTTCACCAATACTATAGAATTTATGATTTCATCCAGAAAAAGGTGTTAATTAAAAACTTATATAACATTTTTATCAATTAGAAATATATTTAAAGAGTAAAATTATTCATATAAATATACTATGTTGAATTTAGAAAACTCATTTTTAATATTTTGAATCATAAGTAATACTTCACTATAATAAAACGTACTTTTAGTATTTTGTTTTAGTTAATTATTCCCATGGTGGAATTCAGTTTTCAATTGATTTAAAATCCACATAAGTATTTTTTGGTTAATAATAAAAAAAATTAATTTCAATCAAATAAAAATACACTCATAATTTTATGCTAAACTCATTTCTATGATAAAATATTTATTTCTCAATGCGTTACACATTTATTGTTGTAGAGTTAATTTTTACCACTTTATAAATTTTATCTAATAAAATTTATTTCATATTTTGAATGAAAATATATAAATTATGCAATAATGAACATTTTATTTG
Source organism: Viscum album (assembly GCA_963277665.1). Classification (NCBI taxonomy): domain Eukaryota; kingdom Viridiplantae; phylum Streptophyta; class Magnoliopsida; order Santalales; family Viscaceae; genus Viscum; species Viscum album. The sequence goes on along the minus strand of OY728135.1, from coordinate 223,587,801 downwards.
TATGTATTAAAATATATTACTTAGGTAAAAATTAGTTACCACAGTAAAATAAAAAAAAATTAAGTGTTTAATATATGGGTTAAAATACACAAAACATGTTAATAACATGTCAAAAAATGATTTTATGCTCTATTTCTAGACCATACCTCATCCCTGCTCTATTATTTGTATATTTTAGAGACAATTTCCTAGAATAGTGCAGTTGTTCTTAAAAACTCTCACTCATTATCCCACTTCTCCTTACCCCACAAGACCCTTAGCTCAACTAAACTCTTACCAAATCCCTCCCAACACTCATATACATGACATAGACATTATTTTATCCTGAAAACACCACCCTTAAAGTCTTAATCTATTTTTTAATAGTGTTATTCTATAGAGTAGGGTAAAAATTCTCAAATCGGTTTTTTTATTTCTATTTATTTATGTATTTTTATACCTCAAATTCAATTAAATCACCCTAAAATAATTATATCAGTATCATAAGTATAATTTAATTTTATTTATTTAATAGATTAAATATTTTCTAGCTCCCTCCTAGTTGTTTGTAAACTAAAAACTTCTCGCATGTGTATGTGTTGACTACTGCCTCCATGAACTACATATTTATATTTTCATCACCACCTCAAACTGATGTTTTTTAGAATTAATTTAATGAATAAATATTATATTTATTAAATTATTATTATTATTTAAAGAAAGGTTATTATCTACCCACTACACTTTAATTCATAATAAAATAAAAATGCCACACATGCATACATGCGGACTACCACCTTCATAGACAATGTGTTTAATTTTCACCACTGCCTTACATGGCTGGTTCAGTAATATATTTGATAAATATATATGATATTAAAAATTATTTTATTTCATTAATATTTTTATGAAATTATACCAAAAAAATAAATGGTCATTATAATGTAATCAGTTGATATCAGTAAATTAACTAAAACAATATTGTCACCAATTTTGTCTTCATGAATCTGAAAAAAACTAACAGGGAAGGATATTTGAACATAATAATTCATTACGTAAATTCTATTCTAGAAACATTAATAATCTTGGAATCATAAATTTTTACAAAAGAATAGGGTTTGATGTTTCTATTAGGAAATTTTTTTGAAACAATTAAAATATACCAATATATGATAATGAAAATAAGAAATAACTAAATAATGAATGTATAAATATTGATTAAAATTAACAGTATAAAAGGTTATATATATGAATAATGTTATAAAATAAGTTATTAAGAAAGTTATTTTTTATATATTAGGTTATAGAATGTCCAACCAAACAGGAATCCCATGTATGGGTTTGTTGTCACACTTTTCTTTTTTTGAGATATATGCCATATTCACCAATTTTTTATATTATGTGGTGTATAAAATACTGTTGGGCAGAGAGTGATGGCAAGAGGGGGGTGAATTGCCTTTTAAAAATTAATTAACAATTTAAAATCAAAGTAAAAAGTGCAGTGGAAATAAAAGAGGCAAGACACAAAACTTGATAACGGAGTTCGGCTTAAACCAAAACCTACGTCTCCGCTCCCAACTCAACCGTTGAGAGATTTACTACCGCTTGTTTTTTAATGGTTTTAGCAAGAAACCCACTAGACTTTAAGGTAGTCTAGAACCTATTACAGCTTGCTTTTAATGGTTATGCAAGAACCCACTTGCTTTTAATAGTTGAGCAAGAACCCACTAGGCTTCTTACAGGTGATGGCTAGCTCACCTATGACTCAAGCCTTTTAAAGGGAAGGCTTGACTAACCTCTTCACACCTTGAAGGAGGTGTGAAAACCCAAATGAAAGGGAGATGAGAGAAAGAGGGGTTTGTAGGCACAAACCCAAATTGATGCTCAAAATAATAAAACAAGAAAAACCGTAAGAGGAGAAGCCTTGGGCGCCAAAGGATTGATGAAGTTGATGATGAAGGGCGCTCCCAAGCTTCTATGGTGGTGCTCCTTGGATGTGGAAGTGAGTTGGATCAAGTGGGGATCCTTCAAGGAATGCGCCGGAGGTTCACCAAATGATGGAAAAATGTTCTCGTGGGCTACCGTACATTTCCGGGGCTTCCTAGTCCTTTATTTATAGAGGGGGAACCCTCAAATGGCCTTTGGGGGTCTTCAGAGCCGTTGGAGAGGCCTTCGGAGCCGTTGGGAGTCAAGTGGACAAGTCTGGTCAAAGCCCAACGGCTAGTTTGACTGGCTCCACCGACTGACCGGTGCTTGGCCACCGGTTGGCCTGTGCTTTGGAATAGGGAGAGGCCTTCTGTCCAGGCTCCACCGGCTGGCCGGTGAGGAGACCACCGGTTGGCCGGTGATGAGATAGTAGGGACACCTTCTGTCTGGGTTCCACCGGCTGGCGGTGATGGGACACCGGTTGGCCGGTGGTCTAGACAGAAAGGATTCCTTCTGCCCAGGCACCAGCGGCTGGCCGGTGGTCATCCACCGGTTGGCCGGTGGACTGAAAATCAGTCCACTTTTGCCTTTTGGCTTTCTTGACCCAATTCCTTGGCAACCTGAAATCATTCCTATCATCCAAAAACACTTAAAACAAGATTAGATAAAAAGAGAGTGATTGTGATCATGAAAATTAAACCATGAGGGGTACGAGAGGTACAACAATCTCCCCCTATTTTGATGATCACAATCACCAAAACAAGCAATGTAAAAGATTGAAATGAAAGGCATGCTTTAATGGATAAATTGAAAAAGTAAAGCAAAGCATGAGAGAAAGATTTCTCCCCCAATCAACCAAGAATTTCTCCCCCTTTTTGATTATCAAAATAGCACGGGGCATAAAACTTGATTGAGGGATAGGATGAAAAAAACAAGATAGAGTTTGTAAACCAATTGAAATTTTTGAAATTTGAATTGAAAGTTTTGAATTGAAGGTTTTGAATTGAAGGTTTTGAATTGAAAGTTTTGAATTAAAGGTTTTGAAATTGAATTTTTTGAAATTGAAAGTTTTGAATTGAAAGATTTGAATTGAAAGTTTTGAAATTGAATGTTTTGAAATTGAAAGTTTTGAATTGAATGTTTTGAAATTGAAAGTTTTGAATTGAAAGTTTTGAATTGAAAGTTTTGAAATTGAATGTTTTGAATTGAAATTTTTGAAAATAAAGCAAACAGGCTTAAACGATCCTAACTCCCCCTAAATAAAAACAACAAATCACCGGGGAGAGGATTTTGGAACTGAGACAAATTTTGGTCTGGTGAGACTCGCTAAAAGGGATTTTTCAATCCACACTTGTCTAGTGGCGGGTCTTCTCCTATGAAATTCATTGTTAAAGAAAATGGTTTTGGGCCTTCCATACCGGGCATTTTTGCAATTGCACTCATAAATTAAGTGCCCGGGTTTTTTACAATAGTTGCAAAATTTATATTGGGAGCTCCCCCTTACAAAAATAGTAGGAGCATGGGAAGAGGAAGCTTGCTTGGAATAGCCAAGCCCTTGGGTGGTTCTAGATATGCATTGGGAACCAAGGAGCTTCGAAAGGTTATGTTCACCTTGGGTGAATTTGGCAAGGGATTCCCTTAGATCTTTGATGGTTGAATTCAAAGAATCAACATTTGGAATATCTTGGACTTTGAGGGACAACTCCTCCTTTTCTTTGAGAAGTTGTTCCTTTTCGGAAGAAAGTTTTTTGAAATTCTTTTTTAAAGCAATAACTTTGGAAGAAAGTTCGTGAAAGCCTTCCTCGAATTGATCTCTAGCATGTTGGAGATCCTCATAAGAGAAATGATTAAAAAAATTTGAAGAACTAGAGGATGAGGAGTCGGAAGAGGATACCTCATGAAATTCCATTAGGCATTTTTTACCGTTGTCACTTGAGGAGGAGGAGGAGGATGTGGAGATATCACTCCATGTGGCCTTGAAAGCCTTCTTCTTTTCCTTTTGCTTGGCCTTTTTCTTGTTGAGTGGAAAATCGGGCTTGTAATGGCCTTTCTTGCCACACCCGTAACATGTTACCTCGGGCTCGGATTTTTCGTTGGGTTGAGCCTTGCGGGATTTCTTCTTCTTGTGCTTCTTCATGAATTTGTGCATTTTGCGGGAAAAATTATCCATTTCTGAATCGCCGCTTGAAGAGGAAGACGATGAGGAGGAGGAGCTTTCTTCTTTTTGAACTTTGAAGGCGATTTTCTTTGGAACTTTGATCGGTTTGCCTTCCTTTTCAGCTAGCCTCCTCATGGTGATCTCGTAGGTCATGAGGGATCCGATGAGCTCTTCGACCGGCATGTTCTTGATGTATTTTTCTTCTTGAATTGCTGTGACTTTCGGTGCCCATGAGCTTGGTAGGATCCAAAGGATCTTCTTGACCATCATCTCCGCAGAAACATCATCTCCAAGAGATTTTCTTCCATTGCAAACGTCAGTAAAACGAGTAAACATTTCAGTAATATTTTCATATGGATGCATGGTAAAAGACGCAAAATATTGATGGTACATGTCCAATCGAGTATCCTTGACTTTGTTGGTCCCCTCATGGGTAACTTCCAAAAGTTTCCAGATTTCATGTGATGAGGTGCATGTGGAAACTCGATTGAATTCATTAGGGTCTAACCCACAATGAAGAGCACTCATGGCTTTGCCATCAAGCTCGAAATTTTTAATATCGTCTTGAGTCCATTTGGATTCATCGGGAGAAGAGAGAGAGTAAACATGAATGACAATTTTATATATAGGATAGCCAATGCTTCTAAGAAAAGTGGTCATGTGGGTTTTCCAATAAGTATAGTCGGTTCCATCAAAGAATGGAGCACGACCCAAAGAATAGCCTTCGGGGGCGAAAGAAGTTGAATCCATCATAAAGGATCTTGAATTTGAAACCGGTGAAGGTATTACTCAAATTTTCCTCTGATACCAATTGTTGGGCGGAGAGTGATGGCAAGAGGGGGGGTGAATTGCCTTTTAAAAATTAATTAACAATTTAAAATCAAAGTAAAAAGTGCAGCGGAAATAAAAGAGGCAAGACACAAATCTTGATAACGGAGTTCGGCTTAAACCAAAGCCTACGTCTCCGCTCCCAACTCAACCGTTGAGAGATTTACTACCGCTTGCTTTTTAATGGTTTTAGCAAGAAACCCACTAGACTTTAAGGTAGTCTAGAACCTATTAAAGCTTGCTTTTAATGGTTATGCAAGAACCCACTTGATTTTAATGGTTGAGAAAGAACCCACTAGCCTTCTTACAGGTGAAGGCTAGCTCACCTATGACTCAAGCCTTTTAAAGGGAAGGCTTGACTAACCTTTCACACCTTGAAGGTGGTGTGAAAACCCAAATGAAAGGGAGATGAGAGAAAGAGGGGTTTGTAGGCACAAACATAAATTGATGCTCAAAATAATAAAACAAGAAAAACCTTAAGAGGAGAAGCCTTGGGCGCCAAAGGATTGATGAAGTTGATGATGAAGGGCGCTCCCAAGATTCTATGGTGGTGCTCCTTGGATGTGGAAGTGAGTTGGAGCAAGTGGGGATCCTTGAAGGAATGCGCCGGAGGTTCGCCAAATGATGGAAAAATGTTCCCGTGGGCTACCGTACATTTTTGGGGCTTCCTAGTCCTTTATGTATAGAGGGGAATCCTCAAATGGCCTTTGGGGGTCTTCGGAGCCGTTGGAGAGGCCTTCGAAGCTGTTGGGAGTCAAGTGGACAAGTCTGATCAAAGCCCAACGGCTAGTTTGACTGGCTCCACCGACTGACCGGTGCTTCGCCACAGGTTGGCCAGTGCTTTGGAAAAGGGAGAGGCCTTCTTCCCAGGCTCCACCGGCTGGTCGGTGAGGAGGCCACCGGTTGGCCGGTGATGAGACAGTAGGGACACCTTCTGTCTGGGTTCCACCGGCTGGCCGGTGATGGGACACCGGTTGGCCGGTGGTCTGGACAGAAAGGATGCCTTCTGCCCAGGCACCATCGGCTGGCCGGTGGTCATCCACCGGTTGGCCGGTGGACTGAAAATCAGTCCACTTTTTCCTTTTGGCTTTCTTGGCCCAATTCCTTGGCAACCTGAAATCATGCATATCATCCAAAAACACTTAAAACAAGATTAGATAAAAAGAGAGTGATTGTGATCATGAAAATTAAATCATGAGGGGTACGAGAGGTATAACAAATACCCCATGGATTACTTTAAATTTAATATTCATTAAATTCAATTGATTCAAAAATATATCAAAAGTTCTTATTTTAAAGGGGTCTTGATTCAAGTATTTCAAAAACAATAATGGTTTTTATTAACTAAAAACTCATTTTTTGAGTTATAATGTTTCCTATTGAAATTATTTATTATATATTTTATTTATTTTACCATAAAATTTTATTATGTGGTAAGTTATCTTCCTCACTAGGTAAAATGAATTTTTTATTTAAAATATTCATTCTTGATGAACTTCATTCACATAAAAACATAATATTGTTATGAATAATTCTCATCCATTCTGATAGTCATTTTCTCTTCTATGTACATATTATTTCGTCCATCCTATGTTCTCATTCATTATTTTAACATCTAAATATGTATTTCTTATTGTTATATTCATATTTATCATCATCTCTTTTAAGAAGGAATCTCTATTACCCTTTTAATTATGTGGCTTTTAATGATTGTATTTTAAACTATTTAAATGGGTTTTCCTTTCATAATTGTATGTTTCATCTTCCTATACATATTTACTTAGTATAAAATTTATTCCATTTCAAGTATCAATTATTAAATATTCTTTTTAAAATTAAAATGTTTCAGAAAAATAACTTTTTTACAAATTATTTTTTAATGTTATATGTATCTTTGTCTTTTAGAATAATTTTAGAAACTTTCTCTAAAAAAATGTTGCATAGTTTCTCTTTTGTTTTCCTATTTATCTCAAAAGGATATCTTTCCTTGGAAATTATTTTTCATGAATTACACACTCAATTCCTTTATAATAATTTTATTCAGTGAGATTAAACTCACAATATCAAACAATACAACTCTTGATACCATATTTTTTGGTATTGTTCAAAGTGTTCATATTATAAAGGTGTTTTTTATCTATGTAAACATCCTTCAATGTTTTTAACCTTCCCTAGGAATATTTACTTACACTAAAATCCACCTTATTTATCTATATTTCTTATCAAATGTTCAAGGGAATTTTTCGTGAAACCCATATCCTTTCTATAGATTAATTAAGTGATGTTAAAATTATAAAATTTGTAATTTTCACTTCACATATATACATATAGTTTTATATTAATTCATGGTCGGTAATATATAGACCTCTAATTCATTAGGTATTGTTGTTTATCTCATGAGATAATATTCTATTATGTCAAAATGTTTCATATGTCTTTGTTCAAAAGTTTTATTTATGGATTTGATTGTGGATATATTTTTCCACAAGTTTTTTTTTGTCAATATAATTGTTGAAATATTTGTTCATATGTTTACTATGTGACCGGATTCTGGGTATATTTCCCCACAATATTATGTCTAGAAATAATTGTTGATATCCTTTCTCACAATGTTATAATTGTTTATGTTTATACTTATGCCACATTTATTCAGTATATTATTATTTCATGATCCATAACTCATGATAATTATTTAATGATTCCACATAATTATTTCATGGTATATATTTGATCATTTGAGATTAAATTTCCTTCTATTATACCTTATAGACAACTCTTATAATTCCATATTCTTTTTGTCAGATATTTATCCCATGATCATATTTTCTCACATGCTTATAATAAAAAACATGATGACATATAGATAAATATTCCCTTACTGGGTATTTGACATCACCACTTTTTATATATTCCATTATATAGCTTATGAAGATTAGTAATATATTTGATAAAATTGGAATAATGTCTAGCATGCTTCAATTATTGAGAAATTTTCATAGTGTTGTAAAATAATTTGTTAATATAACTAATATCCAAAGACACTAAAACTTTGAGTTATGGGATTATGTCATTATTTTGAGATATATTTTTTAAATTATATATATATATGTTTGGATTTTTTCATCTCACTTGGTATCAAATCCAGAAATTAAAATATTTGTTCTTAGCACTAGATCCAGGAGTGTGGGTTTTGGGAATCTCAATTATTCTTGTAGATAATAGTTTTTATTAAATATTTCTATCATTTTTATAGGACTATAAAGGAGGCTGATCACATTTTTTATCTTTCAAATATAAGGATAGATAATAGGTTCTAACATGGAAGAAGGAGTCAAGGGGGAGGGACTATCTTTCTTAGTGAAGCATCTGTGGTTAGTGGTCTCTAATTCTCTTAAAGGGATTCTGATACCACCATATCTGATTCCTACCATAGGGATTTCCCTATGAGGCATAAATAAGAAAAAATGGGTCAGGTCACTAACTAACCAATTTTTCTTGATGTTTAAATTTAATTATTATGTTTTATTAATTATATTTTATGTTTCCTCTATAACATCATGATCATTCATTGACCAATTCAGATATTTGTCGGAGTATTATGGGTTAAAGGGGATTAATTGTTAATGAGAGTATATTCTATGCACCAACTAATTATGATTCTGTTTGAGTGGTGTCAAGATAAGCTTATGAGAAATTAATCTAAGTTCCAACCCAGATTCAATATTTTCTTTCATGGTTGATCCATGTCTAGTGGACGAACTCATGGATGTTCTGGAACTCACTAGGCATTTCAAAATAAATCATTCTATGATTGGTTCATCTTGATAAGAATATAAGTTATCAAAACATTTTACCATAATTTATGGTTTCACTAGTCAATATTAGTCCTCATGTATAACTTTATTCAATGGTGGTCAAGGAATAGTTGGATTAGATATACTTTTTGGACCTTCTGCTTATGTGGAAGGTGTAATAACCATGGAAGTAGAAATAGTGTCATGATATCTTAGGCAGGAAATTCAATGATAATACCAACTAATTGTTCCATCTGATGTGGAATCGTCAATTTAATAGGTTAATGCTTCAGTAAAAAAGGTGAATTTTTACATATCCTTATTATTTGATCTTCCACCATAATTATGGGGAAAATATATTTTTTATACTAATTCAAACTTCCTTACCTCTAACTATAAAATATTAAGAGGATTTTTTTGGTTCTATGGTTTCATAGATAGTATAATTTGTAGAGTATTTATTAAGTTTTGTTCTAGGTCATCTAGGTGATGTTAATACTTGAAATTCCCTTAATGACTTTGTCCTTGAATATTGGAAAATCCCTACATTAGAATCTTATTTAGATACAAAATATTATTTTATGAAATTAATTTTGGGTAGAATGTTATGAGTAATATATCAATGTTAGTTAGTGAGACCCATCTCAACATGATTAACAGCCAACTGTATCACCTCTTCCACATGTTCATTACTTTGGGCTTAAGTGGATATGATTAATGTGATGTCTATGAAACATTGAAGGAGGTGGTTCCTTCTTGAGAGTGAACATGCATGATTTGTTCAGAGTTTTCAAACATGGAATTTTATTCCATGTCTTTAATATACTTACGGTTGCAATTCAGGATTCTTCTCATCATTCAATGGTGGTGGTCATCTAACAAAAACTTGTCACAAAATGGGTATCCTCAGAATAATGAAAATACTAAGAGCTAGCATGACTTCAAGAAGAGGTTACTTAACATAGAATGGATCTCATAATTTCGGAATGATAGGGTGTATAAATGGTTTCTTAATGAATTATAAAGGTAAGTAATGGATTCCAATTCAAGGGTATAAGTGTTTTATTCTAACATGAATGTGGAACCCACGAGGCTACAAAATCTCCATGAAGTTATCATTGGCTCAAATATGGATATGGTTAAACATATTGAATCTATCAAACATTAAATTTTATAGTACCACTTAGATTTTTATATATTGGGAGAGAATATAAAATATGGATGTTTATATATTATTTTTATTAAGGAATAAAAAAATTATTCCAAATCATTTTCAATTGTTTATGTCCTCCTACATCATGTTCATCAATTTGTGATGACCTATAAAACTCTTGAAGGGTAACCCTAAGATAATTTAACTCATTTGAACATTGAATGAAAATGGATTATGTCAATCATGATCCCAAACTTCTCAACTCACATTGGAATATGGATAAATCCATTATCTTTTAATCATGTTCTTTTGTATTAGTATAGGTTAGCTCGAAATGGTAGTATTTATACCATCACCATAAAAAAAGAGAGTCTTGTGAGGTAAAGGATCACAATTTCTCCTCCTCTTGAGTGTGTTAAAATAGATAGACATATGTATATTTTATATGAATGTATATATACTATCCTTTTATACTAATCTCAGCTCACTAAAATGTTAGATATGACTTCCTTTTGGATGCGTTTTCTTTGATTGGTATAGGTAGGATGAATATGGTAGCACATATATCATCACCATATACTAGTTTAGTCTATTTGGATATGGAATGGTTTAATGAATTTAAAAGATGACAAACATAATGGTGAGTCTTGTAAAAAGTATTTAAAGGTTCATGAGGGCATGATTACCCAGAGATTATACACTCGTGCATTTTCACAGGTCATCTGGACCAATATATAAGAGGGAACATAAGGGTGCTCAAATGTTTTCCTAGGATAAAGGGCCTTGTGATCATGACATTAATTTTTATAATTTCATATAGTGGAGCCCAAAAAATTTATGTATTCTTCCATTTTCTCCCTAAATGTTTCATGAGCCTTTGTTGACTGAGGATTAGCTAGTCAATTTTTTTTATCATTCCACCCTTTATGGGTAGTCAACCAAATAATTTTTTTATAAATTTTATTTTTAAAATATTATCTGTTTTCCAAGTCATTTGATATGAATTCATAGAGAGATGAGACTCATATTTTTCTCCTGTTTCCCTTTTTGGGTTTTTAATATGGATAGTGTTATGTCTCTTTCCATGGGTAGTTTGCGGTTTTTAAATCTAGACCAATGAAACGGGTGTTTATGGTTAGTCAAAATTCTCCAAAAGGTGTGGAATTATATATAATATTTTAAATAATGAAAACATAGTCTAAATGAGATCCCAATTACATTAGTATGGATAGCCTTAGGGAAAGGTTCATACAGTTCAAGGTTATGATGTTTAAACCATCATTTCACATGCTTTAGAGTCATGTGATAAAGGCCAATGAAGGTTCGGAAAAGGATGTCATATACTTGCTTTGATAATGGTATTGTTGAAAAAACATGTAACAGCAAGGGGATTTTAATTCTATATGATTATCTAGGTGATGAAATATGTAAATCATAAATAAAAACATTTTAATTAGGAAATAGTGGTATAAATAATTATTCTGAGGATAAATACACAACAAATTTAAATAAATGTCTCCACTAAAATACTATTATGGTTTACATAGACTATTGGATTGCCCCCTTAGGATAAAAACATACATTTGGTCAATATAGCAGCACTAGCATCATTTCCAAGAAGAGGTGTCTCTCTCATTTGAATACACTCATTACTAATAGCCATGCAAGATTTGATATGATTCAAACAACATAAGGAATGAAGTGAGAATATGGATAAAAGGGGACTCAATAAGGTTTTGGGAAACTGAAACATTACAACATAATTTATTGAACACATTCTTCATGTGAAGGTATATAACAAGAAATTTATTGAGAAAATATTCATGGAAGGAGAAATAAAATCTGTTATAAAATTTTCCTAGACTAATGAGTCTGATTAGCATATTTTGAATTTTTTAGGGACATATGGTGGGACCTATAATATTTTTTCTCTTTATTTTTTTCACACTAATATTTTCCTAAGTTTAAAAAAATTAATTACTTTCCAAGTAGAGACATAATTTTTCTTGGGACACCCATTATAGGTTTTTGATTTTACAAGCCTCATGTCTTTATTATTTCATGGTTTAAGGGTCTCATAATTAAAATCATTGAGGGAAAGAGTTTAAGGTCACACATAGTGACCAATAATGTCTATATTGAAGATTATAACAATAGTTGGATTTTAAAGTTGTATAACGTGGACTAAAATGGATAGATTTTAAAGACATATAACATTGTCCAATAATGATCCAATCTATATTGTGATAAGGGAAAAATTAAACAAATATGAATGTAAGAGAAAAATACACTATTGTAGATAACCTTGAGGGAGGTGACCCTAGTTTATGGTTAAATTACTTGGGTTAGAAAAGGTAGATATCCTATATGGAAATGGAAAGATAAAAACTGACATGAATGGGGAAACCAATGATTCTATAGTTCATATTTTAGGGGTACCCATAGTTTAAATTCATGGGGCATATAACAATGATAGAGACATTCCATGACATCCCAGATATTTCTTGAGGCCTAAGAGAACTCATTACCTTTTAAATTTGGAATAAATATTCTCTAAATCAAGATAAAAGGTACTTGAATACAAAAATGTTGATATGCGACAATTATATCAGGGATGAATTCCTAGCTCATTTGAATTATTTGTTATGTTGAATTAGTTTTTGGGTGTATAGAAATTATAGGACTTTATCCTCAAGATAAAATCATTCCTTAAATTGGAAGGGTGTTATATAGTGGCGTGGATATCATTATGAAGTAGAGGTCTCCATTAGAGTTGAGTATTCTCATTACCGATAACCATGAAATATTTATGTTTATTGAAATAACTTGAATAATTAATTTTGGTCCATGGGAAAATTATATTCTAAATTTAATGGAAAAGATTCATCCATAGATTAATCATATGTGGGTAATTATGGCCCTTTGGAAATGAGTAAAAAAATATAATGATTTTCTCTTGGATTGGAAATAAATTTGTTCAGAAGTCACTATGTATCTATAAGAAATAATAATAAAGACATATAGAGTTATTATATTCTCTATGCATAGATTTAGCTCGTTTTTAGTGGAATATTGGGTGGAGTTTCTCCATTTTAAGCCTGTTATCCAAAACCTGATGTGAAAAAGGAGGCCACACATATAGATTAAAACTAATAGAATATTTTACTGGAACTAGATTAGATAAAAAAATCATCACTATATATCGTAAATGAATAGGAATAAATCCATATGTCATTCTTATGATTGATATGATGTCCCATTATAGTGTCTAATGTATAAATACTCGATGTGAATGGAGGAGATCGTACATTATGATGAGAATGAATATTGACTGAATTTGTGGGTGGTCCTTGGATAAGTGAATTGGATGTCCCTAAAAATATCATAATGTAAAAATTAATCAACACATAATTCTCAGGAAAACCTATTTTCATAGATTTAGCTCTTATATAGGATAAGGTTGTTTTATCCTGTCATGGATTAGAGTTATAAGAGGCACCATAGTTATATCAAGGTAAATGCATCATTTTATAGCTAAATATGAATATATGGAGCCTAAAAACCATGATTTTTATATATAAATTTGAATTTTATCCTAGTATAGGTTCATGGATAAGTAACTATATGTATTAGGCCTTATGTAGAGCAGGCTCATGCATAGAGGAAATGGGTTTCACAGAATGGACCATGCTTAGCAGTTTAGGGTCATATAGGGTGGACCGAATTTCTTGTAGTATAATTTAATATGACAATGATGAAAGTGTTATACTATTTAATTTATATCAATGGGGATCTTTATATGTAAGATATTATACAAGACTATCTCATGAAAGAAGTAATATGTATTTGTTTTTGTGATGGACCTAAGAAGGAAACCCCAATGTGAATAAAAGATCACAACACTAGGATAAAAATGGGGATTGATTAGGTTTTGAAACTGGGACTGGGATAAAATATCTAGGTGTCACTATGTATCCAATGGTGACTCAAATCAATCCAAATGTAGTTTTTATGAAATATCCCTATGAATATTTGGCTCCTTCATGGGTGGAATTTTTTCACACGTATCCTTTAATATGTTTTCATAAATCTAGGAAAATTATGTATGTTTATCTTATATATAAGGGACTTTAGAACCCATGTAATAAACTTATATTATATGATTAATTTCTTGTAGAAAAAAACTATTTTTCAGGTAATTCAATGTCACAAAACAACGACATATATGCTTTACAATTTTTGTGTCTAAAATGGGGGCCTTGAAATGAAAGGTTTTACACAGATCTGAATCATTCATCAAATAAAATAACATTTTATTAGTTTTGATCAAGTATTTTGAGTCCAAGAGGTGTTGTAATGATTTTTGGGGTGGTTTTTTAGAATGTTTGATGTGATGAAAGGTTTTAATTGAATACATTTGGTGTGTTTTATTTTGTTGTTAGAATATAAATCATGTTCAAACATAGGTGTCTCATAGTGGTTCACTTATGTTGAAGTTAATTCAATGATTTTTCAATTATTTCAATAACATAGAAGATGTTTTGATCATGAAGAGCAGATAATTATTGTGTTTAAATTGAAATTGAATCCAACATTCCATGTCGGTATCTAAAAATGAGAAGGGAATCTACCTAAGAGGAAGGGACAACATGGGTATATGTTTTTTATGACTATGGTGAATAAATCTAAACTGAAAATGGGGATAACGTGAGCTACATGTCATGGAGCAAGGATATTTGGATGAGATTTTCACTTATATGAAATAAACAACTTGAACATGACATAGAGTCGGTCATGGTGAATTCCTTAAAATGAAAATCTTGGAGAATCATGGTGTGGTGAATGTTATGTACGTGTTTCAACTAAATTTTTTACCTAAGAGATACAACCATTGTTACCATATCCTAGAGTTAGTTGTTGTGACTTTCTAGGAAGACAAAAAGAGGAAGGACCACATTATGGTCCATCTTCCATGGGTTTTTTTGAGAAACTAAAATTTATTTGGGTAGTTTTATAAAGTTCAACATGAGGACCAACATATTGTAGAATATCATATGGTGTGATAAAAATTCACCTGTCATAAATTGTTAGAGTAGAATACACCATAGTGATTTATGTTTTGGAGGTTCATATGAGTTATTTCCATATCTATGTATTATTCATTGGAATTGTATAAAGGTGTTGTGTAAGAGTCATCAAGTTTATATAAGTCATTCACCCCAAATTTTTAGATAATTTATAGAATATTAATTCTAATTTAGTTGATGCAATGTAATATTTTATTTAAAGATATAAATGTCACAATAATATCTGTTGTGATTCATGAATGATGTAAAAGAAGAAGAATTTATGGGTTTCATTGTTCCATAATTTAAGGATCCATGAATGGATGCATAAATCCATGCATATGTGGATGATGGAAAATATTTTGTGAAAAGAAATATGAAGGTTTAACAAATAAGTGATAATTCAAACAATTAAAGGGAGAAGTAACTACCGATTATTCAAAAATTAAAATTCAAAATATCAATGGTATTTATTGATCTTTTGTTTTGAAAATAATGATAAAATGGGTAAATTATATTCACTTGGTTTTACATGAATATATAAGAAAGAAATAATAATGTAATTATTTTTTGTGATTATAATAAATCCTATATAAACATATCAAGAATATTTAAGAAGAATTTTAGGAAATCTGGGTATGAATTTAACACAAAATAAGAGAATAATAAGATTATACTATTATGGGATTATAAAAAACCATATTCTTAAGAGAAGTAGATAGTCTATATGAAGTATTAACATGCAGTGTTATGTATAGAAAGTGAAGTTGGGACATACATATGTGAAAAGGTAAGAATAATGAAACAAAAAAACCCTTGACAAATCAATAATAGTCTATTTTTTGGAGATGTTTTAATTGTTACTAACACTTTTATAATTTTAAAATTTTTGAATGTACTTGAGTTTAGAATGCAGAAAACACAGTTGATATATTTTTAATGTGAGTTCAAGGATAAACCCTTCCATCACATACCAACAGGTAGACTCTAATGCGTAGTTTGATCTTAAAGGAATCCATATCAATCTAAAGTCTAGTCTTATCACATTAAGAGGTAAAAGATATAAGTTGATTTTCTCTTTATGTTGGGATGTGTTTGAAAGTGTTGGAGAATTTTAAATTTACCACCCATAGATTTTATTATGAATTAATTTAAATAAATATTAACTTGAACATATTGTAATATAAAAAAATAAACTAAAGTTATTCAAAAAAAATTAAAATGAAAGTTGAACATCAAGTAATTGTGAATATACGAAGGTAAAATAAATAAAATAAAACTCATTCATAATTTATATGAAATAATGTTAAGAATACTAGATTTTAAGAAATTATTTTCCAATAAAATTGTTTTTCACTATATTTTATGTTTTTAAAATAAATTCAAATAAAATTATAGTTAAAATTTTATTAAAAAACTTCATTTGTTGATTCAACATATCTAAATTATCTTAGGGTGAAATTTTGTGAATTTACTAAAACGGTTGATTGTGGCTGGATAGTGATAATTACAATTTTTATGAATATTGTCATATTTTTGACATCATCACAATATAACAAGAAAAATAAATACTAAGAAACCATTAGGGTATAAAAAATTTGTGTTTAATGATTCAAATAATTAATAATTAAAATAAATATGTCAAATTTAGACAAAAATGTTTTAAATTTTAAAACCTAATTGATGATTTGATCTAATGAAAACTAATTTTTGATCATTCATTTTAATTATGTATTTACAAAGTTAAATTAGGTTTTGGAGTGGTGTAAAAGTTATGTAACCATATTTTTTATTCATAAACAAATTAATCTCACAGGGATCAATTTTGGACATTATTTTAGTAAAAATAATCATTTTTATGCTTTTAATCGAATTTTTCTAAAAATAGGTTTTCATTATACTTTTCATACTTATATCAAAAGTAATTTTTTCCACCTCAAGAAATTGAATACTTTAAAAATAGATCAATTATAATAATAATAATATTAAAATTATTTAATAATTTCTATTTCATTTTTATTCATAAATTTATGTTACCATGGTAAAATCTAGTCACTATGATAAAGGATAAACAATTTAAAGAGGGGGATAAACTAAGCGATAATGCTTCAAATATAATTAAAACATGAATATATTATATTATTTGAGTGTATTTATTCCCTATACTATCCTAACTTATAAAAATTATCTATTTGGGGCCAAATTAATTTGATAATTAAACTTATATTATTTTAAATCTAAGAGTATATACAAACACATCACCCCTCTCACATAGAAGAGGACCCCTCATATCCTCACTTATCCAAACACATTGAGAAATTCATAACAAAAATTATCTACCAATGTCAATTACTAATTACTTATATACTACATAGAGTTTTTTTCTTTATAAAATATCATCTCCGGAATGATTAAGGAGATACATAACGAAGGATACCCAAGGAAGAGTTAATCATATTCAAGTTTGTTTCTTATTATACCTCCTAAAAATCTTCTATAGCCATATTAAACTAGTAATATATGTATCACTATTATACGAATATTTTATTATTTTGATTAAATAACCATCATTTACCTTTTTCCATCCATTGGAGAATTTGTACATCACTCATGCACACATGCCTTCTCACTCCTTCATAAACAACATATTTCATTTTTCATCACTAAAATAAATTAGAGGATGTAAAATTTTTATTTTATGATTAAATATTATATTTATGAATTATTTATTATTCTCTACAAATAAAACATTATCTCCCATCTTCCCTTCCCATTTCTTATAAAATGATAATGTTTCTCGTGTCTTTGTTTGGACTGTCACCTCCGCAAAAGAGGTATTTCATTTTCATTCACCACCTAACATGGAAGAATATGGACATGGATTTTATGAATAAATATTATATTTAAAACATGATTATGTTTTTTAATATATATATATATATATATATATTTATTCACTAATAAAATCAATTCTTTTTATGTAATAGATATTAAAAAACATGGTTTTTAAGCTTTACATGTGAATCATCCCCACAAGTTCCATAAAGTGACCAGGGAAATTCCTATTTATATAAAATGAAAATTATAAAACTTTATAAACATTGTATATATTATAAAATCATGACCGAGGTGCAAATATCAGTATTTTTAAATTGGAACATCCTTGTGAAATTGAATAGTTAACCCAAAAATATTGATTTTAAAAAAGAATTACTACGAAGATTCTTGTAAGAAATTATAAGTGAATGTTAACTATTAAGATTAATATAAATATTATTCTGATATTTATGTATAATGAACCAAAATTTAATATATTGGGATTCCCAATCTTATCCAACTAATAAAGTATGTATTGTAAGAGTTTCTCATATCAAACTTCCATATATGAGACATTTTTTGAACTAAGAACTATTTCAATTACAAGGTGTATAAGGTAACTATTTCAAATATTATATCATGATTCACTTTTAATAATGGTAATTAAATTTAAATTTTTATTTTTATATTTCAATATGTTTTTATTAAATTTTTATATTATCTATAAGGTTTCTTGGTCTCAAATTCAATTTATCGAGACGTGTTCCATTTTGTGCGTCATGTTAAATTTTTTATGGTGTACTTACTTCACCATGAATATATTTTGACATAATATTTTCTGAAATTAATTGGATTTGTAGAACCATATCATGATCTAGACTTTGAAGTATTTTTATTTTAAACTTATCAAATTCACAAGGGTTCATTTTACAATCTCACTTTTATCAAGATGTTTTATGTTTCAATTTCCTTTGGGAAACATTATATGTTATTCCTTTCATAAACCCCATTTATTTTCATGTCCTATTTTTTAAGGGATTTAAAGTGTTTAATTAATCTTTCCACTCTTTGGTACTCAAAAACACTGATAAAATGTTTTTAGTAAAATCCACCCTTATTTATCTTTTTTGTTTTGAACCCTTCCCTTCCATATCCACAATATTTAATTTGGTTTCAAAAAAAAATTTCCATACATATATGATTTCTTAAGATCAAATTATGTTAAATTTTATTTTAAGTTAAATTTTTTAAAAGGAATACTTTTAACATTTTCTAAACAATTCATTTTTTACTTTCTTTACAGAAGTGTGAAAAGTGTCTCATTTTATAATTTTTTACGTGAACTTATTTCCCATCATCATGTACATCCATTATTATTTACATTTATTTTCATGTTTTTATGGTTTTAAAAATTAATATTTATTCCCAATATTCAGTTAAAATTTACAAATTAAATGATATTATTTTCTTAATGGTTTCTAAAAGGTATTTCATTACATGCATGTATATTTTTATTTTCTACTTCATAATTTTTTAATTAGGCATAGTTTATTTTCATAATTATATTATTTTAATTTATTTTAAAATAATTAAATTAAAGATCCTCTAAACATCTCTTGAAATTTTATTGATAGTAACTTTTATTTTTTTTCAACAAAGTTACAAAATCTTTAAAGGAAGTTATTTTATTAAAAAATTGTTATATATTCATTTATATCTCCTAGAAAACATGTCTTTACTACAAAATCTTAATTTAAAAACAATTTATGATCTTATTCATGTATAATTTATTTATTATCATAGATTTATTGTATATTATTTCTAGTAATGATTTATTCATATACCCATTTCTTTATATAGTGTAAGTATCCTATTTTTCTGAAATGAAAATGGGAATGTTTAAAAAGAAAAATACCTCATTTATTAACCAAATAGATTATTTAATATTTATATACTTGTTAGTTCTTTGTCGATGATTATTGACTATTATTGTAGGTTGATTAGGTTGTGGTAAAATATTGACATTATCTATTACTTACTTAAATATTGATATTTATTGATTGCTAATGCTTATTGATGATTAATTGTATTGTTCTTTCAATATATGAAGAATTAATTAGATATTTTTAGGTAACGGGGTTGGTTTATTATATCACATTGATGCATCGGGTGGGTCTCATGGGAAAAATGGGCATCACAAGGAATATTCAAGACCATATAATGGAAGATGTTTGGTATATGACCTTAATTTTTTAAAAGATATTTTGGTTGAGGACTTTATGGTATGAAAGATGTCTTGGATAAGGACGTGAGAATATAAAATATTTCATTTATGATTTCATGATAATATAAAATATTTCTTGTCTAAAGCCTTTCCCATAAGATTAAGATGTCAATAATTTTTCATTTTATCACTATGAAGACAGTTATTGATTTTCATTTGATCATTTAATTTTTTATTCTATCCACGTATGTATTTAGTTCTTAATCTATTGATTATATGGGACATTTATTTATTATCGTATCTACTATATTACTAAAGTTTATTTCTCTCTAAACATTTCTATCATACACAACCCTTACTATGATTTTGAGCACACCCATCTTATATTTACATATTCAAGGTTATAAAGAAGAGTATGCATATGATATATCTAAAAGGGTATCATGTTCAATGAATTTTGTGGGATATATTAAAGAGTTATTATGGAATAAGAAAATATGGGCTCAATATGAAAAATATCCATTGTATGGGAAATACATGAGTTTTTATTAATAAATGTTTTTACTAATTCTCTATAGATATAATCTTAAAAAGTTTATGGGAATATAAATAAATCAAAAATTTATTTTGATTATAAAAATATGGATGGTTAAAATTAGGTCTCTTGAATTTGTATCAAAGACTCTATATTAAATTATTGTTTTTTCACCAGATCTAAGAGTATGGGTCTAATGATATTTTGATAGACATCTATGGGAATATATAATTAAGTTAAATATAACCATTGGGTTCATTATGTGATTTAGTGAAGTGATTATATGAGGATAATTTTATTTTTGAGGACACATACAATGTGAAAATATCCATTATGGTTATTATATGAATTTAAGTCAAGGTGATTATGTTTATTTAAAGGTTTGTTATATTTTTTAGAATATATATATAACCATTAGTATTGAATGGTAATTTGATGAAAAATTTATTCAGGGGTAATTTTACCATAATTATATAATATGGTATATTTTAGATAGCTTATAATTGGTAGATATCATTGGAGGAGTAAAGATTAAGTTAAAATTTGAAGGAATGTGTGATTCTATTGATGTTTTAAGTCATAGTGATTCTGATTGTTTTGTGGTAGATTAGTATATTTCTAAGAGCATAAAATTCCATGATTTTTGGGTTAATCATATTGTAAGGAAGAGTTTTTAATGATTATTATTATTTAATATATTTTCCATGTAAAAGTAAAGTTGATTTTGGAAGAAATATGATCAAATATTTCTGATTTTGTTGTCTTTAATTTAGTCAAGAATATTTTAAAAGGTTTTAATATATTTTTATTTCTATAATGATTTAAATTTAACATCGGGTATAATTTCTTAGGGTTTTAAGATTATTTTTTTGTTTTCTCAAACTAAGATTTATTCTTATTGAGTATTAACATAACTTTTACTAACTATTTTTCGAATTATTAAATAACAAATGATATAAGATATATTTTCTCATTCTTTTGTGGAAATTATGATCCCTTAAAAGTCTATTTTGGTGCTTTAGAAAGGAAATATTCATTATTATTATTTATTATTTAAAGTATGAGATGAATTAGAGGTGGGGATCTCGTCAAAACTTGACCCAAAGATGAAATTATGCTTATGGTATGGAAAGCAATCAACTAAGTATATTTTCTCATTTTATTTATATCAATGGTAAAATAAATATGTAAAATCAATTAAGAAGAATATAAATCTACTATGACTTACGTTGAAAATATCTTTCATGAATCAAGGTATGTTTTAGAAACCTTTTTATAAATATGAGTATTATAAAGGTACGTGTATAGTTTTAAAAATACTTAATTATGAAATAATAAGATTCCAATTAGTAAATTAAGAATTTGTTATTATTTTAAAATTTAAATAGGATATTATAACTGTGTGGAGATACATGATTATATTTAGAATAATTTAATATTTTAGGGATTCAATTTATTTTATGGGTGAATAATTTAACAGCCTAATATTTTAATTTGAATTATTATAAAAAAATCTTATTCAAGAGATTGTGATATACACAACACCAAACTAAAGTGAAAAATAATTTATTAAAAATAAATTAAAAAATAAATAAATTATTATTATAAAACGTGAAAACAATAAATTAACACTCTTAGTAAATTGATATGAAATAATGTTAAGAACACTTGAAGTTTAAAAAGTTGATTTTCTATAATACAATTTTTCAAAATATTCTTTACGTTATTATTTAAAAGATAAATTTTAAAATATTAAAATTATTATTTTTTGAAATGAACATAATTTTTATTTTTCATCAATCATAACTACCTTAGGGTGAAATTTTGGGACTTTTTTTAAATGGTTTATTTTTTAGCGAATAATGAAAATTATAGTTTTTTAAAATACTATCACTTTTATGAAATCATCAGGATATAAGAATTACTTTAATGTCAATGAAGCCTTTATAATAGATAAAATATGTTTTTATTTATTAAAATTAATTTTTTAAAAACATTATTTTTAATTTATAATCCCATACTTGTCATTTTAAAACATAGGTGATGATTCTTTCTTATAAAAGAACCATTTTTGATAATTTAATTATGAATTAACAAGGATACATTTGGTTTTGTATTAGTTTAATATTTAGATATCTCTCCTCTATTTAATCATAAGCCAATAAATTTCATGAGGATCAATTAGATACATTATTTTTTTTATAAAATCATTTTATAGTAGTTTTTCTAAGAGCTTTGGTTGTTGTTATAGATCCCTAGTCTGGATTAGGTGCCACTGATAGGGGGGATGAATCAGTGGAAATATTTTTTTATAACTTATATTTTTCTTTAAATTTAACCTCTTCAATTTGTTAAGGTTCTTGATCTACTCTATGATATCTTCCACTCTCACCTCATGTGTAGTAATAATAATAGAGATATCCCCACACATTATTTACAAGTTTTGACTAAAATGGCTACTCCATTCCATGTTTGATATACCCCCCCCCCCCCCACATTGATTCTATAATATAATCATATTTATATAATTATAATGGTTTAGGAAGTAACTAGTTATACCCCCTAGTAATCAATCCTCTAGTAGATTCTGGTTATAACCATAGAAATCCAACTCTTCTGCCTCGATTTGTTATACCCCCAAACCATCTCTTACTCCCAACTCTAACTTAGAGGATTCTTATACTCTAACTCCCAACCGAGACTTCACCTTTATTAAATACATTATATTGTTGTAAAAAAATCCTTGAATGTGTTGTATTAATGTTTTTTGGGTGATTGGGTTTTGTTGACAAAGATAGATGTCTGTGAATCAGTATGGATGGTGTTGGCGAAGAAGATGTGTTTAAGGAGTCACATTTTCCTACTGTTTTCCAAATTTTTGGGCCTTAAAATCAGGAGTTTATTTTATGGAAAAGAAAGGTTTTCTGAAAATAATTCTTTGGAATGCATTTCACTGATAAGGGTTAACATATACTGAAGCATGGAGTTTGCATGACATAGTTCTCAGATCGCGAAGCATGGAGTTTGTGGACCGTAGTTCGTGGACTGTGAATCACGGAGTTCACTAACCACAGTTCGAGGACTGTGAATCATAGTTATGAGAGTCCCATAATTTTTTTAATTGAGGAGGTGATTTAAGGGTGGAAAATGGTTTTTTTTGCGATGAAATCAGCCGTCGTAAACGACTAAAGGGCTAGGTGAACCGCATAGCAGTTCGTGGTGAAGGCTATACCACATCTGAGTTTTGGGTATTTTTAATTAGTGGGTTTTGTAGGATTTATTTTCCAATATAAAGGACCCTATTAACATAATTTGGAAGAGAGAATTTAATTAGAGAAGATCATCACTGGAAGAATTCATGGAAGTATGAAATAGTTCATGGGGGATCAATTCTGCGAAGGAGATAGTTCCTAGGGACAATTCATTGTGAGAGTTTGTTGGGATAGTTTGCTATGATAGTTCATGGTGATAGTTCATAGGGGCAGTTTGCAACCACAGTTTGTATGTTTAGATCATGAAAATAGTTCATGGTGACAATTCTTAGGGGGAATTTTGCAAATGGGTTTTGTGGGTCTCTGTAGCTTATGAATAAAAAGTTGACTGCGAAGCACTCACACCACAAGGTGCAACACATTTTCCAGATGTTTCAAGGTATCTAATAGAGGATGTAAGTAAGTTCATAGAGGGATAAAGGAAGTTAGAAAATGGACTAAAATAGTTCATGAAAGTAATTATTTCTAGCTAACAATATGTGGAAATGTGGATTTCATATACCGGGTAAAAATGGGACTTCATGGAACAGTCGTATATGCATGAAACAATTATGAGGTGATTCAGAACAATAATAGAATATTTTAGAGGAATAGTGAGAACAATTTAGTAGAGAGAGAAATTAGATTTCAAATTTTTATTGGTTGTAAAATAGGATGGATACTGAGTCCGCTCCAAACATTGTAAAGGTAGTGAGCTTAGGCATTAAAGTGATCTAGCATGGCCATTGTATTTTTGCAGTGAGCCTTAGTGGATATGGAATATTGGTACATTGTCGTTGTATTCTCCATGGTCATATCCCAGTGAGGGGGAATCATGTAAAATTGATGTGAGTCGTTCATGATTTCATATATGTTCATACATTTCTAATAGAAAGGGAGAGAAGAGTGTTTTGTTTATTAAAAAACAATATCTGAAGGGGTAGTTGTTTAAATATGTCATACCCTAATTCTCCCCCACCCCCACTAATAGTATTTAAACTAGTTGGTCTAAAAATTGGTATTAGAACTAAATGTCGATATCAGTGTTTCTCTCCCAAGGGTTTCAATAGAGGTTTTTAATCATAAATGGATTCTGATATTCAATGGGAAATTTTTTCAGCTATTGATGAATCATATGTAGCACTACATTCAATATTTAGGAATGCATGTCTTTATAGTAGTGATGTATGGAATTTTGGCCAGTATTAATAGTGGTTCTTTATCAGAAGATGAACGAAGGGAATTAGATGTTGACGCTATATGAATCAATAATTTAGGGGGTTCCATATCCAATGCAATATATAAGAAAGTGATTTCATGTAAAACATCACATTATATGTGGGAAAGTATCTAAATTTTTATGAGTAAGACTCAAAATTCAGAGAAGAAAATATATTTTTTCTATGGAATAAGTATAAGGATTTGATAATAAAACCCCAAGAGCCTATTGATTCATTCATTGACTGGGTGAATGTTACTATCGAAGGCATGCATCATCTCTGAGAAATTCCTGAAGACCTAAATATTGTTAAACACATCCTTGTAATTATTGCACTTAGGTTCAATCTAAATGCTTCTATATTAGAAGATAAATATCCAAAAGGATTTGATGCTGGATAGCATTAACTGTACACTAGTTTCATACGAGATGAGATATGATAATAATGGGTGTGAAAAAAGAGATGTCTCAAGAGGTGGAATTCAAGGCCATAAAGAAGCTAACCATTGAATATGGATAGGAATAAGAAGAGATCTGTGAGGTGATTTCATTCATTTCCTCAAATCCAGAAAGAGGAAAAGGAAAGTTCAAAGGGAAACTCCCACTTTTATGATTTTGATGTGGAAAGGATTGACATCTTTCATCAAGGTGCCCTAAGAAGTGTCAAGATAATGATGAGGATGAAGTCGAAATTCCCATGAATAAGTATTATGCCTATGTGAAAGAAAAGAAAAAGTTCGAGAGAAAATTTTTCAAAAAGAAGAATATTCTTTTATAAGAAAATGAAAGTTCAGAAGAATATTAGGTTGAAGAGACTGAGAACAAAAAAGATCATAGAGAAAATGCTATGGTGGAAGTTTTCAGTAGTTCCCAGAAAAGGGAAGAAAGTGACAATAATGAAGAAATGATTAAGGAAGAGTATATTTCTAGGCTTAATTAGAAGCCGTTCGTGGGGAGGTAGAAGTTTGGAGAGGAAAAAATGAAGAAATCCAAAAAATTAGTTCATGATTCCAAATTTTATATTCAGTAGCATGAACAAGAGAAGTCTGAACTGAATGAAGAAATTGAAAATTGATGTCCTCAAGGATAGACATCTCAAAAAAGCTTGAAATCAAAGAACATAAAAGAGAAATCAATATTTTGACTATCACTAGTAAAGATCAAATCAAACATATTAACTTGAAGATGAATTCATCAGCATACGATGAAGTTTTAAGGATCAGGAAAAACTCATAACCCCCAGTACGACATCGGGAAAGCTAGTCATTAAAAAAATATATAAGATGTAAGTGGAGGACATATATATAGGAGAATAGAAGCAACAGTCAAATCCAAATTATAAGGCTTGTATGGGGCTTGATCAAAAGCAGAAAGCAGTATCGGTTGAAGTCAAACCACAAAAACCTACTCTGAGATTGAAGGCTGATTTGGTTATGAATTAGAACCAGAAGATTCAGTGAAACCAAGGGAGAACCAGTAGTGCAGTAGTGATACACATGAATCCACCCCACACAAGATGTTATTTTTGTAAAAAAATGGGACACTCATAGAATGTTTGTTCCATAGTCAAGATGTACGGAAGGGAACAAGACCAAAAGAGGTACACTACAGGAAAAAGCGGTATTTCCAATTGGTTATTTGCGATGGGTTATTTGTTATGGGGGAAGGATCCATTGCTAGTATTCTGCAGGGAGTTACTTTTTTTATAAGACCCTATTCCCATCGCAAATAGTATGTTGTGAGAACTTATTTGCGATGGGAATACTTATCCCATCACAAAAGGCTTTGGCACGAGGTGCACACCAAACACATATTTGCAACAGGTTGTTACACCCATCACAAATAGTGTCCCAGGTTTTTAGTATTTGTGATGGGAGGTTTCTCCCATCAAAAAAACTAACGTCTAATATTTAGTATTTGTGACAGGATTTTACTCTCGTCTCAAATAGTATGTGAGCGGGAAATTATTTGTGACGAGTCTTATTGCAAATACCTTCTTAACTGTCACCCCTAATTAATAGGGGCTTAGCATTTGCAATGTGCTCCATCGCAAATTATCTAACCTATATATACCCCAATCAAATTATTCCCGTTTCATTATTCTCTCAACTCCTCTCGTCTTCTTTACTCTCATATTTTACTATTCAGTTTTTTAAATTTTTTAGATTTTACACCGGAATAATTTTCAAGGCTTGCATCCAGATAAAGGTTCAGTTTTAAGGTATTTATTTGTTTCTTTTATTTTTTTGTTATTTTATTTTATTTTATGTTAGTAAAAAATATTATTAATTAGTGGAAATTAAATTAAATTAGAATTTAATTGTTTTATTTTGCATTATTTATTTTTACAAATACGTTGTTTCATTAAAATATAATGTTTTTATTTGAAATTAAATAGTATTAATCTGTAATAATTTGGTCCAATTATCATTAATTAATAATAATTATGTGTAATAAGTACTAATTAGTAATTTGAATTAATTAGTATTAATTAATATTAATTAATATTAATTAGTATAAACTTGTAGTAATTAGTAATAATTAATAATAATTTGTTTTAATTAGTATTGATTTGTATTAATTTGTAATAATTTGTAATAAATGGTAATAAATAGTATTAAATAGTAATAAATAATAACAAATAGTAATAAATAGAAATAAATTGTAATAAATTGTAATAAATTAACAAAATTGTAAGAATTAGTGGTAATTACCCGTAATTAGCATTAATTAATATTAATTAGTAATAATTAGTAATTAATACGAATAAATAGTGGTAAGTAGTGATAATTAGGAATAATTAGTAGTAATTAGTAAAAATTAGGAATAATTTGCATTAATTAGTTAAAATTCTTGGTAATTAGTGGCAATTAGTAATAAATAGTAACAAATAGTCATAATTAGTAATAGTTAGTAATAATTTGTAATAATTTGAAAACGTTAGTAATAATATGTAATAAAAAATAATAAATAGTAATAATCTTTAATAATTTTTAATAATTTGTAATAATTTGTAATAATTAGTAATAAATGGAAATAAATAGTAATAAGCACATGAGCCTCAGCTTAGTTGGTTAGGACTCTTAAGTGCATCTAGGTGACCCGGGATCAAATCTAGGTGAAGGCACAATTTCTGGTACTGGAGCAGTACTGTAGTAGGTACGGTAGTAGGTACTTTAGTAGTACTGTAGCAAGTACTGTAGCAGAGACTGTGTTGTACTGTAGCAGGTACTGTAACGGAACTGTAGCAGGCGGTGTTTGGCACTGTAGGAGCCTGGAAATTTCCCCCGTTTGGGCCTTTATGCCACCGATTTGGTCCACGAGTCCTTTAAGGCCTTCGGGCCACCCAAGCCTTCAGGCGAGTAAGGCCTTTGGGCCACCTCAAGGCCTTCGGGCTACCTTAAGTGTATATGCAAACTACAAAACCTATAAGGAACAAGCTCTATAAGGAGGATGAGAAAGGAGCTTTCACCACAGTAGAAGCTACAAAGACTGCAAGAAAGAGAGGGCATGGGACCTGCCATCGGGACAAGCCTGTGCATGAATGGGATAGCCTGGCCGAATAACCATGCGAAAGTGGAGAGATGATTTCATGATGAAGATATTGGGGAGGACCAGTTTCAAGTAGTTAGTCTGGGTTGTATGTAATGTTTGAAGCCTACAGGAAATGAATTCCTCTATGGCCTACGGACCATGTAATACTTACGCCTATGTGCCTTGTAAGGGTTCCACCTCACCCCTTGAAAGTTGGATTTTCATAAATCAATAAAAAATGAAGGTCTTTGGGCTATTGGATGGTAAAAACAGTACTAATTAGTAATAAATAGTAATAAATAACAATATATAGTAATAAATAGTAATAATTTGTAATAAATAGTAACAAATAGTAATAATTAGAAATAATTAGAAATAAATTGTAATAAATAGTAATAATTAGTAATAAATAGTAATAATCAGTAATAAAGAGTGGTAATTAGAGGTAATTAGTAATAAATTGTAATAAATAGCAATAAATAGTAATAAATAGTAATAATTAGTAATAAATAGTAAAAATTAGTAATAAATAATGACTATTAGTAATAAATAGTAATAATTAGTAATAATTAGAAATAATTAGTAATAATTAGTAATAAATAGTAATAAATTGTAATAAATTGTAATAAATAGTAATAAATAGTAATAAATAGCAATAATTAGTAGTAATTATTAATAATTACTAATAATTAGTAATAATAATAATAATTAGCAATAATTAGTAATAATTTCTAATAATTAGTAATAAATAGTAACAATTTGTAACAACATGTAACAATTAGTATCATTTAGTAAAAATTTGTAACAATTAGTAACAATTAGTAATAAATTGTAATAAATTGTAACAATTGGAAACAATTAGTAACAATTAGTAATAAATAATAATAATTAGCAGTAATTTGTAAAAATTAATGGTACTTAGTAAAAAATTGTTATAAACTAATAAAAATTGGTAATAATAAGTGGCAATTAGAATTAATTAGCAATAATTTGCAGAAATTAAGAGTACTTAGCTTTAATTTGTAAAAATTAGGTGTAATTACTATTAAATATCAATAATTTGTAATAATTAGTGGTAATTAGTAACAATTAGCAGTAATTAGTAATAATTAGAGATAATTAGTAAAAAATAGTGCTAATTAGTAAACAATTGTTATAAACTAATAAACATGACTAATAATAAGATGTAATTAGCAGTAATTAGTGGTAATTAAAATTAATTAGTAAAAATAAGTTGTAATTAGAAAACTTTAGCAGTAATTAGTAAAATTTAGGGATAATTAGTAGTAATTAGTAAAAATTAGCGTTAATTAATAAAAAAATAGTGGTAATCAATAAAATAATATTTTAAACTATTTAAAATTAGTAATAATAAGTGGTAATTAGTAGTGATTAGTGGTAATTAGTCTTTATTAGAAACAATTAACTTTAATTAGTAACCATTAGTGGTAAATAGTAAACATTAGTGGTAAATAGTAATAATTGGCGATAATATATACAAAACATTTTTAATTAGTAAAAATTACATGTACTTGGTGGTAATTAAAGGTTATTAGTAAAAATCAGTGGTATTAATAAAAAGTAACAGAAAATAGATAAAATTGACAATATTTAAAATTAAATTATGACTGTTTATTTTTTACTCTTTTTTGGATTATATTTTTCTTATATCAAATTAATCCTAAAATTTTTATTTATTTTATATTTTTTAGAGTAATATGGAACAAAGAAGTTGGAAACAATCGTTATTACGTGATCATGATTGGATAAATCATTAGAAGAATCTAAACACTTTGGGTATAATTCATATATAGATCGAGGCTGTTAAATCATTTTTATCATTTGCAACATCAAAACCAAAAGTTGTTTTAGAAGGGTCAATAAAGTATCCATGTAAGGAATGTGATCTGAGGATGTATGACACATTTGACAATGTTGGGAGACATCTATTGTGATTTGATTTTAAAAATGATTAGATTTTGTATTATCAACACAGTGAACACAGTTCCATAAAAGATACTAATAATTTGGTTCTATATCAATCACTATTTCAAAATTTAGTATGTTATGTGACTGGTCTATCTTTTCAAAAAATTGAAACTTAGATTGATGTTGATTCAACTCCATTGTTGGAACCATCCCAATTTTATGAGTTTTTTATGTCCGTTGAGTAATTATTATATCATGGTTGTAAGATAAGAAAATTTGAAGTGATTTCAAAATTTATGGCTATTAAATTAGATAATGGAATGTCAAATATTAGTTTTGATCTGATATTATCTTTGTTTGAAGCAATATATCCTGAATTAAATGTGTTCCCTAAAAATATCTATGAGGGAAATAGGCTTGTTCGTAATTTGGATCTTGGTTTTTATAAGATTCATGCATGTTTAAATGATTGCATATTATATTATGTAGAAAATGATTTGTTCATTAGTTATCCTACATGTAGAAAATCTAGGTACAAAGAGGCTCAACAAGGGATGTTTGGATTGATTCCTATAAAATAATTGTGGTATTTCCCGATTACATCCATGTTGTAGCATTTATTTATGTCTCAAAACACAACGTAGTTGATTTC
The DNA here is from genome assembly GCA_963277665.1 of Viscum album. Lineage (NCBI taxonomy): Eukaryota > Viridiplantae > Streptophyta > Magnoliopsida > Santalales > Viscaceae > Viscum > Viscum album. The sequence goes on along the minus strand of OY728135.1, from coordinate 223,556,736 downwards.
ATGGCAAAAATCCAATATTTCAACTAGTAATGGCTTATACCATCTTGATGATGGAGATTTGTGGAATCCTTTTAACCAAAAACATCTATCTTTTTCTTGAAAAGCTTGAAATGTTTGATTGGGTCTTTCTAATAAAAGTTTCTGCCAATTTTGTTCTTACGGTAGTCAATATTCTTATTGGTACACCCTTATAAATCCACAAAATTTACATCCTTTAATGTTGATGAATGAGTTATATATTTTTTGACCTTATTAATTCCAGGACATCTGAACAAGAATCTTGATGTTTATTTGAATCCATTGATTGATGAGTTAAACTTATTGTGGAGTAATGGTTTCAATACAGATGATGTTGTTGTGAAAAAGAATTTTCTACTGAAATCTACAGTAATGTGAACAATTAGTGACTTCCTAGAATATGGTATGTTATCTGGTTGGAGTACACATGGTCCAAAATCATGTCCTTAATATATTAGAGACAATGAAGTTTTTATGCTTGTGAATGGAAGAAAACCCTGTTTTTTCAGATTTCATCAATGATTTCTTCCAAATGATCATCCATTATGGAGGAATTGATATCATTTCAGAAAAGGAACAATTGAATGAGATGGACCTCCAATAATGATCTTAGGTATTGAGTTAAAATCCAGTGTCTTTTTATTACCTCCCATTACATTTGGACTGACTACAAACCCACTGAAAACTAATGGATTTGGAAAATAATACAATTGACTAAAAAAACAATTTTTAAGGATCTTCTATATTGGTCTGATTTTTTATTTCTTCAATGTTGGATTTCATTCATATTGAAAAGAACTATTTTGATAAAATATTTTATATACTTTAGGACACATGTGGTAAGACCAAAGAAAATATAAGGGAACATTTAGATTTTTCCAAAAAATTTAGGTGACCAAAACTTGATCTATTTGAAAACGAGAGATCATATATGTTAATGAATCTGAAAGTAGCTTATATAGTTTTCAATGAAAATCGTTTATTATTTTATTAGTGGTAAGAAAATTTAAGGCTTCTAGATGGTTATGTTTACAATTTGGATAGATATGTCAGAAATAGTCAAATTACCAGCTTAAAAAGTCATGGTTGTCATGTTATAATAGAAATACTTCTATTGATTGGATTTATAGGTCTGTTGAATTATAACATTTTGGATGCACTAACAAAAATATCATATTTATTTTTGAGACATTTTTTTGGAAACAATAGATTATGATAAACTAAGTAGACTGCAAGAAAATGCTATTTTAATTTTATGTAAACTAGAAAAAATCTTTCTGTTGACTTTCTTTGATTTAATGGAACATTTAATATTATATTTGTCACATGAAGCAACCATAGGAGGTCTCGTACAGTTCTAATGGATATTCCTCATCAAGAGATTCATGTACAAGTTGAAGAAAAAAGTATGTAACAAAACATTTGTTGAAATATCAATTACAGAAGGTTATTTGTAGGAGGAATTTTTTTTCTCCTCTCATTATTTTCAATCTGAATATCCCTCAGAAAAAATGCATGGGCCGTAAATATGGAAATATTGATGATGAAATGAGAAATCAATTATCAGGTTTTTAATCACCCCAAACTTAGCATTGGAGGAGTTCATAAACGATGGATTTCAGATGATGAATATCACAGATCTCATACATATGTTTTTCTCAACTATGAAGAAATGACACCATTTGTACTATGAGTGCTCCAATCACCTATTAAATAATATTTGTTATATTAAATTAATATTATTTTATTTTTAGATTGTATTATAGTCATATCAAGAAACAATTTTCACAAATTATAGTTGCTTCTCTTCAAGAACACCGACAAAATAATTTTCCATACTAGTTTCAAATAATGTTAAAATAAATTGTTTATCATTTAACATATAAAATAAAATAATACTTTTTATATTAATAATTGTTTTAATAAATTTCAGGTATCTCAACATGCTAATAAAATTTATAATTCATTTTGTGTATTGATTAACCCACCACACAAAATGGTTAAATATTATAATTCATATGTGGTGAAATTTTTTCAATTTCATACACTTTCATATGGGGAATCAAAATAAAATGAATAGTGATGTTTTATTGAGAGGATCTCATCATAGAGAAAGTGAAGTTGACTTTTATGGAATGCTGGAATAAATAATTGAAATGTGTTATCTAGGATAGAATTGCAAAACGATTTTAAATTTTCAGGGGTGGATACTGAGAGAGGCTTGCATGTTGATCCACACCATGGAATCATTGATATTAAATATAAAATACTTCTTGTAGTAAATGAACCATTTTATTATCTCATTAGGCACGTCAAATTAATTATTAAAATTATAATGCTACATAAAGAGGGTTGAATTATTGGTGGAGCATAATAAAAATGAAATATTAGCAAAATCACATTATTCAAAATGAATGTGGTTCCTTTGAAGTATAAGAAAATGAAATTTTTCAACACACTACTTAAAATCCATATTTTCCATGAAGAGACATGAATATTGATTATGAAACCCCTCATTTAAGGTTTAATGGTGATGATGATGTTATTGATGTAAAAAATGATTTTAAATTGACAAGATATTTTGAAATTGAAACTCTTATGGAAATTGATTTTACTAAGGAGGAATATGAAGATATTGACACTATCATATATGAATATGAATATGAAGATGAAAATAGACATTGTTAAATTCTAGTTATAATCATATAAAATATATATCTATATATAATAGATGTTTTAAACTATTTGATAACAGACATTTCATTTTTTAGATGGACTGGTATCTTTTTCGTGACCTGGTGGAGGTTGATCTACCTGGTGATGAGCATGATGTTGGATCATATGACCCTCAAATTGCAGGTGGTTCAGTGACACCTTAACGGGGTCGCGGTCTTGCAAGATTGATGATTGCTAACCTTATCCCTGAGTGATGTCCATGTATTGACTTCGATACACGCATGTAGAGGTATGTTATACTGTGTAGTTTAGTCAGTTTTCATTAATTTATCATTTATTTATTTATATAATAATTTTTTTATTATTTGTTCTCTTTCTTCACAGTTTTTTTCATATAGTAATTGAAAAGGAAAGTGATATACTAAGGAATTATTTTTCTGAAGCATGGGTTACATGGGATCAGATTCTTATTGATGTTCAGTAATGTATTTTTTATCATTTGATGGTATATTAAAAAATAATATTTATTTGGAAATTTATATAATTCATAACATGATATTATTAATTATTTATTAGGTTTATGGTTTCCTGTCAATGATATCATGAAAGAATCTTGTTGGTAGGCATGGTAGGGTCGTATGAATGAGCATTACTATCAATGTTTTACAATCTGAGGAGGACAACAATATAAAAAGTGGGAGTTATAGAATTTGATCAGTCTTGTTGTGCCCACTGACTAGATTATATCTCATCCCAGGTTTGGAAAGGATTATGTTCATATAGGATGAGAGATAATTTTCATAGGAGATAATCATTAGGTTGAATGAACTAGGGGAGAAAGAAGGTGACACATTGAGCTGGTAGTCACACATTCAGTACACATCGGCAATATCTGATAAGTACTTTTTTAATAATTTTTATAACTTTAAATGTAAACTATTTATTTTATACTCATATAAGAAGTAGATCAAGAAAATATTACGTTGTTAAATGTTTATAGGAGGATGTATAATGATCCCATCATTGAAGAGACTAGTGTTCATCACCAGTAACATATTGTGGTCAGTGTATTTTCTTATTGAGTTTTAAAATTAACTGTAAACAATATTTTAACTATTTTATTTTTAAATTGTGGTTGAAGAAGTCATATGAGGCCATGAAGTCTCAAAAATAGGTTGATATTCAGGCTGATACTGAGGATTAGACCTAAATTTCAGTAGTATTTGATGGTGCAACATAGATGCAGGTGACCCGATATGCCTTCAAGAGAAACCAAGTTGTTAGTTTCAACTCTCGATGGATTCTTAAGAGTTATTATAGTACCATTGTGATGTTGTTGTGAAGAGAGGAACTCATGGATAGTCATCATCATTTGTTTCACATTATAAAGAGAAGATGCAAGCTCAGGGAGGTCTTATAGAGACCATGCATTGAGAGCATGAAGAGCTTCTTCGACAGTAGAAACAATAGTAGGAGGAAATGTGTCGATGACAACAGCAGCAACACAAGCATATGATGGAGTAATTGTGATGTCGGACTCAAGGTTTGTGGATGAAGTTCCCTCTACCATCTCATCCATCTACTCTAGATGACCAATCCTTAGTGATTTATATACTTTTTATGATAAAAATTTGAATGTAAATTTTTTAATAATTTTTTTATTAATCCATATACTCACATTTCTATGTACTGCTTTATTTATATTATTACGAATATTGTTTTATATTATTTATTATTTTCTTATTTTTTATTATTTTATTATGTATTTATAGATTATTATTACCATTATTATTATTATTATTATATATTTTTTCGAATATTGTGTTTTTTATTAATTTTATTATATTTTATTATTTTACTTATTATTTTAATTATATTTTTATTAATTTTATAAATGATATTACTTTTTTATTATTTTATTATTAGCTTATTATTATTGTAATTAAATTAATTTTTTTTAATTTTTGTATTTTTTTTAGATGGCCTTGTTGCAACAGATTTTTTTTAAAAACCCTGATAAATTATTTTTAGCGGGAGAGTCTCTTGTCATAAATATGTTCTTGGAAAAAACATAAAATAGAACATTTTAAATGGGACCCTATTGCCAATGATTTTGTTTGATAATATCCCATCAAAAATTCTTTTATTTCCAGTAGTGGAAGCCATATAGTGCTTAATATTCTTGGTCATCATTTTATGGTCACTATTTCAGGTGTGGAGAATTTGATCACATGAAAAGATATTAATTATCAAAGATGCATAAAAATGTGTTGAAGCATACTAAATATGGTCACAAGATGTAGTTTAATGTATCATTAAATGAGATGAGAAAAATTTATTAACATCTTTGCAAGATGAAGTTGTTACATCCTACTCTGAGGAAGATTAATATTATAAATTAATTTTGGGTATGAAATTAAAACATGGATCAAAAAGAAAAGAACGAAGTAGACAATGGTTGTAGATATTTACCTTAAAAAATCATATTGTTCTGGTGTATGGATTTTTGATAGTATATGCACATCCCATATGATAGGAAATAAGGATCTTGTTACAGGCATAAAATAGGACAATGATGGTGTTTTAAAATTAAAAAATGATGAAGTCCTGAATATTATTGGCTTGGGATAATCTAAATTTGGGGGTAAAGAAATAAGATGTGATGGTTTATTTGCTGTCAAAGGTCTCAATCAGAAATTTATTAGTGTCATTAAACTATGAGACCCAGGGAATGTTATAAACATTACTAATAAGATTTTCATCATCAAAGGAAGAGATTTTGTAGTTGTTATTTGAGGAAAAATGATGAAGGGGGGAATCTAACTTGTAAGTGGAGAAGAATACGTGTGCTTTTTTATCCAAAGAGCAAGAAAATGGGCTATGGCAGAAATGTTTTGGCCATCTTTTCCAACCATACCTGGGAGATCTGGTCAAATGTGATGCAACTCGAGTTCCCCCTAAGCTATCACATGATCGTATTCATACGTGTGATGCTTGTCAATAAGGGAAAATCAACTGAAATATATATAATAAAAAAAGAGAACAAGTCAACTAGAGTGCTTTAATTGGTGAATATAGATGTATGTTGACCTATATCACCAAGTTTCATTGATGGAAAGAGGTATTATGTTCTTTTTATTGATTATTATAATAGTATTTCAAGGGTATGTTTCATTTACTAAAAGTCTAATGTGTTCGATTGCATAAAATAGTATCGGAGGGAATCTAAAAGGATTCGAGTACAAAATATTTTGATGTTTTGTACTGATAATGGTATAGAATTCAGAAGAAGTTAATTGGATGATTCTCTCTAGAAACATAGGACAATGCATCATGTTTTAATAGTAAGAACTCCTCAATAAAATGGAATGGTTGGGAGGTGAAATCAGATCATCAACAATATGGACATAATAATTCTTATTGAAAAGGACCAACCAAATAAATTCTTGAAGGAAGCATTCTTGACATCAATCTACATATATATCAGGGTTCTATTATTTCTGAAGGAAGAACAGAATCCATATGAGATGTTTCATGGAAAGAATCAAACGTTAAAATACATTTTAATCTTTAGAAGTAAATTCTTTATTATCAATAAGGATAAACGCAAGAAATTTGAATCAAGTTGAGATGAGGGGATATTTCATTTTGACTTAAGAAAAAATAATGCATATAAGTGTTTCAATAAGAGGATTTTAAAGGTAGTTAAAAATAATAATTTCACTATAGTAGAGTATGAAAAAAAAAATCATTGACAACATAGTAACCAGTTGCATGGTGAATGTGATGAATATGTAAGCACCTCAGTGGGAGTTAAAGAGAAAAATTATGATTCAGAAGAAGATACTAATGATGAATAAAATGAATTCAAATCTATATTTGAACGATAGCTAAAGAGCTGAGCTGAAATTGAAGAAAAAACATCATTGGTGATTAGGAAGTTCTAGTTCAAACATGAAGAATGAACTCATTACAGTAGAAATATTTTCTATCTCCGGTCGAGCCTAATTATTCCGAAGAAGCAGCCAGATATGAGAATTTGGTTCCGGTTATGAACAAAGAGGTTGATCAAACAGAAAAATAATTATACATGGGAGATTATTTAGAGACCAAACAATAAGAACGTAATTAGTAACAAATGTTTCTTTCTCAACAACATTAATGGATATGGAAAAATAATTCAAAACAAATAATGATTTGTGTGCAAAGGGTACTCCCAGATAGAGGGTATTCATGTTGATGAAATTTTTGAACCTATTATTTGGCTAGATACAATCATATTATTCTTGGTCATAGTAGTGAAAATAAAGTTTAGAGTTTTCCAGATGGACATCATGTTTGAATTTATGAATGGGGTTTCTGGAAGAAGAAGATTATATTAAACATCTATATGGTTTTATCATTCATTAATATGATAAGAGATTTTATCGATGATGAAGACACTATATGGGATGAAATAAGCACAAGGATTATGGTATTCAAGACATGATCAGTTTTTTAAGAAACTCACTTTTCAGCATGGTGGAGGTGATTACATTCTTTAGGTCAATAACGATAGTAGTCAAAGTATGATGGTGCTGGTATATGTCGATTACATAATATTTTGTGGATCAGATGAAGCACAATGAAGAAAATTCGTAAAATTCAAGAAAAGTTAATGAAAAATATCAATGATTAGTGAAAAAACATTTTTCCTCTGTTTACATGTGACACAAGGAAAGAATGGAACATTAATTTCTCAATCTAAATATTCCAATTGAGTCATGAGAATATTTAGAATGGAAAATTCCAAGGATATGATGAATCTGGTGGCTACCCTGATGAAACTATCAAGGGTGATGAAGGAAATGGAGTTAATGTGACATAATACAAGAAAATCATTAGCTCTCTATTATACCTGACAGTGGAAAGACCTAATATTTTTTTACAACATTTCAAGAAGAACAGTATTAAAATAATCCCATGTAAATCCACTTTCTAGTAGTGAAAAATAATACTTTGGTATATCAAGGTCTTGGTGGATTTCAATTTTTTGTATAATGAAAAATATCAATAAAAGTTATTGGGCTATACATTTGTTGATTGAGCATGACTAGAAAATGATATAAAATCAATGTCACGTGGTGAATTATTTCTTGGATGATTGTTAATTTCATATCTATGTAGGAAACAATACTTCATTTCCTTGATCACTAAAGAAGCTGAATATATTGTGGCCACTAAATATTTTACACAATTCTTGTGGATGAACCAGTAGCTTGATGATATGGGAGTTCTAGTGGAGTCTCTAATTAGAATCCATTGTGATAATTCAAGAGCTATAAATCATAGAAAAAAACCAAAACATCACTCATAGAAAAAGAAAATTTAATTAAAATATCATTTTATCCAGGAGAAGGTGGAACAAGGGCTTGTGAAGTTGGAGTATGTGCCTATAGAACTACATTTTGCAGAAATTCTAATGAAGTCCTTACCCAAAGTGGTGTTTGAGAGGCATCCAATAGTTCTTGGTATTCAGTTGACTCTCACACATGAAAAATACTACATTTTGTATCTCCTCTCCCTGAGGTATGATGTTTTTTCTTCCAAATATGTTGATCTATGTTCTTTACCCTATTACAAACTACAATAAAGTGAACTTCGGGTTTGTTGGAAAAGAGGGATTTAAGAAATAAAAAAGGTGGTGGGTGGATGTGTTAATCAAGATAGGGGGAGAAGCTGATAGATGAGTAATTAAGTAGGGGGATTTTTTAAAATTTATGATGCTAAAGATGATTTATCAAAGGTTATATATCATGAAAAGACGTGGTCTACGATGAAACCAGTTGTGTGGTTTTGGAATAAAGTGATTAATTTATGAACTCTATATGATACTCTTGTTTCTCATGTTAAGAATGTATCATGAGGTATTAGAGTGTATGTTGAGTAAATATTTGATCACTATGACAATTGAAATAAGTGAGTTTTGGTAGAAGACAAAAGATGATTTAACGTGGTTTCATAATCTGATGACTTATCAGCAAATCCAAAGGGGGATTGTGGGGAAAATACCCCTCAAGTTTACATCTTGATTTTTTTGGGTTATTATGTTTTTTGAAAAATCCATATGACCACAAACCAATATGGATGGTGTTGCCTAAGTAGATGCATTTAAAGTGCCACATTTTCTTAGTGTTTTCTATTTTTTTGTCCTCAAAATAGGGAGATTGTTTTATGGAAAAGGATGGTTTTACAAAAAATAATTTAATGGAAATCAGTTTGCAGACCATAGTTCACTGACCAAAAATCATGTAGTTCAAAGACCACAGTTCATAGACCATGAATCATGGAATTCTCATACCGTAATTTGCAGAATGCAAAGCATGGAGTCTGCCAACAGCAGTTCACAGACTATGAAGCATGGTCATGGGAGTCTCTTTGTTTGCATAATTGAGTTGGTGATTTAAGGATCCATATAGGGTTTTTTACAGATGACATTAGATTCCACAAAATATTAAGGCACTATGTGGATTGCATAGCAGTTCATGGTGAAGGTTTTATAACAACAGATTTTTTTTGTATTTTTGATTAATGAGTTTTTTAAGATTTATTTTCTAATATAAAGGCCCATAATTACATCATTTGGAAGATATAATTTCATTAGAAAAGATAACATCTTGAATAATTCAGGGAAGTATGAAGTAGTTTATATGGGATTAATTCCACAAAGGAGACAATTCACAGGGAATGTTCACGGTGACAGTTTGCGAGGAGAGTTTGTGGGGACAGTTCATTGGGATATTTCATAGTGATAGATCATAGTGGAAGTTCATAATGATAGTTCATAGGGAAAATTCACAAAGGGGTTTTGCGAGTCTCGGTATCTCATGAAGAAAAAGGTGGCCACAAATCACTCATGCCATGCGGTGCAATGCAGTTCACAAAGGCTTCAAGGTAGTTCATGGAGGATGAAAGATAGTTCATGGAGGGATAAAATAAGTTCTCAACAGGAATAAAATAGTTCATGAATGAAATTTTCACAAGATAAAAGTACATGGAAAAGAAGATTTCATCTATTTGGTGAAAACCGGAATTCATGGTAGAATCATATTTTTGTGAAACTATTCTGAGGTGATTCAGAATAATAGGACATTCTTTTGGAGGAGAAGTGAGAAGAATTATATTAAGAGAGAAGTAAGATTTAAAATTGTGATTGGTTGTAATCCTGGAGGGATAGTGAGTCTGCTTAGAACATTGTAAAGGTAGTGATCCTGAGTATATAAGTGATCTATCCCAAACACTGTATTTTGGCTATGAACCTTAGTGGATATGGTACATCAACATATTACTGTTGTATGCTCAAAAGACAAAGCCCTTTGTGGGTAAACCAAGTAAAATTTTTGTATCACATACCTGATTTCATTTATGTTCATATATTACTATTAGAAAGGGAGATAAGAGTGATTTTTTAATGATGAAATAAGATCTGAAAGGGTAATTGTTTTAATCTGTCATACCATGATTTACCCAGTCAGTGTATTTAACCTAGTTTGAATAACTGATCTACTATAGTGTTATCTATTGATCTTTATCCATTATATTTATATACCACACTTTCCCTTTTACACTTCAAGAACCTTTATAGCTTACTATTCTTGCTAAAATATGTTATATCTCCTTTTCATAACCAGCTTCCTTACTGAAATAATGCTCAGGCTTATTCTTCCTTCTAATAAATTCTGGACCTCACAAGGATGTGTGAAAGGGATTCAAACCAATTCTTATTATCTCTTGAATGAAAAACCTTATTATGTTATAAAATGATATTTTGATATATTATATATTTCTCAGCACCTACATGCACATATTTATACAGAATATTATGGTGAATGGGTATCTTAATAAATTACAAATTTTAAAATACATAATTAAAACCATCATTTAAATGTTTTTATAAATAAATAATTTTATTTTACCTCCATAAAATATTAATACCTAAAGGTTATTAGTTATTATATTTCTCAAATTGAATACCACATTGAATATGGGTATTATATTTTATGTTCATATTGAAATACTCAAATAGTGTGGGTATTTTCTTCATGGAGTTCTTTTAAAATACCAATTCGTGTATTTAATTTATTCATATTCATGTGGGTAATTGTTCAAACGTGACTCATTCCTAACACCCAAGGGATTCATGTTTTCTTCTTATTCACATAGAGACAATCATAATTCATATATGTAGTGTGTGGATTCTATCTTTAAATGAACCTGAAGGAATCATGTTTTCTTATATGATCACCCTTGTGACACCATGTATGGAAACATGCATGCATCTTAAAAACCTGATGGTTTTTTGGGTACTCATATTCATTTGGAATAATACCACATCACATGGACCATTTAAATCCTCTTCATACAGGTTCTTCATTTTGAATACCCATAGAATGCATCTCATTTATGCGACCTCTTCTTTTGATATTCATGAATGCAATGTAAAGCTATATGCATGAGCATTTTGATCAACCCTATTCATTAATCATGAACATTTACTTAATCTAAAGTATTTCAGCATCATCATGGGATCATCATGGCCTTGGGTTCGTTTTCATGGATGGAACTACATGAATTTATTTTCCAATGTTCTTTAAAACAATATGGATATCATGTGTTCATCGTGTCTATATTTAATTTGGAAAATGTTTTGTTTCTAGATAATTAAATATAGTTAATGGTGGGAGATATATACTACAAATTCCTTTGAACATAAGAGTAGGAAATCCATTCACCTCACTTGATTGAAAGGAACAGATCAGTTTGATTGAGCAGTAGAGGAAATGTCTGCCTTTTTTCAAGGACAATGACTAGTGAAACAACCCAAAAATTCATTAATGAAAATTCCTCTTGGTCTATTTAATTGTATTCTTATGTTTATGTAAACTTTATGCACTAATTTGGTTTTATCATTGGTATTTTAAAATACTATTAAATTTTTTGACCATTTCTAATATAGCAATTGAATAGTGATCACATCATTAGTATAAATATAGAGCTTTAAGAAATTCAATTTACTCAGACAAAAGAAGAGATGGCCTCACCCAGTAGACTTGACCCATACGAAGCCCATTTTTAGAAGCTTTTAAAGGAGGTGTTTTCATTGGGATTTCCTCCTGACCAAGCCCAAGCCGAGCTTCAACACGTTAAGCTTGAATAGAACCACCTACGGGAGAAGTGTTAGATGATAGATATTACCACTCGAGCGATGTTATCCGAGCCACCCCAAGAGTCTGTCACCATCAAGCACCAAATACTAAGGTCTTATGTAGGTGCTTTAAGGGGTTATGTAACATTACCCCGGTACTATGATTATGTATATTATTCTTATATAGAAAATATACATACTTTTTATTATTGTTACTTTGTAAATAGTTTTTGAAGCACAAATAGTATTTTTAGTTAATATTTAACTAAGAAATCTATTTCTATGAATTAATAAATTTTTTAATTAAATAATATTTTAATAAAATATTATTATTATTAAATTACTTTTTATTAAATATAAATGATCTTATAATTTTATGAATGCAATGGTAATTTTATTAAGGTTTGAAAGCTGTTTTTGTTAAAACCCATGAATTTTCAATAAATGTTTGTTTTTATTTTAAAATTAAAAATTCACATATTTAGAAATTTATTTGGATCAAATGAATATTATTTTTTTAATCAAGATTTCAAAATTATCCAGTGGTGAATTTTTCATAATTTTTCTGAGGCAGTCAATGTTTTGGGTAAAAATTAAATACTGTTTAAAAATATAATGTATTTTATGACATCATAATGACCCAATAGTAATGTAATAAAATAATATAAGCATTATGTTTGGACAATATATGTTTTAACATTAAAATAATGTGATTTTGGGTTTGTTTGATTTATTTTACAATGCCTTCGCCGACCCTCCAAGGTTTAAAAAAACATTTTATCTTTTTAAATTATATTCCTTAAGAGTGTGACTCACCTCCACATAAGAAACCCTATTATTTTAAGAAGTTTGTCCATTGTCCATATAAAATACACTTTTCATATCCCATTTCGAAAAAACCATGGGCAAAACCCATGGGCTGGTTTGTGGTTTTGATTAGTTTAATGTGATGTGTCCCAAACATAAATAATAAAGAATTTGTTCTCCTTTCCTATATAAACGCATCCAAGCTCCCACTTCCTCTTCACTAGAAGACTTTGGAGTTCAACCAACATCGGACCTCCTCTCTCTAGAATCCTCCCGAGGTACCCCAAGCTCCCAATAATCCTCTCTCAAGCCTCTCCAATGCCTTTGGGATCACACTTCCAAGTAAGGGATTCCTACCTTTCTCTTTTTATCCAAGTTTCTTAATATTGTTATGCCCTTTTATTTTCAATTTTAGATGTTGGGGTACTATTTTTCACCTCCTCCATACTACACTCTTTATGTTTTAATAATGAGAGACCCCTTTCTCTCTCATTAAATGCCTCCCATGTACACCTATTACCATGCCGAAATTCTGTAATGAATTTCTCTCTCCTCATTTACTTTCAAGAAATTATTTTGTATTATGAATCTAAATTCCATTAAATTTGTTAGGACATGTATAAATATTATCCATTTACTATCAATTTCATTTACATATGGTGAGACACCCATTTCTCTCTCATCAACCATTTTTATGAATTCTTATGCCACGCTGTTATGCTGTCGAAATTGCACCGTGCTTTTCCAAGCTAAAGTTATTATGTAGTGAATACCATTCTCACTTCTCTATCAAGGGTATTCACCTTTACACACATCTAATTATTTATTATAGAGTTTCATGTATGTATTCCACATTCCTTTAACATGTAATAAATTATTATATTGAATGATTCCATGTTATATGATCCATGTGACAAACTTATGCATGAAATGAAATGTTTAAGAAGGGTGGCCCGGATAGCGCTCTGATGCATTGGGTAAAGTATAGTATCATGATATGTCATGTGAAATGGGTGTTCACTCATGATAATTCAAGTGAAACTAGGGTTTACTCATGCTTCATGTGCAATGAGGGTTTACTCATGCTCCATGTGCAATGAGCCTTAACTCATGATAATTCTTTGTAAGTGTTGTTTACACATTTCCATGTTATGATTATCATGATTTATCATGCCATTGTTTTCATATTTCTCTTGTGCTCCATTGATATGTCTATTGTCTAACATTTATTGTATTCCTCATGTTATAACATGTCTATTCCCTTGCTGGGCTTTATATCTCACCCTTTTTCTTATGCATGTCCTCAGATTATCCCATGCAATTCTCGGTATGAGGAAATGTAGTGGTCATGTAAAGGAAGTTTTCAATAAATATGTTTTATTTAATGTTTTAAGATATAATTTAATGATCTTAAGCCCCAAATATACTAGACCTATTGATCTTATATGTTGTATCAAGTGAATTTTATGTAATAAATCATGTCTAAGTGTGTAATAAAGAGAAGGGTTGTTATAGTTGGTATTAGAGGATAGGTTTAGTTATTATTGGGATTAGGATTAGAAAACCCTAGTGAAGCCTTAAAGACAAGACTAAGTATAATAAATACATCACTATGTTTTGGTGATTATTGAGAAAGTGGTTTGTCAAGAAAATACATCCCTGTCCGGATACGAGTAGGTAGAGGAGGCTCTGGCATAGATGTATCCTAGGGGTAAAACCTGAAAACACTACATTGAGCTAGACTCGAACAGGAACATGTGCAAAACAACGGGTCTTACTACACTCTTGGTTATGACTCTCTGGGGGATATGATTTAGTAAATTCACAAGCTTAGTAGGGACCCTTATTAAGGGAATTAAAAAAATACCCCTAAGAATATATGTTAGAAATTAGATCATGAATAGAATATATTAAAGCCTATGAATTCATAAGTTCAGGAAATAAAAGTTATTTATAAGTCAACATTTTTTCCATGGATTACCCTTTAGCTGTTACCCCTAACTTTCTTTTTATTCTAGTCAGCGGTCAGTAATAGGAGGACTCGGGCTAACAACCGATGTGAGGATCAATGTGATGATTGTACTAATGAGATTACCAATCTTATGGGAGCGGGAATTGCGACCTTTATCACGCTTCTATCTCAATTAACTCTATCTTTGAATAGAAACATGTGTCAAGAGGAACTTTCAACCCCCCTAATAAATAAAAAGTCGCTATCAAGAGCTTCATGAGACAAAGGCCTCCTACTTTTAATGGATCATCTGATCCCTCAATCGATGTACAATGGATCAACTCCATTGAAAAGATATTCTCCATCCTTCAATGTTTCAAATAAGAGAAGATTCTTATGGTTGCTTATCGTATGGAGGGTGAAGCTGACCAATAGTGGACATTATCAAAAATACGAAGCCAGAGGAGGAGATTTATCCATTGGAATGGAAGGATTTTAGGAAGATGTTTTTTGATAAATATTTTCCACGCACCCTCTAGGTTAAGATAGAAAGGTACTTACTTGAACTTAAGCAAAAAAGACAATAAATTTGTAGGAGAGTATGAGGAAAACTTTACAAGGCTTGCACGATACATTTTGGGCTTTTTCATTACCTTTGAATTCAAATTTGACCGTTTATTTGGTGGGATGAAACCTATCCTGTGGAAATCCCTAGCGATTCTTGACTTCAACAACTATGAGAAAATTTTCTGATGTGCCCTCAAGGTTGAAATGTAGATTAGAGAACCTCAGGGGTATCATAGGGATAAGAAGCAAAAGGTGCACTTCAATTTTGGAATTCTGATGGGTAAATTTAACATTGCTAAGAAAATCACGTACCCCACTTGTCAAAGGAGTGGAAAGAAGCACCCCATAAATTGTCTAGAGGGGATGAGGAAATGTTTTAGGTGTGGAAGAGAAGGGAGACTAGCTGTTAACTACCGACAAGAAAAACCTGCGGCTACAACAGAGGAGAGGAATGATATGTTCGATCATCAATGCGTTGTTCATTGCTACAATTGCAAAGAACCAAGGAATCTTACAAATCAGTTCCCTAAGCCAAGGGTTTTTGGAGGCAACCTTCAACCTACAAGGTAGCAAGGGAGAGATGTTTCCATCACTACTGTTAAATTGAACCCCGACAACGAAGTGGTGACCGGTATGCTAGTTATTCATTCAAGAATAATGAACATAATTTTGTTTCAGGTTCTGCACATTATTTTATATCCCAAAAGTTTAGTAGAGAAATCCTAGAACCACCATAAATCATGGAAGAAAAGATATCGATGAGTACGGAAAATGGGGCCATCATTGCATCCCATGAATATAACTCCACCCCTATCATAATTTATGGATTGAATTTCCAGACGAACCTCGTCATACTACCTCTGGTGGAATTTGATGCAAATTTTTTCATGGATTGGATTTCCTTATATAGAGCCAACATAAATTTCAGTGAGAGGGAAATCACTCTCCATGTGGAGAATCGACCCCCGATTCTATACAAGTGCAAGGAGGACGATGGATCCCCATTATCTCCATTATCTCAAGAGTGGATATTACTTCCCTATGAGTATGAATATCTATCTCAGATGATTGATTCTAAGGTGGCAACCATCCTTGAAGACTTGCCTATTGTGAGGGAATTCACTGAAGTGTTTCCCGAGGAATTTCCTAGTCTTCCTCCTAAATGAGATGTTGAATTCTCAATTGATCTTATACCTAGGGCATTACCAATATCCAAGACTTTGTATATAATGGTTGTTGTGGAGCTTAAGGAGCTGAAGAAACAACTACAAGAAAATCTAGAGAAAGGGCTTATATGCCCAAGTGCATCACCATGGGGTGCACCAGTCCTCTTCATCAAGAAGAAGGATGGGTCATTGCGCCTTTGCATAGATTATGGTCAGATTAAAAAAATCAAGATAAAGAACAAGTATCATATCCCATAAATTGATGAATTGTTCGATCAGCTGTGTGGAGCACAATGCTTCTCCAAGGTAGATTTGTGGTTGGTATATTATCATGAAAGGGTGATGATGGAACATATCCCTAAGACTACTTTCTATACAAGATACGGACATAATGAATTCATAGTAATTCCTTTCAACTCACTAATTCTCCAACAATCTTCATGGACTTGATGAATAGATACTTTAGGGATCACCTCGAAATATTTGTGGAAGTCTTTATAGATGATATTCTGATATACTTCAAAACCAAGGAGCATCATGAGGAGCATCTAAGAACTATACTAGAGACCTTGTGGAAGGAGAAGCTCTATGAAAAGTACCAAAAGTTTGATTTCTAGTTGAATGAGGTCTCATTCTTACGCCATATCATCTCTAGCAATGGGATATCAATGGATCCCTCCAAAACAGATGAAATTGAGTGATGGCTGAGGCCAACAACGGTAATGGATATCCGTATATTCTTGTGGTTATCTGGATATTATTGATGATTTGTGAGAAATTTCTCACAATTGCACAACCCTCTTACCAAGCTAACTCAGAAGGGAGTAAAGTTTTCTTCGTGTAATGAATGTGACGAAAGATTAAAGGATTTGAAAAGGAGGATTATCACTATGCCCGGGATCACTATACCCACAAGTAGAAAACTTTTTGTGGTATTCAGTGATTCTTTGAAGAAGGACATGGGATGTGTGTTGATGGAAAATGAAAAAGTCAGTGCCTATGCTTCAAGGAAATTGAATGCTCATGATCATAATTATCCAACACATGATCCGAAGTTGGTTGCGGTGATCTTCACTTTAAAATTTTGGTGGCATTATCTCTTTGGGGAGAAGTGTATAATATATAGAGACCAAAAAAGCCTCAAGTATATATTCACACACATATAGTTGAACATGCACCAACAAAGATGGTTAGAGCTGATCAAAGACTATGACTTCTCAATCCATTACCACCCTGGGAAAGCAAACAAGGTGGAAGATTCTCTAAGTAGAAAGGACCTAACAATTCTATTATTGATGAGAATTTAAAAGGATATAATCTTCTTAGATTTGATAAAGATGGACATGGGAATCATAAAAAAGGGAACATCATCAATCCTTTCACAAATGATTGCTCAACTGTCTCTTTTGGAAAGGATAAAGGATGCTCAAAAAAATGATGTGGGAATTCAAAGGTAAGTGGAAGATATCGGAAAAGGGAAATCCACAGAGTTCAATGTTAATGAAGAAGGAATTTTGAGATTTGGGAAAATACTATGTGTTCCATCAAGTCCAGAGCTGAAGAATGAATTTTTTGGATGATGCACATAGTTCAATTTTCACTATTCACCCAATAAACACAAATATGTATTGAGATCTCTGAGAGAATTATTGGTGGGATAATATGAATAAGGGCATCACTGAGTATACATCAAAGTGCCTAGTGTGTTAGAAAGTGAAGGTAGATAGGCATAAGTTTAAGGGGATAATGCAACCATTGCCCATACCAGCATGAAAATGGGAGAACATCACTATGGACTTTGTCACCGGACTTCCGAAGACATCCAAAGGCAACAATGTCGTCTAGGTTTGTGTGGATCATCTTATAAATTCTGCATAATTTATTTCAATTCAGGATGATTTTTCATTGGATCAACTAGCATGAATATATATATCTAAGGAGTGGTAAGGATGCATGGAGTACCACTATCTATTGTATCTGATCGAGATCCAAGATTCACCTCTATGTTCTGGAAGAGTCTTCAACATTCTCTAGATACTGAACTAAACTTTAGTGCGGCCTATCATTCTCAAACTGATGGCCAATCCGATCGAATTATTCAGACACTGGAGGATATGTTAAGGTCATGTTCTATGGACTTAAAAGGTGGGTGGGACCAACATCTTCCACTAGTTTAATTTTCCTACAATAACAGCTTACACTCGAGCATCTGAATGGTACCTTAAGAAGCCCTGTATGGGAAGTGGTGCAGAACGCCAGCATGTTCAGATAAAGTCAGTGAGCATAAGCTGCTAGGACCAAAAATGGTCAAAGAAATGGTGGAGAAGTTGAAAACCATTCAGTAATATATCAAGGTAGCCCAGAGTCCATAGAATAGTTATGCAGATAACCCTCGATGATACCTTGAGTTTAAAGTTAGATACATGTTATTTCTACACATATCTCCATCGAATAAGGTCATGAGGTTTGGAAATAAATGGAATTTAAGTCCTAGTTACATCGGCCCCTTCGATATTCTTGATCGTGTTGGGGTTGTGGACTATCGCCTAGAACTTCCACCTACCATGGTTAATGTACATGATGTATTTCATGTATCGCTCTTAAGGAATCACATACCATACCCTTCACATGTGCCCTCTTCAGAGGTCCTATAGTTAGAGGATGGTCTTTATTATGAAGAGTAACCAGTGAAGATCTTAGATCGTAGAGAAAAGGTTCTATGAAATAAGACAATGCCCATCGTCAAGGTGTTGTGGTGAAAACATAAGTTTGAAGAAGTGATGTGGGAATTAGAGGAACTGATGAAGCAAAGTTATCCACATCTGTATTAGTATAGGAAAAGAAAATTTCGAGGCAGAAATTTCATAAGGGGGAAGATTGTAACGACCCAAAAATTTATTAATGAAAACTCATCTTGGTCTATTTAAATGTCTTCTTATGGCTATGTAAAATTTATGCAATTTTTTTTTATGTTTTCGATTTTAAAATACCATTAATAATTGTGATCGTTGATAATATAATCATTGAATAGCGATCACATGATTACTATAAATATAGAGATTTAACAAATCCAATTTACTCGGAAAAAGGAAGTGATGACCTCACCTAGTAGACATGCCTCATACGAAGCCCATTTGTTGGAGCTTGGAAAGGAGGTGTTGTCATTGGGCTTCACTCTTGACCAAACTCAAGCCGAGATTTAACATGTTAAGCTTGAACGGAACTGCCTATAGGAGAAGTGGAAGTTGATAGAGATTATCACTCGAGCGGTGTTATCTGAGCCACCCTAAGAGTCTTTCACCATTACACACCTTACATTAAGGTCATATGCAGGGTTTTTAATGGGATTTGTAACAAGACCCTAGTACTGCGATTATGTACATTATTATTTTATAGATAATATTCATTCTTTTTACAATTGTTACTTTGTAAATAGTTTTTAAAGAAAAAATAGTATTTTTAGTTAATATTCATCTAAGAAATCTATTTTGATGTATTAATGTATTTTTTAATTAAATATTATATTCATAAAATATTATTATTATTAAATCAATTTTTATTAAATATAAATTATCATATAATTTTATGAATGAAATTGTTATTTTTATTAAGGTTTTAAAGTTGTTTTTGTCCAAATCCATGAATTTTCGATAAATGCTAGTTTTTATTTTAAATAAAAAAATTCACATATTTCTAAAGTCATTTAGATAAAATGAATATTATTTTTTAATCAGGATGTTGAAGTTGTCCAATAGTGATTTTGTTATAATTTTCTGAAACAATTGAATTTTTGGATAAAAATTAAATACCGGTTAAATATATAATGTTTTTATGACATCATAATGACCCAGTAGTTTTGTAATAAAATACTATAAATATTATGTCCAGCCAATATATGTTTTACCATTAAAATAATGTGATTTTAAGTTTTATTTATTTATTTTACAAAGCCTTAGTGAACCCTACAAGACTTATAAAACATTTTATCTTTTTAAATTATTTTCCTTAAGAGTGTGACTCACCTCCACATAACCAACCCTATTATTATAAGAAGTTTTGCCATTGAACATATAAAATGTTTTTTTACAATCCCCATTGGTAAAAACCATGGGGAAAAACAATGGGATGAATTGTCGTCTTGATTAGTTTAATGTGAGGTGTCCCAAACCTAAATAATAAAGAATTCCTCCTCATTTCCTATATAAACCCAACCAAACTCCCACTTCCTCTTCACTCAAAGCCTTTTTAGTTCAACCAATGCCTTCCCTCCTCTATATATAATCCTCCAAAGTCACCCCCAAGCTCCCACTAAGCCTCTCTCAAGCCTCTCTCAAGCCTTTGGGATCACACTTCCAAGTAAGGGATTCCTACCTTTCTCTTTTTATCCATGTTTCTTAATATAGTTATTCTCTTTTATTTTCAAATATAAATTTTGGGGTATGATTTCTCACCTCCCCCATAATTCCCTCTTTATTTATGAATGATTAGAGACCCCTTTATCTCTCATTAAATTCCTCCCATGTACACCTGTTACCATGCCGAAATTATGTAAGGAATTTCTCTATCCTCATTTATATTCATGCAATTATTTTGTATTTTGAATCGAAATTACATTACATTTTTTGGGACATGTTTCTATATGAACCCCTTACTTTATATTTAATGTACATATGATGAGACATCCATTTCTCTCTCATCAACATTTTTTATGAATTCCTCTGTCATGCTGTTAGGCTACCAAAATAGCATCGTGATTTTCCAAGCTAAAGTTATTGTGTAGTGAATACCATTCCCACTTCTCTATCAAGGGTATTAAACTTTTCAAACATCTACTTATTTTTTATAGAGTTTTATTTACGAATTCTGCATTCATTTATCATGGAATAAATTTTGATTTTGAATGATTCCATGTTGTATGATCCATGTGGAACACTTATGCATGAAATGAAATTTTTAAGAAGGGTACGCCCTGATAGTGTTCCAATGCATTGGGTAAAGTATAGTATCATGATACAACATGTTCAATGGCTATTGAATCATTATAATTCAAGTTCAACGAGGGTTTACTCATGATTCATGTGTAATGAGGGTTTACTCATGCTCTACGTGCAATGAGCCTTGGATCATGCTACTTCCTTGTTAAGTGTTACTGCCACATTTCCATGTTATGAATATCATGATTTATCATGCCTTTATGTTCATGTTTCTCTTGTGATCCATCTATATTCCTATTGTCTAACATGTATTGTATTACTCATGTTATTCCATGTTTATTCCCTTACTGGACTTTATAGCTCACCCCTTTCTTATGCATGTCCTCAGGTTATCCCATGCAATGGTAAGTACGAGAGAATGTAGTGGTCATGTAAAGGAATTTTTCAATAATGATTCTTTATTTAATCTGTTAAGTTGTTATGTAATGATACAAATCCCCAAAGACACTAGAACTCTCGATCTTCTATGCTATATCAAGTGAATTTTATGTAATAAATCTTGTCTAAGTGTGTAATAAAGAGCAGGGTTGTTATAAATAGTGGATGTCACTGTGTGGTCCCATGTCTATTTATCCTGCATACTTTAATTCTATTTTTTACCTAAGACATGCAAAAAAAACCCGAGATGCGTATGGGGAAAAACCACTCAAGCCTGCACTACATGGCACACAGCCACACCTCACTTATGTGTCCACAGACACTCTACACACCTTATACATAGGCGTAGTCCCTGTGGGGTTTATACATGGCCCTTGTAGGCTATCCTCCCACCCATTCCATCTGAAGGGTTGTCCTGATATGTTTTATTGGGTGTGGTATACCACTTTAGTCCCACAAGATCCCTCAGTCAAGCTGGTTAAGCTTCCTTTTTTGTTGTACTTCATTTTTAATATAATCCTACATAGTAAGTACTAAGTATAAAATATAATTCCAATCATAAGACAAATAAATCCCATCACCAAATTCAAAGCCCTCTAAATCTCTTCTCAAAAATATCATGAAAATAAGATATATATTTTATGGCCACCTTAAAATATTCTTCAATAATAAATTATTCTTCTTGAAATTACATTTTCCATGCGCTTCCATTGTTTTATAAATTGTTCATTTCTTCTTTTGTTCATGTCTTTTAAAATTAATAATAAATTAAATAATCATCACAATTATCATCATCCACATATTGATTGATTGACAAAAAATGAAACATGGGCTCATAAATCTCACCCTTTGTATTTTATTGTCAATATATCTTTGCATATTCAAAGTATATATGTGTGATCATTAATTTCTCCCCCTCTTACAATAAAATTAAAAGGGAATGTGGGGGTCTTCTCGTCTCATCTTTTTCTAAAAAATATGATATTATCCATTGTATGAAACCTTCTTGATATCTTTTAATATAGGAATGATATAAAATGGTTTTCATAACAAAGGGACTTTAGTTAATCAACTCTAAGTCTATGTGGAATAACCTAATGTAGAAAACAAGAGAGATATAACCAAGGTTTTCCATGCAGTCCATAAACACCCATGCATGTGGAATCATGCTTAAAAAGTCTCAATTCTCATTTTAGGGGTTGAAAGTAATTATATTTATCAATGAAATTTTAATTTTTTCACATGATTTAAAAAATGCATCAGAAATTTCAAGTGAAAAGGATTTATCTCCCCATTTTCCTCAAATTTATGTCAATCAATCACTCCCCCAAAATAAATATAATTAATAATAAGAATGAAAGTATGATTGTAATACATCAAACTTCTTGTAAGATACCCCTCAAGGGATACACTCCTACGTCATTGTGGAAGTTAATGAACTCCATGTAGTGAAATACTTCTCCTTCAATTCACTGTATGTTTTCATATAAAAAATTATCAAGGAATAAGGATGGAAATCAAATGTTCACATAAGACACATTCAGACTGAGAGTCACCTCTCAATATAGATTGCTTCATATTTTTAGATTCAAAATCTTTACTTAACTTTCCACTATTTTTATTTTAAGGCTTATTCCCTTTACCAATATGAGGAATATCTCTTGGAAGCTTTTTCATACGTTTCCCGAGTGTGTTACCCTTCTTATTACATCTGACACCAACTTCTTTGTATGTCTTAAAATGTTTTTTTTTGTATTTTGGTTGAACTTACAGTTACAACTTCATCCATTTTGGTGATCCTCCAATGGCCCGAAGGCCTTCAATTTTATATTTATTGGATATAGCCCACTTTTAAGGGAAGAAGGGGGAAACCCAAAAGACATCAAGGACTTAGACAAATCACACTCAAAGTACAAAAGGAGTAAAACCATACTGATAACCAGAGTTTCCCCTCCCCAGCATTTGATCATGATAAAGTTCGTCATTGTTTCAAGGCTAATCAGCTAGCAAGTGTCCTATGTCAAAGCACAGCCCCGATCAGATGGATGGCAACATACCCTCTCAAACAACTGAATCCAAAAAGCACTGCAAAGATGAACTACTATCTCTGAATCCTCCTCTAGGGCATGTTTCTATGATCGAGTCCAGTTTCACTAATTTCCAAACATTAGGTTCAAACTAAACTCACAAATAACTTCCACCAGTCACTTAACATAGCATTATATCCAAATCATCATCATCAAACAAATACAACAACAGATATTTTCATAAATCGTCCAACCAAAATCAATAATACCATTTTAAAGAGAACCAAAATCACCAGGAAAAACTCAAGATGATAAGCTCGTACACCATAAGACTTGCACCAGTCGCCCGAGCTAACACTGGAAAATAACCCTGCAACTATCCATGAGAAATCCCCAACCATCCGTAGAAGCAACATGAAGAAGACACACACAGGAAGCTAGAGACAGCGAGGAGCAGCAGGGGACCTTCTGTGGCGGTGACGCTGCAAAAACCTTCTGAACCTGTAATAGAAAAAAAGATCCACCCCCCTTTCACTCTGACCTTATACAATTCCAAGCCACACCGGGGGATGAGTCAAAGAGAGAACCAAATCCTTCATTGATTCATGATGACTCTAGTCTAGGAAGCCGGACAATGACGAGTCTCTCTGGAGTCAAATTCGGAGCGCCAAAGCCGATGCTAATCCATGATAACGCCACACCGACCTGGATAAGAGGCATCGAGTTGCATCGAATCGTACTAGAGGATGGGAGGAGATGATTCTCTAAAGGAAACCATAACCTCACGCGGGATAAAGGTAGGTGTCGCTTTGAGGCCTTGAAACTCTAAACAAAAACCATAAAGAAGTCCCATTTTTTGTGATAATTGGTTTAACAGTCTTCGTATTTTTTTAAATTTCAATATAGTCTTGTCACATTCTTTTATTACCTTACTACCCATTTTGTGGTATTATCTTTATATTATTATATTATTGTTACGTGGTATGTATATATTATCACATTTCATAATAGTGTCCACTTCTATTACAATACTTATAGTAATATAAATAACATTTCATTATCTGTGGACATCTCTTGTTTGGGAAAGGTCATCTATTTTATTAATCTTTTCATCCCTTAAATGTAGTACATAAGTTATTTTCATGATTTTACATGTTATTCCAACATTCTAATGTATTTTTATCAAATTTCCAGTAAAACCAATAATAGCCTTTAAGCCTTATTCTCTTATTTTTTGGTGCTTTCTTTATAGGACTCATAGACTGTGAACCATAATTATTTTTATTGGAACTACCACTCTATTTCACGTCACTTGGGGAATACTTATTCACACATATTTTCTTATCCTCCATTGATATGGTGGAATTATAATTGTTTACCATCCATAATTCCTTAGAGTTTGGTTTAAAATGTATACCAGAACATGAAACAACATTAGTACATAAGAAAGTTTTGAGGTTATGGGATACCTTATTATTGGAAGATCTTACCATTAAAATTAGAGGATGATCTTGTTATTTTTTTTATTTATGACCCTAAATGAAAAATTTAGTTATGTGATCTCTTATTTTAGCTATTTGGGTGATTTCTGATTCATTAATGTCACCTCCAACTCTAAATACTTCTGGTTGAGGGAGTATTTCTCCCAATAAACTAATCTCATCATATCTTAATAATCCTTATTTAGATTCTTCATATGTTATTAATTTATTTTTCACAATTCCTGAAAATAATTCTCCATCTCCATTTACTGATTAGCTTTTAAATCCATAGAAACTTTGTGTAATCTATTAAGTGCATAGAAAGGTTCTTCAACAATAATTTCATAAACAACTTTCTCATAGGAATACCATTGTAGTTATTCTTAAGTATGAAGAATGTATTACTCCCATGTTTCTACCTAGTTTGGGAGACTGAAACACTTTACAAACTTTTTGACATACTATATCTTCTATTTATTCTTATTCATATTCTTCCTTTTATGATTTATCAAAATGAAATCCCTTGATGCCTCTAATAATATATTTTACCACTTCTTTGGAAAAATGTTTTTGATTTTATTAAATATAGATTATTTATAAGAAATTGATACATAATCATCATAAATTTAACAGGATTTATCGAAAGAATCATAATTGAAATAATTATTGAATGTTTTATGTTTTAGATTACCTTCAATCAGAGGTGTCTCTCCAATTATAGTAAAATTCTTGTTCAACTTCCTTACCTTCCTTTTTCTCAATTTTTTTGAGTCTTAGAAGAAATGTAAATTTTATGTAGCTCACACATTTCCTAAAATATTAACTTCATAAAGACTCACTTTTATCTCTAAAGGGTTCATATGATTTGATACCACTTGTAGAGCCTCATGTCAGATTAGGTTCAACTGAGAGGATGGTGAATCGATGGTACACTCTTTTTAAATGAAATATTTTTTAATTTGAATTCAACCAATTCAATTTTTTAAGGTTATCTATACACTATATGATATGTATTACTCTCACATCGTGTGCAGTAATAATAAGAGAGAGAGTATGACATGGTATTTACATGGTTCGGCTAAAATTCTCACTCATTTTCTTGTTGGTTATACCCCCCCTAATGAATTCTCATTATAATATTATTGTAGTGATTACAATGGTTAAGGAAGAAACTGGTTATACACCCTCCCCCAATAAATGATCTTCCATTTGATTGTGGTTATACCAACCAGTAATCCCACTCTTCTACCTAAATTAGTTATACCCCCAACTATATCCTTCTACCAGCTCCAACCGAGAGGCTTCATATACTCTGGATCCAACCCAATACTTCCCCTTTATTTATGGATTGATCCACTATAGGATGATCTATTGTTCTTCCTTCATTGTATTGATGGATTACACTTTCTTTTGTACTCTTCAAGAACCTTTGTAGCTTGTTGGTGTTGCTCAAATATGTTAAAACACCTATTCTTGATCAATTTCCTTAGTGCAATAATTATTGGGCTTATTCTTCCTTCTAATGATGTCTTGGCCTCACAAATATGTGTGCAAGAGATACCTATTTTTTTATTTTATCTTCAATACAAATATATATCGGGTTCTCAAGTGATATTTCAAGTATATACATCTTTCTCGTCACCTGAATGAACATAGTTATACACAAAATTGTGGTGCATAAGTATCTAAATACCAAAAGGTTCTTTGGCATTATATTTCTCAAATTAAATACCCCATTGAATATGGGTATTATATTTTATGATCATATTGAAATAATTGAATGGTGTGGGTATTTACTTTATGGAGTGAACCACAAATACCCATTAATATATTTATTTTATTCGTCTTAATGTGGGTATATGTTCACCCAATAATCATTCCTAACCCATGAGGGATTTAGGTTTACTTTTTCTCACGTGGACTACCATAATTCATGTAATCAGTGTGTGTATTTCATCTTCAAATTCACTTGGAGGAATTATGTTTCCTTAAATGATAACACCCATGGCTCCCATTATCAAAAAATTCATGCATCTCAAAATCCTGATGGTTATCGGGTTTACTTATCTTCAAGAGGTATAATAGAACATCACACAACCCATTTAAGTCCTCTTCATGTGGGTTCTTCATTTTGAATACTAGTATCATGCATATAATTCAATCGGTATCTTCATTAGATATCTATGAGTTGAATGTGGATCTATATTCATGATCATTTTTGTCAACCTTTTACATTAATCTCATGTATTTACTTTATTTGAATGATACCAGATTCATCAGGTGATCATTGTGGCTCAAGGTTCTTTGATCATACATGGTAGTGCATGAATTTTTTCCCAATGTTCTTCCAACCCACCTAGATATTAGGAGTTCATTATAGTCATATTTAATGTGGAAGATGGATGGTTTCTTGATCATCATGGATTATTAATGGTGTAATATACACATTTAAAACACCTTCGAACGCAATATGAGGAAGATGATACCCCAAGTTGATTAGAATGATCATATTGGTGTGATCAAGTGGTGGTGGAAATGTCCATATTTTTTAAGCTGGGTGAACATTTACTGGAACCACACTATCCAACATAGATTTCTATAGAGTAATCCACTTTGGTTTATTGCCTAAGTTGTTCTACAACACCCCTGAGCTGTCTATGGGGGGTTAACACCTGTCACAACCTCACCACACGTCACCAGACCATGCCTCACCTACATGGTCATTGATACTGTGTGCAACTTATACATGATTTATCTCCCTATGGGAGTTATAAACAGCCCCTTGCGGGATTTTCTACCACTAATTCTAAATCCAAGGTTTCCCCAGATGGTTCCTTTGTGTGTGGTTGGCCACATTTTTTCCCAAGATCCCTTGATCGAGACGGCTAGGCTTTCATGTTGGTTGTCCTTCATTTTTAATATAATCCTAAAAAAATTAAACTTATTAAATAATAAGTATAAAATATAATTCCAATATTAATCCAAATAAATCCCATCACCAAATTCCAAGCCCTCAGAAACGCTTCTTATCTTCATCATGAAAAATATATATTTATTTGTTGCATGTCCTCCTTTAAATACTCTTCTATAATCAATTATTATTCATGAAATTATATTTTTCATATCCTTACATTATTATATACATTATGCATTCCATATCTTGAAAATTTCTTTGACAATTAAGAACATCTTCAACAATCATCATAATTATCAGCATCCATATATTGACTGATTAACAAAAAATGAAACATGTGCTCAATAGTTTCATTTTTTATACTTATATTAAAATTAATTTTTATAACCTCTAGAAAATTAATATTATAAAAATTATTCTATATTATTAATAGTGATATTAACTTAATTAATAATTTTATTCTCACTTTTATTCATAATTTTATGTTTCCATAGTAAATGTTAGTCACCACAGTAAAGGTTAAAATGCTTAAATAGGTGGTTAATCTAACGGATAAAGATTCAAATATCAATATATCATTTCTATGTATAATTTAGGTGAGTGTATTTTTACCTAAATTGCATCATATTCCAAAAAATATTCATTTTCTACCACTTATCTTTGATAATTATATTTATATTATATTAAAGTTAAGAGTATTTACAAAAATGTCACCCCCTTCACTTATAAAATGTATCCTCCTAACTTCACTCATCCAAACATTTTGAGAAATTTATCAAAACTAATTATAAACATATCACATGTAAATACCCTTATTCATAACCTATATGTTGTGATATAACCATAAATACCTTCCCAAAAATTATTAATGAGATATCCAAATGCAGATACCCAAGGAAGAAGTAATCATCTTAATGGAGTTTATTCATATTTCATTCCTCTTACACCCACTAAAAATAATCTCTATCTATATTGACATAATAAAATAATTATCATTGGTATATTAAAACACTACTATATTTATTAAACAACAATCATAAAACTTATTTTGATTCATTGAAAAATGAAATCATCATTCATGCACACGTGTAGACTATAACCTCCATGAACGATGCATTTCATTTTTCATCACCACATTGAATGAAAGGATATAAAATATATATTTAATTAATAAATATGATATTTTTTACTAAATTATTATTCTTTAATGATAAAAAATTATCTACCTTCCATCCCTCCCATTAAATATAAAATTAAAACATTGTTTGTATGAATTTGCAAACTACCACCTCCACGAACGGGGTATTTTATTTTCCAACAAATCTTGATATGGATGTTTAAAAAATGTATTTAGTGGAAAAACATTTTATTTAAAACAATATTGAGGTTATAAAATGTGTATATAAATGTTTTTATACACTTATTAAATCCATTATTTTTATGGAATCTAAATTTCTAAAAAACTATATTTTTAAGACTTCCATGAGAATCAAAAATACGAGTTCTATAAAGTGACCATGGAACTATAAAACTATAAAGAACATAATATACACCTTTATAATTTGTTTATATGATTAAATAATGACTAATGTGTAAGGATTGTAACCATTGAATCAGAACATGCAAGGAAAACTAAATAGTTAATATAAAAAATTTATTTTAAAAAGAATAATAGAAAGGTATAAGGGAAGCCCCTCCATTAAGTGAATGGCATATTGAAATATAAATATATATTGGGATATGATATTTTTTTAAAATTTAGGAGGGAATCCCCTCTTTTATATTTTATTTTTAAATCATATACCAGCACTTTTTTATAAGGAGAGGTGAGAACCTATTACACGACCATCAAGGCCCATGGTACCTATACATACTCACCCTTGTGTCATGGTGTCATCCTTTTCCTACCAAGGCACACTAAACAAGTCGCATCATTTGTGCAGTTTTTATTCCTTGTGTTGATATTGAATCCTACAGCTCAAATATCTACATGACTCATTCACCATAGTGATTTCCCATTGGCCCACTTGTATCTACAATCATTGCCCTCCGTTATATGCCCCTGCATCCTGCCTTTGACTATAACCCAATTCTTTGTCCTATCCCGATACCTCAGTTCCCAACCCTTCATGATTCATCAAGGACCTTAATTGCCAACATCCTCCTTTGAGACTCCCTCACCAGTTCCCACTGAACCCCCTGAAGCCTCAGAGCCCTGTTTTCAGCCTCATCGTGCTCCGCCCTTCACGCT
Source organism: Viscum album (assembly GCA_963277665.1). NCBI lineage: Eukaryota > Viridiplantae > Streptophyta > Magnoliopsida > Santalales > Viscaceae > Viscum > Viscum album. The sequence continues at coordinate 223,526,322 of OY728135.1, read as the reverse complement.
CCATCGACGACCATTTCTGCCGAGTCACCCCCCCCCCAATTCCCCCTGAATCTCCTTTTTTTCCCCTAAACACGCACCAAACTCGTGATAAATACCGAAATTAAGGGATTCTAGGTTTTTTATCCCTATTTGGTGTAGGATTATGGGGTATCCACAACCATTAGGTTGAGTATGGAAAACAAAACTATTGAGCCCATGTTTCATTTAAAGCATGTTTTGAATTACATGCCTATTTCTTTTATATGGTTTATATTCTACCTCTTTGAAATATTTCATCATGATCCAAATTTTAATCTTGTTAATTAAAATTTAATTCCAATTTATCTCTTTGAAGAGGTTTTTTATACAAATGTAATACGATTTGTAAGGGTTTTTTGTCTCAATTTTGATTTATTGATAAATGTTTTCTGTTTTGCACCATAATTTATTTTATATAGTTAATGTAATTACCCATGAATATATATTCACATAGTATTTTAATTAATTAATGGTATTTTTATAACCATATCTTATTCTAAATTTCAATTTATTTTTATTTAATGTTATCAAAGTCATAAAGATTAATTTTATAATCTCACTTTTATCAGGGTTGTTTTTGTTTCAATTTCCATTGGGGGAAATTATTTGTTATTTATAACCTAAAACACACATATTTTCTTATCATGTGGTTGTTTATGGGTATTTAACATCTTATATGCATTTTTACCCCCTTTGATACTCAAAACCATCATAGTAATACTTATAATAAAATATAACCTTATTTCTCCTTTTTGGACGGGAAACATTCTATTCTATATCAACATTATTCACTTGGTTTTAGGAATTTTTAAAATAATTCAATGATTACATAATCTCAATTTTAGTTAACTTTTAATTTCTATTCAAAACCTTAAATGGAATATTATTAATATTTTATAAATGTTCCATTTTTAAATTTCTTTTCAAAATAGTAAAAAAAAATATCTTCTTAAAAGTTTTTTACAAAAATGGTTTTTTCAGTAGTTGTGACCATTATTCATTATTTATATTCCTTTAAATGTATGTACGTTTTTTCAAGGAAATATATATTCCTATAATTTTGAATATTTTTATTATAAAAGGATAATATTTTCTTAAAAGTTTTGAAGATTTATTTTATTCCACTTTTGTGTGTATATATATATATATTCCACTCCACATTTTCTTAGTTAGGAATAGTTTGTACTCAAGATTTAATTATAGTAAATTATTTTATAAAAAATTGTACTACTTTTAAACTTATCATGAAAGGAACATGGAAAGTGAATTTTATCTTTATTTTTTTTATAATATTATAAATTAATTATAGGAAACTCATTTCAAAAGTTTTTCTTCCGTTATCCTCTATATCTTTAAAAATATTTTCTTTTAATGAAAATCTTAAATTTTTGATGATTTTATGGTCTCCATATTTTCCATGATAATTTTTATTAGGGATTTATTATTCAATAATTATATTATTTCATTAGTTATATGCCCATTAATCTATATGATTAAAACACCATAATTTTCAATAATCATATCAGGGGTGTTTAAGAAGATATATTTCTTATTTATTGACTAGGAAAAAAATTTAACATCCATATACTTATTATATGTATTAATATTGAATACTATGTTTGGAAGACTATATTCTATGGAAATATAATCATTCTATATTACTCGATTAAATATGGATGTTGATTGATTATTAAGATATATTATTGATAAATTTTATTATTCATTCAATATATATGAATGAATTAGACATGTGTAAATAATATGTGGGGTATGGTGTATCCCCTTGATGTATCGGCTATTTTCCATGAGATGCATCACCCCCAGTTTCTTCTAAGTAATCCCCTTTTATATGAATTTTATGTATGTAAAGTATATGGGTAAAGTTTGGGAGAGTTTGGAGAACTTTTGGAGTGTTATAGGGATTTTATATAGGTATGTAGATACTTAAATATTTGGGAAACCCATGAAACACCTGTAGGGAACCATGCATATGGATATAGGGCGAAAAGGTAAGGTGCACGGGTGGTCACAGTTTTCCCAAACCATGTGTCCACCAAGGAAAAACCATGGAATTTTAAAATTGTTTGTGTATTTTTGATATAGAGGATTCGGAATGGTTACAGCATGGTTTGGAAACTATGTGAGATGACCATGAAAATTCCACCCTTGAGGTAGTGGATAATGCATGGTAAGTGCATGGTTTTCCTAGCAATACGACTAACCATGCACATGTCAAAAGTGAGATCCTAAAATTGCGATCACTTGTTTTACTCTCTAACTCCTGTATTTTTTCTAATATGCCGTCCTATGTCAAAATTCTCTATTCCAAAAGGTCATGGAAGGTTCTATCATCGATTTGAAGGTGATGTGAAGGCTTACCTTAGTGATTTGAAGATAGATTCCCATGATATGTGAACATTCTTGATAGTGTTTCTTAGATCTTCTTCTCCCTATATCTTAGTTTCTAATATATACACCTTCTAAGGGTGGGTATAAGGTCATATGTTGATATTTGATATTTTTGTCGATCGAGGAAGATATCTAAGGTGGGTTCGTGGAGATTTAACCTGGTTTCATGGATGTTGTTCATGTTGCTCTTTGTTTTCTTCATAAAACCTGATGTTGGTGGCTTCACTCTCAAATCCTTTATTATAAAACCTGAAGGATTGGTTTCAAATGGATTTATTTGAATGATATTAATTGTATATTCACTGTGAAATAATTTTTTAAAACCCTCTTGAGTGATGGTTTGTGGAAATTGGGAAATTTGGCGTGTCATTGGTAAGTGTTTTAAATAACATGATTTTAAAATGATGAATTTAAAATAATTGTTAGTTTTTCTACTTAAAAAATGGTTTTCAATAAAAATAATGTTTTTTTATTGAAATTTTTTTAACACACATGGATTTGGAAAGGGTTTGGCATAGTTTTTTGGCGTGTTTTCAATTTAATTGGGATATATAAGTGCATGATTCTCATAAAATGGTTAGGATAGATATGGGTGTGAAGTACCCCATTAAAGTGTCCCAATAAGTGACATCATAGTGGAAGGACAACTCACCACTCATGAGTATACTGAGGTTTAGGCTGCATGCATGGTTGGTTTTGTGGATAGGTTTAATGGAATGGATTATGCCAAATGGAACTTGTGAAATGATATTAAAACATTGTTTGGATGCATTATTTCAAAAAATGGATTTTTTTTGAAAAATAGATTAATATGGAACTTGAATATATTTTGATATAAAATATTTTAGAAATTTTTTTATATAATTTTTTTAAATAAATGTTGTTAACATGTTATATTCTAGTGGCGTGAGTAGGTAAGTCATTAAGGAAAATCTACTGCATTTCGTTACTCACTCCTGCTTTGTAACTTTGGGTTTTTTGCGGATGTTGTTTATTGACACATGGGAAAAGGTAAATTATATAAAATATATTGTACAACCTTGTGATACTTGGTTTTTTTGGTGAATTTGGATCATGGAGCTTGTGGAACTTTGGATTTATTGTTTTCTTCATGTATGGTTAGTTTAATAGTCTTTCATGGGGTACATTGATAGTGTAGTCTTCCGTTGAGGCACTTGGTTTTAGTTAAATTTTGATATAAATGAAATGTTTGACTTTTATTTAATTTTATCTTTCATCATGTAGCTGTATGTTTGGTTATGGAATTTTTGGTTCGGTTTTTATTTCTTAAATTTAAAATCCCCCCCCCACTCATATTGAATCCCTTTGAAATTTATTGCCATCTGTTGGAATCTTGGGGATGTTGTTGAAGGCCAAGTAACATTCCTCTGCATTCTCATGAAAATGAAGAGGGGGAGGGATGTTAAAAGTGATATCATATTGGTCCTTCATAATTTCTTATGGAACAAGTAGTATGAGCCTTGTTTGGTATTTGACTTGGTATTGGTTGTTGGTCTTAGAGTTAAAATTCATTCTTGTATATTACTTGAGTTGGGATCATATAATGGAGTAGGACTGTCGGGACATAAAATGGGGAGCATAGAAGTATGTAGCTAACATTTTAATGCTGAAAATAAATTTAGCAAGGTGCTAGTTAGATAAATTTTTTTGCAAACACTTATATGATTTGCAATCTCATTTTCATGAGTTTATCCAATGACTTGAGCATGGTATGCATTAGGGGAATGACATCCCACTAGGAGTGAATATATCATTTTGATTAATGATTTATTATTTTGTATAATGGTATTTATTCTAGAAAATGGTTAAAGTGTTTTAAAATATGTGATTTTGAAAAAGACATGAAATGGTGATTTTTAAAATGTTTTTATTTTCAAAACAATGGTGAATGTTTTCAAAAATTGTTGAACTTGGATAAATTTTATTTTCGAAAAGAAATATTGTGGTAGTATGATGTTGTAGAATTTTAAATTACTAAGACTTAATTTGATAGAGAGTGAGAATTATGGAATTTGTTCTCTATATAGAAATGGAACCCAGCAGCCATCATATAAACCAACTAGATGAAGTTGTTGAGAATGTGGTTTCACCTAAGCCACAAGTGAACCAACAGTTGGCTTAGAGTTTCATCCAAACATTTCAAGATCTGGAAACAAGGAATCAGATTGATGAACCAAGGCATGTGGATCATTTAGTCCAGTTCTAGAAGTAGAATCCACCCATCTTTCAAAGTGATTCAGAACCAGAAAAGGCAATGGTGTGGCTAAATAGGAAGAATTGTATCTTCAATTTCATCAGCACACCAACGAAGATTAAAGTCAAGATGGTGAATTATATTCTAATGGATCTTTTACATCAGTGTTGGGTCCTATATGTGAAGGATAAAGTGTATCAAGTCTTTGGTTTGGAGGATTTTTTGGAATTTTTCAACAATAAATTCTATCCTCACACGTTCAGGATTCAAATAATGATAGACTTCTTCAACCTGAAGCAGTAAAAGCTCTCTGTCACAGAGTATGTGGATAAATTCCAGAATTTATTGCAATTTCCACCCAAATTTGTTGTTATTGAATCATTGAAGGAACTCATCTTTGAATCAGGTTTGAGACAGGATATTCACTCGAATATTATTGTGTGTTGTATTATGAACTATATAAAGATAATCTATAGAGAAACATTGGTTAAAAGAGATATTTTAGGATCTATGGGAGGAGAAATTATGTTCATATCCATGGGAAATGGTGAGAACCCTAATACTGGGGGAAAGAGAAAGAGGGAAATCTATTTACAAAGTGGGAGAATCAATTAAAATTAGATGGATGGATTAGTGAACCTTCCTTCATGACCTAATAATGAAGAAGGATGTTTCCAATGTAGTTTTCTTGACCACATAAAGGGAGAGTGTATATAAAAACCTAGATAATTACACGACAATGACTATATGGGGCATATGAACTGTTATTGTCATAGTGATCTATGGTCAGGTTCTCGGGACACTTCTCAAATATCACATGCATCCTATGTTTTGATAGGGAGAGGGCAACAGAATCAATCTCTTCAGCAGAATAGAGATAGCCCTGGAGATTCTAGGAATACCATGACTCCTCAGGTAGGACAATATCAATATGGAAATAAAGAGTAGAGTGTTGTGTGAAAGCAATTATATGGAGATAATCATGTTATGATGGGAGATCAATTTGGACCATCTACGATGAGAGGTACAATTGTTTTTAATTCTACCCTTATGCAAGTGTTGTTTTATATTGGTGAATCACATTACTTTATTTCTTCTCATACTATTTATTTTTTGAGATTAAAACCTGAGATGATTCCCTCTGTGATAAAACTTCAAACTCTTCTTGGGAAAAGAGAATGTTGAACCTTTTTGTGTAGAGAATGTTCTATAACTATTGATGGATTTGAGCTAAAATGGGACTTCTTTATGCTAGAGATGAATTTCTATGATGTAATCTTGGGTATGGATTGGTTGAAAAATTTCATGGCTCACATTATTGTTATATCATAACAGTGATTTTTGTGGATGTGGATGGCGTCGAGCATCTATTTAGAGGAGAAGGGAATGTAAATGCAGGTGCAACATGCTTGTTGGAACTAACAGTTGAAACAATATCTTACTAGTTAGTGATGTTGAATTTTTCATTGATGGAAGAGTTCCAGAATGGTATTTTCTGGGTAGTGGTGGATCAGATTCAAGACATGTTTCCGGAAAATTTCTATGGATTACCACTGGTAAGGAAAGTGGAGTTAAAGATTGATTTGATACCATGGACCAGTCTTATCCCACTTTTGTCTTATCAAATACAACCAATATAAATGAGGTAATTGGAAGTGCAGCTGTAAGAACTGGAAAACAAAGTGTTCATTCAGTCGATCTCATCTCTATGGGAAACACTATTCTTGTTTGTGAAAAAAAGAGGATATAACTATAAGGTTATGTGTGGGTTATTATAATATTAATCATGTTATGATAAAGAATTATTATCCACTCCCATACAATGATGATCTATTTGATCAATTTAGGGGAGCTCATAAGTTCTCTAAAATTGACTTATGATCACAATATCACCAATTGCGAGTTCAAAAAGTAGATATTCCCAATATAGCTTTCATAATTAGATATGGCCATTATGAGTATGTGGTAATGCATTTGAGTCTTATGAATGCACCGGTGGTCTTTATGAAATTGATGAATCATATTTTTCAGTGATATCTAGATTCTTTTGTTGTGGTGTTTGTTGATGGAATTTTTGTGTATTCAAGGATAAGGGTTGAGCATGAGCAACACTTGGAGATAGTGTTGGAAATCATAAGAGACCATCGGTTTTATGAAAAACTATCAAAGTGAGATTTTTGGACACAATAGGTACACTTTCATAGAAATGTAATTTCTAAAAGAGGTGCTTTAGTGGATCCAGAGAAGATATAAGTTGTTATCTCTTGGAACCCACTTAATAATTTCTTTAAGATTTAGATTTTCTCTTTATCTAGACAATTATATTTGATGCTTCGTTCATGAATTTTCACAAATAGCTTTTACTATGAAAACTTTAACATAGAAGAATATTCCATTTTAATAGAATAAATAATTCCATAAGTCTTTTCAAGAGTTAAAATTCATATTGCATCACCCCCTATCTTGATTTTTTCAGAATCAGGTTAAGGGTACGTGGTGTATTTTGTTGATTTTGGATAAAGGTTGGGATTTGTTCTCATCCATTGAGAAAATTTAGTTTCTTATGGCTCAAGGTAGATGTGGGTGCATGAAAAAAACTACCCAACACACAATTTGGAGCAAGCTGTCATAGTCCATGATTTGAAGACTTGGTGACTATATCTCTTTGGATAGAAATTTATAATATTTAAATTTGATAAGAGATAGAATCATATTTTCTCACAATGAAAGTTGAATTTGAGATAAATAAGATAGATGTAATATCTCCAAATGCTTGACCATGACTTAATGTATACACTGGTTAAAGGTAATTTTGTGGCAGATGCATTAAGCAAGAAGTCATTTGCTCAATTGAAAAAAAAACACTTCAGATGAGTGGATGTTAATGTTGGTCCTAGATGACATACATGTGGAATGTTAAGAACGAGGTGATGTTGTAGTTTTATTTCCAATTTCAGTGGTTCTTGATTTGAAAAATATAGTTAAAGAGGTACAAACATCCAATTCATAATGTCTTGAGATGATTTCAAAACTCAATGGTGGAGAGACTATTGAGGGATGGAATGTAGATGAGAGTTCAATGTTGTGGTTCAGAAATCAGATGATACTACATATTGTTTTTTAAGAACAACTACCTCATGTTTACCACCATTCCAGATGGTATGTACATACTGAAATACTAAGGGTGTATAAGGTGTTAAAAGAAATTTTTTGGTGGATCAATGTGAAAAAGAAAGTCACTGAGTTTGTATGAAGTTGCTTAACATGTCAAAAAGTTAAGGAAGAGAATCAAAAACCCCTAGGTATGATATAATGTTTACCGATTCCTATTTGGAAATGGAAGTAGATAACCATTGATTTTTTAACATGTCTGTAACACCCCAATCATCCATGGTACGCTTATCTTTGAATAATACAGTAGTGTGTGTTGTACGCAACCTCGAGTTCTTATACACCGCGACCAATCAAATTAGTCATTATGAATAGTAATAACCACTTTTTGAAATTATATAACTTTTATATTTCAAAATGGACTTCATTTTTGGATTCGGAATATCGAAATTAGCCTATGTTGAATTTTTTGGTATTTTTCTGAGAACTTCCAATTTTCGATGAATAGTAAAAAAATACTTAAAAACAACTTTTTTAATAAAAATAATTTATAGTGATAAATTATACTATTGAGTGGATTGAAATTATAATTAGAATATATTTTTACAATTTATTCCAATGGTGGTCATTAGAATTATTTTCACTTTGAAATTGGACATAAACAATTGTCAATCTTTTGATAGATATTGTTTCTTGAAAACACACTTTTTGTTTTGACAGCGGGAATAATTTTTAAATTAATTACTTCAATTTCTATGTTTAGAATTTGGTAAAATGGATTCCATATTTGGAATCAGAAGTTCCATATTATGTAATTAAGACTCTTTTGTTTTTTGACATTATGAATAGTAATGACGACAATTATCTTTAATTATCATGATTAATTAGTAATCAGGTAGTTAAGGGTAATGAAATAATATCATAATAATATAAAATTACCTCAACATGTGTCCTAATGCTATTGGTTGTGTCATGGCCGACCATGGTATGCCTTGTGCCAACTTAGGGACCCCATGGAATCACTTTTGTGTGATAGTGACATTTTATCATTTTATTTTTTTAATGAAAAAAAAATATAACAAAATTATGTAACACCTAAGTAAAGAAATTTAATTTTTTCTACATAAATGATATCTTAGAGTATAAATAGTCATTGGAAAAATAAAAATATTTCCTACATCATGGTAGTTTTTTTATAATTTTTAGACATTAAAAAAATAAATTTATTTATGACACCATGATGATGCAGTGATTACCTCATTAAAGAACAATTTAAATAAAATGAAAAGATAAGGTAAAATATAAGACTTAAAATTGTCTAAAGCCTATTTTATGGGTTTATTTCGAACCCTTATCACCTTATCCTCGAAATATATCATTGTGGGACCATTAAAATCTGAAAATCATTTCTTAATAAAGTAACATTTCAATCTTTCCAAAAGAGCCCCTCCTCTCTTCTTATAAAAGGCCCCCAACTCTACCACCTTATTCACAACTTAAAATCCATTTGGATCTTCCTACCTCTGCCAAATTATCCTCTAAAATTTTCTCCCTTCATCCTAGAAGCCTTACCTTAGGTAGAAGGCACTTCAAGAGTCCTTTTGATTCAAACCAAAGGTAGTTTCCCAAACTAAAGGTAACAATTTCTCTTAACTTCTTTTCTTTTATTTTACTTATAAAAACCATATAATATTTTTATTCTTTTATTTTGTAACAAAAACAGTATCATAAATATACTTTTATGTTTTTATGTTAAGGATTCGAACTACACTTACACACACCTCCATCTAATGGTTAAAGAACATACTATTTCTGTGGGTGGCGAATTACTGCCTCATGAAACGATGATTGTTCAATATTCTTTTAACACCTATCATGGTGAAAATTAAAATTTCACTATATTTATATATGATATATATTATGTTTTTGTTTTCCTTATGATTTTGTATTTTTCATTTTTGGCATACCTTTATGATTTCCATTATGGGTAAACGCGATAATTTTATTTTAGGAAGTGCGGACTACCGCCCCCTCAAAGTGATTTGAATCATTAATGCCTTATGTGGGATGTATATAGGATGGATTTAATGATACTATATATGATATTATACTAGAATTATAATATATTGTTATATCATTATGATTTAATTCCATTAAATATGAAATAGAAATGAAAGTAGCATTCATGCGTACGTACGGCTTACCGTCTCCATGAACGGTGCATTTCATTTCTTACCTCTAAATGTTATGTGATATTATAAATTCATTTATATACTGGATATATATTATATATATGATATCTACATCATGAATATAATTCTGGAGATAATGGATATTTTACCACATAAACAACTTGTAATTATAAGAAGTTTATTTTTGACTCAAGTACCAAGGATCGACAAAATGACCATTATTAAATTAAATGATTACATAATGTTCATAACATGGTAATAAGTGATAATTAACTTTAAAAATGTTCTTAATCAAATAGAAATTATCTATAGTTTATTATACAGGTGATTAAAGAACAATCGAGTCAAGTCAGACATGAGGTAAGGGACTTCATCTCAATCTCTTTTCATTGAGGCATATTTTGTTTTATACACAACTTTCTTTTATATAGTGTATAAAAGCCTTTTACTTTTACTTTTATTCAAAAGGAATATTTTTATACAGAGTGTTTTTACTAAACAACAAAAGGAATGTTTTGTCATATGTATGTGGCGACAACGACTTCTCTACTTTAGTGACCATTATTTGAGTTTCGGCTTCCTCTACAAGCCATACTTTTTTTAAATGAAAAATAAATACCATGTTTTAATTTTCATTTATTTTGGTATTGAAAATGGTTTTGATAATGTTTTGATTCTATCAATGTGTGGTATTGATATCTTGTGATTGAAATGTGGAAATGATATGTTTTCTTTATGTATGTTTTATGTGATACAATTATGTTATTGTTCTTGGGCATTGTTTATGATATGTTTAAACCTTTTCATATAAGAAATGCATTACAATTAGTAAGTGATGGGTGGAGCTCGCTCTAGATCCTTGATGAATCGGTAGGTCTCATTAGAAAAACTATTGTCTCGGCACAAGGCCTTGAGAAAATATTCTTTTGTTGTGGTGTTTGTTGATGACATTTTTGTGTATTCAAGGATAAGGGTTGAGCATGATCAACACTTGGAGATAGTGTTGGAAATCATGAGAGACCATCGGTTTTATGAAAAACTATCAAAGTGAGATTTTTGGATACAATAGGTACACTTTCATAGAAATGTAATTTCTAAAAGAGGTTCTTCAGTGGATCTAGAGAAGCTAGAAGTTGTTATCTCTTAGAACCCATTGAATAATTTCTTTAAGATATAGAGGTTTCTTTAGCAAGCCAATTATATTTGATGCTTCATTCATGATTTTTCGTGACTATCTTTGGCTCTGAAAACTTTAACAAAGAATAATATTCCATTTTAATAGAATAAATAATTCCATAAGTCTTTTCAAGAGTTAAAATTCATATTGCATCACCCCCTATCTTGATTTCTTCAGAATCAGGATAAGGGTACGTGGTGTATTTTTTTTATTTTGGATCAAGGTTGGGATTTTTTCTTATCCATTGAGAAAATTTAGTTTCTTATGGATCAAGGTAGATGTGGGTGCATGAAAAAAACTACCCAACACACAATTTTGAGCAAGCTATCATAGTCTATGATTTGAAGACTTGGTGAAAATATCTCTTTGGATAGAAATTTATAATATTTAAATTTCATAAGAGATTGAATCATATTTTCTAACAATGAAAGTTGAATTTGAGACAAATAAGATAGATGCAATATCTCCAAATGCTTGACCATGACTTAATGTATACACTGGTTAAAGGTAATTTTGTGGCAGATGCATTAAGCAAGAAGTCATATGCTCAATTGAAAAAAAAAATACTTCAGATGAGTGGAAGTTAATGTCGGTTCTAGAAGAAATACATGTGGAATGTTAAGAACGAGGTGATGTTGTAGTTTTATTTCCAATTTCAGTGGTTTTTGATTTGAAAAAGATAGCTAAAGAGGTACAAACATCCAATTCATAATGTCTTGAGATAATTTCAAAACTCAATGGTGGAGAGACCATTGAGGGATGGAATGTAGATGAGAGATCAATGTTGTGGTTCAGAAATCATATGATACTACATATGGTTTCTTTAAGAACAACTACCTCATGTTCACCACCATTCCAGATGGTATGTTCATCCTGAAATACTGTAGATGTATAAGGTGTTGAAAGAAATTTTTTGGTGGATCAATGTGAAAAAGAAAGTCACGGAGTTTGTATGAAGTTGCTTAACGTGTCAAAAATTTAAGGAAGAGAATCAGAAACCACAAGGTATGATATAATGTTTACCGATTCCTATTTGGAAATGGAAGTAGATAACCATTTATTTTTTAACAGGTCTGTAACACCCCAAGCTTCCATGGTATGCTTCTCTTTGAATAATACAGTAGCGTGTGTTGTACGCAACCTCGAGTTCTTACACACCGCGACCAATCAAAGTAGCCATTATGAATAGTAATACCCACTTTTTGAAATTATATCAATTTTATATTTCAAAATGCTCTTCATTTTTGGATTCGGAATATCGAAATTAGCCTATGTTGAATTTTTTGGTATTTTTCTGAGAACTTCCAATTTTCGATGAATAGTAAAAAAATACATAAAAACAATTTTTTTAATCAAAATAATTTATAGTGATAAATTATACTACTGAGTGGTTTTAACGTATAATTATAATATATTTTTACCATTTATTCCAATGGTGGTCATTATAATTAATTTCACTTTGAAATTGGACATAAACAATTGTCAATCTTTTGATAGATATTGTTTCTTGAAAACACGCTATTTGTTTTGACAGTGAGAATAATTTTTAAATTAATTACTGAAATTTCTATGTTTAGAATTTGGTAAAATGGATTCCATATTTGGAATCATAAGGTCCAAATTTTTTAATTAAGGCTCTTTTGTTTTTTGACATTATGAATAGTAATGACGACAATTATCTTTAATTATCAAGATTAATTGGTAATCAGGTAGTTAAGGGTAATGAAATAATATCATAATAATATAAAATGACCCCAAAATGTGTCCTAATGCTATGGTTGTGTCATGGAAGACCATGGTATGCCTTGTGCCAACTTAGGGACCCCATGGAATCACTTTTGTGTGATAGTGACGTTTTATCATTTTATTTTTTTAAATAAAGGAAAATATAACTAAAGTATGTAACACCTAAGTAAAAAAAATTTAATTTTTTCTACATAAATGATATCTTAGACTATAAATATTAATTGTAAATATAAAAATATTTCCTACATCATGGTAGTTTTTTTATAATTTTTAGACATTAAATAATTAAATTTATTTATGACACCAAGATGATGCAGTGATTACCTCATTAATGAATGATTTAAATAAAATGAAAAGATAAGGTAAAATCTAAGACTTACCCTTTTATAAAGCCTATTTTATGGGTGTATTTTTAATCCTTATCATCTTATCATCGAAATATATCTTTGTGGGGCCTGTAAAATCCGAAAATCATTTCATAATAAAGTAACATTTCAATCTTTCCAAAAGAGCCCCTCCTCTCCTCTTATAAAAGGACCCAACCTCTACCTCCTTATTCACACCTTAAAAGCAATTTGGATAGGACTAACTCTACCCAAATACCCTCTCAACATTTCTACCTTCATCCTAGAAGCCTTACCTTAGGCAGAAGGAACTTCAAGATTCCATTAGGTTCAAACCAAACGGAGTTACCCAAACTAAAGGTAACAATTTCTCTTAACTTCTTTTCCTTTATTTTACTTCTACAACCCATAAACTCTTTTTATTATTTTATTTTGTAAAAATAACAGTATCCTCAATATACTTGGATGTTGTTATGAGAATTATTTGAACTACACTTACACACACCTCCATCTAATGGTTAAAGAACATACTGTTTCTGTGGGTAGCGAATTACTGCCTCATGAAACGATGATTGATCAGTCTTATTTTAACACCTCTCATGGTGGAAATTAAAATGTCACTATATTTATATATGATATATATTATGTTTTTGTCTTCCTTATGCTTCTGTATTTTTCATTTATTTCATACCTTTAGGATTTCCATTATGGGTAAACGCGATAATTTCATTTTAGGAAGTGCGGACTACCGCCCCCTCAAAGTGATTTGAATCCTTAATACCATATGTGAGATGTATAAAGGAAGGAGTTAATTATATTATATATTATACTATACTATAATTATAATATACTTTTATATCATTATGATTTCATTCCATTAAATATGAAATATAAATGAAAGTAGTGTCTACGCGTACATACGGCTTACCGTCTCCATGAATGGTGCATTTCATTTCAAACCTCTAAATGGTATGTGATATTATAAATGAATTTATATACTGGATATATATGATATATACGATATCTAAATCATGAATATAATTCTGGAGATAATGGATATTTTACCACATAATCAATTTGTAATTATAAGATGTTTATTTTTGACTCAAGTACCAAGGATCGACAAAACGAACATTATTAAATTAAATGATTACATAATGTTAATAAGATGGTAATAAGTGATAATGAACTTGAAAAAGGTTCTTAATCAAATAGAAATTAACTATAGTTTATTATTCAAGAGATTAAAGAACAATCGAGTCAAGTCGGACACGAGGTAAGGGACTTCGTCTCAATCTCCTTTCATTGAGCCATATTTTGTTTTATACACAACTTTCTTTTATATAGTGTATAAAACCCTTTGAATTTTAATTTTATTCAAAAGGAATATTTTTATACATAGAGTTTTTACTAAACGACAAAAGGAATGTTTTGTCGTACGTATGCGGCGGTAACGACTTCTCCACTGCCGTGACCATTATTTGAGTTTCAGCTTCCTCTACAAGCCATAATTTCTTTAAATGAAAAATAAATACCATGTTTTACTTTTCATTTATTTTGGTATTGAAAATGGTTTTGATAATTTTTTGATTATATCAATGTGTGGTATTGATATCTTTTGATTGAAATGTGGAAATGTTATGTTTCCTTTATGCATGTTTTATGTGATACGATTATGTTATGGTTCTTGGGCATTGTTTATGATATGTTTAAACCTTTTCATATAAGGAATGCATTAGAATTAATAAGTGATGGGTGGAGCCCGCTATAGCTTCTTGATGCATCCGTAGGTCTCCTGAAAAAACTAAGGTCTTGTCACAAGGCCTTGAAAAAATATTATTTTTAGTCTTGGCCCAAGTCTTTGACTATGTGGTTATGATAGTCTGTCATTATGCATTCCATCATTATGAAATTTTTTATTGATATTGCATGTGATTATTCGACTAGTAGAATATCCATATGAATAAATAAATGCCATTATTTCATTTTATCTTTTCCATATTATCCTGGAGTTCAAGTTTAAAAGGATTTTGTTTTAGTTATACATTGCCTTAAATTTTTATGTTTATTTATGAAAGTTTCTGCTATATTTTTATCCTTACTGAGCATCTGAGATCACCCCTTTCAATGTTCTAATTTTTCCTAGGATGTGAAGAAGTATTTTATGAATGACCTACGTGGATAGTATGAGGGGATATGAAGAAACGATGTTGTAGTCGTTTTTTTCAATTTATTATGTAATGTAAGACTTATGAATATATCTAGTGTTTCCAAGGCTACTAAACTAATCGGTCTTTCAAGACTTGATCTTTTGTGATCATGCCAATATTATGTAATAATGCACCAACTCTGGGTAATTAGGGTCGGGGAATTACAGTTAGTATCAGAGGAATTTTAGTACTAACCTTGGAATCTAGACTTAGATAAGCTCTGATTAGAGCACATACCCCTAAGATAGACTTTGAGGATTAGTATATAAGAACTTCCTAGAGTATTGGTATTGTAGAGATTTTGTGAGTTTTCCTAGCAATACATCCCTGTCTGGATACGAGCAGGTAGAGGCGGATCTGGCACTGATGTACCTAGCGATAAAACCCAAAAACACCGCTTTGAGCTATACTCGAATGAGAACTAGTGCATGACAACGAGCCTTGCTGCACTCTTGGTTACGACACTCCCAGGGGATATGCTTAGGATAATTCTCATTTTCAATACAAACCATTATGAAGGGTTTATGAGTATATACTTCCTCATAGAAAACATTTCTTTTTATGATTATGGATTATATATATAAATTGTTCAATTTATGTTAAGTGTTTTACAAGAATGGAATTATGTATTTTGATTCATGAACTGATCTAGTTTATGCCATTGTTTAGAAATTGCGCCTAGTAGAAGGAATGGAAACTATATCAATGGATGCACTACATTTAGGTATTTCCCTCCTACTCAAGATAATTATAGTGGAGTTGGTGATACAACTGGTACTGATCAACTCATCACCATACTAGGACAACTCACTCAGGTTATGAATAATAACCTTACACGTATGGAGCACCTTGATCTGCAATGTGGAGGATCAATGATAATTCTCTTCATGAGGCAAAAACCACCAAAATTCAATGGGAGTACAAATCCCTTAGTATCTGAGCAATGGATAAATTCCTTAGAGAAAATATTCCATGTCTTGGAGAGTAGTGAAAGGGAAAAGGTTATCATGGCAGTTTACCGCCTCATTGGAGATGTTGATCAATGGTGGTCATTGATCAAAACACAAGGGAAGATGATGAAGTATCTAATATGGAATGGAGG
Source organism: Viscum album (assembly GCA_963277665.1). Lineage (NCBI taxonomy): Eukaryota > Viridiplantae > Streptophyta > Magnoliopsida > Santalales > Viscaceae > Viscum > Viscum album. Next base: position 223,509,798 of record OY728135.1, on the reverse strand, counting down.
GAGTTCAAGGATCTTTTCTTAGAAAAATACTTTCTTCGTGGCCATCGAGAAGATATGGAAAGTCAATTTCTGAGTCTGAGACAAAAGGAGGATGAGAATGTCGCAAAGTATGAGGCTAACTTTACAAGGTTAGCAAGGTATGTTGCAGATTATATACATAACCCAATAAGTAATATTGATCGTTTCTTTGATGGGTTAAAAGCATTTATCCATCGAGAATTGGTCTCACAATCCTTCTCGTCATACGAAGACATTGTCTCATGTACTATTAAGACGAAAAACGAGTTCTCTAAGTCTTATAACTTTAAAGAAAATAAAGAGAAGAAGAGATCTGTTGATCACTCTAGAAATTTAAATAAGGTGAAGAAGGGAAACGTTGATTATACATCCTGTAGTAAATGTGGTAAGAAACAACCCCATACTTTCTTGAAAGGAATGGGAGTCTGTTACAAGTGTGGTGAAAAAGGCCACCATGCTCGTGATTGCAAGGGGAAGAAAGAAGCTACTGATGTTCAGTGCTAAAATTCTAGGGAGATGGGACAATGTGCAAAAGAATTTCATAAGCGTTACGGAAACTTACCTCAGAAAATGCCAAGGGATCAAGGACAAGCTTAAGTTATCACTACAGCTGAGGTAGAAGCTCCAAAAGACGTGGTGGCCGGTAATTTAATGGTTTCCTCCAGTTTAGAAAATGAATTATTTGATTCTGGATCATCGCATTGTTTCATATCTTCCCAGTTTTTTAAGAAAATTAGATATTTCCAATTTGATTTAATAAGGGATTTTTCAGTAAAAACTTATAAGGGAAGTATCATTGCAACAATGTTTTGTGAATTAGTTCCCATTAGATCTCATAAATGTTCTTTGTCTGCTGATCTCATCGTCATACCCATGATTTAATTTGATATAATCCTCAGAATGGATTGGCTTTCAGACCATGATGTGAAGATTTATTGTAAGAAGAAAGAGGTTATGATTTTTGATGATGATGATAAGGAACACCTTATCTTTAGAGAATAATCATCACCACCTAATTCTTATCTATATCCACCCCCAGTAGCTCAACTAAATTCACTTATTAGGGAGGAATAGAATAAAATAATTGTGGGTTAGGAAGGGAATGTCCAAATAGAGGATGTACATATTGTGAGAGAATATGTTGATGTGTTTCTAGAAGATTTACCTAGGCATCCTTCAAAATAAGAAGTTGAGTTTTCTATTGACCAAATGCATGGTTCAAGGCTCATATCAAAGAACCCATATAGAATAGCCACTATGGAATTAGTGGAACTAAAGAAACAACTAGAGGAATTAAGTTATAAGGTATTTATTCTCCCTAGTGTTTCTCCATGGGGAGCTCCTGTTATTTTTGTTAAGAAGAAAGATGGATTATGAGGTTGTGTATTGACTACAGAGAAATCAATGCTATAAAAATAAATAACAAGTATCCCCTACCTCGCATTTATGATTTATTCAACCAACTACATGGATTTCAATACATTTCAAAGATTTACCTTCGATCTGGATATCATATGTTGTGTGTGAAGAAGGAATACATTCTGAAGACGGAATTTCAAACTAGGTATGGGCATTACAAGTTTACAATAATGCCTTTTGGATTGACCAATGCACCCTCTTTCTTCATAGATCTAATGAATTAAGTTTTCAAGGAATATCTTGATGACTTTATAGTGGTATTTATTGATGATATCTTGGTATACGCCAAAATATATGAATATCATGACAATCACTTGCGCATTATTATAAAGACTCTTAGAAGACATGAATTATATGGGAAGTTTAGCAAGTGTGAATTCTGGCTTCATGAGATTTATTTTCATGGACCATATTGTCTCTAAGGATGGAATCTCTGTTAATACATCTAAGACAAGAGCAATCCAATAATGGCCAGAACCAACTAGTATAACTGAGGTACGCAGTTTTATTAGTTTAGCAGGTTATTATTGACATTTTGTCCATAATTTTTCCCGATTGGCTAACCCATTAACGAAGCAGACACGTAAAGGGGTTAAATTTGTTTGTAAAAAAGAGTGTGAAGAATTTTTGAAGAACTAAATAGAATATTAGTCAATTCTCCTATATTGAATCTACCATTGGGGAATAATGTGTTTATTATTTATAGTGATTCATTGAAGAAAGGACTTGGTTCTGTCCTTATGCAGAATGATAGGGTTATTGCATATGCATCATGACAGTTGAAAAATCTTGAGCAAAACAATCCTACTAATGATATCGAGTTAGCATTTGCGATCTTTTCTTTGAAGATATGTAGACACTAACTCTATGGTGAAAAATGTGATATTTATATTGATCACAAGAGTTTGAAGTATATTTTGTCAAAAAAAAGAACTCAACATGAGGCAAATGAGATGGATTTAATTACTCAAGGATTATGATTTCACAATACACTACCACCTGGGGAAGGAAAATAAGGTGGTAGATGCTTTGAGCAGAAAATATCATGGAGTTTTAAACAATATGAGAGTTGAAAGGGATCGAATTTTCATGGATCTAGTGAAGATGGACATGGGAATAACTTTGGAAGGTGAAACATCAATTCTTTTTCAAATGGGTTTCAAACCATATTTACTAGAAAGGATTAAGAGTTCTCAAACCGATGATGAAGAGTTTTAAAAGAAGATTAAAGCTGTGAATTATGGGGGATTGAGTGACTTTGTGTATGAAGAAGGAATTTTGAAATTTGGGAAGAGACTTTGTGTTCCCGATATAGCTGGTCTAAAAAGGGAATTATTGGATGATGCTCATAGTTTAAATTTCTCTATACAACCTGGTAGCACTAAGATGTATACAGACTTGAAGGAACACTTTTGGTGGGACAAAATGAAGAGGGAGATTGCTGATTTTGTGTCAAGATGCATGGTTTTTCAACAAGTGAAAGCTGGGAGGCAACTTCCTAGGGGAGTTATGCAACCTCTTCCCATACCTATGTGGAAATGGGATAATATTATGATGGAATTTGTCATGGGACTACTGAAGACTCCTAGAAGGAATAATGCAATATGGGTCATTATTGATTTTCTTACCAAGTCAGCACATGTTCTTGCTATAAGAGATGATTTACCACATGAACGTTTAACAAGACTATATATTAATGAAGTTGTAAGACTTCATGGAGTACCCCTATCAATTTTTTCAGATCGTGAACCCCATTTTTCATCAAGATTATGGAAAAGTCTTTAGAAATCCCTGGATACAGAACTTCGATTGAGAACTGATTACCACCCTCAAATAGATGGAAAATGAGATTGGACTATTCAAACCTTAGAAGACATGTTGAGATCATGCTCACTTGACTTTCAGGGTATGTGGGATCAATATTTACCTCTGGTAGAATTTTCCTATAACAATAGCTTACATTCAAGTATTTGGGTGGCACCATATGAAGCTTCATACGGAATTAGATGTCGCACACCAACCTGTTGGGATGCTTTTGGTGAAAGAAAACTCGTAGGCCCAGAACTTGTTGAGGAAACGATGGAAAAGGTGAAGGTAATCCAAAACTACATCAAAGCAGGTCAAAGTTGGTAGACGAGCTATACCGATAACTGAAGGAAGGATTTGGAATTTCAGGTAAGAGATCATGTTTTCCTGAAAGTATCTCCATGGAAGGGAGTAATATGATTAAGTAAGAAGGGAAAATTAAGTCCCAGGTACATCGGACCATTCACAATTCTATAACTAATTGGGGTTGTAGCTTACCATTTGGAAATGCCTCCAAGTCTCTCTAAAGTTCACGATGTGTTCCACGTATCATTGTTGAGAAAATACATGTCTGACCCAACGCATGTAATCACCTATGAGGAATTAGAAATGGAACCCGATATGTCTTATTGTGAAGAGACTGTCAGGATTCTGGATACGATAGAACAAGTGCTGAGAAACCGGATGACTCATCTGGTAAAACTTCTATGGAGGAACCATATGATGGAATAGGCAACGTGGGAACCCGAGGAACTTATGATGAATAACCACCTGAGTCTTTTTATGTATTAATATTCTAGAAATTTTGAGGATGAAATTATTTGAAGGAGGGGAGAATTTAACACCCCAAGCTTCCATGGTACGCTTCTCTTTGAATAATACAGTAGCTTGTGTTGTACGCAACCTCGAGTTCTAACACACCGCGACCAATCAAAGTAGCCGTTATGAATAGTAATACTGACTTTTTAAAATTATATTAATTTTATATTTCAAAATAGACTTTATTTTTGGATTCCGAATATCAAAATTATCCTATGTTTATTTTTTTGGTACTTTTCTGAGAACTTCCAATTTTTGATGAATAGTAAAAAATACTTAGAAACAACTTTTTTAATCAAAATAATTTATAGTGATAGATTATACTATTGAGTGGTTTTAAAGTATAATTAAAATATATTTTTACCATTTATTCCAATGGTGGTCATTATAATTAAATTCACATTGAAATTGGACATAACCAATTGTCAATCTTTTGATAGATATTATTTCTTGAAAACACGCTATTTGTTTTGAAAGCGGGAATAATTTTTAAATTAATTACTGCAATTTCTGTGTTTAGAATTTGGTAAAATGGATTCAATATTTGGAATTATAGGGACCAAATTATGTAATTAAGACTCTTTTTTTGGACATTATGAATAGTAACGACGACAATTATCTTTAATTATAATGATTAATTAGTAATCGAGTAGTTAAGGGTAATGAAATAATATCATAATAATACAAAATGACCCCAAAATGTGTCCTAATGCTATTTTTTGTGGCATGGCCGACCATGGAATGCCTTGTGCCAATTTAGGGACCCAATGGAATCACTTTTGAGTGATATTCACAATTTATCATTTCATTTTTTTAAAGAAAGGAAAATATAACAAAAGTATGTAACACCTAAGTAAAACAATTTTACTTTTGTCTACATAAATGATCTATTAGACTATACATATTCACTGGAAAGATAAATATATTTCTTCCATCATGGTATTTTTTTATAATATTTATACATTAAATAAATAAATTTATTTATAACACCATGATGATGCAGTGATTACCTCATTAATGAACGATTTAAATAAAATGAAAAGATAAGGTAAAATATAAGCCTTAAACTTGTCTAAAGCCTATTGGATGGGTTTATTCCCAACCTTTATCACCTTATCCTCGAAATATATCATTTTAGGACCTTTAAAATCGAAAATCATTTCATAATAAAGTAACATTTAAATCTTTCCAAAAGATCCCCTCCTCTCCTCTTATAAAAGGCCCCCACCTCTACTACCTTATTCACACCATCAAACCCATTTGGATTGGCCAAACTCTACCCAAATACCCTCTCTACTTTCCTTCCTTCATTCTATAAGCCTTACCTTAGGCAGAAGGCACTTCAAGAGTCCTTTTGGTTCAAACCAATGGGAGTTACCCAAACTAAAGATAACGATTTCTCTTAACTTATTTTCTTTTATTTTACTTATACAACCCCTAAAATCTTTTTATTATTTTATTTTGTAACAACATAAGTATACTAAATATACCTGGATTTTTTTTATGAGAATTATTCGAACTACACTTACACACACCTCCATATAATGGTTAAAAACATATTGTTTCTGTGGGTGGCGAATTACTGCCTCATGAAACGATGATTGTTCAATCTTCTTTTAACACATTTCATGGTGACCATTAATATATCACAATATTTATATATGATATATAATATGTTTAGTTTTTCCTTATGCTTCTGTATTATTCATTTATAGCATACCTCTATGATTTGAATTATGGGTAAACACGATAATTTCATTTTATGAAGTGTGGACTACCGCCCCCTCACAGTGATTTGAATCGTTAATGCCATATGTGGAACGTATAACGGATGGAGTTAATGATATTATATATGATATTATACTAGAATTATAATATACCTTTATATAATTATGATTTCATTCCATTAAATATGAAATAGAAATGAAATTAGTGTTCATGTGTACCTACGGCTTGCTGTCTCCATGAACGGTGCATTTAATTTCTTACCTCTAAATGTCATGTGATATTATAAATGCATGTATATACTGAATATATATGATATATATGATATCTACATCATGAATATAATTCTGGAGATAATGGATATTTTACCACATAAACAACTTGTAATTATAAGAATTTTATTTTTGACTCAAGTACCAAGGAACGACAAAACGACCGTTATTACATTAAATGATTACATAATATTCATAACATAGTAATATGTGATAATGAACTTGAAAAATATTCTTAATCAAATATAAATTAACTATAGTTTATTATTCAGAATATTAAAGAACGATCGAGTCTAGTCGGACACGAGGTAAGGGACTTCGTCTCAATCTCCTTTCATTGAGGCATATTTTGTTGTATACACAACTTTTTTTATACACAGTATAAACCCCTTTGAATTTTACTTTTATTCAAAAGGAATCTTTTTATACGAAGGGTTTTTACTGAATTACAAAAGGAATTTTTTGTCGTACATATGCGGCGGCAACGACTTCTCTGCCACCGTGACCATTATTTGAGTTTCGGCTTCTTCTACAAGCCATAACTTTTTTTAAATGAAAAATAAATACCATGTTTTACGTTTCATTTATTTTGGTATTAAAAATGGTTTTGATAATATTTTTATTATATCAATGTGTTCTATTGATATCTTGTGATTGAAATGTGTAAATGTTATGTTTCCTTTATGCATGTTTTATGTGATACGATTATGTTATGGTTCTTGGGAATTGTTTATGATATGTTTAAACCTTTTCATATAAGGAATGAATTGGACTTAGTAAGTGACGGGTGGATCCCTCTATAGATCCTTGATGCATTGGTAGGTCTCATGAGACAAACTAGTGTCTTGGCACAAGGCCATGACAAAATCTTATTTGTTGTTTTGGCACAAGGCGTTGACTATGTGGTTATGATAGTCTGGCATTATGCATTCCATCATTATGAAAGTAGTTATTGATATTGTATTTGATTATTCGACTAGTAGAATATTCAAGTGAATAAATAAATGGGATTATTTCATTTAATCTTTTCCATATTATGCTGGAGTTCAAGTTTAAAAGGCTTTTGTTTTTGTTATACATTTCTTTAAATGTTTATGTATATTTATGAAAGTTTCTACTATATTGTTATCCTTACTGAGCATCTGAGATCACCCCTTTCAATGTATTAATTTTTCCTAGGATGTGAAGAAGTATTTTATGAATGACTAGCAGGGATAGTATAAGGGGATATGAAGACAAGATGTTGTTGTAGTTATTTTTCACTTTATGATGTAATGTAAGACTTATGAATATATTTATTGTTTCCAAGGCTACTAAACTAATCGGTCTTTTGAGACTTGATATTTTGTGATCAATATAATATTATTTAATAATACACTGACTCTGGGTAACTGGGGTCCGGGATTTACAAGTTCTCCCATGAACAGTCTTGAAACACGATGTTTTATGGGTGATAGTGGATTTCCCCACAAAATCGGCTCATTTAATTCCTATTTTTGAATCTAATATGGTGGAGTACATGTCAAAAATATATATCTGAGAAGTGGTGAAGATACATTGAATACCAATTTCAATTGTATTATACATAGATCTAATGTCTATTTCACATTTCTAGATATCCTTGTTGAAATACCTTGAGACTCAGTTGAATACAAGTATAGAGTATCATCCTCAGATGGAAGGCTAGTCCAAACAGATGATAAAAATGTTGGAATACATATTGTGAGATTATTTAATGGATTTTGGTGGCTCATAAGAAGATTATATGGAATTAGTGGAGTTCTCTTATAATAACAGCTTTCAATACTCAATACATATGGTTCATTTTGAGGCATTGTATGGGAATATTAGTCGTTCTCCACTTTATTGGGTGGAAAAAGGTGATACTTTAGTAGTTCAACAAATCCTTGTCCAAGAAAAAATAGAGAAGATTCAGTTGATCAGTAAATTTATAGAAATCATGTCGAGTCACCTGAAATCATATGCAGATCATCATCAATGGCCATTGTCATTTGTAGTGAGTGGTCATGTGTTCTTGAATATCTCTCCAAGGATTGGACATCATCATTTTGGGAAATAGGTAATGTTATCTCCTTGATACATAGGCACTTTTGAGATACTATAATGATTTGGTGAGGTGGAATATTTTTAGTAATTTCCAACATAGTGCAGTGTGGTGCATAATGAGTTCCATGTATCTCATTTTAAAAAGTATTTGCCTGGTCCTGACCATGTGATCAGATGGGATCACATTGACCTAGATCCAGATGCTTCATTGATGCACATATCAATGCAGATTTTGGATAATCAAGATAAAGTCTTGTGTGAAAAAACCATCAGTCTAGTGCAGGTTTTGTGGAATCATGGTCATATCCATGAAAAGACTTGGGATCTTGAGAATGAAATGAAAGTGAAACGACCATAAATCTTTCAGATAAACATAGATTTTTTACTTTATGGGGACTAAAAGTCTAATGGTTAAGAGAATGTATCACCCAATATTTCTAGTAAGTAACCCCCTTATTTATTATTTTTTACATATTTATGGTATATGGGTGAGGTTTGGGAGATTTTGGAGAACTTTTCGAATGTTTTGGTGTCTTTTCTTCCGGTGCATGGTTAGTGCACAATTTGGTAAAAACATGAAACACCTAAGGGAAACCGTGTATAGTATGATAAGGGAAAAAGAGAAGGTGAACGAGTGACAAATGGTTCTCCCAAACCCTGTGTCCACCAATGAAAATTTGAAATATCACTATGAAAATTCCACCCTTGAGGTAGTTTCAAATGCATATTTTTTCTAACCGTGTGACTAACCATGCACGGGTCAATAGTGAGATCCTAATATTTTGGATCTTACTAATTTTACCCTTTAACACCCTTTTTTACTCTCATATATGACCCTAATTAAATATTCCCTCTTCCCAAATGTCAATTAATGTTCTCCCATTGATCTAGAGGTTATATGAAGGCTTCTCTTAGTGATTTGATGCTAGATTATCACATTATGTGATCGTTCTTGATCGTTCTTGATAGTGTTTCTTATATCTTCTTCAACAACTCCCTCGGTTTGTTATATCTATGCCCTATGTGGGTAGATATATGTTTATAGATGGAAAATATATTTATATTTGGGTTTTTGTTGATATGTAAAGAGAACTAAGGTGGTTTTGTAGAGATATAACACAATATTGTGGATGTTCTTTGTGTCGTTTTTCGTTTTTGTCATAAACCTCAAGGTAGGTGGCTTCGGTATCGACTCCTCTATTTTAGAAATTAAAGTCTTAGTTTCAAATTTATTTCTTTGATTGAAATTAATTTTTTATTATATATGAAATAACTTTTGAAAACCTCTTGGGGTATGGTTTGTGGAAATTGGGAAATTTGGCAGGTCGTTGGAAAGTGTTTTTGATAACATGATTTTAAAATGATTATTTTAAAATAATTTTTGTTTTTTATTATTAAAAAATAGGTTTCAATAAAAAATGTTGTTTTATTGAAATTTTATGAATACATTGGTATTTTTCATGGGGTTTCCATGGTTTTGTTGAATTTTTCCATGTTCATTGGGATGTATAAGTGCATGAAGTACCCCATAAAATGGTTGGGAAAGTTATGGGTGTGAATTAACCTCGTTAAAGTGTCCCACTAATTGACGACTTAGTGGAAGGATAACTCACCACTCACGAGTATAGGTAGGTCCAAGTTTCTTGCATATTTGGTTATGTGGATAGGTTGAAAGTAATGGATTATACCAAATGGAACTTGTAAAATGTTATTAAATTATTGTTTGGTTTCTTTCTTTAAAAAATGGATTTTTTTTATACTTTTTGATATCTAACTTTTTTATATATTGATATAAAATATTTTAGAAATTTTTTTTATGATTTTTTTTATATAAATTTTGTTAAAATGTTTTATCCTAGTGGAGTTATAGCGACCCGAGCCTTTTACATATAACATTTCATGATTTTAAGCATAATTAATCAACAGAGTACAATCCAAGGATAGTTAAGTCTAGTGTCTTGGAAGACTAGGTACATATAAAATAAAACATGGGGATAAAAAAACACTTCTTTATTTAATCTCCATAAAGATATTATAACTTCCTTTGAGCCCTTACATCTTCATAGGGTACCCAGGGGTACACATGAACAAAGGGATGAGCTAAAAAGCCCAGTAAGGGAATGAACATAAGGATACATCCTAAGCACATGGGTTAGAAGGCATGAAATAATGATATCCAAACCATGAAACATATTAAATAATATCATATAATTATGGGATCATGGAATCATATATATGTGTAAGAATCATAAAACATTTCTTTCGTACGGGTCAAGGCTAACCGCCAATCATGTTTCCCATTTTAGTACGGGTCAAGGCTAACCACTAATCCCGTTTCACATCGCATACCATGAGACTTAACCTTAACCAATGCATTGGAGTGCTATTTGGGTGCACCCATCTCAACATTTTCATGATATTCTTTCCAAAAAAATATTCTTTCCACAAAAATAATCATGAATAATCAACAATATATAAATATAAGGTTACCCAGGAAGAGAATTGGGTAGCACAATCATGACATAAAGCATAACCAAAGAGTGTATAATGAAATTGTCCATGAAATAAAGGGATTAGAACATACATGGAAATTCATAAGGTAATATAGGCATATAACAAGGTAGGTGGTAACAAATATAAGTGACTACATATAAGAAATGTATTTTAGAAACATTAGCATTAAAACATTTGGTGCAGTTTTAAGAAAAACACTATAGAGCTTTTATAATAGAAAAGAGGAAATTTTTTAATATAATACCATAATTGAACCAAGAAGGTTTTAATAATAAAAATACTAAATACAAAAATAAAATGGTGTCTAAAAATAGAATATTGAGTTCCCGTTAAATTGGTTAAAAGTTCGGGGAGTTCCTTTAAAACGAGTGTGCTTTTAGGGAAGTATCGAGGAAAGATTCACTTAAAAGAATGTATATACCCAAAAGAGAATGAGAGATGGATCTTAGAAAATGAGTTTGGATCTTATAAAAATAATTTTGAAGTTCTAAATAAAAATAACAGATAACTATATTTTGGTAAAAAGAAAGATAGAGGAACCCGAAGGAATAAAGGAAGTGCTGGTAGAATCCATTACGGTTTATCTGCATGGTATCAGATGTAACTAAGAGGGCTTGATGAGAGAGATAATGTGTTTCTACTCACTTATAAAACATTATGGTAGAATGGGTAAGGTGTATAAACATACCCCATCACATGGTATTACACAAAAAGGCATAGCATAGAGAAAAATCATTATTAGGAGTGAAAAGGGGATAATCCCTTACCTTAAATTTGTTGGTGTTCTCCACTTGTTATTAACGACCTGAATAAAAAAAATAGGATTATTAATTAATAATTAGAGAACCTATTTTATTTTGAATTTATTTATTATAACCCTTTTTAGTTCATTCCAATCCTTTTTTATTATTTACAAGGTTCTATTTCATTGTTCGGACTCGTTTGTTTACTTGGATTTAAAAGATCGGTTCACTTATATTCAAGTTTGGATTATAAGCAAGATGAAAGTGGTTGTACAGAATTGATGTTATATTATTTATTTCATATCCAGGAGATTACATTGTTTTAATTTTAATTAGGTTACTTATAGTGAGGTAGAATTATTATATATATAACCATAGTGATAATCGTTTTTGTTAATCGGTGGATTTGATTACAAAGAATGTGTTTTTCTTTATAGCTTAATTCCATTTGTACCAAAGGATTACATAACCAAAAAATGATATATTAAATATATAATAATCTGGTTCAACTATAACACAAATGGTTTCATGACCAGAATTAAAGATAAGAATATAAATTGATAAAACGTTGTCCTTGAATGTGCTAAATTAGCACATCTCAAACGGTGCTTTCATTTCTTTCAAATAAAAGAGTGGGGAAAGGAGAGAAGACAATAAAATATACCACTAGAATGAAGAAATTATAATACATGTATGTTACTGTATTTATCATACTATAATGGTGAAGGGAGGTGAGGAAAGAAATAAAAAAATAAAATCACTTAAAAGAAACGAATAAATTGGGAAGAGGAATTTTACCTCTTGAGACTTTCTCCTTTGAGAACCTCTTAAGGGGAGAGGACTTGGTATTTTGAAGAGGCTAAGAGATTTTGGACGTGGAGGGATCTTGGGGAGAGATTTGGGAAGAATAATGGAAATTCACAAGGCTTGAGAGAAGTGAATAGAAGAGGTAGTGAAGGGGGGTTTTATAGTGGAGGAGAGGACGGATTTCATAATAATATAATCATTAATTTATTATTTCTTCATGAGAGAAGTAATAGTAAGTATTCCATGAACATGAATAGTAAATGGGTCATGTTAATTAGAACCATGGGTGGTAACATCATCCATGATGCTCGGAATAGTTTATTTAGCTTATAATGTATATATACGGTAAATTACCGTATTTTACTATTCATCAAAAAATCAAGTATTTTAGAAAAATCTCATAAATTCACCCTAACCATTTTTCGACCTGTAGAATTCAAAAATGAAGTCCATTTTTCAAAAATAATTCTCTAAATATGATTATTTTAATATTAAATTAAAATAATATTTTAGTAAGAAAACCATTTTTAAAACATTTATTAACTTATTCTAAAATATAGGTATATTGTACTTACATCATGAATATTATTTTTATACTATCATAGGTGATGATACTATTCATTAGGGTATATCACTATTCATAAGGTTATGTTACTATTCATTAGGGTAGGTTACTATTTACCAAAAATTAAGTATTTCTTATCAGATTCCAACTAACTTACTGATTACAACCATGTATGCTAGATATTTGAAATTCCAAACACAGAAGTGTCAAAATTATGTTTAAAGGTCACTTAGCACTTATTAGTTCATTATTTTTTGTTTTCATGTGATTTTATAACATACTTATGAGAAAGTAATTTCCATTGAAAAACATTGGGTCGTTACAGGAGTGAGTAGGGATAACATTGGGGAAAATCTATCAAGTTTCATTACTCACCACTACTTTGGAACTTTGGTGATTTTGTAGATATTGTTTCTAAATACTTGATAAAAGTTAAATTATCGCACATATTTATCACTATCTCATGATACTTGTTATGTTTCATGATGTTGGGGCATTAATCTTGTGGAGCTTTGGAGATAGAGTCATCTTCAAGTCTTGTTAGTTTTTAGTCTTCCACTGTATACTTTATTATTGTAGTCTTCCACTATGGAACTTGGTTTTAGTTTAGTTTTTACATAAAATAAATGCCTGAGTTGTATTTTATTGTATCAAGCATAATGTAGTGTCTTTTTTGGTCATGGAATGTTTGGGTTGTTGTTTATTTCTTAAAGTCCAAATCATCCCCCACTTGTATTAAACCCCTTCAACAATTATTTCCAGCCTTTGTAATCTTGGGGATGTCACCTAAGGCCGAGTGACTTTCCTCAACCTTCTCAATTCAATTTAGATAATTGGGGGTATTACATGAGACAAACAACGTTGGGTATCTCTTGGTGTATTCCATCTCATACTATCACATTCCAGTATATTATTCTTTAAGATTTAAGATGTGCCATTATGGGTTCGGGATATCTTGGTTGTGTTGATGGATTTAAAAGGGAATTTGGATTTTCCTAGTGAAAAACTAGATAGATCATGCCATGGTACAAGTTGTTTCTCCCCTGGGTTGTGCCTTTGAACCATGGAAAAAGCCTCTATGACAGAAATTGGGTGTTTTTTAGGTTTTTTAAAATTGTTGGTCATCCAATTATCTATGGACACAAAGCCTCACAATGAATATGGAAGAGTTCATCACCAGACCAAAATTCCCAAGGTCTCAGGCCACGGTATGTGTAGGTGGAAATGTCAGTCCCTTGGTAAGGAGCAACTGAGGCCACCATGGATGTGGTGAACCCCCATTCAAAGAGCTAGTTTAGTTTCTTATCTTTATGTAATATTTTTATCTTATTTATGGAAACTCATGGGATATTTATGGGGGGTTTATAATGAGGGATTGACTCAGCTTTCACCTTTATTAATACCACATTTTTTAACACAATGGTTTTCATGAAAAGTTTGTTTAGAGGATATCTTTAAAGAAACCTTTTTCATTCCATCTTCTGTGATTGGTGTTTTGGTTTCTCTCGGCATAGATCTTTTTTCACCATTATGGGATATCATTGAAAGGGAGATAGAGGTTGGATTCCTTGATCATTGTGTGGTAATTAATATGGTATGTGATGTCCTCTCTATCCTTTAATCTCAAGGATATAGAATTATAGTTTAGTGATGTGAAATCCTTAGTTTAGGATCTTCCCTTTCTATTTTTGTTCCATAATTCCTATAGCTATGGTTTTTCTATTAAAACCCATGTTTATGGTGGGTGGTTCCATCTATAGTCTATGTTTGGTATTGTTTTCTAAAATATAGTTTTCATGATATTTAATGTTCTTTTAAAACATGCCTAAATTGGTTTTGATAAATCATGGTTTCCCCATGTTTTGGTAAAATAAAGTGGTTTGAAAATAACATTTAAATGTTTTTTGAAATTGGTTTTTGAAGAATGATTTTGATAGAAAATTTTTTATTTATAAATTATTTTATGAAATACTATGATCCCTTTTGAACCATCTTGGCATAGGAGGCACATGGGAGCCATTGGGTACTAGGGAGGTAGTTTTAGTGATTGTCATTATCCTTGAAACCACAGGGGGGTCACTAATGTGGTGTTCATATTTTCTTTCTCCCTTTTCGTTAAGGGACTTTATTATCTAACACCTTTGGGTTTTACTAATGTGGTGTTCCTCTATTAATTTGGTCTAGATATTTTAGGGTCTTTTATGGTGTACACTATTCATGATTTGACTATTGGGGTATGAGTGCCCTAGCAAGCCCTAACCTATGTTATCCTAGGGGTTATCTCCATTATGATTTATTGTGATTGGATATATTTTGGCGTGGATAAATGACTAATTATTTATTAATTTATTATATGAAAATTTTATTTGAGCAATATTGTTTTAGAATTGGGAAAAATGAAATGTTTTCCATGATTTTGATATAATTGTGAAAACCGTTTTATCATGTCATGTCTTTCATATATCGACCATTTTGGGATTATTTGATACTGACTTATTATGGAACACTTGGGTGGGATCCTATGGGTATTTGTTATCTTAAACAATGTACACTCCCTTATGGGTGTGCGAACATTGTTTTGAGTAATGCATGAAAGGGGAAAGCACCGAAATGTGGCAGTGGGGTTTTATGGGTAATATCTAGGCCCCACTGACATTATAGACACCTCACCTTAATATGATATCTTTTTCTTGAACTTCAAGGTACCACTAATTTCCCCGTAGATACATGGTTCCTCCTTAGGGCCCACCCACATGCCTGAATGAGTCATCAGACTAATGAATATCACCATAGGCCAACACAATTTCATTGACCTGTATTGTTTTAGAACTATAAAAAGGTAAATATTTTACAACAATTTTGATATAATTTTGAAAACCATTTTATCATGTCATGTTTTTCATATATTGATCATATAGGGTTTATTTGATAGTGACTTATTATGGAACACTTTGGTGGGATCCTATGAAAGGTTTTTATCTTAAACAATGAACACTCCCTTGGGGGTATGTCACCAATGTTTTGACTAATTCAAGAAAGGGGAAAGCAGTGCGATGAGGCAGTGGAGTTTCATGTGTAACAACTCGGGCCCGTTGACAGCACATGTAACGACCCAAACATTTATTAATGAAAATTCCTCTTGATCTAATAAAATATCTTATTATGTAAAATGGTTATATAACATAAGCACTTATTTGGTTTTATGATTTTGGATTTCAAAATACCATTAATAATTGTTACCGTTGCTAATATAGTCGTTGAACAGTGATTACATGATTAGTATAAATATAGGGATTTAACAAATCCAATTTACTCAGACAAAGGAAGTGAGGGCCTCATCCATTAGAATTGGTTTGTATGAAGCCCATTTGTTAGAGCTCAAAAAGGAGGTGGTGTCATTGAAATTTTCTCTTGACCAATCCCAAACCGATCTTCAACACATTAACCTCGAATGGAACCACCTACTAGAGAAGTGAAAGTTGATAGATATTACTACATGGGTGATCTTATCAGATCCACCCAAAGAGTTTGTCACCATAGTACACCTTACCCTTCGGTCTTAAGTGGGTGTTATAAGGGGTTAAATAACAATACCTTATCATTATGATTACTTGAATTATTTTTTGTATATAATAAATAATATACATTCATTTTATTATTGTTACATTGTAAATAGTTTTTAAAGAACAAATAGTATTTTTTTCATCAATATTGAATTAAGAAATCTATTTAGATGAAATAATGTATTTTTTAATTATATTATATTTTAATAAAATACTATTACTAAATTAATTTTTATTAAATATAAACGATCATATAATTTTTATTAATAAAATTGTAATATTTATTGAGGTTTGAAAGCTGTTTTTGTCAAATCCCAAGAATTTTTTATAAATGTCGGTTTTTATTTTAAAAGTAAAAATTCACATGTTTAGAAAATTATTTAGATAAAATGAGTATTATTTTTTGATTCAAGACGTCGAAATTATCTAATGGGGAATTTTCCATAATTTTCTGAGACATCCGAATTTTTGGGTAAAAATTAAATATCATCAAATATATAATGTGTTTTATGACATCATAATGGCCCAATAGTGATGTAATAAAATAATATAATGGGATTTTAGGCCTATATATTTTTTACATTTAAAATAATGTGATTTTAGATTTTTTTGGATAATTTTATGGTACCTTAGTGGACCCTCCAAGACTTACAAAACATTTTAACTTTTTAAATTGATTTCCTTGAGAGTATGACCCACATCCACATACAGAAGCCTAATATTTTAATAATTTATCCCATTTTACTTATAAAATAATAATTTCCACTCACCTTTGGAAAAACCCATGGTTAAAAACCATGTTTTGGTTTGTGGTTTTGATTAGTTTAATGTGTGGTGTCCCAAACCTAAATAATAAAGAATTCCCTCTCTTTTTTCTATCTAAACCCACCCAATATCCCACTTTCTCTTCACTAAAAGCCTTTGGATCTCCACCAACCTCTAACATTATCTATCCAGAATCCTCAAAAGGTTCCCAAATCTCACAAGAAGCCTCTCTCAAGCCTCTCCCAATCCTTTGGTATCACACTTCGAAGTAAGGGATTTATTCCTTCCACATTTTTTTTCAAGATTTAATTATGTTGTAATAAATTTTTTTCAATTAAAATGATGGATTATGATTGAAGAACCTCCCCCATATATCCCTCCTTGGGTTTTAATTATGAGAGACACTTTTCCCTCTCATTAATGCCTCCCTTATACACCTATTGTTGTGCAGAAATTCTGTAGGGGATTTCTCTCACCTCATTTACATTCAAGAAACTCTTTTGTATTATGAATCTAAATTCCATTACATATTTTGGGTCATGTATTTATATTACCCCTTATTTTCCATTTAATATAAATATTATGAGACGCCCCTTTCTCTCTCATCAACTATTTTAATGAAATCTTATGTCACGCTGTTATGCTGCCAAAATTGCACAGCAATTTTCCAAGCCAAAGTCATTGTGTAGTGAATACCATACCCATTTCTCTATTAAGGGTATTGAACTTTATGAACATTTACTTATTGATTATATTATTTCATGTATGAATTCCAAACTCTGATTCTATAGAATAAATTGTGATTTTTAATGAATCCATGTTATATGATCCATGTGGGACACTTATGCATGAAATGAAATGATTAAGAAGGGTGTGCCCTGATAGTGCACCGATGCATTGGGTAAAGATTAGTATCATGATAAGTCAAGTGAAATGTGGGTTTACTCATGATAATTCAAGTGCAATGGGGGTGTACTCATGATTCATGTGCAGTTACCCTTGGTTCATGCTAAAATCATGTTAAATGTTGTTGCCACATTTCCATGTTATGATAATCAGGCTATTTCATGCCTTTATGTTCATGTTTCTCCTATGCTCCATTGATATTAATATTTCATAACATGTATTATATTCTTCAGGTTATAAATTTTCTTCTCCTTTACTGGGATTTATAGCTCACCCTTTTCTTATGAATGTCCTCAGGTTATCCCATGCAATGCTAAGTATGAAGGAATGTTTTGGTCATGTAAAAGTAGTTTTCAATAAAGATGCGTATTTCATGCTCTAAGTTGTAATTTAATGTTACTAAGCCCTGAGGACACTAGACTTCTCCATATTATATCTTGTATCAGGTGGATATTTTATGATATAAAATATTTTTAATTTTGAAATAAAGGGAAGGGTTTTTATAGTTGGTATTATAGGATAGGTTTAGTTATTTTTGGGATTATCATTAGAAATCGCTAGTGAAAGACCTAGGTATAAGAAATAGTATAATAAAAACGTCCCTAAATTTTGTTTATTATTGAGTAAGTGGTTTATCAAGTAAATACATCCTTTTATGGATACGAGCAGGTAGAGGCGGCTCTGGCATAAATGTATCTAGGGGTAAAACTTAAAAACACTACTTTGATAAAGACTCGAATGAGAACTGGTTCATGACAATTAGCCTTGATGCACTCTTGGTTATGATACTCCCGAAGGATATGATTTGGTAAATTCATAATCTTAGTATGAACCATTATTAAGGGAATTAAAAAAATCCCCTAAGAATATATATTTAGAACTAGATGATGGATAACATAGATTGAAGCCTATAAACTCATAAGCTAAGTAAATAAAAGTAATTTATCAGTCATTTGTTTTTGTCTTTGGATTCCCCTTTATGATTTACCCCTAAAGTTCCTTTTATTCCAGCCAATGGCCAGTAATATAAGGACACAGGCTAACAACCAATATGAAGATCAAAGTGACGAATGTTCTAATGATATTCCTAACCTGATAGGACCAGGAATCATAGACTTTGTCATGATACTCTCTCAATTTACTCAAGTTTTTATTAGAAATATGGGTCAAGAGTAACATTCAACCCCCCCCCCAAGAAAAAAATGTAATTGAGATCATAATGAGACAAAGGTTTCCTACTTTTAATGGATCATTTGATCCCTCAATCGCCGAACAATGGATCAACTCTATTGAGAAGATCTTCTCTATCCTAAAATTTTTTGAATAAGTGAAGGTACTTTTGGACGCTTATTGTGTGGAGGGTGAAGCTGATCAATGGTGTACATTGATCATAAATTCAAATCTCGAGGAGGAGATCGAGTAATTGGAAGGGATAGATTTCTAGAAAATAATTTTTAACAAATATTTTCATCATACCCTCTAAATTAAGATGGAAAAGAACTTCTTTTCCCTCAAGAAAAAATGCGATGAATCCATCAGATCTTAGGAGGTAAACTTCACGAGGTTTTCACAACATGCCTTTGGATTTGTCATTACCCATGAATTCAAGGTTGACCGCTTCTTTGGTGGGCTAAAACATATCCTATATAAAGGCCTAGCGATCTATGACTTCGAGAGCTATGAGTAAATTGGCTGATGTGCCCTCAAATTCGAAATGGAGATTAGTGAATCTCAGGGGTATCATGGGGATAAGAATGGTAAGGTGAAAATTTAATTCTGGTGGTCCGATGGATAAATCAAACAGTGCTAAGAAAATCAAGCACCCCACTTACCAATGGTGTGGAAATAAGTACCATAGAAATTTCCTAAAGGGGATGAGGAAATGCTATAAGTGGGGAATAGAAGGGAACCTGGACATTAACTAATGATAAGAAAAATATGCAGTTGTGATAGAGGAGTGGAACGCTCTATTCAACCCTCAACTTTTTGTTCATTTCTTCAACTACAAATAACCATGGAACTTTTCAAACCAGTTCCCTAAGCAAAGGGTTTTCAGAGACAACCAACAACCTCCAAGGAAACAAGGGAAATATTTTTTCATCACTACAACCAAAGTGAACCCTGACAATGAAGTGGTGACAGGTACGGTAGTTATTCATTCAAGAATAGTGAATGTACTTTTTGATTCGTATTCTATGCATTCTGTTATATCCCGAATGTTTATTATAACAATCCCAACACCATCAAAATTCATGGAAGTAAATATCATGGTAAGAACAGTAATTGTTGAAATCATTACATCCCATGAATATAAATCCTCCCATGTCATAATTTTTTTATTGAACTTTCTAGTGAACCTCGTCATACTCCCTTTGGTGGAATTTGATGCAATTCTTGGCATGGATTGTATTTCCTCATATAGTTCCAAAATAAGTTGTCATGAGAGGGAAATCACTCTCCATATGGAAAATCGACCCCTGATTCTATATAAGTGTAATGAGGAGGATGAATCTTCTTTTGAACCATCATCTCAATTAGGGATATTATTTCCCTATGATCATGTGTATCTAACTCATATGATTGAGTCTAAGGAAGAAACCATCCTTGAAGACATGACTATTGAGAGGGAAGGATTCCTGAGGAATTTCCTGGTCTTCCTCCGAGAAGAGATGTTGAATTATCAATTGATATTATACTTGGGGAATTTACAAAATCCCAGACTCCATATATAATGGCTTTTGTGGAGCTTGAGGAGATAAAGAAACAACTATAGAAGAATATGGATAAAGGGATTATATGCCCAAGTGATTCACCATGGGGTGCAATAATCCTCTTTGTCATGAAGAAGCATGGGTCAATTCACCTTTTCATTGATTATCATGAGCTCAAAAAAGTCATGATAAAGAACAAGTATCCTCTACCCTAAATTGATGACTAATTCAATCACCTATGTGGAGCAAAATACTTCTCCAAGGTGGATTTGCAGTAGGTATATTACCATGTAAGGGTGATGAAGGAGGATATCTAAAAGAATACTTTTCGTACAAGATATAGGTACTAATAATTCATAGTAATTCCATTCTGACTCACTAATTCTCTAGAAATCATCCCGGAATTGATGAATAGAGTCTTTATAGATTACCTAAACATATTTTTGGTAGTATTTATAGATGATATTATAATATAATCCAAAAAATGAGGAGCATGAGTATCATCTACGCATTTTACTAGAGACCTAGTGAAACAAGAAGCTCTATGAAAAGTACAGTAATTGTTAGTTTTTGTTTAAGGAGGTCTCATTCTTGGGTCATATCATTACAATAAATTGGATATTTGTAGATCCCTCCAAGATAGCTACAATTGAGGGATGTACGAGGCCAACATCGGTAACGGATATCCGTAGCTTCCTGGGGTTAGCTAGATATTATCGCCGATTTGTGAGAAATTACTCATGATTTTACAACCCTCTTACTATTCTAACTCAGAAGGGATTAATGTTTTCTTGGAGTGATGATTGTGAAAAGAGCATCAAGAAGTTGAAAAGGAGGCTTATCACTCTGCACGTGCTCACATTACCCACAAGTGGAGAACGTTTTGTGGTATTCTGTGATTATTTGAAGAAGATATTGGGTTGTGTGTTGATGAAAAAAGAAAAATTCATTCCCTATTCTTTAAGTAAATTGAATGTTCATGAGAAAAACAATCCAACACATGATCTGGAGTTGGATCCAGTAATATTTTCTTTGAAAATTTAGAGGCATTAACTATTTGGGGAGAAGTGTGAAATATATACATACCACAAAAGTCGTAAGTATATATTCACCCAGAAAGAGTTTAACATTCACCAATGAAGATGGTTAGAGCTGATCAAAGACTGTGACTACTCAATCCATTCCCACCCTGGGAAATCGAACATGGTGGTAGACGCTATAAGTAAAAAGGACCCAATGATTCTATCATTGATGAAAATTAAAAAGGATCATATCTTCATATATTTGATAAATATTGACATGGGAATCATAAATAAGGGAACATCATCAATCCTTTCACAAATTATTGCTCAACTGTCTCTTTTGGAAAGGTTAAAGGATTCTAAAAAGGATGATGTGGGAATTCAGAAGAAGGTGGAAGCTATCAGAAAAAGGAAATCCTTAGAGTCTACTATTGATGAAGAAGGAATTGTGATATTTGGGACAAGACTATGTGTTTCATCAAATATGGAGTTAAATAATGAAATTTTGGATTATGAACATAGTTGGAATTTCTCCATTCACCAAGTAAACACAAAGATGTATCGAGATCTCCGAGAGCATTATTGGTGGGATAACGTGAATAAAGAGATCATTGAGTATACATCAATGTGCCTGGTATGTTAGCAAGTGATTGGATAGAGGCAGAAGTCTAAGGGGATGATGCAACCATTACCCATACTAGCATGGAAATGGAAAAACAGCACCATTGACTCTGTCATCAGACATGCGAAGACATCCAAAAGAAATAATGCTATCTAGGTTATTATCGATCATCTTACAAAGGATTCACATTTCATTTAAATTCGAGATTATTTCTCATTAGATCAACTAGAATGGATATATATCAGAGAAGTAGTAAGGATGTATAGAGTACCACTATCTATTATATTTGATTGAGATCCAAGATTCACCTCTATGTTTTGGAAGAGTCTTCAACATGATCTAAATACTGAGCTAAACCTCATTATGTCTTATCATCCCCAAACTGATGGCCAATATGAGATGACTATCAAAACACTTGAGAACATGTTGAGAGCATGCTCAATAGACTTAAATAGAGGACGAGATCAACATATTCCTCTAATTGAGTTATCCCACAATAACAGTTTCCACTCAAGCATCCAAATGGAATCTTATGAATCTCTTTATGGGAGAGGTACATAACACCGGCATGTTGGGATGAAGTAGGGGAGAGAAAACTCCTAGGCCGTGAAATGGTCAAAAAAATAGTGGATAAGGGTAAGACAATCCAGATGTACATTAAAGCTGCTCAGAGTCGACAAAAGATCTATGCGCATAATCATCGATGAGACTGAGAGTTTGATGTTAAAGACATGGTATTATACCGCATATCACCATGGAATAGAGTTACGAGATCTGATAAGAAGAAAAAACATAGCCCAAGGTACATCGGCCCTTTCGAGATCCATGATCGCATTGTACAAGTGTCCTATCGACTATCACTTCCATCGAACCTATCTCAAGTACATGATGCATTCCATGTATCACTCTTGTGGAAGTACATACCTAACACATCACAATTACTCAATACAGAGGTGGTGCCATTGGAGAATGACCTCTCCTTTGAAGATAAGTAGACGAATATCTTAGATCATAGGGAAAAGGTTCTACGAAATTAGACAACGCCCCTCGCCAAGGTGTTGTGTAGAAACCATAGGTTTGAAGAAGCAATATGGGAATCAGAGGAAGTGATAAAGCATAGTTACCCAGACCTGTTTTAGTGTGGGACAAGGATATTTCGAGGGAAAATTTTCTTAAATGGGGAAGATTGTAATGACCCAAACTTTTATTTGTGAAAATTAATCTTGATCTAATTAAATGACTTATTTTTAAAAATGGTTATATAACATATTAACTTATTGGTTTTATGATTTTGGATTTCAAAATACTATTAAGAATCGTTACCAGTGATAATATATTCATTGAACTATGATCACATGATTAGTATAAATATAGGGCTTTAACAAATCCAATTTACTTAGACAAAGGAAGAGATGACCTCGTCTAGAAGAATTTCTCCATAGGAGTCCCATTTTTCAGAGCTCAGAAAGGAGGTAGCATCATTGGGCTTCACTCTTGACCATGCCTAAACTGAGCTTCAACACGTTAAGCTTGAACAGAACCTCCTACAGGAGAAGTTCATGTAGATAGATATTACCACCCAAGCGATGTTATCCAGGCCACCCCAAGATTCTTTCACCATAACACACCTTACCATTCAGTATTATGTGGGTTTTATAAGGGGTTATGTAACAAGACCTTAGCATTATGATTATGTGCATTATTTTTTTATCATAAATAATATAAATTCATTTTATTATTATTACTTTGTAAATAGTTTTTAAAGTACAAATAGTATTTTTTTTGTTTATATTAAATTTAGAAATATATTTTGATAAATTAATGGATTTTTTAATTAAATATTATTTTAATAAAATATTATTTCTAAATTACTTTTTATTAAATATAAATGATTATATAATTTTTATGAATACAATTGTAATTTTTATTCCTGTTTGAAAGCCGTTTTTGTCAAAACCCATGACTTTTCGATAAATGTCTGTTTTTATTTTAAAATTAAATATTAAAATATTTAGAAAATTATTTATATAAAATGATTATTTTTTCTATTCAGGATGTCAAAATTATCTAATAGTGAATTTTTCATAATTTTCTGAGACAGTCAAATTTTTGGGTAAAACTTAAACACCGTTAAATATATAATGTGTTTTATGAAATCATATGACCCAATACTGTTGTAATAAAATAATATAAATGGGATTTTCTGAAAATATATATTTTACCTTTAAAATAATGTTATTCTATATTTTTTTGGTTAATTTTATGGTTCCTTAGTGGACCCTCCATGACTTATAAAACATTTTATCTTTTTAAATTTATTTCCTTAAGAGTATGACTCACCTCCACATAAGAAAGCCTAATATTTTAAGATTTTAGGCCATTTTACATATAAAATAATGTCTTCCACTCCCCTTTTTAAAATAACATGGGCAAAAACCATGGGTTGGTTTGTGTTTTTGATTAGTTTAATGTGTGGTGACCAAAACCTAAATAAAATAGAATTGTCTCTATTTTCCTATATAAACCCACCCAATCTACCACTTACTCCTCACTAAAAACCTTTGGAGATAGAACAAAATCTTACTTATTTTCTCTATAATTATCCAAAGGCACCCCAATCTCCAAATAATTCTCTCTCAAGCCT